>VDFB02281492.1:451738772-452938772 GCA_007258455.2 Sequoia sempervirens | reverse complement strand
TCATTTGCAGAATCGCCATCACTCTGAGTGCTCGCCATGTTGGATGCTTCTGAATGATGAAAAGTGGTGACACTAATCAAATTTATAGAAGGTTGGTCAAACAATTACACTTTCTCTTAGATTTGGTGGGATGATAACTTGGTTCAAATTAATGGTTGATTTGAAATTGACATTAAATCATACCCTTCGTTGGCAGTTAACATGTTCTATCATATGGTTGTCTCCAAATGCTTCATTAATTTTTCGTTTGTGTGAAGATCATTTGGTGGTTGTTGGTGTAAATAAGATTAGTTTTCTTTCCTGATGCCCTTTCAATTTCTAGATTAATTATTTCGATTGATCTTTAGTAGTCCCAAAAAGACAATGGAAGACAAGAAGAAGCTAGATTTAGTAATGGTTTTAGCATTGGTTTGAGGGAATGCTTTGGCTATATATATGATTAAGCTAATGGAGAAGGGTTTTGTCTCTCTCTCCAAAAAAGGCACTTGGTTGTACTTTCGAGGAGGAATTTGATATTCATTCATTCTATAAAGATTCTTAATCCTTGAATTATGGATTGAATGAGATGCTTAGCGTACTGATCTTTGTATCGTGTGTGTTAGAGTTTTATCTTCTTTGTGAGATGCACTTGATGGCATCCATTTATTACAGTATGAACTCATCTGTCATGTTATATCAGTCATAGGTTTTTCAATATTTTCATTGACTAATTATGGCTTCCTGCTTTCACATCCGTGTTGGTATCATATTTATAAACTGGCGTTTAAACCTTACTGCTTTCTAGTTAAAATCACACCCTATTTTTATTTTCAGTCTTTTCCAATTCATTGAAGAACATAAGAGGGAGTTGTACCTCCAAAATTCAAAGGAAATTTGCAAATGCAATTGCAACATTTCCAGAGTTGTTAGCAATTGTTTCAGTGCCTTAGGGAAATCTAGAGTCAAAATTATCGATCTATTTCAAGTGACCATTTCATTTGCTAACAATCTAAAACGTTGATATCCTCTAATGTTCTCCTATAGCTTCTCTCCTATCAAAACCCTGATTCTGAAATACTGAATTGCAACTTGTAGGTGACTTTCCATGATCTTGCAATGTAGAAGACAACTTTGACAACTTGACAACTTTTCTCCAATCTTGCTCTTCAATGGATATTCAATCTAGATCTTAAAATCACACATCAAAGAGAGGGAAAAAATGTTTTTTTGTTAGTGGATAGGGGTTTTCCTTGGTCAAACCCTATTTTGGTAATCAAACCTTGAAATGAAATCGAATAGAGAAAATGAATGATGAATGAACAAATAAGACATGTTGCAACTCACTAAACCCTTAAACAAAAGGCTGGAAACTTGTATGTAATGGCTAGCATGAATGTAGATCTTGACACTTGATTGTATGTTATAGATCTTGACTTGAATGCTTGTTTGAATCATAAAAACCTACATCACAAATGTTAGCTCAAAAACAAACATGATGCATGATAACTTTCACACGATGCTTGAATCTTGAATAATGCTCCAAAATGCTTGATAATCACTCTTGAATGCTCTTGAATTCTCTGTAATGCTCTCACTTGAATGCTCATAAGATCAATTAAATTGCTAAGAGAAAAAATGTGAAATAACCTTGTATTTATACTTGTTAATGCCAAACTTTATGAAGTTACAACACTACAAGTCGACATTGAATCTAGGAGAATAAATTCTCACCAAGAATTGAATTCAAAATTAGGTCCAAGCTAAGTAGAACTCATACGCCAGTTGTAGCGTATAAGTCCCAGTAGGCTAAGCTTGAGACACAAATTTCAAGAAATGTTTAATTTTATGTTAAATTCAAGACCAAGCTCTGAAACTTAGGTGGGACCCATATGCCCAAGGTGGCGTATGAGTCTCAGATCACTAAATTTGGGCCATACAATCCAAAATTATTAAATTATGAGTGGTCATTACATATGTTTTAGGATTAGCCTTAGAAAGATGCATTAAATAACTCTTGTGGATGCAAAATAGGACCAAATAAGGCATAAAGAAGGCCAATTTTAGCAAGGAGGGCCCAAACAAGTATGAAAATGTAAAGGGCTACATTTTTCTACACTACAACATATATGCATACTAGCATTTATACTAAGGAAATATGTATATATATTATATATAAAAATATATATTGTATGCTCGATATGATGAATGTATGGCATTGCTTATTAAAGTGCATGGATATCATATTACCCGCACATAGCAGCATTGCATATAGCACACTAAAAGTAATATATGTGTGTAGCTTAATATAGTGAATAATGCAAAGGCCACACATTATGTTAAAAAGTGAATAAACATTTAGCATGTTGTATTGAAGTGGTAGCGCCATAAGCATTTAGAAAATTAAAGCCAATAATAACATGTTGAAAGGAAAGACTAAGTCAAACTTACCTGTAGTGCATAAACAAAACAATGACCAATTTTTTGAAATAGAAAAATAAATGAATAGGAAACATGGTGAAAAGGTGGCACCAAATTATGAATGGTGCAAGTTGAATAGAAGTCTTTTAACCTGCAACAATTTTAAGCACATGTATTATGAATTGGTCAAGGTTGTAGGTGTTCCAAATAGTCAACCTGTAGGAAACTATTTCATTGCAAATCCTATCATCTTTCTTGTTGGCTATGTATATGTTTGATAATCATCAAATCATATTGCCACCTTCTATATTTAGTTGTTGAGTCAATCTAGTGAGTTGAGAAGTGTCACTTTGGGAAGCTTGATTATAGGTAGCAAAGGCTCATATTTTTGTATAAATAGAGCATAGGTATTCCTCATTTGGAGACTCATTCACTTGCAATTTGTTGCTTATTTTTTGTGTTTTTGAAAGAGGAAAAACTGGGTTTTACAAGGACCCGAAACCACAAAGTTTACATACAAAAAATAAGATCGTCAAAGACACCATTAACAAAGAGGTTGTAAAGAAAACAACAAAACTACAAAGCCACAGCCACCAATAAAGCCAACAAGGGCCATAGAAAAGACCCAAAAAGACGAGACAAAATGCCAGCAGCGACTAAACTTGGGACTTTAATGTTTCCACAGTCTCAACTTCCAAGTCATTCATTTCCTGAACCCCCTCTTTAAGATCTGAATCATCTAGGTAGTAGGAGGTTCTTTCCTCTTAAGGTTGGCATGGGTCCTTTTTGATATACCTTGGTCCTCGTTCTTGCTTTTATCCTTGTCCTCTTCTAGATCAACAACTAGCGAACCTTGTTGCAACTTTTCCAACTTTTCAAACATTGCATTGATGATAATGGCATTGTGCCTAGCCATTTTATGGTTTTGTTCCACAACATTTTTCATGTTATTTTTTATTTTAACAATTTCAGCTTCTAGAGTCTTATACTTGTCCTCAATGTCTGCTTATTTTTTGTGTTATTCTTGTGTGAGTTGAGAGTTTATTGAAAGTAAAATAACCTTATTGATATGATTTCCTTATGAGTGTTTGTACATGGGTATGTGCAGGATCATCATGGAAAAAACAGGCCCTTAAGTGGCCAAAAATTCAAAAAAAATAGAGTTAGGCAACTTGACATAAAAATTTGAATAAGTTATCTATATTATTTCAAAAATATGTAAGAATAGAATTTGTAGCAAATTGAATGTAGTTTCTAAACTACTAGGTTTATTTAAAAAAGAAAAATCTATTTGGTGAAAATTTGAAATTTCAATGTAGTAGTACTTAAATTTCAAGGAAAAAATAAGAAGTAGGTGTCTTTTCGACCACCCTAACCACAATAAAATAATAATATTTTTTATAATACTTTAGATATAAGTAGAGGACTCATGTCCGATGTGATGCATATTTTTTTGTAATTTTTTTCCAAGTAAATAATTAATTATGATTTTTTTATTACAACTTTTAAAAAATATAAAAAACTCGTATGTCTAACCACCTTAACTTGGTCAAAATGTCATGAAATTCAATTCTTTTTTTTAATCCCATAGTATGCGAAGCATAGAATGTGACGCATGTTTCAGATTCAAAAAATATGATACTGTTTGAAAGCAATAGATTTTTTTCAATTAGCCTATCAATCAAGACTTTAATTGTAATTCAAATAGAAAATGAATAATAATTATTTATTAAATTCAAATTATAATTTAAATATTGGTGGAAAGTTAAGAATCTCCTTTAAAAACCCTTTTTGTTTCATCAATTTTGGGTAAAAAAAAGTCGTCAGCCACATGGGCCATCATATCACTTACATATCGCCACTTTTTGGCCCATCATGATCCTGCACATACCCACATACTCCATAATAAGGAGTGGATGTTATCAATAGTATTACATACTAGGATTGCTATAGCTTAAATAGCTTACGAAGTTATTTATTATAAGATTATTGTGTAATTTCAGTAAGATCATAGATAATTCCTAGGAATAGATTTTCCTAGGAAGGGGATAGTTTATGTATGAGATTACTTAGGAGAATTATCATTGCGATTTGGAAAAGGGAATAGGTTGTTTCTAAGGTTAAAGATTTCCTAAGGAAGGAAATTACCTATGCATAGTGTTTAAATGGTCTTAAGTCAGATCGAGCTAGAATAGTGTATGTGAGGAGGATGACTTTCACTCAAAGTACTAAGTGAAGAATACTTTGGCCAAAGTAATGTAATTTTCCTTTGTCTACACTGTCAATTCACTATGTTCCTTTATGCATGCTAGTTCAGGATTGTAGTGGTTTACAAGTTCTAGTTATGTAGGGCACAACACTAATCTCATTAAGATTGTAATTTTAGGTTACCTTACCAATTCCTTCATCAAAGGCTATGGCCATCTATTAGATGATAGATGTGTGAGGGACCGCAATTATTCCATGGTTGGTAGAAAAGTGCTTGAGTGTTGCTTCTTCTCCATAAATGGCAACCAAGATTTGAAAGGATTTTATCTTGGACCATTTGGATATCTATTATTATGATGCTCAGTTGAGCCATGTATGTATCTTCATATACAATCTTTGGAAAAATTGTAAGATGTGATTATATTTTGGAAATGAATTCAATTCTTTTGAATTTTCTTTTGTCATTTATGCTCAAAATTTTCTCTTTTGGAAATGAAAAATTTTATTAAAATGAGAATGGAACATAGTTAAATTACTTGAGGTTAAAACCTAGGAAATTTACTTGTGTGAACAATTGGTATGTTACACATGGTATTAGAGCTACCAAGTTTAACTCTGGAACCTATGTGTTCATCATACTTTTTATCCAACATTAATTAAGCCTAATATTTGGAACTTCTTGTGCTATGATGTTGCATCTTAGGTTAATTGCAAGGAAGTCAATAATCGAGAATGAGCACTACCTAAGGGAAAAGAAGGAGAAAGAGGGCATTGTTCATATAATTGAGGGAACCAACTATGATAATGTTGTTTGGTTGATCAATATTGAGACAATTAGTCACTTCCTTTCTCGAATTATTCAAGTAAAGAGAAGAATGAGGGAGGAAGCCAACTTCAACTATTTACCTCCAGTCTCACTAGTCAAGTCTAACTCCTTGTCACTTTCTAGGGATACGCCCTCAAAATGTAGCATCAGTCCTGCATTAATATTTAGGGACCCTCAAGTTCTTCCTTTATTGGAAGTGATTTTAATTTCCTCAAGTAATGAATCAGAGGGATATATTCCTTGTAACTATGTTTCAAAAGATAAATCCTAAGGATGCTACCCCTTTTGGGATAAAAAAGAGAAAATGAGAGATGAAAAAACAATTGGGGTACACCATGTTGAGTTATGTGTCTAAGAGTGAATCTGAGGGATACTCTCCACTCGACTATTTGAATATTTGTTCAATGTAATTGAAAGGGTATTGTGATCCTAATGAATAAATAAAAATCATATTTTTATCTAAACTTGTGCTCAAAATCTTATGAGAAATTTCTTTTATGTGTTCAAATGAATGTCATTTGAATGTTTTCCATAAGTATTAATAAGAAAATGATTAAATCTAATGAAGATAAACCTTTAGGTATAAACCCTTTACTTGAAAAATATGGTGAGAACAAGAACTAATCTTGGAGGAAGCCATGAAGTTAGACAATGTCTGGAAGGTGTTGAAGCCAAGTTGGATCGTATCCTAGGTCTCTTAGATGAAACTAGAACAAAGTTGAGAAACATCGAGCAGGAAGTAAGAGGAAAAGAAAGAGTGGAGCAAGAAATTCCAATCAATGAGGAGAGGAAGTTCCCAATAATGAGGATGAGGGGGGAAATTCCAAAGATCACACTCAAAATCATTAGCATGAGAATGAGAATTCTCAATATCGGACTGAGGGAACAAGTAGGAAGCGGTTGGAAACCGAACTTTCTAGGGACATGAGGAAAATAACTCCACCAAAAATTGAAGGAAGCACCTATGGGGAAGAAGCGGAGGCTTGGTTGATTTAGATTTAAAAATATTTTGAGATCAAAAATTATTCTGAGGTCACAAAAGTGGTATGGGGAGCCTATTAGTTAGCTAGAGAAGCCTCTAACTAGTGGGTGAACAAGAAAATGGAACTCAGACTTAGTTCTGTGAAACTTACATGGAATGAGTGTGTGGAAATTTTCAAGAAAAGGTGGTTACCTAAAATCTTTTATGATCAGAAACTCACTGACTTTCAAAATCTGAGATAGGGAGAGATTTCAGTAAATGAGTACTAGGAAAATTCCACCCATTTGTTACATTACGTACCAATGTATCAAAAAGATGAATGATTCCATATCAGGAAAATTATTATGGGGCTTAATAGCCAAATAGGTCAAGAAGTAGATGTACATGGTCTAGCCACTATGGACCTAGTCTATTAGAAGGCTGTCAAGAAGGATTAGAAGCTCAAAGCCATCTCAATCTACCAAGAATATAGAAACCGAAAGAAGTTTGAAGGCACCTAAGTTATTCAGACTCCAAATAAGTTTGATGGAGTGCAAGATTCTCAAAATCAAAAAGGGGATAAGGGACCTTGAAATAATGGGAGAGAATCAAGGAGGGAATGTAGAAGGAATAATAATAGTAATAACAACAATTTCAACAATATTGGAGGAAATGTTAACAGACCTGATGGGACCGCAAGGAAGAAAGGACAAGCAATGGGATGCTTCACTTGTGAAGGAAACCATTATGCTTTGAATTATCCCAAAAAACCTTCTAGGTCACGTCCTCATGGTAATCCACTTCCTTCCTAGCAAACAACATTACAACAAAAGATTCATGCCACCCTGGATGATCAACAAGTGGAATATTAGAGTACTCCAGTGCAAACTCTAGGTATTTTATTTGGTATGCCTATTTCCATAGTTATTGATACTGGAGCTATTGAAAGCTTTATTTCACCTAGAATAGCTAATCAAATATCTAGGAAAGTTGGGTTACATGGAAAATTCTTGGGTTGTAGAATATGCAAACTAGACAAGAGCAATGGTAGAGCAATGCTTATTTGAGGAAAAGGTCAAACTTCCAAGTTTCTCAACTGAGGTTAACCTATACACAACTCCCTTAGGATCCTATGATGTCATCCTAGGAATGAACTGGCTTTGGAAACATCAAGCCAAGGTAGATTGTTATGCCAAAATTGTTAAATTTTTGGATGATCTAGTTAATTGGGTAACATTTCAAGGGATGCCTAGGGAAATCAAGTTGCATCAAATCTCTGCTATCCAACTGCTTAGGGTGAAAAGGAAAGGATGCAAACTCTTTGTAGTCAAAATGGAAAAACTTGAGAAATGTGAGGAACTCATTTCTCAAAATGGAATTTTCTATTATGAACCTCAAGACAACCAAGAAGTGGAGATGGGTGAGGTAATGGAAACTGGAAAGTTAGATATGGAGAAATATCCAATCTTGCGAAAGTTTGTGGATATATATCTAGAAGAACTACCTAGATTACCACCTAAAATGGTATTTGATTTCGACATTGATATAGTCCATTGATATAGTGCCAATATCATAACCTATTTCCAAAGTTCCTTACAGGATGACAACAATAGAGTTAATGGAACTCAAGGCACAACTAGAAGATTTGTTATCCAAGGAATTGATAAGACCTAGTGTTTCACCTTGGAGAGCATCAATGATCTTTGTGAAGAAGAAGGATGGTACACTGCACTTATGTATAGATTATCAAAAGCTTTAAAAAGCTACAGTAAAGAATAAGTACCCATTTCCACATAAATTGATGATCTTTTCTATCAAATGTGGGGTGTGGCTATGTTTTCAAAAATTGATCTTCGATGAGGATACCACCAGCTAAGGGTTAAAGATGAAGGAATTTTCAATAGTTCCTTTAGAACCAGATATGGGCATTATGAGTTCACAATTCTACCATTTTGACTTACAAATATGCTAGCAAAATTTATGAACCTGATGAACAATGTGTTTAGGGATTGCCTAGATAATTTTGTCTTGGTTTTCTTGGATGACATCCTAATTTATTCCAAGAATGAGGAGGATCATTGCAAGAATTTAGAAGTAGTTCTCCAATGGTTAAGGGAACATAAGTTATATGGAAAACTCTCTAAGTGTACCTTATTTCAAAAGAAAGTGTACTACTTGGGTCATGTGATTTCAGCTGATGGGATTTCAGTTGATCCAGCCAAAATAAAAGCTATAATAGAGTGGCCAATGCCTAAAAATGTGCCAGAAGTCAAGATCTTTATGGGTTTAGCAAGCTACTATCAGGAATTTGTTGCAAACTTTTCTAGGATAGCCTTTCCTATCACATCTTTGCATAGGAAAGGGAAAAATTTTGAGTGGACAGAAAAATTCCAAGCAGCATATGATCTACTCAAGGAGAAGTTAACTACCGCACCACTTTTGAAGGTACCGGATCCTAATGGTAACTTCAATGTTATCGCAGATGCATTGGGAGAAGGCTTAGGTGGAGTCTTGATGCAAGAAGGGAAATTTATAGCTTATGAATCTAGAAATTTGAAGCCCTATGAACAAAATTATGTATTTCATGATTTAGAGTTAGTAGTAATGGTTCATGCATTGCAAATCTGGAGGCATTATTTGTTGGGAAATTATTTTGAGTTAAAAACTAATCATCACATTTTGAAATATTTGTTTACCCAACCCAACCTGAATGCACGGCAAAGAAGATGGTTGGAGTTGATATTTTATTATGACTTCAATATCAACTACATCAAGGGAAAGGAGAATCAGACTGACAATGCCTTAAGTCGTAGGAGGCATATTGCTTCAATGGTGACAATTCAATCCGACTTTAAAGGCCAAGTGTTGCAAAAATTAAAGGAGGATGAGTACTACAAGCAAGTTAAGCAAGAACTCATGAGCAATCCACAAGATGCAAGGTATGAGGGATTTCACTTTGAACCCAATGGATTGCTAAGGTTTAAAGGAAGAATGTATGTGCCTAACTCTGAGTAGTTAAGGAATCTTGTGTGGAAAGAAGTTCATGAAGAACCATACTCTAGACACCCTGGTGTGACAAAAATGTTAGCCGATGTGAAGCCATTACAATATTGAAAAGGGATGAAAGGATATGTTGCACGATTTGTGGCTAGATGCTTAGAATGTCAAGAGGTGAAAGTTGAGCATCAACACCCTGGAGGCCCATTGTATCCACATGATATTCCAGAAAGTAAGAGGCAAGTCATTAGTAAGGACTTTGTGCAAGGATTACCTATGTCAAGGAACAAGCACAATTCCATTCTAGTGGTAGCTGACAAGCTTACTAAGGTAGCACATTTCATACCTAAAAATTTAACTGATGGAGCTCCTGTCATAGCTATAAAATTCATACAAGAATTGTTTAGATTACACAGTATTCCTAAGAATATTATCTTGGATAGGGATGCTCGTGTAACCTCTAGGTATTGAAAAACCTTATTTTTGCACTACGAACTTAGTTGAATATAAGTTCAGCATATCACTCATAAATGGATGGAAAAAATTAAAGGGTGAACCAATTACTTGAAGACCTACTAAGAATGTATTGCATGGATCAGCAATACAAGTGGGAAGATTACTTGCCTTTAGTGGAATTTGCATATAACAATTCCTATCATTCTGCAATTAAGATGGCTCCTTTTGAAGCATTATATGGCCAAAAGTGTCAAACCCCTGTAAGCCATGATAAGCTTGAGGATAGGGTGAGTCTTGGGAAAAAAATGTTGGTTGAAATGGAGGAACAAGTTAAAACTATTAAACAAAGGCTAGCAAAATCCAATGATAGGTAGAAAATCTATGAAAATGCTAAGCGAGTACCCAGGAATTTTGTAGTTGGAGATAAGGTTTTATTGAGAGTTAAGCCTCATAAAATTTCCATGAAGTTTGGAAAGTAATCCAAACTAGCCCCACGCTACATAGGTCCATTTGAGGTCCTTGAGGAAGTAAATCATGTTGCTTACCAAATTGTGTTGCCACCAACTCTTTCCCAGATGCATAACGTCTTTCATGTTTCTTACCTAAAGAAGTATATACCAGGTGATAATCATGTAATTGATTGGAATGATTTACAGGTACAGGACCCCAAAGTGGTAACAATTGATCCTATCAAGGTGTTCAAAACACGTAAGCTTCACTTGCATAATAGGAAGGTTTTGTAATGCAAATTCCAATGGGACTAGTATGCAATACATTGTGCCACTTGGGAAGACTATGCTAAAATAGAGAAAAAGTTTCCACATGTCTTACATGCTTTTGAAAGTGTTTGAAAAAAAATAATGTTTTTTTTTATTCTATGTTTGCTACTTAAAATTATTAGGGACAATGTTTCATAAGAGGGGATATGTTACACCCCATTGTGTGTTTATCTATTTACTATTACTATGATAGGTTGAAATACTAAATAAGTGAATTTATTTGTAACTCTGATTGAAATACATGTCTTTGTGCTTTGTTTATCTATATCATTTGAAAAATATGAATGAATGTTAATATCATTTGATGTTTAATGTGAGATTTATATGAGAAAAGAATCTTAATTGATTTTTTTATGCTAACTATGAAATGAGTAATGCAAATGATTGATTTGATGAACAGTTGACTACTATTGAAAATGTGTTGAGTTGAATGTAGATACAAGATTAACCCTCTAGAAGAGAGGGTAAGTATCACTCAGGAGAAGGACTTGGTCAAGAAACCTTTAAATGAAACCTAAGTGATCTTTCACACACTCACTTATAGAATGGTTAAGTCAAGTCATAGATTTGAGAAATAGGTAAGTCATCTATGGTCTTGTTTGTGTTTATATTAGAAAGGATCATGAATTATGTTGTTAGCATTCATGGTTTATGATAAGTGATGGTTCACATGTGAGTTCTACCTTGTATGGCTATATTCAATCAATGAGATATATATACGTAAAGTGTATATATATACTTATACATGTCAACAATAACCCATGCACATAAGTTAATACGTGTACATGAGTATGCGTAGGTGTATTTATGCATACTCATGGACGGATTGCTCATGGGTATGGGGGTATCGAGTGGACAATAAGACATGTATAGATATATGTATATGTATATGCTACATGCATGTATGCCTATCGATAAGTTAATATATAAATATGTATACACATGTGGATATACGTGTATGTATTGACATAATGGAATTTCCATACAAGTATGTCAATATATGTATATGTGTATATAGATATACACATCTGGTATTGTTTATGGAAATGATAACATGGATATGTACATTCAAATATCAAATTATTTATTTACATGACTCATTTGTTAATGAGTATATATATATATGCATATGCATATACATATATACATACTAGCATTTATGTTAAGGAAATATGTATATATAAATATATTATATGCTCAATATAATGAATGTATGGCATTTCTTAAAGTGCATGGATATCATATTACCCACGCATAGGAACATTCAATATAGCACACTGAAATTAATATATGTTTGTAGATTAATATAGTGAATAATACAGAGGCCATGCATTATGTTAAACAGTGAATAAACATTTAGTGTGTTGTATTGAAGTGGTAGCACTATAAGTGTTTAGAAAATTAAAGCCAATAATAACATGTTGAAAGGAAAGACTAGAAGTCAAACTTACTTGCAGCGCATAAAAAAACAGTGACCAAGTCTTTGAAACAACAAAACAAATGAATAGGAAACATGGTGGAAAGGTAGCGCCAAATTATGAATGGTGCAAGTTGAATAGAAGTATTTTAACCTGCAACGAATTCAAGCATGTGTATTATGAATTGGTCAAGGTTGTAGCTATTCCAAATAGTCGACATGTAGGATACTATTTCCTTGCAAATATCAACATCTTTCTTGCTGAATGTGTATGTGGCTGATAATCATCGAGTCATGCTACCACCTTTTGTATTTAGTTGTTGAGTTGAGCTAGTGAGATGAGAAGTGTCACTTTGGGAAGCTTGATTATAGGCAGAAAAGGCTCATATTTTTGTATAAATAGAGCATAGGTATTCCTCATTTTGGGATGCATTCACTTGCAGTATGCTTCTTATTTTCTATGTTATTCTTGTGTGAGTTGATATTTTATTCGTAAGGAGAATTGAGAGTTTATTTGTGGGGGAATTATGTAGAGAAAAATTGTGAAGTAGAAAAGAGTTGCAAAGTGTAAATTCTACAAGTGGGCTTGGCTAAGGAACCAATTAGACATTTGGATTATAGCATATAACAGGCATGAGATTCTAATCTCTTTATGTTTAATCTATTTTTGGAAAGATTGGGTGATTGTTTGTATTGTTTGGAGAAATGCATTAATTTGCTAGATTAGAGAAAGGTTTAATTTTTCTTATTAAAAGGAAAATAATCTTGTTGATATGATTTCCTTATGAGTGTTTGTACATACTCCATAATAAGGAGTGGATGTTATCAATAGTATTACATACTAGGATTGATATAGTGTAAATAGCTTATGAAGTCATTTGTTATAAGATTATTGTGTAATCTTAGTTACAAGCTCATAGATTATTCTTGCGAATTCATAGATTTTCCAAGGAAGGGGATAGTTTATGTATGAGATTACTCTGGAGAATTATCATTGTGATTTGGAAAAGGGAATAGGTTGTTTCTAAGGTTAAAAATTTCCTAAGGAAGGAAATTACCTATACATAGTGTTTAAATGGTCTTAAGTTAAATCAATCTAGGATGGTGTATGTGAGTAGGATGGCTTTCACTCAAAGTACTGAGTGAAGAATACTTGGGCCAAAGTAGCATAATTTTCCTTTGGCTACAATGTCAATTCATTGTGTTCCTTTATGCATGCTATTTTAGGATTGTAGTGGTTTACAAGTTCTAGTTATGTAGGGCACAACACTAAGCTTAGGAAGGTTGTAATTTGATGTTACCTTACCAATTCCTTTGTTGAAGGGTAGGGCCATCTATCAGATGATAGATGTGTGGGGGACCACAATTAGTCTGTGGTTGGTGGAAAAGCGCTTGAGTGATGCTTCTCCTCTACAGATGGCGATTGAGATTTCGAAGGAATTTCTCTTGGACCATTTGGATATCTATTATTATGATGCTTAGTTCAGCCATGTATGTATCAATTTGTATACAATCTTTGGAAAAATTGGTAGATGTGAATATATTTTGGAAATGAATTCAATTCTTTGGAATTTTTTTATACATATAATTTGTGCTCAAATATTCTCTTTGGAAATGAAAAATTTTATTGCAATGAGAATGGAACATAGTTAAATTACTTGAGGTTAAAACCTAGGAAATTTACTTGTAAACAATTGGCATGTGTTATAGAGTCTCTCAATACTTTTATAGAAAACGTTAAGGAACCTACACCTAGGTATGAACATCCATTCAATATGGACTTGATAAAGATGTTTTTCAAAGAGTGGGTTAGAGTGATTCTAAGGAGGAGAAACAATCACATATCCTACTCTTAAAGAGGTATTCTTGGAAAAGAACACAATATAATAGGTATAGCCCTTTTAGGTGCATTCTTATTTTTTATTTATCTTCTAATGTGGATGGGTCTAGAAATATGTAGTTGTCAATTATGAGGGTTTTAAGAAGTAAAGGGCATGGTTAATGGCTAAAATCTAATTCCCTTAATTAGGGAATGGATGTTGGTGAGTTCTTATCTCTTGTTATGAATATTACATATTTCAAAGTATTTAATGGTTTACTCCCATGTTTGACCTTGGGGTTGAATGATTAGATGTGGGGACAATTTTTTAAAATGGGATTTGGGGGATATTTACTTTTCACATTAAAAGAACTTTTTAGGACAATTTGAAGGACACAATTTATAGGTATGTATGTTTTCAAACCAATGTGTGTTCCAATTCATATAAGAATGGATATTTCAATTGAGGATTTTTCTTCTACACTAGATCATATACAAGGCATGAGCCACATCCTTTGTGTGAATACAACTAGCCTAGTCTACTATAATTTATATTGGACCAAGCATTACCTGAATAGTAGTGAGGACAAGAAAATTATTGAAGGTAAATAACATGAAATATAGTTCAATACACACAATACCTTCACTTAAAACCCTTCTTTCTCCTCAAATGGAGTTAAAGAGAGTGCACCCTAGCTCCACTTGATTTTCTATTTTGATGTGTTGATGTCTAGGAATGTGGTTGTTTATCAAACCAGAATCATGATGATAGTGATATGATATAAATCAAATAGATGGAATGAGGATATGATGATAATCTAGGCTATGGAATAAGTTGATAGAAAATGCAGCAACATAATAGTAGGATGAGAATAGATTAATAGAAATTTGGGAAACATAAGAATATGAATATGGAAGACTGATAAAAATGGTATGGAAGGTATCTCATTTATAGAATTTCCATGAGAAAAATCAAGGGCCAAGATGGATTGGTTGATGGATGGCTAGGATTGATTGAGGATTAGGGTTGGAATCAAAGTTGTATTCATGTGACAAGTGGGTAAGTGCAAGAAGTTGGGTCCACAAAATGTTCAAAAAGTGGAAGTTTTTTTCCTAATTTTTCAAAATTTGTCATAGTTGGACTAAGAATTTGCAATGCACTTACACATTGAATCTTAAAAATGTTCAGTACTATGAAATTTATTATTTCAAGTCTAGTTTTCAAATATGTAATTTATTCTAACACCTAGATGATACAAATTATTTTTTAATAGGCATGTATACAAAACCACTTTTTAAAAGTCACTTTTTTAGAACCATACCATGTGTGTGTATGGACACCATAATTTGACCTAAATAAAAGTATTTTTCTAGTTCCTTTCGGGGAAAGATGTGTAATAAATTGAAGATTGATGAGGATATTTTTTTATAGTTTTTTTCTAAATTTTTTTTATTAATTTCTTATTTAACAATCAGTTAGTTGTCACATTCCAATCCATTTCAACCATTTGAACTCAAATAAAACAAATAAATCTCTTAAATTGTCAAAAAAACACACATAGAAAGTGGAGCCTATTATAGTGGGACCTTCAGCATGATTGTCATGTGAATTTTTGGCTGTTATGAATTCACATAAACTAAATAAAATATGTACACATTATGTTTTCATAACACATACACGTTATTGGTCCATAAACTTAAGTGTTTTCACTTTTCCCTCCATTTAGAAATGCCTATAGAGTCAAAAACATGTACGTTATTTTAACCTAACAAAATACATACGTGATTTTAACTTTGTAAAACAAGTACATTCTTTGCTTAGTTTCAAGTTTGGAGGATGGATTTACCTTTACAAAACATGTACATTCTTTTAACTTAAAAAATTGTGTTCATGTTTTTCTTAGTTTTGGGTTTGAGCAATGGATTTACCTTTACAAAACATGTACATTCTTTTAACTAAACAAAACACATATGTTTTTTATTTAGTTTTGGGCATATCATGGATTTAACTTGCCAAAACCTTATGCACTTAGCCCTAACACATGTACACTTAACCCTAAAATCTATACCCATAACCCTAAGCTCTATACCCATAACCCTAAACCCTACATACCGTATACAATCAACCCTAATTTGTATCCCTCAACCCTAAACCATAGAGAGAGAAAGAGGTAGTTCTAGGTGAACACAAGGGAAATAGGGTTCCACCTTTAGGCAATGGAACTAAGGGGATAGGACCTATTTCACTCTTAGTTCATTAGCAAACCAAGATCCCTTGACCAAGTGACTCAATTGAGGGAAGGACCACTACTAATAGGAATAGTAGGAGGTTTCCTTAGGTGTGATTAAAGGGAGTTCACCAATAAGTGAATTCTTATAAAGAAGGAAATGAAAGTAATATGTAAATCTAACTATGTGACCAAGAAAATGAAATCTAAAATCAGAATGAGAGATTTAGGATAAATAGAGAAGCACTTGGAAGATTGAAGATTTCAAAAACAAGGTCTGCAATTTTGAAATTCTAAGTTTTGATGTGCACTAGGACTCATATGCCAAACTGGGTGATTTAGCCCTAGTTTATAGTTTTTGGGTAGAAATTGTAATCTTTCGGTGACAGATAAGGATCCTCTAAAAATTGGTAAAATGTTTGTACAATGACTCATACGCCCAAGGTGGTGATTTAGTCCCATTCACATAAATCTACAAAACATGCATCACAAGAGAGAGAGAGAGAGAGAAATGTTGTTTTTTTTAGTGGATGGCGGTCTTCCTCAGTCAAACCCCATTTGAGTAATTAAACTTTGAAATGAACTAAAATAACATGAAAGAATGATTAATGAATAAATGAATGTAGCAACTCACCAAACCTCAAGTTGAATCATTAGAGTATAGCTCTACATTTTGTATGAATTTTCTTCAATGGATGTAGATCTTGATCACAACACTTGATATGGCTTTGAATACTTGAACTTGGATCACAAATTCTACATCAACATGTTAGCTCACAAACACACATGATGCATGAAGACCTTGAAATGATTCTTGAATCTTGAATTGATGCTCCAAAATGCTTGATAATCAGCTCTTAAATGCTCTTGTAAACTCATGAATGCTCTTGAATACTTAAAATATCTCTTGAAGGCTCTAGATCTAGGTGAGACTCTCTTGTTTGAAGATTCTTAGGTTTCTTATGTGAAATAATGATTTAAAACCTTAATTATATAGGCATTCCATCTAATTTACCATTTATTAGATCCCAAATGTCAACATTCACAAAATTTAAATTTAAAACCCTAATTTCATGTTCAAAACCCTAAATAAAGGGGGCCAAATATAACTCATACACCCAAGGTGGTGTATGGGTCCCACCCTAGCTTTTCGGGCTGAGGAAATGTTGGGGGGTAGAATATTAAGTTTTTTTATTGAATTTATCAGGATTTCAGTTGAAATAAGCCTCAAGATGCATAATAAAGGGTCTTAGGGTCCTATTAATGATGATTTGAAGGTCATAAATGCAAGAGGGCCCAAAACTTAGTGTGAAGATGTAAATAAATACACTTTACAACACTAAATTAAGGAAAAATTAGGTATGTTTAGTTTAAAAGGGCATAAACTTAATGTGAATGTGTAAAACACATAATTACAACACTAAATCAAGGCAACATTAGGCTTAGTTTAATATTAATAATTCCCAAATTAAGTGTGAAAAAGGGATACTTTTTCCTACACTACTCTAGGGAACTAAAGTCTATACCCTATACCCTATACCGTCAGTTATCTAAACATTATCCCTCAACCTTAGGAACTAAAGCCAATAGGTTAAACCCATAACCATATACTCAGCCCTATACCCTATTCCCTAAACCATCAACCCTAAACCCATAAACCATAGGCCCTACACCCTAAATAATGAATAATTTAGAGATATTAAAGGCTAGAGAGAGGGGAGAGAGAGACATGGAGAGAGATAAAGAGAGGTGATATATAGAGAAGAGAGGCAGAGAAAGGGATTTGTGAGATAGATAGAAGAGATATCTACATAGGGAGGGAGGGAGAGGTAGATAAGGATGGATGAGGGGAGAGATAGGAAAGGGAAGTAGATAATGGAGAGAGAGAGAGGTTAGATATAGAGAGGTAGATCTATAGGGGAGAGAGAAGTGAGATAGAGAATAATAGAGATGGAGAGGAGAGTAGAGAGGGGGAGATTTGAGACTTGACCTTAAACTCTATACCCATAACCCGAAACCCTATACCCTATACCATCAGTTCCCTAAAACTTATCCCTCAACCTTAGGACATAAATCCAATAGGTTAAACTCTTAACCATATATTCAACCCTATATCCTAAACCCTTGACCCTAAACCCTATACCCTCAACCCTAAACCCATAAACCATAGGCCCTACACCTTAAATAATGAATAATTTAGAGATATTAAAGGGAGAGATGAGAGAGAGAGAGAAGGGAGAGAGATAAAGAGATTTGATATATAGAGAAGAGAGGTAGAGAAAGAGATATGCGAGATAGATAGAAGAGAGATCTACATAGGGAGGAAGGGATAGGTAGATAAGGATGGATGAGGGGAGAGATAGGAAGGGGAGGTAGATAGTGGAGAGAGAGGTTAGATAGAGAGAGGTAGATCTAGAGGAAAGAGAGAAGTGAGAGAGAAAATTATATATGGAGAGGAGAGTAGAGAGGGGGAGATGTAAAACTTAACCCTAAACTCTATACCCATAACCTAAAACCCTATACCCTATATTTTTAGTTCCCTAAACCTTATTCATCAACCTTAGGAACTAAAGCCAATAGGTTAAACCCTTAATCATGTACTAATCCATATATCCTAAACCCTATACCCTCAACCCTAAACCCATAAATCATAATCCCTACACCCTAAATAATGAATAATTTAGATATATTAAAGGGAGAGAGGAGAGAGAGAGGCATGGGAGAGAGATAGAGAGAAGTGATATATAGAGAAGAAAGGAAAATAAAGAGATATGTGAGATAGATAGAATATGGATCTACATATGGAGGGAGGGAGAGGTAGATAAGGATGGATAAGGGGATAGATAGGAAGGGGAGGTAGATAGTGGAGAGAGAGAGGTTAGATAGAGAGAGGTATATCTAGAGGAGAGAGAGAGAGAAGTGAGATAGAGAAAAATAGAGATGGGGAGGAGAGTAAAGAGGAGGAGATGTAAGACTTAACCGTAAACTCCATACCCATAATCTGAAACCCTATACCATTAGTTCCCTCAATCTTAGGAACTAAAGCTAATAATTTAAACCCTTAACCATATACTCAACCCTAAACCCTCAACCCTAAACCCATAAACCATAGAGATATTAAAGGGAGAGGAGAGAGAGACATGGGAGAGAGATAGGGAGAGGTGATATATAGAGAAGAGAGATAGAAAAAGAGATATGTGAGATAGATAGAAGAGATATACACATAGGGAGGGAGAGAGAGGTAGATAAGGATGGATGAGTGGAGAGATAGGAAGGGAAGGTAGATAGTGGAGAGAGAGAGAGAGAGGTTAGATAGAGAGGTATATATAGAGTAGAGAGAGAAGTGAGATAGAGAACAATAGAGATGGAGAGGAGAGTAGAGAGGGGGAGATGTGAGACTTAACCCTAAACTATATACCCATAACCCGAAACCCTATACCCTATACTGTCAGTTCCCTAAACCTTATCCCTTAACCTTAGGAACTAAGACCAATAGGTTAATCCCTTAACCATATACTCAACCCTATAACCATATACCCTTGACTCTAAACCCTATACCCTCAACCCTAAACCCTATATCACATACCTTCTTGACCCTGAACCCTGTCCCTCAACATTGGGCCCTAAGGCCTATATAATAAACCCTCAATCCTATACACTCAACCCTAAACCCTATATCATATACCCTCAACTCTAAACCCTTGTGTTATTCCTATGCATGCGATACACAGCCACCTTGGTTCCTCTTACCTTGGTGTATAGTATCGTAGGCATTATCAAACTAAGTGCTCTCTATATTGCAGTTCAATTATTGCATTCCAAATACACCTAATCCCATACCATCCCTTCTTTCTAGTCACCATAATTTTTCTCTTTCCTAATCATGGATTGTATGTGCACATTCATTCTATATTTCTTCCATATGTCCATACACTCAATGTATTAATATGGTCACCTAGTCTTCATCTCCATCCAACTCATCTCATCACTGCATTTTCATCTTTAAAAGTATTTAGATTTGTTATTGTAAGCATCTTCTCATAATTTCATTTTCATCTTAAGTGTTTAGATATGTTATTCTAAGAATCTTATCATTATTGCATTTACGTTTGAAGTGTTTATATTTGTTATTTGAAGCATCTTATCATCAGTAAATTTTTATCTTAAGTGTTTAGATTTATTCTTCTAAGCATCTTATCATCATTTCATGCTTTCATCTTAAGTGTTTTATTTGTTATTTTAAGCATCTTATCATCATTTCCTTTTCATCTTAAGTTTTTAGATTTGCTATTCTAAGCATCTTATCATCTTACATTTTTATTACATTTCATATCCACAACTTACATATGCATTCTTCACTAGATACATTCTAGATTTATTTTAAACCGTATACATATATCTACATTAACATTCACCTACATATGTCATAAATCACATACACCAGTACAAGCATCATTATTAGTACATTGATATCATAATAATCATTAATATAAGCCATTCCTGATCATCATATAGTTGATCTCCTTGACCTCATTGATATAGCTGATCTCCTTGACCTCCTTGATCTAGCTAATCTAGATGTCCCAACCCTCAGGTAATCTATATAGCTTTACAAAACATGTACATTCTTTTAACTTAAAAAACATGTGCATTTTTTTCTTAGTTTTGGGCTTACACTGGATTTAACTTAACAAAACCCTATGCAATTAACCCTAACACCTATACACTTAACCCTAAACTCTATACCTATAACCCTAAGCTCTATACCCATAACTCTAAACCCTAGATACCCTATATAATCAATCCTAAATCCTATCCCTCAACCCTAAACTATAGAGAAAGAGGCTAGATAGAGAGAGGTAGTTCTAGAGAGGTAGTTCGGGTTTGTGACATGGCTTAACTTTCTCTTGTGGATTCATTAACTTTGGTGGTTGTATCGGGCATTAAAAGGTCGATCTTTTGGTGCAACAACAATCGTCTATGTAATAATTGGTATCAGAGCCTAGGTCATGGGTTCAAACCCCTCGCTTGTGCTAGGGGGATTTGCAAGGTGTGTGCCCTTGGTATCCTTCTATTGTGTAGTGTAGCGCTCGGGTTTGTGACATGGATTAACCACCACTTGTGGATTCATTAACTCTAGTGGTTGTATCAAAAATTAACAGGTTGATCTTTTGGTGCAACGACATCCATCTATGCAACAAAACCATTAATAACATGATGCTTAGAGATATATAGAGAGAGTTAGAGATTGAGGTGGAGGGGGAAAGAGTTGGATAGTTAGATTCAAGAACGTGATGCTTTTAGTGTAGGCCAAAGCACGCTCGCCTTTGTCATAATGCCAATATATTATACAATGAGTTCTATAAGGCTAACTATAAAATATAGTTAGTAGATCAAAATATAGATATATATTGTGTTTATCTATTCATTATACAAAAAACTATCTATGATTATTACCGAAGGTCATCCTTATGGTTTACTAAAGGGAACCCACTTAAGAGGATTAATTTACTCCAAACAGTCTTACTACAAAAGGGGTATTAATATTATTTTTACATAAGTGGACAAATTAACTATAAAATAGAACTAACAATCTTAAAATCCTCCTATTGCAAAAATGAAAGCTAATTAAATGCACGCTTATATAATTCTTATAATAACTGATTACTATCTTGTTTGATTTGTGACTTAATATTTAGCATATATATTATTTAAGTGAGAAAATAACAATAGATTTTATATAACAATAGCGGTACTTAAATGTGAAATTGAGGTTATGTTGATTTGCATACATAAATACATAGTTTCCCAAAGACTATACTAATTTCCTCTAAAATAAGATAGTGACTTTAGTTTTATCCCTTCTTCAATGATTTCATTTTCTTTGCATGATTCATGAACCAAAATTTTATTTTTTTCTTTATTTGTTTAACTGTAATTTTATAAAACACATACACTTTTTGGCTTGCACAAAACGCGTACACGTTTTGGCTTATACTTAGGTTTGGATGGCAATCCTTAGGCTTGGATGGTTCATTTGCCTCATTTTTGCATGATTTTCTCCTCCATTCTCATTTTTCAACTTTCTCATCATTAGGTTTACACATTATAAACTAAATATTACTAATATTACCACCATAATTTCACACATCTTCTAAGCTTTTTAACATACAATTTTTTTAGATTTGAAATACATTAACATATTTATTTTTTATTTCTTTCACTAATGTTTCCATAGTTATCAAAGACATGTGTATTGAATTTTTTTAATAAATTTTGACCTACTTGTCCAAATTTGAAAAAAAAAATATAATATTGGTCTACACTTCATTCTTTAGACATTGGAAAAAATTGCATTTTCGATTATTTTGGTGCAAGTTATGTGACGCGTATGCTTGGTGATGCAATTTTTAGGATGCATCCACTTTGAAAAGTCATAAAAAATATACTCAATAAAAAATTACAAAAACATATGTACAACTTCTAGTACTCACTCTTAACTATATTTCTACCAATGGTTTTTTTGAAAATGCTAGATGTAACTAAAAAAATTGAGGGGTGCACACCTAACACTATGTTATGTTTTTTTTAAAAAAAATAGGAACACTTTTGTGTATGCAAAGCATCTGATCCTCTTAATCTTTTCTATTTTTATTAGTTTAGAAACTAGATTCAAAGTACTACAATTATTGTTTTGTTGGTATCTTCAAATTTTGAGTGCATGAATCTCAAATTACTCCTCCAAGTTCAGGTTTAGTTGATCTCAAAATGAAAGTGGCCACTTTTTACTCCCTTTTTGTGCACCATCTTAGTGCACTTACCCAAAGAGAGAAGTAGAGAGGTAAGGAGGAAAGGTGGAGAGATTGAGAGAGGGAGGGAGGGAGGGAGGGAGAGAGAAAGAGGTATAGAGGGATAGGAAGGTAGAGAGAAATAGAGATAAATAGAGAGGGAAGGAGAGATGGAGGGAGAGGTAGGGATGGAGAGAGAGAGAGAAGGGATGGAGAGAGAGAGATGAGAGAGAGATCAATAGAGGGAGAGGTAGGTACAAAGAGAGAAGGGGACATAGAGATAAGTAGAGAGGGAGGGAGAGGTAGGGAGGTAGGGAGAGAGAGGTGAGATAGAGAGTGAGAGAGGAGGGATGGAGGGATAGATAGGGAGATAGAGGTGAGTTATAGAGAAAGAGATTAGAAAGAGGGGGGATGGGAAGGTAGGAAGAAGTGAGAGAGAGAGAGAGAGAGAGAGATGTGATAGAGAGAAGAAGAGAGGTAAGGAGGAAGGTGGATAGATTATAAGAGAGGGAAGGAGTGAGGGAAAGGGAGAAAGAGGTGTGGAGGGATAGATTCGATAGAGAGAAGTAGAGAGTGAATGTGGATGGAAGGAAGAGAGAGAGAGGGGGGAGATAGAGAAAATTAGAGAGGGAAGGATGGAGGGAGGGAGGGAGAGAGAGGTGAGATAGAGAGAACTATAGAGGAAAGGAGAGAGAGAGAGGGGGGGAGGGAGGGAGATAGAGATTAGAGAGGGAAGGAGAGAGAGAGAGAGAAGTAGAGAGGTAATTCTTGAGCTAAATGGGGGGAGTTACATAAAGGGATGGATATAGTGAGAGAGAGGTTTGGAGCATAAGAGATGAATAATGAGTGAGATAAAGAGAGAGAAAGTTGATACAACTTTCTAATGACTAAAATTTGACCTCCTAATTACTAAAATTTGACATGTTGATTGCTAAAATTTGACTAATTCTAAAAAATTATAAAATCTTCAAAAACTAAAATTTGCATTATAACTACAAGAGATCTAAAACCACTCTCAAACATCCTGAAACTATATACATGAAATATAACTTAAATTATAATAAATTAAATGTACATATGTAAATGTTTATTTCATGTATATAGTTTCATTGGAAAAGAAATACAAAGACAAAGAAAAAGAAAAAAAAGGTGTACAACAAAATGCATTCTAAAAAGTCACCATTCACATTTGATGAGCACCAAATTTGGCACTTGCCAAATGGGTTACATTGGGGAATACCAACCCTTTGGGTTGGATGGCCATTTCATGCCAAAGACTTGATATTTTGAAAGGGTGATGAAATTTCATAGATTTTTGGTTGTGCTCTATTTAAGGTTGAACATGTTTCAATACAAATTTAGAAAAATTATACCATGATGAAATTAAGTTCTCTCTTAGTTATCTAACAATTAATTTTTTTACATTTTGATTATGTTAATATTTTCATCTTTAACTTCTTTTGTTAGTGTCTCTGTTTTTGTCAAAAACCAACATGAGATATTTTGGGTATAATTTTGTACTCATTCATCAAATTTTGAAACAAATTATATTTTTAGAAACTAGATTCCATTTTACACGTATTGAAAAAATTGATTTTCAATTAGTTTTAAAAAAAATAGAGGGGAGCACACTCGAATTTCTACTTTTCAAAATGTTTCCACTTCAAAAATTAGTTTTGAAATTCTAAATAAAAGTTAACATTTTAGAGGGAGCACAATAGACGCTATGCTATTTTTTTAGTAAAAATAGGACCACTTTGTGTGCTCCCCCTTTTTCATACCCGTAATTTTCACTATTTTCAAAAAAAAATATAGATTAGAAAGTAGATTCAAAGCACTACAACTCTTGTTCTTGTTGCATCTTCAAATTTTGAGTGTAACTATCTTCATTTTCTTGTTGAACATCAAACTTTGTTGATTTCAAAAAAATGTGGCATCTTAAGAGCCATTTTTGTGTCTCAACTTTTTGCACTTACCCGTAATTATTGTTTATATTTTTTTTATTTTTACTAAAATTAGATTATAGACACTAAAATATAAGGTTTGTTATCTTCTCAATAAAACCAATTTTTTAAATAAAAATGATGCACTAAAGCAAAGATTCCATTCAAATGATATAATTTTTCTATTTTAGATAAAAATTTAAGGAAAAAAATTGCATCCTATTAAAAATTTAAATTTTAATACACACAACTCTCAAAATTTATTTAAAATAAATTTATATTTATTGAAATGGGAAAAAAATATTCCATGCACTTGTTGGAATTGTTGCCTCAATCTCATAGGCTGGAACCTTTGGAAGAGAAAAGTCAGTGTGACATTTCTTTGGTCTGGCCGACTGGCAGTTTGGGAACCTTGTGAAATATTATGGTCGTTGTGACCTTGCAGAAGTCTTGTTGAACACGTTCACTGTGGAGTCTATCGCTGTGACATAAGGCAGTCGTTCTAACCTCTCACCGCGTGGAGATCTCTGGCCGACAGGCCATTCAATCGGGCATCGGGAAGACTCATAGCGACCAGGGGCTTCGGAGTGACTTCAACACTCAGGAAGAAGTCCCAGCGACATTGAAAGGTCTTGCCGACAGGGATATGCATTGAAGTCATCAGGATAACCTATGGCGGCTCGGTAAGAAGTCTTACCGAAAGTAACATGTCTTGGTGACAATGTCGGAGCTTTCGAGGAAACCCTTGGGTGATTGGTAAGAAGTCTTACCGATAGTGATATGTCTCACCGACTCAGAGTAACTTGAGGATCTCGGTGAGAAGTCTCAATGATGAAGGATTGTCTTGGCGACAATGAAACACTCTTGAAGACATCGGGGAGACCCTTGGCCGAAAGGCTTGTTTTGATATGATGTCTCATCGAATATCGGAAGTCTCACCAATAGCGTGCGGGGTCATCAGTTCGGTGTGACTCTTGGCGAACAATTATTTCGGGATAACATGGAAGCCTCGATAAGAAGTCTTGCTGAAGGCAGATTCTCTCACCAATAGTGGAACACATCAATATGACTTAAAGGCTTCGGTATGAAGTCTTGACGAAAGCGGTAAGTCTGGCCGACAAGATAGACTCGGGGTGACTTATAACTTGTGGGGTGATGTCTTGGAAAAAGGTGTTTGTCTTGCCGATGGGAATCTTATTGTCGGTATGACTCTTTAGACTTCGGTATGACCTCTCACCGATTAGCGATGGTTTGGCTGATGCTTCTTGGATGTCGGCATGACTCTTGGCGATTGTTCGCAAATCGGTATAACATGAAGCTCATTGTGACATCTTGGCGAAAGATTATAGTCTTGTCGATAGATGGATGCCAATAGGAATACAATGGGTTTTGGCATGACTTGAAGACTCGATGTGATCTCCTGGCAATAGCGATAGTCTCACCGATGTGCATGCTGAGGTTGATGTAACTTGTAAGCTCGGTGGAACCTCTTGCCAATGGAGATGACTCTTGGCGACAACGTGTAATCGAGACTTGTGGCATCGGGGAGACACTTCTAGTGTCTCACCAACATGCGACACAAGTTGATCGCTGTTGACCGAGTGAAGATTGTCTGACGTGGTGCAATGTGGACAAATTAGAGAAAGTAGAATGTGAATTGTTTCTGAGATAGATGATTCGACAGTTGTGATCCGACAGTTGGAAACAAACTGTTTCATAGAGCTAAAGCTGAAGAGAAGGAAATAGAGGGAATAGATGTGAAGGTAGTGTGGCTGGCTGGAAGGCCGAAGCCATGAGGCCAAAATAGAGGAAGTGAGAGGCAGGGTTATGTTGCCAATTTCTCTCCCGATCAAGGATTGAATGCCATGGTTGATCTCTTGTGTTGATCAATACTATATACTGTGTGAGGGTATTACAATAGTACAAAGATTGTTGTGTTTGAGAGGTTGATCAAGAAATGTACAGAGGGAGAGTTGATTACACGGTTAAGAAAAACTTGTGATCATGTGGAATTGTTAAGCTATTGTCTAGACACTAGCCTTTTGGGGTGTTGCCAGATGAGATAGTTGCAGGTTTGCATGCATGCTTGGTGCATGGTTTTGAGGAGGTATGACTCTTTCTCTGCATGGGAGTGTTGGTAAGTGTTTTTTCACTCAGCATTCTTGTGGTAATGCTTGTGGGTTCCTTGATTATGGTGCTCATTGTGGACATGATTGGCAGATCAGATTTGGTGTGATCTGGGGTTTGAGTTATGCTGTCTATGTAGTTATTCTCTTTGATATCTCAGTGTTACAGTTTTCAATGTGATAACAGTTTTGCATGTTCGATGTTTGTGATCTATGAGTTATGTGGTTGATGGATTAGTAACCCATTGGCTGCAGTGAGATAACTTGGATGTGGACTATCTTTATCCATGAGGTTGATTCATTAATGGTTCAGATTTTTTAGTTGGCCTTGTCTATGGTCACTTGTGCATTGGTGTGATTGTTTTGAGATGAGAGGATGGATATTCTTGAGTACCTAAATATTTAGTTATGGGAACCTGTAGCAAGTGGTCATGATGCTTGGAGAGCTCGGGTGTCACGTTTCAGTGGGAGCTCTAGCAGTGACTGTGGATTCATCAAATGGTGGTGAATGGTCTTCTTTAGTATTGTAGAAGGGTTCTTTTTCTTTTGCATGGACATTATTTGAAGATGTGCAACATCTTGGAACCATGGAGGATGCTTGGAGTCGTTGGCTAAGGTGTTGGTGGTGCTTGACAGGTGATGTTGTTCTTAAGTCTATTTGCTTTATGTCATGGTATACTCTTGTTTGTGCACTGGAGTTTTGGCATTGTGCATTGTACTTGAGACAATGGTGAGGTCACTTGAAGCATGGTATCTCCTATGGGGATGTGTAGATCATGGTGTCATGATAAGTTCCTGATTCAGATTATTGGAGCTTTGACAGTGATCTGGTAATTCTTTGTGTATTGAGCGCCTTAATTACTTGCTTGATACTTCATGATAGTGTAGTAATGCAATTGAAGTTTAGCATGAGATGATCGGTTGCTAGTACTCATGGATACATGAAGAATAAGGTGAGGTTGTACTTCTCTTATGAGAGATGTGTTGCTGCTTGTTACTCTTGTTAAAGTTTTTTTTAGCAGAAAGTCCGAGAAGCCTACACCTTGGTTGAACGTGACTTCAATAAGAGATCTATGAGGAGATTGCTCTTGGATTAGTCATGATGACTTGTTTATCTTGAAGGATTATTCGTGTTCCCACTCTTGGTCTACTCGGCAATTTATCTGAGAGGTATCTGTCTCATTATATCTTTCAGATTTATTTTATGTTCACTTTCATGATATGGATCTTGAATTAGTTTAACTTTTGGTTCTGAAGGATTCATAGTGGAAGTTGTACAATTTTTTTTATCTCCTTGAGCTTTATTGTTATGTCATTTACTGATGAGAATTGGTAGGAGATGATGTATGGGCTAATTTCCTAAAATGGGAAATGATTTAGCTTGATCTTCTTTAAGAAGCTTACATCCATATTGATTACATGATATTAGAAGTTGGTTTGATCTTGGTGATTGAAAGGATGGATGTTGTTAAGGCTTTCTTTTGGGATGTGAAGAAGATCATTCTTGACACAGCTGGCTATTAGAAGTGTATGTAGGAGGATGTTCTACAGAAGATGATGTGTAGTGTTTCTCTCTATGGCCGTGAAGGTTTGTGGTGAGAGAAATGTTTCTTGTGGCAGGTTGTTGCAGGTTGTACATATCATTGTGGATTTTTCTTTGGTACTACAGGGTTACATTTTCTTTGTGCTGGTATTGGTAGGCTTGTGATGCCTTTTGATCTTTCAGATCTGAATTTCTCAGGCAGTGGGAGTTCCTGTATGTGTCTTGTCTTCTTCGACTAGTTGACACTAGAACTTGTATTTGTTGTTAATGGATTGGCAGAAGTTTACTAAAGGTGATACTTGTGAGGTATGTGAGATTGCATAGTATAGCACGAGCTATGGGTGCTATTTTCAGTCGCGTGGGTTTATCATTTGGATGGAAGTGGTCAGTCTGATTGTTGTTCTAACTAGTGTTGTTTATCTTGTTTCTGGAGAATGACTTCACTATTGTGTTCTATTTGAAGCTTTGAAGTTGATATTGCTTCTGTATAGCATTTGAGCATAGTGAAGTGGTAGCAGTATCTTGTTGGTGATATCACTGGGATCTTTTGCTTGTGTTCGTTGGAATGGTGCTTATACACCTTGGCTTTGTATCTTTCTTCCACACGTGGAAGATGACAGGATTGTTGCTTCAATGGTGGACATCATGGATGTTGGAGCACAATTTTTGATGGAGCATGAGAGCATGTTGAAATCTATGTGGCTTCTTGGAAGGCTGGGATCAGTTGTTTTGTTGGACAGTGAGTTGTAGTTGGATGCCTGGTCTTTGTTGCAGATTGTTTAATGGACTGAAATCTATGGAATCATGTTGATTGGGTGTCTTGAGTATTGCAGGGTTTGAACTGGTGGAGCTAGTGTGGTCCTAGTTTTTGGTTGCTTTGAAGGTGCCTGTGTGATCTTCGTCAAGTGGGAGATTGTTGGAATTGTTGCCTCAATCTCACAGGCTGGAACCTCTAGAAGAGCAAAGTCAGTGTGACATTTCTTTGGTTTGGCCGACTGGTAGTTTGGGAACCTTGTGAAATATTCTAGTCGTTGTGACCTTGCAAAAGTCTTCCCAAATGCATTTACTATGGATTCTATCACTGTGACATAAGGCAGTCATTGTAACCTCTCACCGCATGGAGATTTGTGGCCGATAGGCCATTCAATCAAGCGTCGGGAAGACTCATAGCGACCGGGGGCTTCGGAGTGACTTCAACACTCGGGAAGAAGTCCCAGCGACATTGGAAGGTCTTGCCGATAGGGATACGAATTGAAGTCATCGAGATAACCTATGGCGGCTTGGTGAGAATTCTTACCGAAAGTAACATGTCTCGGTGACAGTGTTGGAGCTTTCAAGGAAACCCTTGGGTGATCAATGAGAATTCTTACTGATAGTGATATGTCTCACCGACTCAGAGTAACTTGAGGATCTCGGTGAGAAGTCTCAGTGATGAAGGATTGTCTTGGTGACAATAAAACACTCTTGAAGACATCGGGGAGACCCTTGGCCGAAAGGCTTGTTTTGATATGATGCCTCATCGAATATTGGAAGTCTCGTTGACAGCATGTGGGGTCATCAGTTCGGTGTGACTCTTGGAAAACAATTGTTTCACGATAACATGGAAGCCTCAGTAAGAAGTCTTGCCGAAGGCTGATTCTCTCGCCGACAGTGGAACACATCGATATGACTTAATGGCTTCAATATGAAGTCTTGGCGAAAGTGGTAAGTCTGGCCAACAAGATAGACTTGGGGTGAGTTAGAACTTGCGGGGTGATGTCTTGGCCAAAGGTGTTTGTCTTACCGATGGGAATCCTATTGTCGGTATGACTCTTTGGACTTCGGTATGACCTCTCACCGATTAGCGATGGTCTGGCCGATGCTTCTTGGATGTCGGCATGACTCTTGGCGATTGTTCGCAGATCGGTATAACATGAAGCTCATTGTGAAGTATTAGCGAAAGATGATAGTCTTGCCAATAGATGGATGCCAATAGGAATACAATGGGTTTCGGCATGACTTGAAGACTCGATGTGATCTCCTGGTGATAGCAATAGTCTCACCGATGTGCATGCTAAGGTCGATGTAACTTGTAAGCTCGGTGGAACCTCTTGCCGATGGAGACGACTCTTGGTGACAACGTGTAATCAGGACTTGTGGCATCAAGGAGACACTTCTAGTGTCTCACCGACATGCGACACAAGTTGATTGATGTTGACCGAGTGAAGATTGTCCGACGTGGTGCGATGTGGACAAGTCAGAGAAAGCAAAATGTGAATCGTTTCTGAGCTGGATGATTCGACAGTTGTGATTCAAATGTTGGAAACAAACCGTTTCATAGAGCTGGAGCCGAAGAGAAGGAAACAGAGCGAATAGATGTGAAGGTAGTGTGGCTGGCTGGAAGGCCGAAGCCATGAGGCTGAAACAGAGGAAGTGAGAGGCAGGGTTATGTTGCTGATTTATCTCCTAATCAAGGATTGAATGCCATGGTTGATCTCTTGTGTTGATTAGTACTGTATACTGTGTGATTGTATTGCAAGAGTAGGAAGATTGTTTTGTTTGAGAGGTTGATCAAGAAATGTACAGAGGGAGAGTTGATTACCGGATAGTATCCAGAATGAACAAGATGTAAACTCTGAAAAGGATAAGAGCTTGAATTTGTATTGTAACCATTATGTTGCTGAATAATACAATGGCTTGATCTTTGGAGTGTGGGGTTTTTTATTCGAAAGGATTTTTCCCACGTTAATCTTTGTGTTCTGGTTTTTTGTTTCATCTTTCATGTATGTTGGTTCATGTAGTTAATGCTTGTTGTTGAATTTACATGTGTTTCTCTCAAATGGATCAATGTGGGAAATAAACTGTGTTTTTTTCCACATTTAGACATATTTGTACATTTCTTTGAGGCAACCTAATTGAAAATGAAAGTTACCAAAGGCACTACTGCATGGATTTTTCACTAGATGCGCTCCTAAATTTCCTTACAGCACTAATGTTTTAAGTTTTGATTAAGTTAAACATAGGAAAAGGGCTCAGAACTAATACAAAATGGTCATAGAGATAAGTAGGATGAATCTCACCAGCAATGAGACTAAAAAAAATAGCAAACAAAGCAAGCTCCCAAGAAGAGATACAAGAACCAACTACAAAGAATAGAACAAAAAATACTAACAATGCTTTTGATTGGCGCATGGAATTGGAAAGAAACGATAAACAAGGGTCCTGAACCTATACAAAATTTGCCAAAATGCTAGAAGAAATGGACCCAATAGGCCACAAACAATAGGAACGATACTAACAAGAGAATGAGGAATAGTTGCAGCCTAGCTACCAAGTAAGACTAAAAACAAAAGAGAGGGTGGGGACCACCAAATTCCCACTTAGGTAATCCCAAGTCAAGAATGAGTTGACCCTTCACCCATAACTCAAGTATGAGTTTGGAAAGAGGAAGAAGAAAGACTTTTCCTCTTATGAACAACAATCCAAGGAATATTATCATCCAAATTATCATTACAAGGGGAGGTAAGAGGATAAACCCTCACAGAGATCCTATCAACACATGAAGATGGAGCAATAGGATGATGAGGTGAAAAGCATTCATCCACCTCATGAGAAATCTAAAGCTAAGAAAAACCTATAGGTGAATCAGGTTGCAAACACAAAGTAGGGGGAATCCCCAATAAGGTACATAGGGCATGATAAGGCTACACCAAAAGCTAGAAGCTCACCATTATCCTAAGAAGAGTCATCAAGCAAAAAATCAAGAGTACAAATAATCAAGAGATCACCATTATCATTCTTCCACCAAGTAGCAGTGATTTTACAAATTGGGAAAAAGTAGAGTGCCCCATATAGGAATTAGAATCATCAACATTAAAGAAGTGACCAATAGAGTTTTCAATGGACTCATAACAAGAATCCTCCCAAAGTTGGAGGGGGAGATTTAGAAGTCTAACCCACTATCGATGCACATTGAGTGGTTTGATAAGGAGGATAAAGGAAGTTGTCCAAGGTTTTATTAGGAGAGAGCGCTCTCCTCAAGCCCATAGCTTACCCAACACCAATTTTTTATCCTCAAAAGAAGCAAAGGAAGCAATGAAAAACCTTTAGCACAGGGGAAGAGCTCAATCTTACCACCCACAAGAATCCAACACCTAGTTGTGAAGATCCAAAAGAGAAGGCAAAAGATTGGTGAATATGCACACCAAATCCCTAAAGTGGTAGAAGTCCTCATTTTAACCATATATTGGCTACAAACCACCACTAGGGAGGATTTGGCACAAAGAAGGGGACATTTTTTTCCCTTGGGAGGATGAATAGTAGCAAAACCGACCACATGAGGAAATCTCCAAGTGCCAAACAAGAATAGTAGGCTTAAGAGGGGGTACAACCCTAACCCATAGCCCTATAAGTGAAGGGTGATCCAATACCAAGTACCCTAGTAACAACCATAGGAGTAGAAGTTTTGAAGACCCCACAGTAGCCCTAGGTGACACGGTAGCATTTGTAATAGCATGCATAGGAGGAAGAACACATCCCATTAAAGCATCATGAAAGAGAATGGGAGGAGATGGCAATTTGAATCACCTACAACAGATGAAAGTTGCACAATAGATGGGAGATGAGAGGATGGGACAAGAGTGGCCATCTTTTTTCACTAATGTTTTAAGTTATTAACACACAAAAAATTGAAGGAAAAAAATAAATTTAATATATAAAAAGTTGTGTCCTACTTAATCTCATTTTTTAGTATTGTATTAGTAACTAAATTATAATGTCAATATTATAAGAAATTACATTCAAATAATTATTTTTAATTACAAATATAAAATACACTAAAAATATATATTTTCATTGGTTTACATTATTTTAAAATTCAAAGCAGATTGTCACTTTCTAGTGATCCAAGTTAGAAAGTGAGATCAATAGTAGTCATTTCTTTTATAAAAATGGGACACAACTTTGAATTCTCACCTTGCTCAATCCTTATCTTTGAATCTGGTTGGGAATGACAAGATATTTTTCCTTGGGATCCTCAATTCAATAGTTGACAAGGCATCCTCTAGGATAGATTTTTCTCTCATTGGGAGGTTCATATGAGCTAGGCCAAACATTGATATTTTTAGAAAATTGACACTAAGAAAATGAAAATTATGTGCCCAAATTAAAATCTCGGCTATGAGGAGTGGCTTCTTTTATCCCCTTCTTGAACCATGTAGTTTTTGTTTGCAACTTCTTATATAGTTCATGGTTTCTATGTAAGTCAAGGATCTTCCTTGAAAAATAGAAATTGAGTGTTTATCCTAAAAATTAATGCATGAACAAGGTCCCATCTAGGTTAGGATACTTGGCTTGTTGTTGAAGTATGAGGATGAAGCTTTCAAAGGGTATTGTAAATTCTCTCAATCAACCCATTGCTATTGATGCAGTGACCAAATACAAGAAATGCATTATTTTTTCCATATTTTATTTAAATGCCAATATGGATACATATGGTGATTCTATATTATATTACATTATCCTCTAAATTTGGTGAGTGGCTGTAATAGATTGTTTATGAGGATTCCATAGTTATGTGTCAAAAATGCCACAAACTTGGTAACTCTATTGTTATCTACCTAAACAATAGGAGGAAGAAAAACTCCTTACAAAGATAATAATCTTGGTCTTTCTCGGTCTTTGGAAGAGTTTCCCTTAGTGATTGGTGACAATGAGGGGGGGAAGGGGGGCTTCTTCAGATAGGATATGAACACAATAAAATAGGGTTCCACCTTTTTGGGGATGGAACAATTAGGGGACCTATTTCACTCTTAGTTCATTATGAAACCAATATCCCTCAACTAAGTAACTCAATTGAGAGAAGGATATATATAAGGATTTCCTTAGGTGTGATTAAAAGGGGGTTCGCCACTAAGAAAATGCTTAGAAAGAAAGAAATGAAATTCATATGAAAATTTAAATATATGACCTAGAAAATGAAACTTAAAATCAAAATGAGAGACTAAGGATAAACAGACAAGCACCTGGAAGGCTAGAGATGACAAAACAAGATCTTAAAACCCTGAATTTTGTTGTTGCTAATGTGTACAGGGACTCATACACCAAAATGGGTGTGTTGGAACTATAATTTTCATAAAAAAAATCTAAGGATTTTTTCAGTTGAAATCCAAAATTCATATTATAATTTTCATAAAAAATCACATTATTGCCATCCATGAAGCCAAAATAGCCTTCTACCACTATACTGCTACCACACTGGCTACCCTACATAGTCGTCACCTCATACATCTTTACCGCAGCCCCTTGCAAAATAGCTCGCAGTATCATGGTAAAGGAAGCTAACACTATACTCTATCACCTTTTCCCTTTTACTGCTATACTGCAAAGGGTTAGAACACAACCCACAGTAGAGTAGTATACTGAAGAATAGTGATAAAAGGAGACTGCTATACCATAGAGGATTAGAACAAGACCCACGGTAGAGCAGTATACTTGAGAGTAATAACAATAGGAAACACCACTATACCATAGAGGGTCATAACATAGGTCATGGTAAAGCGGCATACTAAGGAGGGGCACTACGATGATACTATGGTACCGCAAGAAAGATAAAGGTATCCTGCAGTAGAGTGGTATACTAAAACAAGGTAACAAAATATACCACGATACTCCAGAGGAGTGAAAAGTGACATGAGGTAATGTGGTAAAGCATCCATTGAGAAATTTAAAGAATGCCAGTCAGATCAGTCAACTTCAAAATATGAAATTGAGCTCAATACAAAATATTTGAATGATGTGAATTTATGATGCGAGAGCTAATGTGTCTTGGTGTGGAGATACACAAAGTAGATTGAGATTTCTCATTCATAACAGTAGAAACCAAGTGCATAAGAGCTCAAGGTGTGGGAGTGAAGGGAACTCTCCAAGGTGAACTACATTTTTGGGTAAGATCTATTCATCACTCTTTGAATTTAACAATGGCACCAAAGAAAACAGAAGTAGGAGCTAAAAAAGATGAAGCCAAAACTAGAAAACCCTCTTTACAATCACCATTGCTTGCTTTATTGCTTGGTTCACTAGATAAGGGGCCAAAAAAGGTTTTCAGAGAACTAGCTCAGGGATGTAGAGACCCTATCATTCCTCAGTCATGGTGGAATTTTTATTGGTATTTTTGTAGAAACAAAAATGATAAGGTTCCAACATCAAACCCGTGGACCCTTGACTTAGCTAAATTGGTTGTTCCAAAAAATTTCATTGATGTTGACCTAGTTAAAGCCCTAGCTTGTAGCTACCATGCCTCATCCCAAATTGTCAAGCTTCCAAATGGTGGGTATTTAGTTGATGTTTCAAGGGAGGCCATTATTAAATGTTTTAACCTAAATAAACAACTTGTTAGTGAGGAAAATTTTGTAAATTAGAATAAGAGTAAAAGAGGCTAAGGAGAACCTATAGGAGTGATGAGCTCCCCTTGCATATGAAGAGGGGTGATAATAATAAAATACTTCTCATCCCTTTCTCAAAAGTAGAGCCTTTTCCAGTGTCATATTTTTAGGTTTACTTTAAAAACACCTATCATGCATTGTGTCAAGTTCTTGGGATAGATGCAGAAGATAATATGTCAGTAGGATTAATGAGGATGGATATGATCATTTAGCATCTAGAGTCAAATGTGGAATTTGATTTTGCATCTGTGATTGAAGAGAAAATACATGAGGGTTTTTTGCAGGTCAAAGAGGCTAAGGCTTCCATAGTCTTTAGAAAGTATTCTTTGCTATGTTGTTTGATTTTATTTCATAATGAAAAAAAAATGGACTAGAATGATGAAGCTATGCACACAAGAGAATGGAGTTAGACTCCCTATACAAAATTGGTGCTACATCTAGGACAACAGGTGCACAGAATGTGATTTTGTTGTGTTCAGAGATGATTTTGTCGTTAAATTAATTGCTGCCCTTGGTTATTCAACACCAAGGTTACTTGAATCACTAATGAGTTTGATGAGGCTAATGCAGTATAAGCCACACCAGGGCTATACTCATAATTATGTTAATTGGTTCCTTATGCCACAACATACTATTATCAGGGTGTACGGTTGTGATCAAGCAGCACACATTTCGCCAAAATTTATACCTGCAAGAATATGCTTTTTAGATTTCATGTGGCAGATGCTCTGGATGGAGCATGATTTAATGAGGAATTAGAGAAAAGGCACATTCTTTCCTGATTTAACAATATTTGAGGAATTTTTTGTTGGATCTAACATGTTGGAGGAACTACAAAGGTTCATGAGGGTCAATTATCCCCTCAAGTCTGGAAAGGAGAGAGTACCTAACCCAGAGGGTCACATTAATATGATCAGAAGAACTTTTCTACCAAAGAGGGCCATATCTCATGTGTTTGACCCAGAGGAGGATGTAATAAGAAATTTGGTTTTGATGACGTATTTCAAACTAGAAAGAGATGGATAATAATGATGAGGTGTGAAGATTAGAAGGAGAAGAATAAAATTTTTAAAGGGTTTTTGCAGATGAACCCAATCTTCTCAAAAGGATGTAAATGATCCTTGGGAAATTTGATGGATTTTATAAAAGGTCCCAAGATGAGGGGTTAATTCAACTTCCCACTCCCCCACAACCATCACATGAAGCATCCACATCTCATACACCACCCACATCACCTATACATCCATCCCCTCCATCTCCCACACATGAACCCCAGGCCAAGAAGCGGAAGATTGAGTCATTGGTTGATTATGGCTCGAGTGATGATGAGGAACAACAAGCAGTTTTGACTCTAAATGAAATGAAGGAGGTGGCAAAGCAACAAAAAATTCAAGATCCTCATGACCCTAAAATCAAGATATTAGAGGAAGGTGTTGATGAGATTCAGGATGATGAGAGGTTAGTTGCCTCTCTAAGGTTTATGGAGGATGACAATTTTATTTATACTAATGAATTTAAATATTTTTGGATTAAGATGAAGATGAAGCAGTTTGATGAAAGATTGAAGATTAATCTCATAGGAGTCGGTGAATCAAAGTAGGTTGAAATTCAAGCTCAAGCATTAGCAAAATAAAATATTGATAATATTAATGTTACCCCCAGGAGGCAAGAGAATTAGTATTGAAAAGTGATATGTTGATCATACCAAGGATGAAGCTATCTAAAGTGTTTATTTTGGATCAAATTAGAGCACAAGATGACCCAATGTTAGTTGCAGAGTTTGATTCAGAGGAGGGTGTTTCAAGAGCAGGGTATAACCCTACCACCCAAGCTCTTGCTTTATGGAAAAAACAAAAGAGCACAAGGAATCCTTGACTCTTAGATGTGGTGCAAGAAATGAGGGGGTCAGCCATGGCAAGAACAATCAAAGACACAACTCCTACAGAGGCTGCAACTATAACCATGCATTCTGCAATGTTCACCAAAGATGTGGAGAATATGGAAAAGAAAATAACTGAATATGAGAAAAGACTAAAATTATCAAATGATGAAATAAAATAAAAATTATTGAGAATGTAAAGTTGAAAGAGAAATTACATCAGGCTACCACAGTGAAGGGAGATGACGTAGTTGTTTATCACCCACCTATCCAGGCTAAAGACCCACAAATACAACAGATGAAAGAGGAAATTGATAAGCTAAAGAAGCATAATATGGAAGATGTGAAGCATCACATCCTGGATACCTCGAGAAAGATATTGGACCACAGAATTGGGATACTGAAGGAAAAAATAGGTGGAGTACATGAAGCTTTAGCAATCTGGTTCAAAGCCTTGGAACAGATAAATTCCAATTCCCCTATCCTTGAGGAAATCCAGAAGAGATGGAAGCCTATTTATCACATTCTGACTACTCTGTGCAAGGCCACACAAAGGGATCCAAATACCCCTCCAAGACTCAAACCAACGCAAGAAATGGTAAAGGGGGTAATTGAGGAGCATAAGTACTTGATAGATATGAAGAAGAAAGTGGAAAATAGGAGGAATGTATTTGATTCTATTAAATACATCTTCAACCCTTCAATCATCAAAAATGATAATCAATTAAAAGGTGTTAATGAGTGGAAAGACTAATTTGATCAAATGACTTCTCAATGCTTGGCACATGTATAGAATGATAGGGATATTAGCCTTGAAAAATTTCATGCTTTGCTTGATGGGATTATTATACTAGACAGTGGATACACAAAATTTTTGGTAGATGTTAGGAACTTGCTTGATAATAGATGGAAGAACCACCTCACAAATCTCACAGCAACACAAGAGTTCAAATGGCCAAATGATCTGGCAATCAGTATGTGGCAGGAGAATTATTTGGGCTTCAATGAGGATTGATCATCATCATCACAAAGAGAGATTAATCATACAGTAAAAGCTTTGCACAGGCCTTAGATGACCACAGACTTTTACTTGAAGACTAACTGATTAGCACACATGTTGTTGTTAAGTTATTTCACTTATGTTTAATTTCATAATTATGTTTTGTTACCAAAAGACATTTCCTTTGGTCTAAAGCTTGTTGCCTCTCAAATAAATAAGAGAGACCAATACCAAAAGGAATTATTAGATTGGATTGGAGGAGATTAGATAGGAAAAAGCAACAGGTGAATAGGGATAATGTCTACATTTCAAAAGACCATGATGCATGTATGAAATTTTGGAGAAATCAATGAAAGAACTCTAATTTTGTGGCATCATACTGGTGTCAATTGTTTGTTAAGTTAATTGAAAAATATTATCAAGTTGTCTCCAAGGTTGATATTTATCTATTATTTAAATTGATATATCAAGTATATACTCAATTTATCAATGCACATTTTTTGTACTTGTGTGGTATGATTAATTGGTTCTTTTGAGTAAAGATTAAATCCTTCTAGTCATTCACAGTAATTCAAAAGTGTCATTTGGATCACTAAGAAGAACCTGGTAATTACATTCTTGCATGTTTATACAAGTTATAAACTAATATTGGTATGTCAAACAATTAGAATTTCTTCCAAATACAAGCCACTCATCTTAGACTTTCACTTGACTCCATATACCCAACAAGGCACTGGTCTCACCCATTTTATTTATCTAGTTTCATTTCAAAACCTCACATCTATTAACTAAACATATTCATAAACTCTACCTTGATATTGCTTATACAATTTATACCAAATAGGTTTGCATCTCTCCACATCCAACTGCCATTGTGGATAGATTGTTTAAGTAGGAAACACACAATATAAGTCTGCTCCACTTGCATAGGTATACCCACCTAGGTCTGGTAGATCCTAAAGAGAAGAAGGTTCAAATTCATCATTTGGCCTTGTAAATTAGCCAAAAATGTACCAAGAGCTTGGCAACCTCTTGTGGTTTCAAACCATCATTTTTGAGACCTAACAGTTTGGCAACTCTACTAGGGAGTCAACTCAGAGTTAGGGCCTTTGTCATAGAGTCAAAAATAATACATAGGCTCTGCTAGGAATAAGAAGCTATAAAATTTTCTCACTTCCACATAAGTGAGTGGAAAATGTAATAAAATAAAATACACATCAGACTATGACAATAGTTCACAACATGCAAGGCATAAGATCCTTGTATAAAGGAGGTCCTAGTGACAATAGTAAATGGACACATAAGAATGATAAAGGTAAGAAGGTGTCTGATGAAATGTGATGAAATGTGAATGAAAAATAAGGATAAAATATTAAAATCTTACTTTGAGACATATAATCACTATGATACTTTGACAAATGAAAATAGCCCAGCAGGAGAATCTCACACTCCTAAAGAAAAAGGAATCCTTTCTATCAGCCAAATCCTAAGAAAGATGGAGAATTTATGTTGAAATTGAGGCTAAAAGAATCAAGAGACAACATGAATATGATCAGGGAGTGGAAGGCAATTAGAATGAGCCTATTGATAATACAACCCCTGAAGAAAATTATGAATTTATGACTAAGGAGGAATTAAATGCACAATTGGAGTATGAAAGACAAGAAATAGAAAGAACTAAAGAAAAATTTGAACAGAGGCTCCAAGTGGTAAAGGAACTTTTGGATTTGAATTTGCAAAGATCCTAGTTTGATGCTTAGATATCTAACCTTCCTAAATATACACCACCTCACAGGCATGGGATTAATAGTGCAAGACCTTCAAATCCACCAAAAGCATCTCAAAAGCCATCTAGGAATCAATACAAGTCATCAAATTCTCCACCTAGAAATCCATCACAACACCTAAATGCTTAGCCACCCCCTGGCCAAAAATATGTGCCACTGCTCCATGCACAATACAATAATCCATTATATCAATATCAGCATCCTCAAAACCCACCTCCTCAGTAATACACAGCCATGATCAGACAATTTGACTTGGAAGGATTACAAATATATCCTTACCCTATGGACAATAGTTGGAGAGGTCTTGTCCCAAAATTTATAGGAAGTAGTGTGGTCACAGCTGAGGAACACCTAAGGAGTTTTAATGCTTTCATTCAAGATCTGGATATGTAGTATGAAGATGTACAGATGAGGCTATTTATGATGTCATTAACTAAGGAAGCTGGAGATTTTTTTTAACAGTTTACCAATAGCTTCCATTGACTTCATTAAGGAGTTTCATGATCAATTTCTTGAATAGTATTGGAACCAGTGTGCACCAGAGTTTTCCTTGCATGAATTGATAAGTACACAAAAACATCAAAATGAATCAGTCTATGACTTTAACCAGAAATTCTCCAAATTGCATAATAAAATACCTCCTGGATCCAAATTGGTAGACCCCACAGCATTAAGTATTTATCTAAAAGCATTTGATCCAAAGATAGGATATGAGCTCAAAAATAGGTGCCCTGAAAACTTAGTTGAAGCTCAAAAAATAGCATTGACTATTGAAAATAATAGAAAGGTTGTTGGGATGATAAGTAAGAGAGATAATCCTAGGGTTCCCCAACATTTCAACAATCCTCAGCATAGGAAAGAAAATACATACAGAAATGAAAGGCCCAGGTTACATGATATGCCTTACAATACAAAATAGAAGGGTGGAAATCCTATGGTGGATAGGCCTAAAAGTAAGGAGACTCTGATCCTTTAAAGAAGAGAGGAGCATACATGGTGAACAATAATCCTTGGTGTCAATTTTGTGACTTTCCACATTCCCCTAACCATTGTATTGTAGCTCAATGAATACAAGAAGAAGAAATTCCAGTAGACAATAATGAAGGGGATCACATAATTTATTTAACTTCCACACTCTTTATCCCATTGAGCAGGAACATTCATCTTCAAAAGAATTATAAGGGTACAAGTATGATGTTGATAACTAAAGATACAACATTCACATGGAAGAACAACATGTTTTTTCTAATGATGAAGGAAGCATTGATGAACGATGTTCTGTTAGTACAATACCTTAGTCAAGTAAATGCAGTGTAAGAAGACCGACTGAGGAAGAAATTAAGAAATTGACCATTGCCTCAATGGAACAGGAAAAAATAAAATATTGGTTGAGGAACATAATAGTAAATGAAGATGAGGGTGTTCGAAGAGGGATATTCGTGAAAGACAAAACATAGGGAGCACCAAAGAAAATAGAAAATAAGTAGCCTGATAAGAATGTGAAAAAGCATGTTCAGAAGGAGGAAAGCAAAGAGTTGCATAAAAATAAACAAAAGCCTGATGGCACAAACAAAAGAGAAAAAGAGGAAAGCAAAGGAGAGTCACTGGATCAAAAGAAGATGATCAAAACAGAAGGTACCTCTTTTGATTTCACACAAGCTTTATCCCAAGTAAAAAAATTTGTCCCATTACTTGAAATGATGGAAATTAAAGAGTATAGGGATAGTGTCATTCAATTAATATCTAGTGGGAATGATAAGAACACAAGCTCTAAAAATAAAGGGACCAATGAGGTTAGTAATAAGCAAGAAAAGGTAAATGTTCCAGAGGTTTGTCTAGGGGATACATTAATAAATCCTCATCAAGTTGACCCATTCTTTACTACATTACTTATAAATAACAAACTGGTGAGGAACTATATGATAGATTTTGGTGTTGCTATCAATATCATGCCAGTAGGGGTTATGAAACAACTTGGCATGTGGGTGGATACCAATGGTGGTAAGTGTTGTTCTATGGATAGTAGGCATGTCCCAGTAGTGGGAGTTATGAAAGATGTGGAAGTAAAATTGGCTTCTTATCCACAAGCAACTTATAATATTAACATAACTATGATTTATACGTCTCCACATTTTGGGATGCTTTTATCAAGATAGTGGACTGCAGCAGTCGGAGGAAATGTACAGTTTGACTTGTCATATGCCACAATACCAGTCAATGGTGAAGATGTCAAATTATATAGAGAACCAAGGATGAATCATATTGTGGATTATGTTCCTCAAGATCAGTTAAACTGCTTTTGTGATGTATATTTGAGAAGTTTTAGAATAGAGCCTTCTGAGCCTTAATTAGTGAATACTGATCCAATTGACAAACATGTTTCCAAGAATCAGCATGGTGTGTGGAAGATGTATTTTGATGGAGCATGTAGACAAGAAGGCAATGGAGCAGGGATAGTATTTATTTCACCTAAAGGTACTACATTCAAGTATCATTCTTGCTAACATTTGAATGTACAAAAAATATAGCAAAATATGAAGCCCTGCTAATTGGTCTGAATATGGTCATCAAACACAAGATCAAACTACTAACTATTCTAGGAGATTCTAAATTGATTATTTCATAAGTCAGATCAAAATATGCTGTAAAAAACAAAAGGTTAAAATAGTATAGGAATGTTTTATGGGATACAATTGAATTGTTTCATGTTTTCTCCATTGAATGGATAGATAGGTCCAAAAATTTGATGGCAAGTTTCCTAGCTAATGTAGCCCTGAAAAGAGATGATATCACCTTGGCAAGAATATCTCAAGTTGAATTTAAAACAAGGTCCGCCATCCTTGACAATATATATAGCTAGAAATTTTTCAATGATGACACTGATCTCATGAAGTTTCTCCATTGTATAGACCAATATGAAGCTCGGGAGATTGACCTCAATGCCTTTGTTGAAGAAGTAGATGGGAAACAAACTATATTTGGAAAATAATTTTTGCAGCTTAAAACCAACAAACTTCCCAAAGGACTTGTGGCACTAGAAAGGGTATATGATGGAAATGATTGTTCTCTCCTGAATCAGATAATAGTTAAAAGAGAAGATGTTGAAGAAGTCAATCTAGGGACTGAATTAGCACCCAAAAAGGTATATATTGGAAAGAAAATAAGTCCAACAATTAGAAAAATGTTGATTGTGTTGTTAAGGAAGTACAAGAATTTTTTTTCTTGGTCTTATGAGGATCTTACGGCCTACAAGGGAAGACTTATTCCAACATGAGATTCCATTAAAACCAGATACAATACAATTCAAGCAAAATCAAAGGCCCATCAACCCAACTTTGGAGCCTAAAATGCAAGAGTTTCCAAAACTCAGAGATGGAAGAATTATCAAGCCCATTAGACATTCAACATGGTTCTCAAACTTGGTCCTAGTAAGAAAGAAAAATGGGGATATTAGGCTGTGTGTAGATTTCAGAAATTTAAGTGTTGCTTCCCTTAAAGATAATTACCCTCTCCCTGATATGGAAGCCATACTGAATAGAGTAATAGGATGTGAGTTGTTTTCAATGATGGATAGGTTTTTTGGGTATAATTAGGTTAAAGTTAAAGAGTCTGAGCAATGCAAGATAGCATTTACTACACCATGGGGGACATATGTCCATGTGAGAATACCATTTGGTCTCACAAACATAGGGGCAACCTTCCAAAGGGCCATGGATGTGGCATTTGCAGATTTAATTAATGCTATAATGGTAGTGTACCAAGATGAGCTCATTTCTTATTCCAAAAGGGAATAAGATCATGTAGAACACTTGGATAAAATATTCATCAAGGCTTTGGAGTATGGTATCAGTCTCAACCCTAAGAAATGTCATTTTGTTGTCACAGAGGGTAAGCTTTTGGGACATATTGTATCAAAAGAAGGGATTAGAATAGACCCTGAAAGAGTAGAAGCCATAGATAAAATCCCCATTCCCAAAACTGTCAAAGCCATTCAATCATTTTTTGGGAAAAATAACTTTGTTAGGAGATTTGTGTCAAATTTTGTTGAAATCGTTAAACCCATATCCAAAATGTTGAAGAAGCGAGAAAAAATAGACTAGACTGCAGAAGCTCTGGAAGCTTTTATATCCATCAAGAAATCCATCAAAGAATCCCCCATTCTAAAATCCCTTGACTTTTCCAAACCTTTCCAAATATTCTCATTTGCCTCATTTCACACCATAGCAGTTGTTATGTTACAAAAGAATGATGAAGGTCATAAGCAACCTATATCCTTCTTTAGCAAGTCATTGCATGGGTCAGAGTTAAAGTATGATATTATGGAGAAACAAGCTTATGCATTGGTCAAAGCAACAAAATCTTTCAAGCCATATCTAGTTGGAGCCAAAGTAATTGCATATGTACCACATGTAGATATGAAAGATATACTGGTGCAGACAGAGGTGACAGGGAAAAGATGTAGATGGATCAACAAGATCCAATAATTTAATATGGAGATTCATATTACCAAGTTAGTAAGGGGACGAGGTCCATCCAAACTAATGGAAAAAGAAAACATTGAAGCTAACCAAATCTGCAATGTGGAGAATGAGGATGGTGCAATTGGAAACATTGAACATAATCCTTGGTATACAAACATAGTGTATTATCTCAGACACATGAAGTGCCCTGAAGGATTGGATGATAATCAAAGGAGAACATTGAAATTACAAGCATCCAAGTACGTATTCATATAAGGTGATCTATTCTAGAAGAATAGGGATGGAGTGTTGTTATTGTGTCTAGATGAATCACAGGCAGAAAATTTTTTGAGGGAGATGCATGAAGGAGTGTGTGGAGGTCATTATTCTACCAAAACGACTGCACATAAGATTCTCAGGGTAGGCTATTACTAGCCTAAGGTCTTCAATGATTATTTTTCATATGTAAGGAGGTTTGAAGCTTGCCATAAATTCTTGAGAAAGATGAAATATCAAGGATACCTACCACTTAGACCTTTACAAGTAGAAGCCCGTTTCCACCAATGGGGAATTGATTTTATTGGGGAAATACAGGAAAATTCAAGTGGACATAGATGGATATTAGTAGCTACTAGTTATTTCACCAAATGGGTAGAGGCAATCCCAACTAAACAAGCAACAAGAGAGGTGACCTAATAGATTTCCTGATGGAGAATATCATAACCAAATTTGGTACACTAGTAAGATTGATCACAGACAATGGGATGTGTTTTAGGTCTGATGAATTCAAAAGCTTCTGCAACACATATGGTATTATTGTCTCTTATGCTACCCCTTACCACCCACAAGAAAATGGTCAAGCAGAATCCAGTAATAAAAGTATTTTCAAAATCATAAGGAGGATGTTAGATGGAAATAAGAAGGCTTGGGACTCAAAATTAAGAATGGTTGTGTGGGCAGACAGAATTACTATGAAGAAGGCAATTGGAAAGTCTCCATTTGAATTAGTGTATGGGACACAGGCCAGGATGCCATTACAAAACCTATTATCAGTTTCTAATTTCATCCTTTAGGAAGATTTAGATGTTCTAGAACCAATAAAGGAGAGTGGAGCAACTTGCAGAACTTGTTGAAATAAGGAGAATGGCTCAAAAGAAGAACATGAAGTTACAATCTCAAATGAAATATCTTTTTGACAAGAAAGCTCGAGATAAAAAATTTGAGGTGAATGATTTGGTGTTGATGTGGAATGCTAGATGTCAAGAGAAAGGAAAGCATGGAAAATTTGAAGCCTTGTGGTTAGGTCCCTTTGTTATCACTGGCAAGGGAGGAGAAGATTTTTATTATTTGCATAACATGTCTGGTGAGCAGCAAGAGTTGTCAGTACATGGGAAATTTATAAAGCATTTCTTTTCTTGAGGAGTACCAGAGGATTAAGGACTGCCAGTGCATGGACAATTCTTAACAAGCCTCTTAAAATAGTCTCTTTCCATGCACAGTAGTTTAGGAAATCCAAAAGGGACTAGGACTTGCCAATACATGGACAACCCCAGATTTCCCTCATTAAAAATAAATTTTCTTTCCATGTACATTAATGTAGGATCATTTCCATTATTTCTCACCTCCATATCCTTCTTCACTTCATCCTCACCACCTTCCATTTTTAAAATCTTTTGAAATCTTGTTCTGCACCCAGAGATATTCTGGATTCTTACATTGATTGGTAAATCACTCATCCCCAACTGAAGCCACTGTTGGAACCGGAATTTTCATAAAAATTCTAAGGATTTTTTTAGTTGAAATCCAAAATTCATATAATCATTTCATAAAAAATCACATTATTTCCATCCATGCAGCCAAAATAGCCTTCTACCGCTATACCACTACCACATTGGCTACCCTACATAGCCCTCAACTCATACCTCTTTACCGCAACCCCTTGCAAAATAGCTCGCGGTATCACGATAAAGGAAGCTAACACTATACTATATCACCTTTTCCCTTTTATTGCTATACTGTGAAGGGTTAGAACACAGCCCGCAGTAGAGCAGTATACTAAAGAATAGTGATAAAAGGAGATCGCTATACCGCAGAGGGTTAGAACAATACCTGTGGTAGAATGGTATACTTGAGAGTAATAACAAGAGGAGACACCACTATACCGTAGAGAGTTAGAATATAGGTTGTGGTAATGAGGTATACTAAGGAGGAGTATTGGGATGATACCACGGTACCACAAGGAAGATAAAGGTAGACTATGGTAGAGCGGTATACTAAAATAGGGTAACAAAATATACCACAGTACTGCAGGGCAGTGAAAAGTGATGCAAGGTAATGCGGTAAAGTAGCTGTTGAGATATTTAAAGCATGCCAGTCACATCAATCAACTTTGAAATATGAAATTGAGCTCAATAAAAAAAGATTTAAATGATGTGAATTTATGATTTGAGAGTTAATGTGTCTTGGTGTGGAGATACACAAAGTAGATTGATATTTCTCGTTCATAACAATAGAAACCAAGTGCAGATGAGCTCAAGGTGTAGGAGTGAAGGGAATTCTCCAAAGTGAACTACATTTTTGAGTAAGCTTTGTTCCTCACTCTTTGAATTTAACAATGGCACCAAAGAAAGTATAAGTAGGAGCTAAAAAATATGAATCCAAAACTAGTAATCCCTCTTTACAATCACCATTGCTTGCTTTATTACCTGATTCACTAGATAAGGGGAAAAAAAAGGTTTTTAGAGATCTAGATCAAGGATGTAGAGACCCTATCATTCCTCAGTCAGGGTGGAATTTGTATTGGTATTTCTATAGAAATAGAAATGATAAGGTTCCAACATCAAACCCATGGACCCTTGACTTAGCTAAATTGGTTGTTCCAAACATTTTCATTGATGTTGAGTTAGTTAAAGCCTTGGCCTATAGCTACCATTCCCCAACCAAAACTTTCAAGCTTCCAAATGGTGGGTGTTTAGTTGATGTTTCAAGGGAGGCCATTATTAAATGTTTCAACCTAAATAAACAAGCTATTACAAAGGTAAATTTGTGGAAATTAGAACAAGCGTACAAGAGGCTAAGGAGAACCTATAGGATTGATGAGCTCCCCCTACATATCAAGAGGGGTGATAATAATATAATACTTCCCATCCCTTCCTCAAAAGTAGAGCCTTTTCTAGTGTTAGATTTTCAGGTTTACTTCAAAAACACCTATCATGCATTGTGTCAAGTTCTTGGGATGGATGCAAAAGATAATATGTCAGTAGGATTAATGAGGATGGCTATGATCATTCAACATCTAGAGTCAAAGAGTCAAATGTGGAATTTGATTTTGCATCTGTGATTGAAGAGAAAATACATGAGTATTTGTTGCAGGTCAAAGAGGCTAAGGCTCCCATAGCCTTTAGAAAGTATTCTTTGCTATGTCATTTGATTTTATTTCAGAATGAAACAAAATGGACCAAAAGGATAAATCTATGCACACAAGAGAATGGAGTTAGACTCCCTATACAAAATTGGTGCTACATATGGGATAGTAGGTGCACAAAATGTTATTTTGTTGTGTTCAGAGATAATTTTTTTGTTAGATTAATTGCTGCCCTTGGTTATTCAACACCAAGGTTACCTGAATCACTAATGAGTGTGATGAGGACAATGTAGTATAAGCCAGACTAGGGCTATACTCATAATTATGTTGAATGGTTCCTTATGCCACAACATACTATTATCAGGGTGTACGGTTGTGATCAAGCAGCACACATTTTGCCAAAATTTGTACCTGCAAGAATATTTTTTTTAGATTTCATGTGGCAAATGCTCTAGATGGAGCATGATTTAATGAGGAATTAGAGAAAAGGCACATTCTTTCTTGATTTAACAATATTTGAGGAATTTTCTAGTTGATCTGACATGTTGGAGGAACTACAAAGGTTTATGAGGGTCAATTATCCCCTCAAGTCTAGAAAGGAGAGAGTATGTAACCCAGAGGGTCACATTAATATGATCAAAAGTACTTTTCTAACAAAGAGGGCCATGTCTCATGTATTTGACCCAGAGGAGGATGTAATAAGGAAAGTGGTATATTTTGATGATGTATTTCAGACTAGAAAGAGATGGATAATGATGATGAGGTGGGAAGATTAGAAGAAGGAGAAGAATAAAAGCTTTAAAGGGTTTTTTGCAAATGAACCCAATCTTCTCAAAAGGATGCAAATAATCCTTGGAAAATTTGATGGATTTTATAAAAGGGCCCAAGATGAGGGGTTAATTCCACTTCCCACTCCCCCAAAACCATCACATGAAGCATCCACATCTCATACACCACCCACATCACCTGCACATCCATCCCCTCCATCTCCCACACATGAACCCCAGGCCAAGAAGCAGAAGATTGAGTTATTGGTTGATTATGGCTCAAGTGATGATGAGGAACAGCAAGCAGTTTTGACTCTGAATGAAATGGAGGGGCAGAGCAACAGAAAATTCAAGATCCTCATGACCCTAAAATCAAGATATCAGAGGAAGGTGCTAATGAGATTCAGGATGATGAGAGGGTAGTTGCCTCTCTAAAGTTTATGGAGGATGACAATTTTATTTATACTAATGAATTTAAAGATTTTTGGATTAAGATGAATATCAAGAAATTTGATGAAAGATTGAAGATCAATCTCGTACAAGTCGGTGAATCAAAGCGGGCTGAAATTCAAGCTCAAACATTGGAAAAATTAAATACTTATAATATTAATGTTACCCCCCAGGAGGTAAGAGAATTATTATTGAAAAGTGATATGTTGATCATACCAAGGATGGAGCTATCTAAAGTGTTTCTTTTGGATCAAATTAGAGCACAAGATGACCTAATGTTAGTTGCAGAGTTTGATTCAGAGGAGGATGTTTCACGAACAGGGTATAACCCTCCCACCCAAACTCTTTCTTTATGGACAAAACAAAAGGGCACAAGGAAGCCTCAACTCTTAGATGTGGTGTAAGAAATGAGGGGTTTGGCCATGGTAGGAATGATGAAAGACAAAACTCCTACAAAGGCTGCAACTATAATCATGCATTATGCATTGTTCACCAAAGATGTGGTGGAGAATTTGGAAAAGAAAATAATTGAATATGAGAAAAGACTAAAATTATCAAATGATGAAGTAAACAAATTGTTTATAGAGAATGTATAGTTGAAACAACAATTACAGAAGGATACCACAGTGAGGGGGGATGAGGTAGTTGTTTATCACCCACCTATCCAGGCTAAAGACCCACAAATACAACAGATGAAAGAGGAAATTGATAAGCTAAAGAAGCATAATATGGAAGATGTGAAGTGTTGTAACACCCTGCCGTGTTAACCCCAAAGGACAACAAAATATCGCACAATTTTTTTTTTGAAAGAGAAACATTACATAAGATGATTGTGAACATACATTATATAAGATGATCATAATATACATTATATGAAAAAACTTAACTAGTCCCTTGGGGTTACAGGGTTGCATTACACGTAAACCTCCCCAACCAAAACATCATTAAAGATAAAGCCCAGAAGTTAACAGTAGAAGCATACATTCACAAGATAACATAATCATACAACCATCCATAAGCAATAGCAATGAAAAAGATACATACATCATTCTATTACAATTCAATTCATAGTTTGAATATTACAATTGTGGAGCATATTTCCACAAATACAATACATCAGGAATACATTACAACATTACATAATGCTTCCCTTATAACAACGAGAAGAGTACATCAAGTACAACAATAATTACATCAATGAAGAATAAGGTACAAGGCGTAGAATAGTCTTCAACCAAGTGAAGTTGTGGCGTCTGCTTCGGCATCATGAACACAAACTGGGAACCCAATGGGGTGCATAGAAGATTCCACTCGACCGTGTTGACCCAAAGATCCACCCAACATGCTAGAAGTGACAAGAAAGACCCATGACCAAGACAAACAAGCAGAACGACCACAAGATCACACCACAAGAGCAACCAAACATAACAAACAACACTCTCAACGACTACTTACAAGGTGATTGCTTTCAGAGGCATACAAAGGGAAAATCAAGGGATACTATGGGATAGTGTCATCGCACGGTCCTATTATTTTACAAAGAAAATTCAGTAAAAAGTTCCTTTTACGTGGAGGGCATAGTACTATTTAATTTTATTTTTTTCCTAAAAATTTTGACTTTATTTTACAGTTCTTTTCTACAATTCAACGGAGTTTTCCAAATTTTCATTTTCTATAGCCATAAATAAAAATTTACTAAAATTGTTTAGGACTAGAAAGGTAGAAACTTTACAATTCTAAATTCTAAATTTTCATTTTCTACACCCATAAATCAAAATTTACTAAAATTGTTTAGGACAAAAAGGGTAGAAACTCTACAATTCTAAATTCTAAATTTTCATTTTCTACAGCCATAAATGAAAATCTATTAAAATTGTTTAGGACTAGAAAGTTAGAAATTTTACAATTCTAAATTCTAAATTTTCATTTTCTATAGCCATAAATAAAAGTTTACTAAAATTGTTTTAGCTAGGGTTTTCACTTCAAAATTTCATTCTTCATAATTAATCCAGATGGCATAATTATAAAGGAGTTATTTAAAATACAATAAATGACCAACCTGAATTAGGCGCTTACCAAAGGGGATGGAGAGCTGGGTTGTTTTCAAATGCTTCCTGGCTGTGATATTTTCTTCTCGCTTCCACTTCTTACCAGAGCACATTTCAGGTTAAAAAAAAATTACCTTCTCGAATCCGTATCTCCTTGTTGTTTATCAAAATTTTCCCAAATAAATTAAGAAAAGCTCTCTCTAGTATTTCGACAAACTAAGGGACATATGGCAAACTTTTGAAACTAATTTACACTTTTGAGGGTGCACCTGGCAACTTAATTATTTCCCATTTTACCACCTGCTTAAAATCCTTGCATTTTAGTTAATTTATAAACCTAACCCTCCACTACTGTGGTTAAAGCTTCGGACAATAATTTTCACCCTATTTTTAATACTTTACCGATTATCAATAGTTCACACTATCTAATTTAATTAAATCATTACTATTTCATAATTCCCTTAATTATTATTATTATTATTATTATTTTAAAAATTATCCTCCTAGTTATAATATGCATTAAATCTATTTTGATATTTTATTCATTACCCTTTTTTTTATATCTCGATATTTTAAATTTGTAAATAAACTCAATTAAACTTAAAATAAATATTATTTATAAATACAAATTTATGCTTTATTTATGTTTTTCATCTTTAATAAAGGGATAATATTATAATATTTTAAATTATTATCCTCTTTTAATTAATTAATAATTAATTAATAAAATACTCTTAATAATTTAACAATTTGATTTAATATTTTAATTAAATCACATTAGAACTACGAGCAACATAACCCAATCAACACCCAAACAACAATGAATCTTGACCATGCAAAATAATTGAAACACATTAATTAACCAATTAATTCAAACGACAAAATAGATCAACATTAAATGACCAATTAAAATGAACGACTCAAACAAAACAATACCAAGACAAGAACAATGTCACAAACGGATGACAACGTCAAACATAGTGATGGGGTGATGACTAGGACGAGGATACTTTCTTGTCAAATCCTTAAACCACATCATACCCATTGGGTATGTTGGGCACACTCAGACCCAATGGTGCGGGTGGATTCGGTGCCCAGTACCTGCAATCCTGCATAAAACCAAGTGTCAAAACAACATATATATTCCATGCCAAACAACCATGAGAGAGAATTTCAGTGTAGCAGGGCACTCACGGATGAGCGATGCAGCACCGTCCCTCTCACCCGACTCTCAAACAATTAACACATCATCATAAACATCATGAAGTGAGCATTAATCAATTTACGTAACCACACAATATCGCATATTCAAGTAGAAATGAACACCATGCATCATTATATCATCAACATCATAAAACAGTATCATGTGCATCCAAACAAAACACACAAGTCAAATAGGTGAAACAATCACCATCGAGGTCTCGAGTATGCATCAAAACATAAATAGTATCATAAGAGTAGCAGTAACATGTGAGGCACTACATCCTCCCCCCTAGAACTAGGCTTACTCTTGGAAGCCAGAAAACAAAAAAGGATAAGACTCTCGAATGCGGGATGCATCATCCCATGTCGTTGATGACTCAACATTAGGGTCCCATTGGACCCGCACCTACTCAATGTCTCTACCCCTAAGAATGAGCATCTTGTGCTAAAGAACGGTGATGGGCTCGAGTGCTAGTTGCCTGTCCTCGACCTACAATGTATTCCAATCAAGCACATGAGAAACATCTGGATAATAGAGCCTGAGTACAAAAACATGAAACACATCGTGTATGCATGATAGATTAGGCAGCAATGCTAGGTGATAAGCAATGGGGCCAATTCTCTCCAACACCTCAAACGGTCCCACAAAATGAGGTGCAAGTTTAGAGCCTTTTCCATAACGGATTGGGCTCTTTTGTGGACGCACTCGCAAAAAAACCCGATCTCCAACAGAAAACTAATAGTCAACCCTATGCACATCTGCATATTTCTTTTTCCTATCTTGCACTGCTACCAAGTGCTCTCTGATGTGAGCATCATGTTGCTCCATGTCTTGAAGCATTTTAGGTCCAAGTAGAACTCGGTCTTCAAGATGGTCCCAACTCAATGGGGTCTGACAAGGACGGCCATATAATTCCTGAAAGGGTGCCATGCCAATCGAGCTATGATAACCATTATTATAAGCAAACTCTACCAAATGCAAATAGTCCTCCCAATGTGACTATTAATCCATGACATACATATGGAGCATATCCTCAAGAACCTGGTTGACTCTCTTGGTCTGACCATCTATTTCAGGATGGTAGGCAGAACTAAAGTTTAGTTGAGTTCATAAGGAATGTTGCAAGGACATCCAAAATGCAGAAGTGAACACCGGATCTCTATCAGAAATGATCCTTCATAGACTTTCGTGCAATCGAACAATATCCTCCATGAAAATTTTGGCTATAGAGGAAGCAGTATAGGAAGATCGGACAGGAGAGAAGTGTGCCACCTTGGTCAATCTATCAATTGTGACCATGATAGCATTGTGTCGATGAGAAGACAGTCAAACCCACAATAAAGTCCACTGATATGATATCCCACTTCCATTTAGGAACAAGATTAGGTTGTAAAAGACCTGCGGGATGCTGGTGTTCTTCCTTAACTCTCTGACATTCCAAACATCTTGCCACAAAGTTTGTAATGTCTCTCTTCGTTCCAACCCAAAAGTATAGTGAATGAAGTTTTGCATACATCTTCTTGACTCCTGGATGAGCAGAATAGGGAGCCTGATGTGCCTCTATCATAATTAGGGTATGAAGACTCTCTACAGGAGGTACATACATACGACCCAAATACCGCAAAAGACCATCAGATTCCAATGCATAACCAGAAAAATTTCCTTCCAGAGCCCTATCTGACTCAATTTATGCCTGCACTTCTTGATACCAACTATCTGTAGGGAGTGTTGTGAGGATCTGGCTCCTCAAATCCACACCAAGAGTTACTGTAGATATCTCATGTCTCCGTCGACTCAAAACATCACCACTACATTTTCCTTGCCCTGGATGTACTTAACCTCAAAGTCATATTCACAAAGAAACTCCATCCATCTCCTCTACCTAGCATTCAGGTTTAGTTGCATAAAGATGTGTTGCAAGCTACGTTGATTGCAATGTAGCTTAAATGGATTTCCCAATAGGAAGTGCCTCCATCTCACAAGGGCATGAACAACAGCGGCTAACTCTAAATTTTGTGTAGGATAATTCAACTCATGATCTTCGAGCTTACGGGACTCAAATGCAATCACACGACCTTCTTGCATCAAAACGGCTCCTATACCTTCTAAGGAAGCATCTGTACACACCACGAAATTCTTAGAAGGATCAGGAACTGCTAGGATCGGTGCACTGGTCAACTTTTCCTTAAGGTTTTGGAAAGCTAACTCACACTGTTTTGACCAAACAAACTTCTTCCCTTTCTTCTGAATGGAAATGATGGGATGTGCAATCCTCAAAAATCCCTACACGAACCACCTATAATAGCATGCTAAACCCATAAAGCTACAAATTTCAGGGACATTCGTGGGCACAAGCCAATCAACAATGGCTTGAATCTTTGAAGGATCCACGGAAATACCTTCACCAGAGATGACGTGACCCAAGTATTTCACTTCAGTCTTATAAAACTCACACTTTTCCAAATTAGCATATAGTTGGTGGTCTCTCAAGCACTGCAACACTTGTCTCAAGTGTTCCTCATGTTCCTCCATAGTCTTCAAGTAGATCAGGATATCATCGAGGAACTCAAGAACAAATCTATCCAAATAGGTTCAAAAGACTCCATTAATTAGGCTCATGAAGACTGATGGTGCATTCGTCAACCCGAATGGCATAACAATGAATTCATAATGCCCGTATCAAGTGTGAAATGTTGTTTTGTGAATATATGCTTCAGCTATTCACAATTGATGGTATCCTGACTTAAGATCAATCTTTGAAAATACTTGATCCCCCTTAATTTGATCAAATAGTTCATCAATTCTCAGCAAAGGGTGCTTGTTATTCACCATCACCTTGTTAAGTTGCTTGTAGTCAATGCACAAATGGAGGGAACCATCCTTCTTCTTCATGAATATCACTGGTGCTCCCCATGGGGAAACACTAGGATGAATGAACCCTTCTGCTAAAAGCTCCTCTAATTGCAAACGGAGCTCCTGAAGCTCCTGAGTTGTCATTTGATAGGGAGCCTGAGATATAGGCTCAGCTCTAGGTACAAGATCAATTCTAAAGTTGATGTCATGCTTTGGTAGCATCCCCAGAATTTCACTTGGAAAAACATCTGCAAAGTCCTTAAGGAGAGGGTAGTCATCTAATGACACCTCTTGACTTTCTCCCAAGTCCAAGTCATTGACTGACACAGCAAACAACTGACAGCCCTGACAGAAAAACCCCTTTAGTTGCATAGCAGAAATCATCCACAATGATATAGGTCTTTGTATGTCGACGATCTCCGATTCATTTCCTAAATCATCTACACATCACACAGCCTTGTGGTGACAATCTATTATCACTTGGTGAGAATTCAGCCAATCCATACCTGAAATGACATCATAGGAACCAAGAGGTAGGATTCGAAGGTCCACCGAAGTCACCAATGTCCCAATTTTTAAAACACAACCCTAAACAAATGATTCAACTGCTACCTTTTCCCCATAGGCAAATTCAACCTACCACTTAACGCCTTGCCTTGTTGCCACTAGTCTACAACACTCTACTAATGAAGGGGAAATAAATGAATCTAATGCACCAGAATCAAAGAGGATGGATATACTAGAGCCTTGCAACACACCCGATGTCTCAACCATGGTGCCTTGATGATCAGCTTGACGGTTGTCAACCGTCACAAAAACTCGATGAGATCTACCCACATCACCCACTATCAGCTCAGAAGCAGCTAGCCTCTGACTAAAACCTGTACTCTTCTTCTATGGACATTGCCTAGCAATGTGTCCCTACTGACCGTAGGAGAAACAAATTGTACCCTAACCAAAGCCTCTGCCACTTGTTGGTGCACTAGACTGCTAAAAACTGCCCCGAATGGGGGTTGACTGTGAGCTCTTTGTAGGCTGCTCGAAACGGTCCTGTCAGGCTCGATGCCAATTCCTATTTTTCCTAGACTGAAACCTACCACTCTGCTGAGACTGGGAACTTTTGTGCCTAGGTTGTGATTGTTGCTACTGACCACCCTTAGGGGGCGTATGATGACTCCTAGAAGATCCTGCAACTTGAGGTTGCCCACCTTGAGAACAAGAACCAAAAGTAGGTGCACTGCCAATCTGCACACCTATGTGACCTCCCCAAGCCATAGCCAAGTTTTCCTCTACCAAACGAGCCTTCTCAACAACTACCTCCATTGTCTTCGACTCGAAGACCAAGACTTCTCCACTGATTCGGGCATTTAGGCCCCTGACAAAGTGTTGGACAAGCATTGCCTCATCATTGTCGATTCTCGCATACTACTTGAGCTCATAGAATCAATGCTCGTGCTGGCCAACTAACATTTCCATTTGTCTTAACACATGAAATTCATCTACTCGGTGCTACCTCTAGTGGTTTGAGAGGAAACGGTCTCTAAATCTCTCCAAAAACAACTCCCAAGTCACCATATTGATGTCTAGGTGCAGTTTATGTTCTTCCAGTCGCCACCATGTAGATGTGAATCCTCTGAGGTGCATAATGGCACACCTAGCCTGAGTATTACTTCCATAAGGATGCATCACAAAGCAACAATCCAAGTCTATCAACCGTGTTTCTACCTCAAGTCCTCTGCTAGCACCATCAAAAGTGGGAGGATGAGCTCTCAAAAGATCCCTCGTGTGACCGGCCACTATGGAATCCTGCTCTACTGATATTTATTTCCACCTAGGAGACCTCTCCCTTTCTCTCTCTACTTGTTGCTCCCCTCCTGGCCTAGGGCCTAAACGGCCAAGCACCTCCTCCAACAACTGTCGTAACTGCATTCCATCTATTCCTGGTTGTTCTGAATTTGGGCCTCCTCCTCCTGAATGATTTTGAGACCCCTATTGTTCCTCCCGTTCTAATTCATAGGAACTTTGTGATGGAGTACTTTCATGGTTGGCTCTACGGCCACCACCACAGGCATGACCCCAATCCCTTGGCATGATCATGTGCCACATTGGATGGGAACACAATTAAATTCAAGAGTTGAGCACAAGATTAACATAGTGGACTCAAACTACCTAGAGTACCCAGAGTTGTAAACCCGACTCTGATACCAAAGTTCTAACACCATGCCATGTTAACCCCAAAGGACAACAAAATACCACACAAATTTTTTTTTGAAAGAGAAACATTACATAAGATGATTGTGAACATACATTATATAAGATGATCATAATATACATTATATGACAAAACTTAACTAGTCCCTTGGGGTTATAGGGTTGCATTACACGTAAACCTCCCCAACCAAAACATTGTTAAAGATAAAGCCCAGAAGTTAACAATAGAAGCATACATTCACAAGATAACATAATCATACAACCATACATAAGCAATAGCAATGAAAAAGATACATACATCATTCTATTACAATTCAATTCATAGTTTTAATATTACAATATTGGAGCATATTTCCACAAATACAATACATCAGGAATACATTACAACATTACATAATGCTTCCCTTATAACAACAGGAAGAGTACATCAAGTACAACAATAATTACATTAATGAAGAATAAGGTACAAGGCATAGAATAGTCTTCAACCAAGTGAAGCTCTAGAAATTTTGGGTCCACTTCTGCATCATGAACACAAACTGGGAACCCAATGGGGTGCATAGCATGTTCCACCCAACTGTGTCGACCCAAAGATCCACCCAACGTGCTAGAAGTGACAAGAAAGACCCATGACCAAGACAAACAAGCAGAATGACCACAAGACCACACCACAAGAGCAACCAAACATAACAAACAACACTCTCAACGACTACTTACAAGGTGATTGCTTTTAGAGGCATACAAAGGGAAAATCAAGGGATACTATGGGAGAGTGTCATCGCACGGTCCTATCATGGGTTATCCTGGCTGCCTCTCAACAAGCATTGGCCCCCATCTATGGTTATCCTAGTTGCCTCGTACTAGGCTTCAGCCCCATAGGGTGACTCATGCGGGACCACTAGCCTCTCATGAGGACGAGGTAGTGATCTTGCCGACCATGGCCTTCTCATCCCACCCTTAGTCTATGGAAGCACTAATGGCGAGGGTGAGGTATCTTATTTATCTATAGTTTATGTATCCTACCCAAACCCACTAGTACATTTTGTTAGGTTTTCACTTATTTAACCAACTCTTCAATGGGTTATCCAGGCCGCCCCTTTGTGCGTAGGCCCCCATGGAGAGCCACTCTCCCTAATAGCCCTAAAACAAATCTAAGTCATCAAGGGGTATACCAAAATAGAAAGAGCACTAAAATCACAAAACCAGTGTACCTGCGAGGCATGAACCATCTCACTAAAGCCGTTTACAAAGACAATCTTGATACAAGGTTTGACCCACACATGAAACTCAAAATCAATAGTAAGATCAAACTTATTATAATGATTAAACTATGGAAGTTCAACATGGAACAAGACTTTCCTTAGCCTCTGGAAGCCTATAGGACAACCTACCCTTACACTCCCAGAAGAGTAACACAATGAAATGGGTTTCCAACATGATCTCACAACAAGTCCAAACACATAATCTATTCCAAACAAAAATAATGCAAATGAATGACGAAAACGATCATGGGGCATAAATAAAATTAACTTCTTAATCTACTGAAACATTCCATGTAACAAATAAATATTAATCGCTACACCTCTTTGTACAAGCAACTGAATACTAATTGAACAACTAAGGGATTATGCAATTCATATACACATACACAATCAGGACTTAATCAGAAACTGAAATATATGTATAAACTAAAATGAAAACATTCTACAAATTAACTAATTTAAAATAAGGTTTACAAATATTTTTCTCACATAAGTAAATAAATTACTGAGAAACTAAATATTAAAATAAAAAAAATTTTACAGATTAACTAATTTAAAATGAGGTTTACAAATTTCTTTTGCTCAGATAAGTAAATAAATTACTGAGAAACTAAATATATGTATAAATTAAAATAAAAATGTTTTACAGATTAAAAATAAGGTTTACAAATCTTTTGATCACATAAGTAAATAAATTACTGAGAAACTACATATATGTATAAATTAAAATAAAAACGTTTTATAGATTAACTAATTTAAAAATAAAAATGTTTTATAGATTAACTAATTTAAAATAAGGTTTACAAATCTTTTGCTTACTGAGAACCCAAATATATGTAAAAATTAAAATAAAGACATTCTACAAATTAACTAATTCAAAATATAGTTTACAAATCTTTTACTCACATTAGTAATATTTAATTTTAATCTATAGATTATATCTGATAATGATAAAAATGGTTAGTTTTAGTTAATAGAATTCTTTCCATTTAATTTAAGTGTAAATATACAACCTTATTGTGATATTATTGCTATTATCAATATATCACCATCCCCAAACAAAATGTCATAATAAAATTATATTTATACTAAAATTTAGGCAACATGGGGTACTATAACCAATTCGTGAAGAACAAATGAGTAGCTATTATTTAGCTAATTACCCAAAAATAAGGGACAAATACCCATACGTGATGTGAAAATTAAATCAATTAGGGATCGTTAGACTAGTAAATAAAATAATAAAGTTAGAAAGAAGAATTCCCCTAAAAGAAAATTCAGTAAAAAGTTCCTTTTACATGGAGGGCATAGTACTATTTAATTTTATTTTTCCTAAAAAAATTGACTGTATTTTAAAGTTCTTTTCTACAGTTCAACGAGTTTTCCAAATTTCATTTTCTACAGCCATAAATAAAAATTTACTAAAATTGTTTAGGACTAGAAAGGTAGAAACTTTACAACTCTAAATTCTAAATTTTCATTTTCTACACCCATAAATCAAAATTTACTAAAATTGTTTAGGACAAAAAGGGTAGAAACTCTACAATTCTAAATTCTAAATTTTCATTTTCTACAGCCATAAATGAAAATTTATTAAAATTGTTTAGGACTAGAAAGTTAGAAATTTTACAATTCTAAATTCTAAATTTTCATTTTCTATAGCCATAAATAAAAATTTACTAAAATTGTTTCTACTAAGGTTTTCACTTCAAAATTTCATTCTTCATAATTAATCCACACGGCATAATTATAAGGAGTTATTTAAAATACAATAAATGACCAACTTGAATTAGGCGCTTGCCAAAGGAGATGGAGAGCTAGGTTGTTTTCAAATGCTTCCTAGCTGTGATATTTTCTTCTCACTTCCACTTCTTACCAGAGCACACTGCAAGTTTTAAAAAAAAATTACCTTCTCGAATCCGTATCTCCTTGTTGTTTATCAAAATTTTCCCAAATAAATTAAGAAAAGCTCTCTCTAGTTTTTTTACAAACTAAGGGACAGATGGCAAACTTTTGAAATTAATTTACACTTTCGAGGGTGCACCCAGCAACTTAATTGTTTCCCATTTTACCACCTGTTGAAAATCCTTGCATTTTAGTTCATTTATAAACCTAACCCTCCACTACTGTGGTTAAAGCTTCGGACAATAATTTTCACCCTATTTTTAATACTTTACCGATTATCAATAGTTCACACTATCTAATTTAATTAAATCAAATTACTATTTCATAATTCCCTTAATTATTATTATTATTATTATTTTAAAAAAAAATTATCCTCCTAGTTATAATATGCATTAAATCTATTTTGATATTTTATTCATTACCCTTTTTTTTATATCTCGATATTTTAAATTTGTAAATAAACTCAATTAAATTTAAAATATATATAATTTATAAATACAAATTTATGCTTTATTTATGTTTTTCATCTTTAATAAAGGAATAATATTATAAGCTATTAAATTATTATCCTCTTTTAATTAATTAATAAAATACTCTTAATAATTTAACAATTTGATTTAATATTTTAATTAAATCACATTAGAACTACGAGCAACATAACCCAGTCAACACCCAAGCAACAATAAATCTTGACCATGCAAAATAATTGAAACACATTAATTAACCAATTAATTCGAACGACAAAATAGATCAATGTTAAATGACCAATTAAAACGAATGACTCAAACAAAACAATACCAAGACAAGAACAATGTCACAAACGGATGACGACATCAGACACAGTGATGGGGTGATGGACTAGGATGAGGATACTTTCTTGTCAAATCCTTAAACCACATCATACCCATTGGCTATGTTAGGCATGCTCAGACCCGATGGTGCGGGTGGAGTCAGTGCCTAGTACCTGCAATCTTGCATAAAACCAAGTGTCAAAACAACATATATATTCCATGCCAAACACACCATGAGAGAGAATTGTATTATAGCAGGGCACTCACGGATGAGCGATGCAGCACCGTCCCTCTCACCCGACTCTCAAACAATTAACACATCATCAGAAACATCATGAAGTGAGCGTTAATCAATTTACGTAACCACAGAATATCGCATAATCAGGTAGAGATGAACACCATGCATCATTATATCATCAACATCATAAAACAGTATCATGTGCATCCAAGCAAAACACACAAGTCAAATAGGTGAAACAATCACCATCGAGGTCTCGAGTATGCATCAAAACATAAACAGTATCATAAGTTTAGTAGTAACACGTGAGGCACTACAAGCGTCACATCTTGGATACTCTGAGAAAGATATTGGAGCACAGAATTGGGATACTGAAGGAAAAAATAGGTGGAGGACATGAAAGCTTTAGCAATCTAGTCAAAGCCTTGGAACAGATAAATGCCAATTCCCCTATCCTTGAGGAACTCCAGAAGAGATGGCAGCCTACTTATCACATTCTGACTACTCTGTGCAAGCCCACACAAAGGGATCCAGATGCCCCTCCAAGACTCAAACCAATGTAGGAAATGGTAAAAGGGGTAATTAAGGAGCATAATTACTTGATAGATATGAAGAAGAAAGTGGAAAATAGGAGGAATTCATTTGATTCTATTAAATACATCTTCATCCCTTCGATCATCAAAAATGATAATCAATTAAAAGGTGTGGATGAGTGGAAAGATGAATTTAATCAAATGATTTCTCAATGCTTGGTACATGTACAGAATGATGGGGATATCAGCCTTAACAAATTTCATGCTTTTCTTGATGGGATTGTTATACTAGACAGTGGATACACGAAATTTTTGGTAGATGTTAGGAACTTGCTTGATAATAGATGGAAGAACCACCTCACAAATCTCACAGCAGCTCAAGAATTCAAATGGCCAAATGATCTGACAATCACTAAGTGGCAGGAGAAGTATTTGGGCTTCGATGAGGATTGATCATCATCATCACAAAGAGAGATTAATCATATAGTAAAAGCTTTCCACAGGTCTTAGATGACCACAGGTTTTTACTCGAAGACTAACGGATTAGCACACATGTGTTAAGTTATTTCAGTTATGTTTAATTTCATAATTATGTTTTGTTACCAAAAGACATGTCCTTTGGTTTTAAGATTGTTGTCTCTCATATAAATAAGAGAGTCCAAGACCAAAAGGAATTATTACATTAGATTGGAGGAGATTATATAGGAAAAATTAACAGGTGAATGTGGATAATGTCTACATTTCAAAAGACCATGATGCATGTATGAAATTTTGGAGAAATCAATGAAAGAACTCTTATTTTGTGGCATCATACTGGTTTCAATTGTTTGTTGAGTTAATTCAAAAATATTATCAGGTTGTCTCCAAGGTTGATATTTATCTATTATTTAAATTGATATATCAAGTATATACTCAATTTATCAATGCACATTTTTTGTACTTGTGTGGTATGTTTAATTGGTTCTTTCAAGTAAAGATTAAATCCTTCTAGTCATTCACAGTAATTCGGAAGTGTCATTTGGATCACTAAGAAGAACTTGGTAATTACATTCTTTCATGTTTATACAAGTTATAAACTAATATTGGTATGCCAAACAATTAGAATTTCTTCCAAATACAAGCCACTCAACTTAGACTTTCACTTGACTCCATATACCCAACAAGGCACTGGTCTCACCCATTTTATTTATCTAGTTTCATTTCAAAACCTCACATCTATTAACTGAACATATTCATAAAATCTACCTTGATATTTCTTATACAATTTATACCAAATAGGTATGCATCTCTCCACTTCCAATTGCCATTGTGGATAGATTTCTTAAGTAGGAAACACACAACATAAGTCTGCTCCACTTGCATAGGTATACCCACCTAGGTCTGGTAGAGCTTGAAGAGAAGAAGGTTCAAATTCATCATTTGGCCTTCTAAGTTAGCCAAAATCGTACCAAGAACTTAGCAACCTCTTATGGTTTCAAACAAGCATTTTTCAAACCTAACAAGGTGATTGAGTCCCAATCTAGGGTTTCTAGGTAGATTTTGTAGGCTTCAAGCTATTGATCAGAATCCTCTAAAAACTAGTAAACTTCTTGTACAAGGACTTATACACCCAAGGTGGCGATTTAGTCATGTTATGCTTTTCCAAAAAATTAGGATCTGAAACTGTTCTCCTATTTTTGCACTTCCTTCTTATGTCACTCAAACTTCACTTCTAGATTCGAACCTTCTAAAAATATACAAAACAAAATATTTTGTTGATTTTCTTATGCGGGGTTTGCCTCAGTCAAACCCTTTGTTTTGTAATTAAACCTTGATAGAAAGAATAGATCTTGAAAGGAAATGTGTGTGAAAGTCTTAATCTTAAGTGCATCTAAGATTAAGAGATCTAGAGTGCAATAAACCCTACTCTAATGTGCTAGAATGGGATACATGAGTGAAACATAAAGATGATGACTCACTTTAGGAGATCTCATCTAAATCTAGGTGAGACTCTCTTGCTTGAAAACTCTAGGTGAAATAATGATTCAAAACAGGCATCTCATCTAATTTACCATTTATTAGATCCCAAATGTTGACATTTGTGAAATTTGAATTGAAAACTTTCAATTTCCTGCTCAAAACCCTAAAAAGGGGTCAAACGGGACTCATACGTCCAAGGTGGCATATGGGTTCCATCTAGGGAGACTCATATGCCCAAGATGGTGTATGGGTCCCACCCTAGTTTTTCAGGTTGTGAGAATGTCAGGGTGTTAGAAAATTGAATGCATTTATTGAATTTGTCAAGATTTTAGTTGAAATAAGCCTTGGGATCCGAAATAAAAGGTCTTAGGGGCCTATTAACGATGATTTAAGGGGTCATGAATGCAAGGGTACTAAAATAGGTCCAAACTAAGTGTGAAATTATACTATCTCTATGAAGGGAGTACAATTTTCTACTCTACATTTAGCCCCCACTTTAGCGCCCATATGACACTACTTGCATATGCAAGCTAAAGTACTTCAAAAAGTATTATCTCTTAAAATTATAGTCATATGGATTTTTTTGCAAGCATGGGAGAATGAAGCCCCCATTGTAGCTATCTGCAAAACCACAATGTTAGGAACCGCATCTTGCAAAACCAATTCATTAGTTGTTCCATAAATCCTCTTATCTAATTTCTTCAAGAAATCAAATCTGAGGGTAGATGTATGCCCCCCTTGATTTTGATTGCTTTATGGAGGTGGAATCAAGGTAACAGTCTAACCGCATCGAATTGCATAAGTCATATCACAGGGTATTTCCAAGTGCCATACCACATAGTGATAGACATTTGATGAGAACGGGAGTGGAATTATGAATCCAGCGCAATAAATGACATTGAAAATGAAATTCTCTAACCCCTAATATGTTAATTTGAATGAAAAAGTACTTTTTTTACCTTAATATGTAAATGACCTGATTTGAAAGTATATAAGAGTAAAAAGTTAATTAGTTTTTGATCATTTTGTCTTTTACCTTTTTTTGTAGTTTGATTTTGGTGGAGAATGATTGAGGATGTTGACCGTACGACATTACGTGCCTCTAAGACTCAAAATCCTATGCAATGAGGTGGCATAGGGTGATCTATAGCATACAGTGAGTGGATTCTTCTCAAACTTAGCTTCATTTTTATTCATTTATTTTATGTTTTACATATTTCTAGATAGATTTAGGACCTTGGAAGAAAAATTAGCAAAGTGTCCCTTTTTTTTTGCAAATTGTCCCACTTTTTTGCAAAGTGTCCCAAATAAGGAATAAAGTGTCTATGACCCTTACAAAAGTACCCTAGAGAAACTTTAGCACACTTTTTGACTGTTGATATATAAATTTAATATTTTAGAATACTTATAGGTGATTTTTTTTTTATCAAATTCCTCCTCGATAACGATAGCGTCTCGGCAGCAGGCTATTATGTCGCCTATGAGACCTAGTTACAATTCTATTAGAGGAGAACATAGAGACACTACAAGCGACAGGTATATACTGGGCATATCTCATGCCTCCCATGAGATACCATGATTCCATGTTGATGGCACTAGCAGAGAGGTGGGATGTAGATACCTGCACCATTCATCTACCCACCGGTGAGATGACTATCACTCTGGAGGATTGCATCGCATTCTTTAGGTTCTTATCTGAGGTGACACCATTCACTTTGTAGAAGACCAATCATACTAGGAGATGAGAGCAAATATCTAGTATTGTCTTAGAGGTCTAATTCAGGAGGAGATCGTGGGGCCACATGTTGAGCTGAGGTGGCTACTTTGTGCATGATCACCACTTCTGAGGTGGATTATGATATTTACCGTAGCATTAGTACTAGTCCCAGATGGTTGGGGAGCACACCTAAATGGAGGACTTGTACACATGATACGAGAGATGGAGCATCACAAGATTGTCTTTGCCTAGGGTCACAATATACTGGCACATCTCTAATATGATTTGGGATGGCTTGCTTACTAGGAGATGGACAATATGATTCATTGTACACTATTATAGGTTTGGTTCCTAGAGCATATCACATGTATTAGACTGACAGGATTTCCTTCTATAGGTACCCTGGGATACCCACACTCCCTTAGCTATATTCTTTGGTGAGCATGGCAGTATGGAGATTTACTATATTGGAGAGTCATATTCGACCATCTTGATCAGGAGGAGATCTTATGGAGACCTTACCAGCTATTACCTCAATGGCTAGATGAGACCCACTAGTTGACTAGGATGCAAAGGGATCAATTTTTACTAGGGAGACATAACTACACAGTGAGACCTTTCTACTACAATTGTGTCATGAGATAGTTTGGACAGGTACAGGTTCCTCCAACAACATGACCATTTTACATGTGATCAGTGTAGAGTTCCCGTAGGGTAGGAGATATGAGACAACTCACAATTGATGGCATTGTATCTAGTGATTCAGATGATGAGGATCTCGATATGCCCCCAGTTTCTGACACTAAAAATGTGGGTTCTATATATGCATATGAGGAGTGGTGGACCACAACACAACTAGCTCTAGTATTTCCTATAGATCAACCTAGAGGCTACACAGGACCTCTTCTAGATCACAGGGATGATGAGGAGGAGACAGGTGAGGAGATCAAGGTTACACACTTGTTTTCAAATGAGATAGAGGAGGATTATGAGGAGGTAGACTTAGACTATGAGGACAAGGATGAGGATGAGGAAGACGAGGAGGATGAGAGCTAGCTAATGAGTGAGGGCAGTGATACAGTAGAGGAGGGTCCAGTTTCCCATGAGTGGAGACATTCGATTCCAACTCAAGTGACCAGATCACAGTTAGCAACTGCAGCACGTTCCAATAGTCATCAGCACGGAGAGGGTAGCATATCTTCTATACATCCTACATAGGGTGGGGTTGTTTTTACACAGTAGGATAGAGACCTAGGTGATGACACATAATTTATGATTATGCTTATTCTTTTATAATTATTCTCATGATATTTTTTTTCATTTATATATATATATATATATATATATATATATTATATTATGTGTTGACTATCTTTATGATTTCTACTGAGAAAGCTATAGGATCTTTATCGACAATTTTTTGTGGACATAGTACCTCCTTCACTCACAGATGAGGTTGTCCCCACAAACTACATGCCCCCACCCATCATGGAGTAGCATCCAAAGCTATTCGAGCCTTTCACAAGGTTGAGAGGAGCATACAAGAGTGCTACCAAGCGCATCAATTGACTCATGGATCATCTATCAGCATTGTAGGATGCCTATGACAAGCTTTGATTATCCTAAGATTCAGCAGAGCTTGAGAGACTACATGGAGAGGTTGTTAGGCTGTAGGAAAAGAGAGATAGATTGAGAGCGGATGGAGGCTATTGTATGGGAAGCTTGGGTCATCAAGTGAGTACATGGCCTACAATATGCACTGGGATCCATTGGTAGATCACGATCACATACTACCATCTCTCGACGGAGGTGATCACCAAGTCTCGAGGGATCTAGTAGTCATATTCCATAGTAGCATTGCATATTTGAGGTAATGTACTTGAAAATTTTTGATATATATATGAGCATTTATGTTTGGTTTCTTATGCTTATGTGTTTAATTTAGATGGTAATGTGATTTATGAAATAATATTTGTAATACTATTTAATAAATTTCTCCATGATCTAACATATTTTATGTGATCTAATTAAAACTATCTTAGTTTTCTTTTAGATCCAACATTATGATTGAGTATATTATGCTAAATTAAATGCACCTATGATCTAATTGTAGAACATCAAATGCATATAAGGATCTAATTTAACACAACATACAAGATTAACTTGAATAGTATGAAACCTAAAGTAACAATCCAAAGATAATTTGAATAATTACCTTAATATTCAAGAAACACAAATGATTTTTTGTCAAGAATGAAGCAATGTGAGAGAAAATAAGACACTATCTACTAACTCTAACATCATTTCTTTATCATTCACACTATTCAAGAAGGTTATAGATAGTATCAATGTAAATGTGCAGCATTAATAGGCTCCTTAAGAGGTGTATCATTCATTTCTATTAATGTGTATGTACAAGACCCATAACTTTCATCAATTATGTAAGGTCCTAAGCAATTAGGGCTGAATTTTCCATTTTCAATCAAGGCAGAATTGACGTTGCGTTGATTCTCAAATAGCACCAAATCAACTTTATTAAATGAATGGGGGATGACCTGATCATTAAATTGCATTTTTCTAGATTAAGCTTGGAGGTTCTCAAGATCATTAATGGGATGTTCATCAAGCATCTCAAGTTGATGTAACTATTGTTCTTTATAAGTATTATCATCAATAAGTCCTTGAAGAGTGATTCTTAATGAAGTAATCTCTAACTTCAAGGACAATATCGGCTTGATACCATAAAAAAGGTTATAAGGAGTATTTCCGGTTGATGTTCTAATGCTAGTACGATAAGCCCATAACACATATTTCAATTGTGTGTGCCAATCCTTATTATTTTTGCTTACTATCTTCCTTAACATTTGCTCAAGAGTTTTATTAGTTGATTCAACTTGACCATTAGATTGTGAGTAGTATGGTGTTGAAAAACAATGTTGGATGTTAAACGTCTCTAAGAACTTCTTCACATCATTATTCTTAAATTTTGTCCCATTATCTAAAACCAATACGGAAGGGAGTCCAAAGCAATCAATAATGTGTTCCAATATGAAATGACATATTACATCAGTAGTTGTTGAACAAAGGGGAATGGCTTCTACCCATTTTGTGAAATAATTTGTTGCGGTAATTATGAATGTATTTCTATGGAAGAAGGTGGTGATATTTTTCCAATAAGATCCAGACCCCATACTAAGAATGGCCAAATAGGAACTTGGGTACGAAGCTTAGAAGCAAGAGCATGAATCAAATTGCTATGTTCTTGAAATTTGTGACATTTCCTAACATATTAAAAGTAATCTTGTTCCATATGTCTCCAATAGTATCCTATAAAAATTAGCTTTTGAACTAATGACCTTCCTAGAAAATGGCCTCCACAAGCACCTGCGTGAGCTTTTGCAAGTGCTATAGGGATTTTGGATTGTTTAAGGAATCTAAGAAAAATATCATGAAAAGACCTTCTATATAGAACATTTGCAAGGATTATATATCTAGACACAAGTTTTCAAAGATGGGCTTGAGTATATTTAGTTGTTGGCTTGGGAAAGGTACTATCTTTCAAATAATTAAATATCGGTGTGTACCATTCACTAGAGATTTATGTGGTGGTTAATAACACTTATTTGACCTTATATTTTATTGATGGTTGCATAATTGTATGGATAATGAATGTGAAATAGTTTGAAGAATCTTAATGAGATATAAGGGAAGCCGCACTTGCCATTGCATATGCATGTCGATTATCTTTTCGTGGGATGTTATCAATGGTATACGAGTCAAATTTGTCAAAGAGATTCATTGTGAGATCCTTATATTTTGATAATTTATCATTCTTGGCTTGATACGATCTATTTATTTTCTTAATGACTAATTGTGAATCACTGTATATCTTAATACTTCAAGCTCCCAGAGTTAAAGCGGCACATAATCTAGCAATTGAAGCTTCATACTCTATTATGTTATTTGAGCATTGGAAGTTTAAGTGGTAAGACAAGGGAATAGGCTTTCCCACATGCAGGATTAGTATAACACCTATGTCAGAGCCAGTTCTACACTTAGAGCCATTAAAACATAACTCCCATGTATTAGTTTCAATTGTCAACACATTATCATCATGGAATGAATTAATATTAGGTAACACTAGGGGAGAGGGAGCATCAGCTAATTGGTCAGTGAATGCTTGTCCTTTAATTGCCTTTGAGAGATAGATTTAAGCTCAAACTCAATTAACAACATAATCCACTTAGCTAAATGTCTCAATAAATCTACTTTAGCGAAAAGGTGTTTTAAAGGATTGAATTTTGCCATCACATGGATTTCAGCATTCAGTAAGTAATGTATCAATTTACTAGTAGTGAATACGAGGTCCAAACATTGTTTTTCTATTGTTGTATATCATGTCTCATAATCAATCAGAGTTAGGCTAATGTAATAAACAGGATACATTCTTTACCATTTTCATCTTGTTGTGCCAACAATGTTGCAAGAGCATGGGCCGATGTTGTTGTATAAAGTATAAACAGTTTGTCTTGCATAATAGGTTGTAAAACAGGTGGACTAGGAAGATAATCTTTCAAACTCTCAAAAGCCTATTTATAATCCTCATTCCAATTAAACTAAACTTCTTTCTTAAGGATTTGTGTAAAGGGTAATGTTTGGTCCGCTAAGGATGCTACAAAATGACAAATAGCTAAATTATTCCTTGTAAAGTGTGCAATTGAGAAATGTTTCTAGGAAGTGGCATGTTAACTATAGCATCAATTTTCTTCGTGTCCACCTCAATTCCTCTGTGAGATACTATAAAGCCTAAAAAATTTCCACTATCTACACCAAAGACACTTTTTGGGTTCAATCTCATGTTATATTTTTGCATTCTTTCAAATATTTTCCAAAGGATATTCAAATTATCTTTCTAGTTAAATATTTGGCTAGAACATCATCGACATAATCTTCCAAAATCTTATGTATGTAATCATGAAATATCAATTTCATAGCTCGTTGATATGTTGCACCTACATTCTTCAATCCGAAAGGCATGACTACCCAAAAAAAATGTTCCCCAAGCTGTCATAAATGTTATTTTGTATTAATCTTGAGGGTTAATAAAGATTTTATTATATCTAGAAAATCCATCCATGAACGACAACAAAGCATGCCCCATAGTTGAATCCACTATAATTTCAATATTAGGAAGGGTAAAATAATATTTCAAAGATGCTTTATTCAAATCATGAAAATCCATACACATCCTAATACGATTATCAGGTTTCATGACCGCAACAATGTTAAAGATCTAAGGAGAATAATCAATAGGTCATATAAAACCAGCTTCAAGGAGTTTCTCAATCTCAGCCTTAACTAATAAGTTTGTATTAGGATTCATTTTTCATATCTTTTATTTGAATGTTTTAGCATCCTCTGCAAGGACTATGTTGTGTTTCACTATCTTAGCATCAATTCTCAGCATATCTAAATAAGTCCAAGAAAAAAGTTCAGGAAAGTCATGAAGTAGAGTTGCATGGTCCTCTAGTTCATCTTCATCAAGGAACTTTCCTATCTTAATCACCTTTTCTTCATTAGTGATATCCATTGGTATGTTTATTGTATCTCCCAAAGGAAGTGCAGTTTGTTTCAAAAATTTAGGATTGTATTCTTCATTGTCCTTATTAGTCTCAATACTTTCCTTCTTTTCGTCTTCTTTCTTAGCACTAAACATAGCACACGTAGCCCATTTCTTTTTAAGAGGATTAAATGGTTTGTCATAAACTCCTAACATTTCTTTCAAGTCTTCATCATCTTCAAATTATTCCAATGATTCTTCACAATTTGTATCAATCAATTTAGGATGCTTCAAAGTGAGAGTTTTTTTAGGGTTACACATGACGATATTAATGTGTAGTGAGGGTATTTGTGTTGCTTGTGTTATCTTACAGGGACAATACCCCAAACCACTTTTAGTTTTGTGTGTGTTAGGCTCTATAGGAACATGGATGCCTTGCTCTTTCCTTCCACATCCTTTTCCACTATAGCCTAGTTGTTTCATAATCTCATAACCTTTTCCATAAAGTTTCTTCATTTCTTTCAGATTTGGCTATTGTTGGTAATCTATCTCATCAAATTTCATTGTGTAGCTTGTGCCTTCTTCTAGAATAGATGAGGTAGATGCTTGTGAGTTTTCTTCCAAATTCTATGTTGACATTACCATTGGTTTCTTTTTATTTTTGATTTATTTTGTTGTGATTTTGTATTCTCCCATAAACAAAGGTGTGAAGTCTAAGAAACCTCAATCATCTTCTATAACTTCGACACTTTTTCCATCTCTTATTTCTCTTCTTTCATAGGTTCTATCTTTGAAGTTGGAATTAAAGTGTTTAGAGAACTTGTTGTTCCCTTTTCAATTTGTAAGCAAATTTCAGGCTCAAGATCTATTTCAATTTTGTATACTTTATTGTTATAGACATACTTCATGATATGATGAAGAATTGAAGGCACCGCATGCATCTCATGAATACAAGGTCTTCCTAAAAGAATATTGTATGAAAGATCATGAGGCATGATGTGGATAGGATTTTGTAATGTGGCATTTCCAACTATAACAAGCAAAGTGATCGTGCCAAGTGGTTGCTTTCCTACATTGTCAAATCCTCAAATCAATAAGGAATCAGGTTCAATTCTTGATTTATCCACATCAAGTCTATCCAACAAGGTTACACTACACACATTAAGAGCGATGCCATTGTCAACAAGGGTTCACTTTATTCCTATTCTATTGAATTTAGCTATTATAATGAAGGCATCATTTTTATTTCTCATTTACAAGGGAGGTAGCTCATTTTGATGAAAGGTAATGTCTATGTTAATTGCATTCATTCCTTGAATTAGAGTTGTACATCACTTGCATTTGCACCAAAGGAAACCAAAACTTGTTGTAATGTTGTTTGAAGCATAGTATGATAATTAGGTGAATTTTGAATTAGGTCCTATGGGGATATCTTTGTGGGAGTATTCTTAAGTTGTTCAACAATATCATACTACTTCCCACTATGTGAAGGAAAACGAGGAGCAATAGGAAAGATGGGTTGAGGAAAACGTAAGGATGTTGAATTTGTTTTCTTGGTTGTGGATTGTTTCTAGTGTTATATGTATGAGTAATGAAGCATACACGAATCTTCAAGCAAGAGAATAGGGTTCCACCTTTTAGGGGATGGAACAATTAGGGGACCTATTTCACTCTTAGTTCATTAGGAAACCAAGATCCCTCAACTAAGTAACTCAATTCAGGGAAGGATATATATATAATGGTTTCCTTAGGTGTGATTGAAAGGGGATTCACCACTAAGAAAATGCTTAGAAAGAAAGAAATGAAAGTAATATGCAAATCTAACTATATGACTTTGAAAATGAAACTTAAAATCAGAATGAGATTAAAGATAAATAGAGAAGCACCTAGAAGGTTGGAGATGAAAAAAAAAGATTTGAAAACCCTGAATTTTGTTGTTGTTGATTTGTACAAGGAATCATACACTAGACTCAATGATTTAGTCCCAATCTAGGGTTTCTAGGGAGATTCTATAGGCTTCAAGTTACTAATCAGAATCCTATAAAAACTAGTAAAATGACTATATAGGGACTCATACACCCAAGGTGGTGATTTAGTCCCATTATTCTTTTCTAGAAAATCAGGATTTGAAACTACTCTCCTATTTATGCACTTCCTTCTTATGTCATTCAAACTTTTCTTTCGGATTTGAACCTACTAAAAATATGCAAAACAAAATATTGTATTGATTTGCTTATGGGGGGTTTTCCTCAATCAAACCCCTAGTTTGGTCATTAAAACTTGATAGAAAGAATAGATCTTGAAAGGAAATGTGTGTGAAAGTCTTAATCTTAAGTGCATCTAATATTAAGAGATCTAGAGTGCAATAAACCCTACTCTGATGTGCTAGAATGGGATACATGAGTGAAACATAAAGATGATGACTCACTTTGGGAGATATCTAATCACCTTAATAAGCCATAATAATGCATGTACCTTCCTTTAGGCAAAAAGTAGAATGATAATGGAAGATGGAATCACTTATGTTCAAAAAATTCATTAGGCTTGGTTCAATGGCTAGTTGCATCTCCCCAACCTACAATCCATCATGATCCTCCATATGCATCCATCATCACTCCTTGAAAATACTTGATATTGAAATGAAAGTGAGCTTGAAAACCTGCAAAAACACTATTATGTTGCTCCAAGAATTCAAATTTACTTGCTCCTTGCTCTTGAATGCTTGAAACTCTCTCTTGAATGCTATAAATCTAGGTGAGACTCTCTTTCTTGAAAACTCTAGGTGAAACAATGATTTAAACCCTTAGTTTTATAGGCATCTCATCTAATTTACTATTTATTAGATCCCAAATGCCAACATTTGTGAAATTTGAATTGAAATTTTGAATTTCCCACTCAAAACCCTAAAAGGGATTCAAACAGTACTTATATGCCCAAGGTGGTGTATGGGTCCCACCCTAGTTTTTCTGGCTGAGGAAATGTCAGGGTGTTAGAAAATTGAATGTATTTATTGAATTTGTCAGGATTTCAGTCAAAATAAGCCTTGGGATTCGAAATAAAAGGTCTTAGGTGCCTATTAATGATGATTTGAGGGGTCATGAATGCAAGGGTACTAAAATAGGTCCAAACTAAGTGTGAAATTATACTATCTCCAAGAAGGGAGTACAATTTTCTACACTACAGGATTGTCCCTAGCAAAAATAGTGTTCCTTTTTTGAAGCCCCTTGGCTCTTATGGGAGGGAATTGGTTGAGGCTAGTAAGGAGCTAAAATTTATTAATGAAGGCATGTCGGTGCTTGAAATTCACCCATCCTACCTTCCACTAATAAGGATAAACGAATAAGTATTTGAATGAAAGTTTAACAAGAAGTCCTATGAATTTTTATGATTTGATATCGGAAATCAAAAAAGGGAGTGCAACCATTAAGAAAATTTTCCTAAATGATTTTATGGTTAGGGTTATTAGTATTCAAAGATGAAACATAGAAAAAGGTAAGTGGGTGATCCAAAATGGAATGGTTAAATGGATGTATGATTCACCTACCTTTCTTCTATTTTCATTAGGAAATGAGATCTCCCAAAGGTAGGATTGACTTTCAACCTTGAGGTGAGTCAACCCTATTAGGACGATATATTATTTCCCTTAAGATGGAAAGTGATAAATATGATTGAAATACACTTAGGGGAGATAAACTAAAAATGCCTAATGAGCTCAATTGTGCAATATAAAACTTGAAATGCATATTTAAAGTATAATACTAACAGAAACAACAATTTGTAGGTAGATTTGGGAGTTGCAAGGTGATATCTACTAACACAGAAAAGCTTGTCATGAGAATTGTAGGACACTTTTGCCAAAACTGGACCTTGGGCCACTAGGTGAATGAGTCCTCGTAGGGATTTTTTTCTCAGCTTTTGGGGTCCTCTAGAGTGTTGGCTTTCAGTTGTTTATTGTTTGTCCTTGATAACAAAACTTGGCTTTCAGTTGGTTCACATGGTGATTAACATGTTGGTACTGATGTTTGACATGTGTTTATCATGATAGGGCATGTTCATTATAGCAGGACATGCATTTTTTTCAAGGCATGCATTTGCTTCAGGGTATATGTCTTGTTTCTAATATACGGCACAGTCACTCAGGTATATTCAGGTTGATCATTTTTTAGATTGTGGTGTATTTTCAGATTAAACATGTAATGATCACTTTCATATTACACTTTCAAAATACACATCACTTGTATATTCTCTTCATTTATTATTTTTCTAAAGGGGTCTTCAAGGCATTAATTCATGGTGTCATACAACATAAAAATTCATTTGACTTTGGACAGCTTGTATTTCATTGTATTACAATGGTATATGATTTTTTTTAAGGATCTCATAGTTGATATGGACTATGTTAAGGAGATTGAAATATCTACCATTTACACCATAAATGGTGTCGGACACTTAAGAGACATGGGACTTTTATCAAGCAAACCAAAATAAGTCCTTGTTGGGCATACTAAGTTATGAGACATACCAAAGCAGTCAGGCACTAAAGATTTTTTTTTTTTAAGAAAGCTTGGGTAAAGGCATTTTTCGGTGCTTAGTTTAAATCTCATTAATCATATGATATTTCTCTTTTCATTGGTCATGATATCTATCTTTGACTTAGTGAAATGATAATTGGTATTATGATGTCGGCATTTTTAGTAGATTTTAAAGTGATTATGTTGTCGGCATTATTTGATAGCAGCAGCGGACTTAAAATGATTATTATTGTTGATTAAGTCATTGAAATGAAAAGAGGCTTGTTTTAGGGTAAAATACATCTTTGAGAAGAACCCTAGCTGCCATGGATAGCATGATAGTTTGCATTTTTTGGTGTCTTCTCTTAGTCGATACATTGAGGATTTATGCTTTGATTTCCTGGAGCTTGCTAGTAGTAAGAATGACTTGACATTTTTTGTCATTCTAATTTTTGTAATTGGAATACTAGCTATGAGCTAGTATGTGTGTGACTGTGGAAGTTGAACTTTACTTCTAGCTGGGCAGTTATTATGGTCTTCAACAATTTATGGTATCTATTTATATTTCTCCCACCGTGAACAGGTAAAGGAAAAACGATCACATGCTTTTGATTTTGTAATTGAGATTTTTCTTCCTAAAACAGTTGTTAAGGGATTAAAAGGATCTTATTATTTGGTTTTTGAAAAACAAAGAAATGAAGTTGTTTTATGCACAAGATGATAACTCTTTTTTGTTTCTCATGTATTCGACAATTGGCTATAACTATTACAAATGGGTTATGTTAAGATTTTTTTTGATATGCTTAATCTTTGATGATTATGATTAAAAACCTGTTAGGATTTTTGGAATCTCATCTGGAGATTGTTCTTATAGTTTCAAACCGGTCTGCAGAGATGCTTATGCATTTATTTAAGAATATTTTGTTGTATTTCTCAGGTTACTGAGAAGAAGAGAAAATTCTTTTGTGAAACATCAGATTTTTATCTTTATAGTGACAAGAAACTAGGTTTACATTGAAAATCATTGAATCTCAGATACTTTGTGAAGCTTAATGATGCTCTTAGTAAGCAGAAATTGAATAAGGATAAAATGGACTTGGATTTGAAAAGGGTAAGTGTTCAATTGATAATTCAAAAGAAAAATATAACTCTACAAATAAGAGTTTTAAATCAGATTATTCTGAATCTGGTAAAAATTTTGGATACCCCTTTGAAAAAAAAAAATATCATTCAGATTTAATCCTTATTTCTTTGGCTACTGCTTCTTTTGCAACAAGTTTGGCCACAAAGTGAGTTCTTGTGGGTTAATAACTTCTAGAATGCCAAGATTTGGGCATACGCAGTATTTTGGTTTTGTAAATCAAGTCAGGTGCTTTAAATGCAACACTATGGGACATACAGTCAAACAATGGAAAGTTGATCTGCATAATAAAAAGTAGAAAACAAAATGGTATGGAAACTAAATTTGTTAAAAGCATAGAGCAATCAATGCTTGTACAAACTACTTTTCATTCTAAAAAGGACATTTGGGTCCTAGATAGTGGTTGTTCTAACCACATGATAGGGGACAAGGACAAATTCATCAAACTTGAAGATTATACTAGTGGATATGTGAAATTTGGTGATAATTTTGGTATGCAGATTAAAGTTAAAGGTTCACTTCAGCTAAATGAGGACACACCTATTTATGATGTGTATTATGTAGAAGGCCTAAAGCACAATTTACTTAGTGTTAGCCAAATTTGTCATAGTGCTTATCATGTTATGTTTACTAAACAAGGATCTAAGATCAAGAACAAGTATGGAAAGACTATTGCAATAGAGAGGACTAAAGGTAATGTTTATAATCTCCTAGACACCTCTAGTAATGACAACAATGAAGGTATGTGTCTAATGGGTCAAGTTGAAGAAAGTTGGTTATGGTATAAAATATTAGGACATAAACTTTGACAATCTAGTTAGAATAAAAAAAAACCAAAATGTTAGAGGTCTACCAGTCCTTAACAAACCAAAAAACTCTGTGTGTAAAGAATGTTTAAGTGGTAAACAAACTAAAGTCAGTTTTAAGAGAAAAGAACATTCTTCAACTAAGCCTTTACAACTAGTGCATACATATTTGTGTGGCCCAACTAGAACAAGGTCAATTAATGGTGAAAAGTATTTCATGTTGTTTTTGGATGATTATACAAGAATGGTTTGGGTTACTTTTATTAAACATAAGTCAGAGGAATTTGAAAGATTCAAGATCTTTCATGAAATGGTTGAAAAGGAGTCTGATTTAAAACTTAAATGCTTGAGATCTGATAAAGGAAGAGAGTTCACTTCCCAGGAATTTATTGATTATTGTGAACAACGTGGTATTAAGAGGTAATATGCAACCACAAGAACACCTCAACAAAATGGGGTAGTTGAACACAAAAATAGAACGGTGAACGAAATGGCAAGAACCATGTTAGATGAGGCTAAGTTTCCTGACATGTATTGGAAAGAAGTTGTTCATACAGCTATATACATTTTAAACAAAGTGCAACTTAGAGTGAAATCAAAATTCACACCTTATGAATTATGGCATGGAAAGTCTTCCTCTATAAAACATTTTAAAAATTTTGGCAACAAATGCTTTATTAAGAAAGATGATGAACATATAGGCAGCTTTCAATCAAAGTATGATGAGGGTATCTTTTTGGGATACTCAACTCAAAGTAAAGCCTATAAATGTTATAATAAAAGGATTAATAAGAATGTTGAGGTAGTCAATGTGAAATTTGATGAAAGACCACACTTACAAACTGTTGTGCAGGATGATGAGGAAGAAACGGAAATAGAACTTGAAACAATACCTAAAAGTATTGAGGCAGCAAGTCCTAAACATGATGAAACAACAAGTTCTAAAAATATTGTGCCCAAAACTCCTTCAAAATCTGTTGCTAAAAATCATCCTTAAAGTCAAATTATTGGGGATAGAAATGTTGGAGTTCAAACACGAAGAAAGGCTGCTAAACTTGAAGAACAAGCTCAAATGGCAAAGCATACAGCCTTCTGTTTAGTCACTGAATTTGAACCTAAGAACTGCGATGAAGCTCTTTTGGATGAATGTTGGCTTAAGGCTATGCAGGAAGAAATAAGTCAAATTGAGAAAAACAAGACTTGGGAGTTAGTCCCAAGACCTGATGACAAGAATGTCATAGGTGGCAAGTGGGTTTACAAAAATAAGCTTGATGAAAATGGAAAAGTTGTTTGCAACAAAGCAATATTTGTTTGCAAAGGCTATGCTAAAAAGGAAGGTATTGATTTTGGTGAAATGTATGAACCTATTGCTAGACTAGAGTCCATTAGAATATTATTGGCTTATTATGTTTTTAATAATTTCACTGTTTATCAAATGGATGTCAAAACTGCATTTTTAGATGGTTATTTAGATGAAGAGGTTTACATGGAACATCCTAAAGGGTTTGTCTACAAAGATAAGCCTAATCATGTTTATAGGTTGAAGAAGGCCTTATATGGCTTAAAACAAGAATCTAGGGCATGGTACTCTAGGCTAGATAATCATTTGATATCAAATGGCTTCACTAAAGGTGGTGTTGACAGTAATCTCTATGTCAAGATTGAAGGTACTGATATTCTAGTTGTTGAAGTTTATGTAGATGATATCATTTTTGGCTGCAATAGTGATGCTTTAACTAAAAAATTCTCTCATATTATGAAATCTAAATTTGAAATGTCAATGTTGGGAGAATTGACTTTCTTTCTTGGTCTTCAAGTTTCTCAACTTGAACATGGTATATTTCTCTCTTAAACCAAGTATGCTATAGAGATGCTTAAAAGTTTCAAATGGATGGATGTAAACTTGTTAGTACTCCAATGGTTATTGGTTGCAAACTTACCAAATTTGATGATTCTCCTGATGCTAATCAATCTGAATATAGATCAATGATTGGTAGTTTATTGTATTTAACTGCCTCCAGACCTGATATAATGTAGGCAGTTTGCATGGTTGCAAGGTTTCAAGCATCACCTAAGGAATCCCATGTTACTATTGTTAAAATAATTTTTAAGTATATTCAAGGTACTCTTGATTATGGTCTTTGGTATCCTAGGAGCAATGATTTCTCTCTGATTACATATATAGATGTTGACTGGGCTGGTTGTTTGGATGATAGAAAAAGCACCAGTGGTGTTGCATTCTTTCTTGGTGATCGGTTAGTGGCTTGGCATAGCAAGAAACAAGAATTAGTTTCTCTTTCCACTGCTGAGGCAAAATACATAGCTACCACTTCTTACTATACTCAATTGCTTTGGATGACTCAAAAATTGTCTGATATGGGTATCACAGTTTCTAAGCCTATTTCTATTTTATGTGATAATACAAGTACAATCAATATCTCTAGGAATCTTGTTATGCACTCTTGTACTAAACATATTGCTATCAAGTTTCACTTTCTTCAAGAAAAAGTGTTGGATAATGATGTATTTCTACAGTTTGTTGCTTCACAAGAATAGGTGGCTGATATATTCACTAAGCCTCTATCCAAAGAATTCCTTGAAAGACTGGGACTTATATTGGGATTTATCTCTCAATCCTTACTTCATTGATTCTCCTCTATCTGATTTAGGGGGAGCTTAGTTCTTTGATTTCTCATTTACAGCTCTCTTATATTTTTGTTGCTCTATTGCTCTATCTGCAGCTGGTTATTGTGTTGGACAGTTAGTTGGTTTCAGTTGTTTATTTATTTTTCCATCAAGGAAAAATGGGGAGTTTGTTGGATTTCAGTTGTTTAGTGTTTGTTCTTGATGACAAAACCTGGCTTTCAGTTGGTTCACATGGTGATTTACATGGTTGGTTCATGGCATGCATGACAAAACTTGGCTTTCAGTTGGTTCACATGGTGATTTACATGTTGGTACTGATGTTTGACATGTGTTTATCATGATAGGGCATGTTCATTATAGCAAGACATGCATTTGTTTCAAGGCATGCATTTTCTTCAGGGTATATGTCTTGTTTCTAATATACGGCACGGTCACTCAGGTATATTCAAGTTGATCATTTTTTAGATTGTGGTGTATTTTCAGATTAAACATGTAATGATCACTTTCATATTACACTTTCAAAATACGTGCGTCACTTGTATATTCTCTTCATTGATTATTTTGCTAAATGGGTCTTCAAGGCATTAATTCATGGTGTTATACAACATAGAAATTCATTTGACTTTGGACAGCTTGTATTTCATTGTATTACAATGGTATATGATTTTTTTAAGGATCTCATAGTTGATATGGCCTATGTTAAGGAGATTGAAATATCTACCATTTACACCATAAATGGTGTCGGACACCTAAGATACATGGGACTTTTATTAAGCAAACCAAAATAAGTCCTTGTTGGGCATACTAAGTTATGAGACATACCAAAGCAGTCGGGCACTAAAGATTAAAAGTTTTTTAAGAAAGCTTGGGTAAAGGAATTTTTCAGTGCTTAGTTTAAATCACATTAATCATATGATATTGCTCTTTTCAGTGGTCATGATATCTATATTTGACTTAGTGAAATGATAATTGGTATTATGATGTTGGAATTTTTAGTATATTTTAAAGTGATTATATTGTCAACATTATTTGACAACACCAACGAACTTAAAATGATTATTGTTGATTAAGTCATTGAAATGAAAAGAGGCTTGTTTTAGGGTAAAAGATATTTGAGCAGAACCCTAGCCGCCATGGATAGTATGATAGTTTGCAGTTTTTGGTGTCTTCTCTCAGCCGATACATTGAGGGTTTATGCTTTGATTTCCTAGAGCTTGCTAGTAGTAAGAATGGCTTGGCATTTTTTGTCGTTCTGGTTTTTGTAATTGGAATACTAGCTATGATCTAGTATGTGTGCGACTGTGGAAGTTGAACTTGACTTCCAGTTGGGAAGTTATGATGGTCTTCAACAGTTTATGGTATTTTTTTCTCTTTCTCCCATCGTGAATAGGTAAAGGCAAAACTATTACATGCTTTCGGTTTTGCAATTGATATTTTTCTTCCTAAAAAATTTGTTAAGGGATTAAAAGGATCTTATTATTTGGTTTTTGAAAAACAAAGAAATGAAGTTGTTTTATGCACAAGATGATAACTCTTTTTTGTTTCTTAGTTATTTGACAGTTGGCTATAACTGTTACAAATGGGTTATGTTGTTAATATTTTAGTTGATATACTTAATCTTTGATGATTATGATTAAAAACCCGTTAGGGTTTCTAGAATCTCATCTGGAGATTGTTCTTACAGTTTCAAACTGGTCTGCAAAGATGCTTATGCATTTATTTAAGAAGATTTTGTTGTATTTCTCAGGTTACTGAGAAGAAGAGAAAATGTTTTTCTGAAAGATCAAATTTTTATCTTTATAGTGACAAGAAACTGGGTTCACATTGAAAATCATTGAATCTCAGATACTTTGTAAAGGAAGATGTTGATTTACAACATTCTTCAGTGTGCTTATTGATATATTTATATACATAGTCTTCTATTGAAATTCTCGAGTTTCAAAATCTGCACTTCTAGGGTTCTTATAGGATGCTATAATTGTCATGCATAAAAAGAGTTGGTGCTCTTTGGAATGGGTGTTCCTAAATTTGTAAGGAGTTGGTGCTCCTAGAGTGGGTTCTCTAAATTATGACTATAAGGCATTGTAAATAGTGGTTTTATTTAAGCCAGTAAGGCATCATTTTGGAGTGGTTTTTCTACCCTAAGAGGGTTTTCCACTCGTCAAATTCATGGTCTTATATTGTCATTGCTTTGTTATGATAATATTGCTAGATTGTGATATTTTTCCTTAGCAGTTCATAGTTGAATGATTGCCTTCTCATTTTCTACAAATGTTCATAGTGAAGTTGTCTTGTTAATGTTACAAACAGTCATTCAAGTGAAAGAATAAATATCTCATTTAAGCCTATCCATAATATTTGTCTTATTCATATGCTTAGTTGATACACAAGTCAAGTCTGCTATACAAACTATCATTTGTTTTCTTGGTTTAAAATTGAACACAAATCTTTGCTCTTTAAAAAAATAATATTGTGGCTTTCATAAATCACTGATTCACCCCCCCCCCTCTCAGTGATTTCAGTCTTCCAACTTGGAGATGGATATGAGATGCTATTTTCCCTAGGTTTCACTATCAGAAAGTCAAAATAAATTTGGGATCTAATTTTTCGTGACTTGACGACACTATTGACAACTTTGACAACTTTACAAAATTGCACTTTTGATCAACCTTCAATCCTTGTTCACCTGCAAATCTGCACATACACAAAGAGAGGGAAAAATGTTTATTTTTGGGTGAACTAGGGTTTTCCTTGGTCAAACCCAGATTTGGTAATTAAACCTTGATAATGAAATAGTGATAAAATGAAGGAATTGATGAATGAACAGATCTTGCCGCACCTCACCAATCCTTTTAATAGCTTCCCTTAGAGGGTTGAATTCTAACACATCTCTCTAAGGATTGGATCTTGCATGAAATGGCTTGATTGAGTGCTTGATTTTACACTTTATTTGATGCTTGAATGCTTGAAACCTACATCACAATGTTAGCTCCAAAAATATGCATAAACACACATAAATCTTGACATCATGATAGGATCTTGAATGTTGTTGTAGATGACTAATAAATTTTCTCTCCAATGCTCTTGACAATAATATTTTCTCATGTGAAAGTTTCGTCTTGATTCTCAGTATTGAATTGATAAAATAACTATATATTTATAGGTGTTTCCTTAATTACTCGACAATTAAACACCACAAGCCGACCTTTGCAATATGAATTTAGATCATTAAAATGCCACCAAAAACATATTAAAAAATGGTATCCAAGACTTAAAGTGAATGGGTCCTAGGCCCTAAACCTAGGACACACATTTTCCAAGATGTTAAGTTCAATGTAGGCATTAATTAAATGTGGGTTTCAATTATGTAAAAAGAAATTAATTAGGCTTGTGAATACATAATTAGTCCAATTAAAGGCTTAATTAAGTCCAATTAATTAAGTGGATGCAACCATAGTTTGAAAATGTAAAGGTGTACATTTTTCAACACTACATTAAGCCCCCACTTTAGTGAGAGTATGAACTTTCCCTCAAACTCACACTAAAGTAGACAAATATATGTCAAGAGGGGTCCAAGTGCACAAATATTGAAGAGATAGGATGAAAAAGATCAAGGAGGTGGTCAAGCCCCCAGGATCAAGATCCCATGGCAAACCAACATAAGCACAAAGGGACACATAAGAGAATGTAAGATATGAAGTAGCAAGAAAATATACACAAACATAAAATGTCAAAATTAATGCAAGGAGGAAATAAAGATGGACTAGCAAGTTGGATTGTGTTGTGTTCATCAAATACACTCATAAGGATGTAAAATCACTTATGAAACGCATGGCTCCATGGACAAGCAAGTTGTGATATTCTCGGTGACCATAAAAATACACTCACAAGAGATAGTGCAATCTAATATACACTAGGTGAGCCCCCAAGACAAATATGAGAAACACACACTAGGTTGGTATGTACCCCCAAAAAGGTGGTTGATGAGAAAGCCATGCCAGGTCTACAAGCTCCCATACGTCAACCATACCAAAATTTATACCTCTTGATAACTTTGATAAGGCGCCACAACATGATCAAGATGTTATGCCAATGCTACACTAAGCTCAACCTCTATGAACAAAGTGCAGCAAGAAATATAAAAATGTTAATGCTAATGTCAATAATGTCAATGGTCACACTTCCTAGGAGATGTATGCTATCATCGCTAAGAAGGGAACATTCAAATAATGATCAGGGGACAATATGCCCCCACTTAAAATGTCAACATACTTGCTATGTACATTGGTATTTTAAGTAGAAAGAAAGGAAGGGGTTCCTTGAAAAGAATGCACACCTCCAAAACTAGTTGTCCTTGCCCCCCAAGCATAGAGACAAAGACACCCACCAAGGACTATCATGTTGCTGCCAAGATAAATATGGTAACACCTAAGATTGTACCACCATGAATGGCAATGAGCAAGAAACATAAAGATACTAATGCCACATAGTCATAAGCAACATGATAGGATGAAAATCATTATCAATTAGAGGAAATAGGTGCATCAACACAAGGAAGAGCACCACAATCCTTAAGATGTTGAATTTTATTACTCAAAGCCTTGCATTGATTGGTAGAATGGATGCACTCAATGATATGCACAAAATGAGATTTTATTGTAAAATTCCATTCATTTTTTGGGAGGAGAGATATCAAGCGGGCTTGGAGAAGCCTCAATAAGGTACTCTCTTGATCAATGGTAGAAAATGTTCCTTTCTTTTGTGATAGAGATATTTCTTGCTTACAAAAAGGTTTCATGCATACACAAGACTCTCTAGGTTTAGATTGTGAGATTTTGTACTCTCCCTAAAAGGAGGGCGTAAAATCTAATGAACCCTAATCATTGTTAAGATGTGTGTTTGAAGTTGAATCAATATCATGAACATGATGTATATTTTTCCTAGATTAAGTGAAGGTTTCTTTGATGATTTCATTTCTTTTTAAGGATAATAACCAAGACCTTGTGTTTTTCCTTGTGGGGTAGGTTATAAGAGACATGAATACCTTGTTCTTTAATGCCACATCCTTTTCCATATATCCAAGTTGTTTCAAAATCTTGTAACCTCTTCCATAATTTTTTTCCATTTCTTTTTTATTTGGTGATTTCTCATAACCACACTCATCATATGTGGATGTATAACTCAAGTATTTTCCTCTTCTTTTCCAAAAGTTGTGGGCTCGCATGTTTTTGATGACTCAGCTTATGTTGATATTACGTCATATTCTTTCTCTTTTCCTAATTTGTGTGTAATCTTGTATTCTCCCATGAATGTAGGTGTAAAATCCAATGAACCCCAATCATCATCCAATATTTTTGTGATTGATTTCTCTTCTTCTTCTTGTATTGGTTCCAACTTTGTAGTTGGTGTCAGTGTTGTAAGAGGATTTGTCATTCATATTTCAGTTTGCAAATAATTTTATGATTGTAGGTAAGCTTTGATCATGTAAACCTTATTGTTGTAAATGTACTTCACTAGATGATGTAATGTTGAAGGAACCACATTCATTGCATGAATACAAGGTCTACCTAGGAGAATATTATATGAGATTTCTTGAGGCATAACATGAATAGGAGTTCGCAATGTTACCTTTCCTACTTTAACAGGTAGTGTTATCACACCAAGCGATTATTTTCCCAAATTGTCAAATCCCCAGATAGATAAAGAGTATGGTTGAATTTTTCTCTTGTCCACTCCAATCTTATTTAGAAGGTTTACACTACAAACATTAAGGGTCGAACCATTGTCAATGAGATTTCTTGTTATTCCACATCTATTACATTTGATAGCCACTATCATCAATGTCTCATTTTGTTTTTGTATCTCCAATGGAGGTAACTCATCTTGATGAAAGGTGTAATCAAGGGAAAATCCTAAATTATTATTACGTGGGGTTAGCACAATAACAATAAAATTCCTATGAAAATAACAAAGTACAAAGGAAGTGAAGTGAAGACAAAAGGGATAATGTTACCCTATGTCTCCACCTTCCATGATTAACCTCTGTTATACCTCCTAGCTTGCAGTAAATAAAAATGCCCTCAGATTTATGTGAGCAACTATGACTAAAGACTAAGCCCTATGCAAGTGTTGAAGGATTTGCAGAAAATAACAATAACCCTACAATGAGCTAAAATGACTATGACTGTTAATGACTATGACCCTAAGTTGACAGCAAGTTGACATAGACTAAGAGTGCAAGAAGTCAAAATGAGCTAAAGACTGAGAGGTCCTCAAATGAGGTCAAAATTTCCCTTTTATAAAAATTGCAATTTTGAATGTGTGGCCAGGATGAAAAGATGACAGGAACCCTAAGATCAATGCTTAAGATTGAATGTTGATATGTGCATTAGGGTTAGGTCAAAATTAGGGCAACAGGTAAGAATGAAGGGTGGAGATTGAATTATGAAATAATTCAATCAACGGTCAAAATTAAATGAGAAGTCAAAAGTCAAGAATTAAATTGGAAGATAAGGCTGGCACGGACAAAGAGGTTGCTGGAGAAATTAAATAATAAAATTTATTTACTCCAGGTAACCAGTAAGTAATTAAATAATAAAGATATTATTTAATTATGGAGGAATGTGATAAAAGAATTATTTTGAAATTAAATAATGATTTTAATTCAAAATTCGAGAGAATGGCTAAATTAAATAAATCAAATTTATTTAATTTTAATGTGAGAAAAAGCTAATGAATAATTAAATAATTAAATAAATTATTTAATTATAGTGGAAAATGGACAGAATTAAATAAATAAGAATTTATTTAATTTTTTAGAAGAAGGGGACTTAATTAGTGACGTAATTAAATAAATAAAATTTATTTAATTAATCAAGAAGACATAAATGGTAAAGGGAAATTAAATAAGTTATGAATTTATTTAATCAAAGGAAGACTTTAGATAATTAGTGATGTATTAAATAAATAAATAATATTTATTTATTTAATAATCAAGGAGGAACAAATGACATGAATTAATTAAATAATTATGAATTATTTGATCAATAGTCGAATGTGGACCAAGGACATAATTAAATAGCTTAATTATGCTAGGACGCAAGTGGTAAAAATGAAGCTTGCAGGCCTAGGTCATTTTTAGGTGTCTACAAAAGGTAATGTCTAAGTTGATTGAGTTCATACCTTGAGTTAGGGCTGCTACATCATTTGGTTGCACACTAGGAGGGACCACTACTTGTTGTAAAGCACTTTGAAGTATGCTATGATAATTAGGTGAAGCTTGAATAATATCCCATAAAGAAATCTTTGCAAGAGTGTTTGAGTTGTTCCACAAGATCATACATACCCATTTCCATTGTGTGAAGGTAAACGAAGAGCACTAGGAAAATTAGGTTAAGGTAATGGTAATGAAGTAGTTATGGTTTGTGGTTTCCTATTCTTCCTTGTATTATGTGTGAGAAACAGTATTATAACTCAGTTGCTATGAAACATTTTTACTAGTGAGTTGTCTTACAAAATTTAAGATATGTCCAGGAGGTTTTGGTTGGTGTTGTGGTGGTCCTATGATAAGAAGTGGGTTAGGAGATGACTTGGAAGGTCAAATAATTAGAGGACTCTCAGGGGGTTCAAAAGGAATATTAGGTTGTCTAATGATTATAGGACTCTTAGGAGGTCCAAGAGGAGTTGGAGGTCCTATAGTCAAAGGAGATCTAATGGACACTTGTGTGTTCATAACCTCAATGGATGTGACTTTTTGTTGATGGTTTTCTAATAAGGGGGGATCAAAGGTTGACTTAGCCTCTTCATCTATACCATATTTTGAAAAAAATGTATCTATGATATCATCTTCATTTGGTACAACATCTTCCCACATGAGAGAAGAATTGAAAGAGGGACAAACAAGATCAAGTCACAATTCTCAATGATTGTATCTCCTTTCACCAAAATACCTTCATCACGAGTAGGAGACGTATCGGGAGAAGAACAACTATGACTGTCATGATTGTCTATGTTTGCATCCTCTTGTGCTATGAAATTCTTACAAATCCGATAGATATTATGAGGGTAACTAACTTGCTTTTCAAATGTTTTATTTTGTTTTCCGAGATTATTCTCATAAGTAGGGAAAATAGAATCATATGTAAGCCATGTGATACAATATGAACACTAAATGTTTGAAAAGGAAACATGCTTTTATGAGAATTAATCTATCCAAAATATGCAATGCTTCAAAAAATGAACATAATTTTCCTACAAATCAGATAATTTTCAATGCTGAAGCAAAAAAAATTCCATCAACTTGCAACAAATGAAGCAAAATGTCACTTTTCTTGCACATACAATAACTATTTTTCAGATTTCAAAGTGCAGTTTTAATAGCAAATCAAAATGTAGAAATAGACGCAAAAATGCACCTAGAAACTTGCTAGGACACATGTACAAGGATAAATTTTCCCAAGGACGAATGAATCCTTGTACAAATGTTTCAAAAATTAAAATCTAAGTTTTCAGGTTATTTTTTACGTTCCTTGTTTCAAGTTGCAAACTATGATTTCTATGACAAAAAATTTCAGATTTTGATGTCTAAATGCAAGTGTAATAAAGGACAAAAAGTGAACAAAGATGAGAGCTTTTTTAATGTAATTTTGACTAAACTTTCTAATGTAAATGACTGAAAGTACACTAATATGCAAGTACTATGCAAAATCAATATAATATGTATGCAATTTTTTGGATTTTTCATATTTTAAACAATGCAAAATACAAATTTAAAACCCTAGATGAAATGAAAACTAATGCAATGCAATGCAAACTAATGAAAATCCTAGATCTAGAGTTTTAATGACCTCCAATTTTAGAATTTTATATGTACTATGTTGGGTTCACCAAAATGAAACATAGAAAAAGGTAAGTGGGTGATCCAAAATGGAATGGTTAAATGGATGTATGTTGCACCTACCTTTCTTCTATTCTCATTAGGAAATGAGATCTCCCAAGGTAGGATTGACTTTCAACCTTGAGGTGAGTCAACCCTATTAGGAGGATATATTATTTCCCTTAAGACATAAAGTGATAAATATGACTGAAATGCACTTTGGGGAGATAAACTAGAAATGTTTAATGAGCTCAATTATGCAATATAAAACTTGAAATGCATATTTAAAACATAATACTAATAGAAACAACAATTTGCAAGCAGATTTGGGGGTTGCAGGGTGATATCTACTAACCCAGAAAAGCTTGTCTTGAGAACTATAGGATACTTTCGCCAAAACTAGATACTTGGGCCACTGGGAAAATGAGTCCTTGTAGGGCTTTTCTGCTCAATTTTTGGGGTCCTTTGGAGATGGATCTGAGATGTTGTTTTCCCCAAGTTTCACTACCGAAAATTCATAAATAAATTTGAGATCTAAGTTTTTGTGGCTTGACGACAATGTTGACAACTTTGACAACTTTGTAAAATTGCACTTTTGATCAATCTTCAATCCTTGTTCACCTGCAAATTTGCACATACACAAAGAAAGGGAAAATTTTTGTTTTTGGATGAATAGGGGTATGCCTTGGTCAAACTCCGATTTGGTAATTAAACCTTGATAATGAAATAGTGATAAAATGAATTGATGAATGAGCAAAGCTTGTTGCACCTCACCAAACCCTTTAATGGCTGACCTTAGAGGATTGGATTCTAACACATCTCTCTAAGGATTAGATTTTGCATAAAATGGCTTGATTGGATGCTTGATTTGATGCTTGAGTTCTTAAAATCTACATCACAATGTTAGCTACAAAAACAAGCATGAACACACATAAATTATGACAACATGATAGGATCTTGAATGTTGTTGTAGATGACTGATAAATTCTCTGCAATGCTCTTGAAAATAATATTTGCTCATGTGAAAGTTGTCTCTTGATTCTTAGTGTTGAATTGATAAAATAACTATATATTTATAGGTGTTTCCTTAATTACCCGACAATTAAACACCACAATTTAGATCATTAAAATGCCGCCAAAAACATATTAAAAAATGGGATCCAAGACTTGAGGAGGGTGAATGGGTCCTACGCCCTAAACCTAGAACACACATTTTCCAAGATGTTAAGTTCAATGTAGGCATTAATTAAATGTGGGTTTCCCTTTCGAAAAGAATGCATAATTGGGTCAATTAAAGGCTTAATTAAGTCCAATTAATTAAGGGGATGCAAACATAGTGCGAAAATGTAAAAGTGTACATTTTTCAACACTACAAAAGCTTTTTGAAACACTATGACTTCAAGCTACCTTGATTTGATTGATCTCTAATGTTATTTAATATTTTATAATTATTTTTTTATCTCTTTTAAAAAATAGTGTTTTTTAAGTGTTAAGACTTCATTAATATATTTATTTTTAATCTTTGTAAAAAAAAATAGAACCTTTTCAAATTCTCTTTTTAACCCTTAATTAAAAAACTGTAATTAATTATCTTAATAGATTCCTGCATCATCATCATCAAATAATCTCTAATTTATTCTTGACAAACACTTAGTAGATTTTGAACATATGCCGAAGGGCTTTCCTTAAAAGCTACCCCAACTTATTTCAAGCAATCTTGCAGCCAACATCAAACCTTGTTGATACTAATTCATACTTATATATGAGAGTAAGATTGAATGCATAACCCAACAAATTCTTGAGGCCACTACCATTCATCACAGTCAAAGCACAAGTGTCATTTCATTATGATCTTTTGGTGGTGTCGTTCAATATCAGATGAAGAAAAACCATAGAATGAAAATCACACTTTTGAATCGTATGGAAACTCAATTCTCATCAATCTAGCTATCCAATGTCGATGCAATCAAGCGACAAACCCATAATTTTTCTTAAAAAGAGAATTTTAAGAGCACTTCCATGTCACCATTAAACAGGGCATCAACTAATGGTTATGAAATTCAGAGGCAAGCCAGCAAAAGAAATTGCCACTTTACCTAAATATTTTCTCTGCCATTCACCTCCTTGTAGACTGCTTCCTTGAGCGATGTAAAACATTCCATCAAGTGTCTTAAGGGATTCATTTGTGTTAGCACTTTCAGTTTATAATGTTCTTAAATTTTATTACAATAATTGAAAAATTAATATACAAGTATAATACTTGGAACTGATATGAAATTCAAAGGAATGAGCTCAAATGGTAATTCGGTTCCACTTTTATAATGGAGCCTCTGTTCAAAATCCTGCATCCAATTCTGGGTGTGGAGTTACTACTTCAAAATGATTACAATATACACAATTTGATCCATTTTAGATTTGACTTAAATTGTTTGCCTTCGTTATCAAATCTGTGAAGCAAGTGCCATCTCCAAACATTATTAATTGGAAGAAGATATTACAAGAGGGGAACCTTGAAAACGCTCCATATCATTCAAGCAATGCCTCAGATCTTGAGGACATTTTGGAATTTGTTTGCGTTGTCATAACATGTCAGTTGATTTTCCTACAATTTATCCTAATTTCCCCACTGGTTCCAGTAAGAGGCTTGATATTTCCCATATTTATCATGGCTGTTGCAAAATCACTGAAGAAGGCATAAGGATTCATACTGTAGGTAGCAACCTGAGCATCTGCAGAGCCGCCATTAAACAACACCTGATCAGAGTGTAGAAGGCCTCTCTGGCTTCTCAAATTCTTGTAGTAGCTATTGTCAAAGAAACTGGGAGAGACCACATCTAAGGGTGAAGGGTTATTATCCCCACCACCACTTGGGCAGTTGGCCTGCAGAGAAGTTGCAAATGCAGTGTCTATGTTGGATTCTTTGTAGATGCGAGATCTGAAGGTGGTGCACCGTGCTTGGCCAATTGTATGAGCACCTAAAATTTTAAGCAATTATAACACTTAATTCTCTTATGATCTTATACATAAACATTTAAATTGAAGTTTTGCTCACGTAAAATTTTAATCTTTACAAGTACCTGAAAGGGCAATCATGTCCTTTGTAGAAAGACCCTGAGCTTGAAATGCAGAAATGAGAGAACTCAGGTTTGCAAAGGGAGAAGGAAGAAGGCTGTTAGCACTGCTTAAACTTGCAGTTGTTGAATCTCTCCTTCCCAACTGTACTGGCCATGTGGGTCCTCCTAGCTAGCAATCACAAACCCAAAAGTATCACACAGATAGAGACTAAGATCTTAAATGAAAACTACTTCTGGTATTAATTAGACTATATCATAATTTTGCTTGCTTAGCCATTACTGTACTGCAGAGTGATATGAATTTCTTTTTAAGTTGTCTAATAATGATAAAGAAGGGGAGAAGTATACTTCTACAACAGAATCACGAGCAGCAATGGCCACAATGTCAGCACAAGACACAACCCCACTGCAAACTCCTTCTAACCGACTTTTAATGGTGTCTATCACTTCAAATCCTCGAACAGAATTGGCATTTGGTCCTGCATTCTTTTCTCCTGTAAATGTAGAGGTGTCGTCCAATAATATCGACCCATCACACCCCTGCAGAAAGAGAAAAAATCATGTACCTTCCAAATTTATTAAAATAATTGTTGAAACATATATCTTGATACAACTATCTTCTCAACCTCTCTTGAAGGATGAAACCATCATAGAAATCCTTTAAGAAAGTTCTAGCAGATTAAAAGTTTCTAGACTGAATTGGATTAAATATAATTGTATGCAGATTTATAGTTTTTATAAAAAATTTAAATAAGTGTTTAGATTATCATTTTGAAATAATATTACACGTATTCAAAAAATAGGTAGATATAGAATCAGAACATAAAACATAGAAACAAATACAAAATTACTGAACAACTAATTTCATTTATCAAAAAATTCAATTGAAATAAAAAATAACATTATGATGATTAACTTAATTACATTAACAAAACAGTCATGAAAGTGAAGGCGGAGCAAAGATGCACCCATCCTCTTCTCCTTTGACACAGCTTGTGCAACAGCTTCCCTGACTATTGGCAATGCAAAAGGACATGAATTCTCATAAAATGTTGAACTAAGTTGCCCATTGGCTCCTCTTGAACATAAAATGAATAAGGCAATAATATTCAAACATTCAATAAGACCAATAGTCTTCATGGTTGATTGCTTTGCTATGCAGATCAAACCATTCACAAATGCAGGCAATTGTAGTGTAAAAAGTTCAGGCAAACATGGACTTCTTATAAGCGCTGAAGAGGTTCATTTTCACTGATCTGACATTGAAACTGACTAAGCATTCCTTGAAAAAGCTTTTTAATTTGTGTACCGTGAGTCCGTGACTTGGATCACAAGATTGCTGCATCCTGCCAAATAGGCAGGTTGGGAATGGACCCAAACCTTAACAAAAACTACAAACCCCAGAATCTACGACCAAATATGGATTAGATTTCACTTATCCCCAAATTAGTGTCTTTTTCTCTGGGACCCTCAAGGTGGTGTACTAGTGCATATTATTGGACAAAAGCTGTTGTTTTTCATAAAAATGAATTATTGCATTTGCTGTTAGGTAATAAAAAAAATTATTCTTCTTGACGTTTCCTAATCCATACCTGTGGATTAGTTGAAACACAGGTATCAGTCTCCAGGAATATTTGGTCTTGTTTGTCCCCCACTCACAACATGGTGGGTATTATACGCAAAGCGAATAAAAATATATCAGGATTGATATAAGGATGGACGTGTATATACTGAATCCAATCACATCAGGGAAATTATTTGTTCAAAAATGGTAACATGTTATGAATTTCTAACAAATTCTAAATGGGACCAACCTAACAAAATCAATGGTAGTACTTGCCAATAGGATAAAATAGTAGTACAATGGAAGTAAATGTGCATATTATTTTGTGTGAATGTTTTTAATGTATGTTTCTAACATTTAATTGGTTATTTTTGGTACATTCACTGATCAAAATCTTGAATCAAATGTTCTATTGTGTTATATCATTTAGTTCTAAATATTTTTTATTCAATTCTCAAAGCATTATCCATCGTATATTAGACTATATATGTGATTTTGTCACATGGACTAAATTGCGACTATAACTTCATTCATCTCATTTCAAATTCAAAAAAAAAAAATCCATAGTAACTCTTCTTAATCCATAAACTAGAGAAAGTTGTGCCTTACAACTAGTTTTGTAGTAGAGCAAGTTATTTCCTTTGTGAAAGTGTTGTTACTGATTTTACAAGTTCATGTCAACAACAAGAGTAGATGGGAAAGATTTGTTTCCTTTGCAAAGAGTGATTGAATCCAATTGTTGGAAAGAGAGAACTAAGAAACATGATAAGAGATGTAGAAACCCTTGATAAAGAAGAAAAGTTACTCAAACTAGAACTTGGTGTTTCAATCATGTCTCAATCAATAGAGATAATGAGAGGGATCATAGAGGTTATCATGGAGAAGTTGTGGTAAATGGAAGATGTCAAGAGCAAGGGAAGTCCCACTATATAGAAGTGAGGAGCAAAGCCATATTAAATTGAAATTATACCTTGAACACCTCAATTCACAAATAAGGCAAAGATTGAGATTCCTCCATTCAAATGGGATGTGGATGCAAAAAATCTTGACCATTGGTTGGCACAATTGGACATATGTTTTAAAATACATACTCTTAGTTTTGAACAAAATGTTCCTTTGTTATATTAAAAGAATGGAAAAGCATGTCTTAACTTGATTTGGAAGTTTTTTTATATTATATGACAAAGAAAAACATCTCCTATTAATTCATGGGATCAATTTTAAAAGTAATTGATGAAGAAGCAATTTTACCCAATATGTCATAGAAAGGAAGATGTGCACATTAAAATCCATGCTTTGATACAAACTTGATCTATAAACTAAAGAAAGATTTTCCTTACAACTAATCATTAGATATATACCTTGATGAATTGCAAATATTTTTAAATTCATTTATTCAAAGGATATGTGGATGCAAAATATCTTGACTAATGGTTGGTAAAATTGGTGGTATGTTTTAGTATGAATACTTAGTTTAGAATGACATATTTTCTTTTACTAGATTGAGTATGCAAAAGCATGATTTAGCTCGGTTTGAAATTTTTTTGTATTCTATGGCTTTAAGAAAAAAGATCTTATTAATTTCTGGCATCAATTGAAGAAATTGATTAAGAAGTAATTTTATCTAATATCTCGTATAGGAAAATGTATGTGAAAACATTTCCTCTAATACCAAACTTGATCTATGAACTAGAGAAATCTATGCCTCACAACTAGTCATTGCATACATATCTTATAAAAGGATTAATGAACTATAGAGATTGAGATTCCTTCATTCGAAGAAGATGTGGATGTAGAAAAGCTTGACCATTGGTTGGCACAATTGTAAGTATTTTTTAGTACGTAAATTTTATCATGGTTTGGAGTTCAACATGTTTCATTTGTGATATTGAGAATGGTATTTAGCATGCTTTCTAGCTTGGTTCATAAAAAAAAATTATTCTATCACTTTAAGGGAAAAAGATCCAATTAATTCATGGGAGTGATTTAAGAAACCAATTAAAAAATAATTTTATTGGCAATATGTCATAGAGAGGAAAATACATGTAAAAAAATTCTACTCTAATACCAAACTTGATTTTATCATTAGAGAAATTTGTGCCTAGGTAAAAGCAAGAAGTTGGGTCCATGAAGAGGGGAAGTTTCGGCCAAAAAAAAAATATCATAGAAAACGCATACACGTTATTAAAAAAAGGTGTATGTGTTATGCTTTGGGTACCCGAGCCCAAAAAAACACGTATGCGCTCAAAAACACATAAGCATTATAAGGCATACGCATTATATAACACGTACGCATTTTATAACACGTACAAGTCATTTATTTAAAAAATTAAATACCTTTTAGAAATGTGTACGCATTTCTAAAAAGTATTTAATTTTTTAAATAATCAAGAAAATAAAGAACTCATATGAGTTTTGTAACACGTATGTGTTTTTAAAAACACGTACACGTTTTTAAAATTTTGAATTCCCAACCCACATGCTGCCTTGGTTTTAGGCTCAGGAAAGGCTTGGCAACCTGACCCTTAGCCTTTGACCTACAACTAAAAAACTAAGGCAAATTGAAGAAGAATGTCCAACTTTGGCAATATGGTTAATGGACTTTTTTTCCGAATCAATCTATAAAATTAAAACCCATTAGAGAACACGATTTCTAGTTTCCAAATATATAATTTTTATTAAGATTGGATTATATTTGTTATTTTTTAATTAATTTCTAATCAAACTAGTCCTTAAACTTGAAATATTAGGCTTTTTTGTTTTTTAATTACTTTTTTTAGTTAATTTTATTGTAAAAAAATTGTATGGCATCAATCTTAAGACAATTATCTACACAATGAAAAAAAAAGATTCAAAAAATGTTTAGTTTAGATCCAATTATGTTGTTCGTAGACGTTGATTTTTAAAAACAGCAATTAAGGCCAAAAAATTCAATAAAAAAAATATATTCAAAAAAAATACAAAAAAAATTCCTCATCAATCTTCATGTTGTTAGCTCTCTTTCCCAAAAATTAATTAGCAAAATACCTTTGTTTGGGTCAAAAAGTGGTGTTTGTACACGTGCATGGTATGGTAAAAAAAAGGGACTTTTAAAAAGTGATTTTTATACATCCATATCAAAATTTAATTTCTATCATTTGGGTATTTGAATAAATTACATATTTGGAAACTAGATTCAAAATGTTAAATTTCATATTACTGGCATTTTTTAATATTCATTGTATAAGTGCCTCAAATTTTCATTTCAAGTGTGACAAATTCTGAAAAATAGCAAAAACACTTCCACTTTTTGAGCTTTTTGTGGACCCAACTTCTTGCATCAGCCCGCCTTACAACTAGTCATCACTTACATATCTTATTGAAGGATTACTGAATTGCACTTTCTTAAAAAAAAATAACATTTAACTTAAAGAAAATAGAGAGTGAAAAATATCACAATTAGAAGACACGATGATCTACCCTAGTGAGTTCAAACTCTAGGAGTCTACTCTACTTAGAGTGATCCAAAACACTCATGTATATGTTACCTTCAAAATGGAATGTAATATTAGGCCTTTTGGGCATAGAACCTATTGGGTCCCAAAAATCACAGCTACACTTGGACTAGAACATGTTTTCACTTTCAAGGCCAAGGTATCATCATGAAAGTAAGAACCTAGATTCATCCATAGGCAATGGAGGGACGAAGTTCAACTCTACAAGAGTGAATTTTTTCTACTACAATTTGAGATCAAATTAGACTCAAGAATTTATTCCTTGAGGTATACCTACATATTTGTTGAATCAAATAAAATAGACAACCAAAATTGACGACAACCAAACCCAATTTCCTTCTTGACCCAAAATATTGTCACTAGGTCAAGAAAGACTAACTATAATAACCTCTATATAGTTTATTTGAATGTGCAAACATAACCCATATGAGATAGATTCATTCAAGGCTTCCTTAATATGTGCTCCCTAGTTAGAATACAAGATCACAAATGCACAACATTGAGATTATTCTTAAACTATTGATTAACAATTTTATTTGTTTTAAAGGTGTAAAGCTAGTTAGGTGTGTACATGACTAATGTTTATATGATTGGGCTACAGAGTCATCGATAGTAGAAAGAAAAATAATGAATGAAAGCATTGAAGAACTAAGCTTGACATATAGTCCACCACATTATAGTAATTATACATAGAGCATTTTTAATAATCTAGAAATGAATTGCATAAATCCATATGAAAATAACACATGATTATCACTGTAAAGTTGTAATAATTTTAAAATATTGTCAAATTACCAAATTTTCAATAAATTTATGTTGACAAATATGACAAGAGAGGACCTTCATAGGGAGTAAAGATTCCCCTAAAGTTATATAAAAATTTGGAGACATTCTCTACATAAATCCCAATCCAATTTATCCTTTGTATGTTTCACATCTTCACCCCACTTCTATAAATGGATATTATGATTGAAGCCCTAGAAAAGTCATCACACCTGCAAAGTCCCAAATTATCACCAAAAGAGCCAACCTCCTCTCCAAAATGAAAAAATCCTCTTTTAAAATTTGCAAGGTGTCCAACCCTAATCATTGCACTGCAGCATCATGAAAATAAATGGTGTAGATGCATTTTTTCCAAGATGAATGCCCTAGATTGAGAAATAGCTATATGAAGCATGTAGGGTAGCTAGGAGAGTTTATGGTAATGGAAAATAGGAACACTTGAAGGTCCATTTAGAACCCCAAGTGATTAGAAAACTAGACTGAACCTCTACCATCGTGCACCCAAAACTACTCACCATTACTTTAATGGTGTAAATAATTTTCTAATCTTGTCGATGTTTGGAAAAGTTAAACAACCATCCAAAAATTTGAAACATACACCTTTTCTCTTCCTTTAGAAATTTTGAAGAGAATGTAACCTTGTCGGCATGTGGGGATGATTTAATAGCTACCCCACATATCTAATACCTTTAAATAAATTCCTCCCTCTTCTTTTTTGATGAAACACTATGACAAAATTCCTCATGTCAATAACCATAGGTTATTAGAGAACCACCCAAAATTTTGTAAAACACTAACAAATGCATCCTTGTCAGTATTTTTACTATTTTGCTAATGATTAGAAGAGTTGCCACACAGAAAAACATAGACTTAAGAACTTAAAAAATTTGACAAGGATATAGATCAACACTTAGGGGGTGAGTATTGGTTGAAGGTATTGGCTTGGACCAACACAAAGAATGATTTTACATTTTTGGCAACAACCCTAATAGAACCAAATTGAAATCAAGGTATTCCAATACCTATGTTCTCTACAACAACTCGTCGTTATACGCTTAGTCCTACTCTTTGCTTATGATAAAGTATTGAGCTATGAACTCTACTAGAATCCATGATTTACTTCAACCCCAATCCATTTATGGTGCCTATAAGAATATTTAGACTATTAAATAGACTTGTACAACCCATAAAGTCTCTTAGAACTCATTAGAAAATAAAAGAAAGATGGATTTTAATTATTTTGGGCATTACTATTTGTTTTATAACATGTGATGAAACAATTTCTTTGTACAATGATGAAACAATTGATTTTTACAATGATGAAACCATTGCTTCTATGTGAAATTGCCTCAACAATTTCACTTGCAATGGTGATTTCAAAATAGTTACCTAGTAAAATTGACTGTCACAAAGGCTTAGAATATTTTATTTTTCATCAAGTTTTCAACTTCTAATTATACATATGCATCCTAATTCCTATCTTCGGAATTGTATTAAACTTCTCTAATGAAATGATATTGGTACTAATCACACCTCCCTAATATGGAGGCTTTTCTTCTCAAAAACCTATGAATACTTAATACAATCTTAGGGATGCTCCTCTTAATGGATGACATGGTTGCCACCTAATTTTACAACAACGCAACCAAGTTCCAAAAAACCATTATCTTCAAAGTTATTTGAATGTCTTTCAAGATCAAAAGCGGATAATTTTATTGAAGGAACAATATCAACATTATTTTTCTCTTACACAAGTGGAATGATATGGATGCTTCCATTTAACATTCTCCTTGCTTAAATATTTAGAGCCATAAGGTTCTCCTTGTGCTTGTAAGCATTCAACATGAAGCATTGATCATTGTTGATTAAGAGGTTTGTGTTGGCCCTCCAATAGTACACATTTATTTTCTCATATAAAGGGGCTACCAAACACAACTCTAGACACATCTAAAATCACCTTATCAATGACATACAATTAGCAAAAACAATTAATCTAGATTTATTTTTAATGGTCAAATCAACACCTTTTTTATCCAACCAAAGCATAATATTTGGGGTGTTGATAATTCCAATACCAAGTTTCCAACCAAATCTTGTAAATGAAGTTACCTTGGGCAAAAGAACTAAAAATTATGTCAACTTTAGTAATCATGATTTCTATTTTAATGGTCATTTTTTTCTTGCATCAAAAGATTAAAACTAACCATTTTTGTATTGTGGTATAAGTTAGAATCAACCTCTAGAATACAATCAATTTTTTACCCATGTTAGAATCTATATGCATAATAGTTTTTCTTACCCAAGTTTTACATTTCCTAGAAGGGAATTTTTTTGGATGTAACTTTATTAGGATTAAGGTGTCATTAACCTTGCAAATCTTATACATACATACATACATGTATACATACATGCATGCATGCATGCATGCATACATACAAATATATATAAGTTGGATGCCTAGACTATAATTGGAAAAATAATTTATGATTTAGATTCACCTAAAATCTTGATATTAGTTTACATATGCATTCATGAGGGAGGTGGAGCACTACGATGGTGGTTAAATTTGACTTCAATTTTATTTAAGGCATATTCCCAATTTTAGATGCTAGAGAAATGTGAGGAGAATCTTGTCATAATGAATGGGACCCACATGAGTTATTGGACTAAAAAATAGATTAAGCTTGAGGATATTAGTTTTTGAGGAGTTATGAATCAAATATACCTTTGCAATTGTCTTTTCTATTTGAGGATCCATTGATTGAGCCCATCTGATTGCCATGTGAAATTATTGATCATGTTTATTATTATTGGAAGATTCTTTCCAATATGAGTGTGGGTTTTTTGCAAGATGCAATATTTTTGGTAACCATTTTTTTGGTTAAAATATTTGTGATTTTTCTTCTCTTTTCCTATATATATTGAAGGTGTGAGATAGTCATTTGATATCATATTTTATAGGTACATATGTGTTGCCAAAATGTTGTCAAAGTGTAGAGTGAAGTGTATTGATATTGTATCTTGTTCATTGAAGATTAATACATAAATTTTATTTTAATCTAGTGCATTTTTTCTAAAAGGGTTTCTCCACATAAATATGGTGTTATTTGTTGCTACTTTGTGGTTTGTTGATTTTATGTATTTATTGACTTATGCTTCCACACATTATATTTTATGTTAAATTTTATTCATTTATTGACTTATGCTTCCACGCATAATATTTTATGGTAACCCTATATTAAGGAATTAAATTTCATATTTTCATACAATTTGAAAAGTCTTTATTGTAGTAATTTCACCTTGTTTCTCAACAATAGCTTGTAGATTTTTTTATCTATATGAATTTGAATTGCAATGGGCATAATGCTTTATAGGCCTTGTTTTGGTGTTTGTAGCACTTACCTTCTTTATCATGTTCATAAAGCTCTCATTGTATCTTTGGAGAGCATGGAGGACTATCTAATTCAAGATAGTGAGCATGTGCATGCACTTCATCTATTTCCACTGACTTGGAGAGCAATAAGGGCCTCCAAAGATGGCTATAAAGGCCTTTGATGTATTTCATCAATACCTCCTCTTCTTGCATATTTTTTTCCATTTGGTAGTTGTTCTTTGAATGTGACGTACCTTTTTTAATGAATTTAATTATATGGACAAAACACCTATTCCTATATTTCTTATGGGCTAAGGAAAATTTCCAAAGAAATAAAATTTAATTAAAATTGATTATTTGGACCCAAATTAATTATCATTTGTCATTCTTAATAAAAGAGGCCAAGTAATTAATGAAATATTATTATTGTGTATTTTCCCAAGGATGCGTGTGAGAATTCATAGAGATTAAATAATATAACTCCTAAATTGTTTGGTCATTATCTTGTATGATAGTTTTTTTGGCAAGGTTATGACAAATTTAATGACAACTCATAATAGAGGAGTTACAATTGGTAGTTTTGGCAAGAAAGGATAATTTTAATGAGTTATAAATTAATGGGGAGTTACCAAAGTTTAATTTTGGAAGAGAATCTTCATTCTGACATATTCCTTTAACAAGTTTTTATGATAATTATAAGTGGGTGTAAGAAAAGCATCTTTGACTAGCTAAATATAGTCAAGTGTAAGAGGAGGCTATGAAAACTCTTTATGGGGTCTATTTTAAAAAATATATATTTAAAAATATTTTTAGATAATATTTATTTTTTCCTATGGGACATTGATATTTGTGCCCACAACTTCTATATAAGTTAGGTAACCTCAATAATTTATATCTTTTGTCAATCTATCAATTTTTCATTTGTGAAGAACTTGTATTTAACTATAATATTTGACAATGAAAATTCTTGGATTATTGAATATTGAAGGATGAAGCCCCTTTAAATTATTCAGGTAATTTTATGCAAAGATAATATTTCTACTAACAAGAATAAATTTATGAATATTTTAGCAATTTTTGTGAAGCAAAAAATAGCAAGTTTGTATATTCAATATTTTACTTCTTATTTTTATTAGTGATGATGTATTTGTAGAAACCTAAAATATTTCTCCTAATCATCATCATATCATTCCCTAAATCATTAACTATATCCATTAATTAATCATTTATTAATCATCACATTAATTGTTCATTAATAATCATTTATTAAATAATTATTATTTCTCATTTAAACCCATTATCCATTTAATTAAAATGCAATTTGATATCCACTTTCAAATAATTCTCATTTTTACTCATCATTTAACTCTTGCTTTCTCATCAACCAACTATTTCTTCTATGATCAATTAACCCCATCTCATTTAGAATCTCAATCTTCCATCATCAGCTAACTCTAGCTAATTTTAGAATATTCTATTTCAACCATTAGTCAACTTAGTATTTGAATGGAAACATATTCCTTGCATTTATCCATTAATCAAATTAAATAATTCATTATTATCCTTTCGTGGATTTGAAATGGAAATTTCTAATTTCAGTTGGATTGACTACTCAATCATTTAATTAACAGAAATTTTTCATTCTCATCCTCATCTCGTAGTAGATTTTTCTAGAAAATTCTATAAATAGGATCAATCTTTCATCAATTTCATAGCTCGCATCTTTATGCAAGTCTATTCTATCAAAATCAAATCAATCAGCAAATTAGTGTTATGCTACAGAATTTAGCATCCACATGCATTCAAGGAAAAATCAACATCATCTTTTTGAGGTTTGTAGTGGGATCAACTAATTAGAAATAAGATTTGATTTTTTTTTATGTTTTTGAGTCTTTTATTTTATTATTTTCAAACTTTAATTCTTACAGTATTATTTCTATATAACAACATTTTCCTATTAAATCTATGATACAAAAGTAGATCCAATATTTTGATGCAAGTGTAGCCTCATATATGTAAGTTTATTCAACATATTGTAGTTGTGTTAAAATCTACATAGTTTATTCAAAAAAATTCACTGTATGCCCTCACTTCACCTTCATAAGATCTTGGTGATTAAAAAGTGATTAAAATATCATGTAGATATTTTTTTATATGTTTTATTTGATTGTAATTGTTTTCCCAAAACATCAAGTATTTGTGTGCTAGCAATATATGTCTACTATTCTAGTGGATTTAAGTGCAAATCTAATTTTAGTTGCTATGGATATTTTAAATTTTAGTATATTTTATAATTAGAAATTAAAAATCATTTAACTATTTCAAATATAAGAATATTGGTCAGGACATTTCAATGGTATCAAAGCTTTGATCTTGTCAACGTACAAGGTAAATTAAATTACTAAGGTGAACCATGTGATGATTCTTTAGATATCTAATAAAAGAAATGTTGGAAAAATGTGTCTAAACCTTAAAAGTACATAAGGTATTGTTGATAAGTGTGGGGGAGTGTGGGGGGTACCCCCTATGAGGGTTCTAAGAGGATCACCCCCCCAGTGGGGGTTTCGGGGCCACGTGCCCTAATGGGGACTTGGGACCGTAGCACCCTCGAAAGCTAAATTTTTTGTATATTTTATTATTATAAATCTGGATTATTCATTATTAGGTCTCAGGTTTGACGGTCGATATTTTGTTGGCTTGAATTTCCCTAGAAGGTAACCTTATTTTATGAGGGTTTTGTATTACCGTTGTGTATTGTGATGTATTCTGAGAGTCTATTAGCAGTCATGTTGCCTCTAGATCTTTGGTTGGTGATACTCCTATGAGAAGCTTGCTCTGCAAGTATATTTTAATCTTTGTGATTTCTAAATAGTTTATTGGGTGGCTTTTGGAGTGTGGGGTTTTTCTCCTGAAAGGGTTTTCCCCACGTAAATCGTTGTGTTGTGATATGCATAATATTTATGTTTATTTTTGTTTAAGTTTCTATAATTGTTGTAAAGATCTATAAAGTTTTAAATCATTCTCCTCTCAAGATTAGTGTAGGAAGTTGTTATGCTACCTTAGCTTCCTTACAAGTGCTATCAGAGCCTGATCACCTCCAGTTTTAGTTGTGGGTTGTTGGGATTTTTGAACTAATCCAGATTTGAGTGGGAGCTTGTGCAGAAGATACTTTGTGATCTTGTGATCTTGAGATGTGGAAGTTGAAGATGGAGGATCTATTGATAGATCAATATCTATGGGATGTTGTCTATGAGAATGTTTCAAGGCCTATAGATGCTACTTTGTCTACTCAATATGATGTTATGGACCATAGATCCAAGGGTCTAATCAGATTGTGCTTGGTAGAATTTGTTTTAATCAATGTACATGAAGAGACCTCTACACATAAACTATAGAAGAAAATTGGTGAGATGTATCAAGTCAAATGTTTAGTGAACAAGATTTTCTTGAGAAATAAATTGTATTCCTTGAGAATGGAAGAGGGTGGATGAATTATTGACCACCTGGAAGCATTCAATATGTTGGTGGCTCATTTGGCATCAGTTGGTGTCAAAATGGATGAGGATGAGAAATGTCAGATATTGCTTTGTTCTTTTCCTGATTCGTGGGATTCTCTTGTTATGGCTATAGGGAGTACTTCTGTTATAGTGAAGACTAAAGATGTGGTGGGATCTTTTCTTTCTAAAGAGATGAGTAGGAAGGTATCTATTAGCACCAAGGAGGCCCTAAATGTTCACAAAAGACCTAAGGAAAAAGGAAAGAAGAATGAGAAGTGTGATAAATCCAAGTCCAGGGGGAGATCTAAATCTCCTAGAAATTCCATAGTAATTTGCTAGAACTACGGTAAGCTTGGACATATTCGTAAGGACTACAAAGAAGAAAAGAAGAAGAAAAATAAGAGATTTGATTTAGATTTTGAGTCTGAGAAGGAAGATGGTGATGCATTCATTGCAGCTTTGGCTACCCATGTAGATAATGATGTATGGTTAATTGACTCAAGTACATCTTTCCATGTGACAGAGATTGGTTTTATGAATATGAATAATTTGATGGAGGTAAGGTGTACTTGGGTGATGATTCTTATTTAAATGTTATTGGTCATGGTAAAGTTAGAATCGGGTTTCTTGATGGTAGAATAAAAAGGATTAATGGTGTGATGCATATCCCTAGATTAGCATGAGATTTGTTATCTGTGAGAAAACTAATAGATGTATGTACGTGTAAGTAGTATTTTCTAATGCAAGATACAATATGGTTAGAGGTGCTATAGTGATTGGTAGAGGTGTCAGATATGGCACATTATATAAGCTTGATGCATGCACTATTGAGTGCAATAGTACTTTTGGGAAAAGCAAGTTTGTGGCTACTCCATTGGAAGAGATGGGGATTTCATCTTCAGCAGATGGTCATGGCTTCTAGGTACCCAAGGGTGCTCTTTCTTCTAAATCAAAGTTACCTACAAAGAAAACTATGTTATGGCACCAGAGACTTGGCCACATTGGAGAAAAGGATCTAAATACCTTGAAAAATGAAAACCTTGTTGAAGGGTTGTCTAATTATAATCTTAAATTTGATTTTTGTGAGCATTGCATTTATGGAAAACAAAACTACATTCATTTTTACTCATCTTCTTATAAATCTTGTGGTGTATTAGATCTTATTCATTCTAATGTGTTTTGTCCTATAGATGTTCCTTCAATTGGAAAATCTACTTATTATGTTTCATTTATTGTTGATTATAGTAGGACATGGGTATATTTTCTAAAGAGTAAATTTGAAGTTTTCAATTGATTTAAATAATTTAAAGCAATAGTTGAGTTGCAAACTAGAAGTAAAATAAAATGTTTGAGGACTAATAATAGCAGTGAATTTTTCTCTAATGATTTTGATAGATTCTATAAATATTGTGGTATTCATAGACAAAAGATAGCTATGTATTCTCCACAACAGAATGGATTTGTAGAAAGAAATGAATAGGACACTGATAGAGAAGGCTAGGAGTATGTTGAGTAGTGTTGGTATAGAACAAAGGTTTTGGGCTAAAGATGTTGTCACTGTGCATTACTTGATTAACAGGTCTTCTACATCAACCCTTGTTGATAAGATGCCTATAGAGGCATGGTCGGGTCACAAGCCTTCATTAAGACATATTAGAGTTTTTGGTTGTGAGGCATATGCACATGTGCCAAAGGAGAAGCGAACAAAGTTGGAGAACAAGGCTATGAAATGTATCTTCATCGGATGCAATTATGGTGTGAGAGGATACAAGCTTTGGGATCCTAGTTCATAGAAGTTAATATATAACAGAAGTGTTATTTTTAGAGAAAATAAGCCTTCTTTTGTTACATTGCAACCAGAATAAAGTAAATAGGAAGTTGTGATTCAATTTCCTTCCATGCCTGAGAAAGTTGACTCGAGGCCCATGGATAGACAAGAAGTTGAGGAGAGCTCATCTAGCTCTGAATCTTCAAAATGGGAGGAAGAACCTCCGACTCAGCTTGTTTGTAGGTCTACAAGGCATAGACAACCACCTAAAAGGTATTCACATGATGATTGGAGATGTATCTTTTCTTTCAATACTAACATGGATGAACCCCGATTTGTAGAAGAGGCATTAGGTATGAATGATGTAGAATCTTGGAAGATTGTTATAGATGAAGAAATAGCAACTTTGAAAAAGAATGATACATGGGATCTTGTACCATTTATTGAAGGACAAAAACCTGTTGATTGCAAATGGGTGATCAAGAAAAATATTGGTTCAGATGGAGGTATTGATGAGTACAAAGAAAGTTCGGTTCCAAAAGGTTACTCTCAAGTTGAGGGTGTTGATTATGGTGATATATTTTCTCCTATTGCAAAAATGACATCCATTAGATTTTTTCTTGCTATTATTTTTGCTTATGATTTAGAGGTTGAGTGAATGGATGTGAAAACTACCTTCCTTCATGGTGACTTAGAGGAGGATATTTATATGACACGACTCTAGAGAGCACTACGTGGTGAAAGGTAAAAGTAAATTGGTTTAAAAATTGAAGAAATCTTTATATGGACTAAAATAGAGCCCTAGGATGTGGTACCAAAAATTTGATACATATGTGTTGAGTTTGGGATTTGAGCATTCTAAATCAGATCATTGTGTTTATTATAAAATTAATGGTGATCATTTCTTGTTTATTGCATTATATATTATTTATTGGTAAAGAGAAAGGTATTATTTCATAACTAAAATCTCAACTTGTTGCTAAATTTGAAATGAAATGCCTTGGTGCAACTAGACACATTCTTGGGATGGAAATTAAAAGATAGAATGAAAAAAAATTATGGCTTGGCCAAAGTAAGTATTTCAATTTAATTTTATAAAGGTTTGATATGCAAGATTGTAGACCATTGTGTGTTCCTTTTTTCAGCTAGGAAAAATTTATCTATTTTAGATTGTCCAACATCCCCATCAGAGATGGAAGACATGATCAAAGTTCCTTACTAGAGTGTAGTTGGAAGTTTGATGTATGTTATGGTTTGTACTAGACCAAACATTTCCCATGCAGTGGGAGTTCTTTCCAGATATATGTTTAATCCTAGTAGATTTCATTGGGATAAAGTTAAAAGAGTCTTCAGATATTTGTGCAGTACCTCATAGTATTCCTTGTGTTATCATGGCAATTTGACTGAAGACAAGATTTCCCTTGATATTCATAGTTATGTGGATTTAGACCAGTCAGGTGATGTTGATAGCAGACGATCCACCAATTCTTATGCGTTTACTTTACTTGGTGGTGCAATTAGTTGGATAAGTAAGTGATAGGTTGTGGTTGCTTTGTCCACTATTGAAGTTGAGTATATGGCAGCTACTCATGCTTGTAAAGAAGTCATTTGGCTTAAGATATTATGTTCAGATATTGGAATAAAATAAGGTGCAGTGATAATTTATTGTGATAGTCAGAGTGCAATATGTCTAGCTAAGAACTCGACATTTTATGCTAGGACTAAGTACATTGATGTATAGTATCATTTTGTTAGAGATTTGGTCAAAGATGGTAGGGTGAAGCTGGTTAAGGTAGAGACTTTGATGAGTTTTTTTGATTCTTTAACTAATCATGTGAGCACAAAGAAGTTCATATGGTGTTTTAAGTTTATGGGCCTTTTGGCCCCTTGCAATTAAGAGTTGATTTTTATACTCCCTCTCGTTGCTCTTACAAGGTGTTCGACAAGTGGGAGATTTATTAGGAAAATGTGTCTCAACCTTGCAAGTACATAAGGTATTGTTGATAGGTAAGTGTGAGGGGGTGCGGGGGTAACCCCTCCCCCCCCCCGTGAGGGGTCTAGGGAGATCATCCCCCTGATGAGGGGCCCAGGGGCTACGCACTCCAGTGGGAGCTCAGGGGCAGTGCCCTCAAAAGCTAATTTATTATTATAAATTTGGACTATTCATCATTAGTTCTTAGATTTGACGTTCGACATTTCTTTGGCTTGACTTTCCCTAGAAGGAAACCCTATTTTATGAGGGTGTTGTATTACGATTGTGTATTGTGATGTATTTTGAGAGCCTATTAGTAGTCATGTTTCCCCTATATCTCTGGTTGGTGCTACTCCTATGAGAAGCTTTCTCTACAAGTATATTGTAATCTTTGTGATTTTTGAATAATATATTGGACAGCTTTTGGAGTGTGGGATTTTTCTCTTGAAAGGTTTTTCCCTACGTAGATCATTGTGTTGTGATATGTATGATATTTATGTTTATTTATGTTTAAGTTTCTATAATTTTTGTAAAGATCTATAAATTTTTGCATTCTTCTCCTCTCAAGATTAGTGTAGCAAGTTGTTCTACTACCTTAGCTTCCTTAAAAGGAAGCAATGCAAATAATTTTCAATATACAATGATGCAACTATAGAATATCTAAGATAATATGGACAAGGTATTAGAGAAAAAATTACAAATGCAAAGTAGCATTCAAATCTTAGTTATAACTAAAACATTAAAGAAATGGGAGATTAGCAAAATCTAAGGAGTATCAAGGGAATTTTAATCCTTTTAAAGTTGTAACTTTTTATGATTACTTGAAAATAGAAAATTTTTTCTCAATAGAAGATAGTTGAAGCAAAAAGTAGAAGAGAAATTTGACCTATGAATGGATGAAATAATTAAACTAGATATACAACAAGCTATTGATTAAAGGTAAAAATGTTATTATTGAAAGCATATTTCAATGGTCTATCAAGAAAGTGTTTGTCTAAATGAAGTTGTTGAGAAATCAGAATTATGTGTTAAATATAATGATTTGGTTAGGTCTCAAAATAGTAGGTCCACATTCCTATAACTTTGTCTCAACTTGAAGGCTTGGTGGATTTCTTCAAGAAGGTGATAGTGGAGTTCATCAATAGATTAAGGATGGTTGAAGGCCTACAACAAGAGTGGGTAATCTCTCATGTTCTTTGGGCTTAGCTTGAACTCAATAGGGTGTTCCTAAAGGTGTCCTTAATAGGTTTTTAAATTAAATAATATATTCCATGACTATAATAATTAGCATCTTTACCTAACTATACACTTGACCCCAATTTATATCACTAGATCAAGTGTAACTAGCTTCCTATGACCTCTATATATTTGATAATGCACCTTGCACATTCACCTACAGATATCAACTTCACTTTAATTCCTAAATATAGTTTCAATTATCATTAATATACAAACTAGAAAGGTACAAACATGTGTTGTTAAGATTCTCTAATGATTTCACTATTTAAGTTTTGCTTTAAATTATACCTAATTTGTAACAATAAATATTGAATCAACATACATAAAACCTAATCTAAACCTATAGCTAATCAAAATGGATGTAATTAAATGATAGATTTATTGGTATCTTATCAATGAGGATTGGTTTCTACTCTATTTGGAAACAAATTCATGAATATCAAAAAGGAAGGAGATGAAACTTGTACAATATCAATAGAAATTGGGTTGTCCATTCATATATAGTCACATATTTATATTACATGTAACAAATATATAATAATTCATAACCAGAACTAAAAGACCCAAATAAAATGAAGTAATGACTATTACAAAATATTTTCAAAGTATTAGATGGTGTCACACATACATCAAACCCTAGTTTCATTCATACTAGAAAATGTGGTAAGAGGAAATACATAATTATAATTATAATATTTTTCCTAAATCTTGGAAAATAACCATGAAGAAATAAAACAATAATAATTTCCTTTAAAAAACCTTTCCCACACTATTACAAAGCATATCCCTTCATTTATAGTTCAAATCTTCAAATTTTAGTATCCTAGAACACTCTACAGACTTTACTAGACCCAAAAAATTGATTTGACAACCAACCCTTTGTATAATCATCCAAATGGTTTATATTGATCTATTTTTTGATGCCCAACCCACACTAGAAGCCTTATGATGGTAAAATATTTGATAGCATGTGAAAATCCATCATTCTCTAATTGCAATTGTCAATTCTCCAACATTGTATTCCAAAAAACGTGGAAAATCATTGGGAAAAGTGTTAAAATCTATGTCACCGTCATGGAGGAACTTTTCTTAGACCTATAAATATCTACTACAATAATGATGCCTCTAGATTTGGTGTAAAAAAGGCATGGCAAAATTGATTCTATCTCCCCCACCCACCAACCATAATTCAAAATTTGTTGTAGATGAGATCTATACATGACTTGAGTGTATTAAGCTCTACAATAGTAACCATAAAATTAATTAAGGCACACCACTTTTCATTCCTCTTTCTACTTAAATATATTCCCTTTCATTGAAATATTTTCTAGGCACTTGCAAAAATCAAATCTAGTGGTTGGAAAGGCTTATCAACCATTAATGGAATTTTGGGCATCACAAGAGGCTGGGTACGATGTACTAGAGACATTTGGAATGGTGCTATTTATTGGTTCCCTTTCTTTAATTAAGAACTCATTAAGTTTTCCTTTTCTTGTTATGTTGGATCTTTTTTATTTCTATGAACCATGTCACATTGTCAATAGAATGGTAAAATTTTGAACTATGTCACACTTTTGCATGGTTCATGAAATGAATGATGCACAACATTTAAAACTTAGCCACATTCTCCTTCATCCCTCTTTATTTCATTTTTTAATGATTAGACAACATCCAAAACTTGTGAACTCATTGATACCCATTTTTACACTATCTTTAGGTTGAATATTTTGGCCTTCGTAGAACTATGTCAAAGGTTCAAGAGGTTCTTGAACCTTCAAAAGGTCTAAAACCAATACTTAATATTTTCTTTTTTCTTTCACATCAGATATTTTGGAAACTTTTTTCTTTGCTACCTGGTTCAAGGATTGGGAGTATTGAGGAAATCATCCCTTAAGGCAATAAAATGGAGGGAAGTTCGATGAGCCAATAAGTATAAAAGAAATCCAAAATTATGGCAAAAGGCATAAAATGAGAGGAAAGTCCAAAAATATAAATTTGAAGGGGAATGCAAAGGGATTGGAAAATTTTGGAAGGGTTGAGGAAGGTGTTCAAAGGGAATGCCAAGACCAAAAGCCAAAAAATAGACTTAGAAAACTTTTAGAGGGTGGGGAATCAAGATATCAAGTTTGACAAGTAAATAGTATTCTAGGAAGGGAAAGTATAATAGTCTAACCTGAAAGACGGGAAAGTATGATAGTCCAACCTGAAAGAATTAAAAACTTTTAAAGGTGATGGATTGAGAGATTAGGGCTGAGGGGAAAGGGATAGCATCAAGGGAAACTCTAAAATCCCACAACTCTGATAAAAAAACAAAAAAACAAAAAAAACTAAGGATTTCAGCCACAAATCCCTCATACCTAGAATTTTGTAGATTTTGATAATTTCCAACACAATACAGAACTACAAAGAACCACACCTAAGAAAATTTATAAACGAAGGCCCACATAAAGATTTCTTAGATCAATTATAATTAGTAGTGGTTCAAAAAGGATTAGACATATAAAAGGAAAGGGACTCAAGAAAAATTTGACATGATAGGATTAGTCCCAAAAAAGTCATTAATACAATGACTTCTAATGGTGCTCAAAATACACCAATTGAAATTTTAAATTAGTTTTATATGAAATTGATTAAATACAAAGTAGATGTGTTCAAAAGCATAAAGTTGTGAAGAGTGTTGATTTTTGTTCCACTAATCTTCATTCTTAAAATTTGGGTCACAATAATGGTAGTGTTGCTTCAAATCTTTTAAATTTTTCTAAATAAATAGAAGTTAAATAATTTTATGGCCCTTTTGATAATGAGGATACTAGATTTAATTATTTATTGCACCAGTTGCATACCATATCATTACAATATTTTCTTTATCATGAGAATAATTTTAATAGTGATGAAAATATGAAGGTTATGTCTTATAGAAAGTGGCATAAAGATCCTTTCTCGCAAGTCTAAGATTGATATTACATGATGGCATGATATCTTGGTGTTATGAACAAAAAAAACTCTAAATAGAAGATATTGTGAGGGACACAAAGATTGATTTTTTTATGGATTCAATTTTATAGTTGCTAATAGAATCACCATTTCATGCACTTGGATAAGAAAACAATTCAATTTAACCATGGGTTAGAATAAGGCATGCAATGCATTCTATTTTATGAGAAATAAAATTGTTATAGGTGTATAATGGTTGAATTCTATTATGAGTTTCTAGATAGAATCATCAAAATAGGGAACTAAATTTTATATTTGAAAGGAAAAAATGTGGTGCTTCTAAGAAGTGTCTCTAATAGGTCTCTATGATTTGTTTCAAACAAGAGGACTTCTTGCAAGGGACGGGTTGTTTGGGTATCAATTTTCTATATAATAGAGGGCACGCACATTATTTTATTTTCTAATAAGAAATATATTCATCAATTTGATATTCAAACTCTTTTAAATCAACATAGTATGTTGTTCAATAATTTTCTTTCAGGATTGCTAAAAAATAGAGGATTTCAAAATGTCATAGAGTTGAAACTAAGATCTAAGCATGTTTCAAAAACTCCTTACCACCAACTAAGCACATATAGAGAGAATAAATATCTTAAGGAGCTTATTAAAATAGGAAACAACTCTATCTCATTTTCTTCATTAGTGTTCCTTAAGAAGAATGGATATGGTTACATGAGGATGTACATCAATTATAGATAAATATATAAGAATATAATCAATACCCCATTCCAAGAATCAATGAGATTATTGGTGAGTTACATGGAGCAACTTACTTTTTTAAAAGTGACTTAAGATCAAAACTACTATCAAATCTTTGTTTGTAAGTAATATGTGCACAAGACAACTCTCAAATTCCTTATTTGACTCATCAAGTTCTTGGTCCTACCATTGATTTGATAAACTCACCAACTGCTTTAAATATTCATGCATAAATAAATATATAATAATTAGTTAAAAATGATTTTCTTTGATGACATTTTTATTTACAAGAAGAGTTGAAAAGATCATTTGAAGCATATAAATAAAATTATAAGTATTTTAAAGCAATAAGCTCTTTTTGTAAAAGAATCTACATGTAAAGATTGATGTCATAGATATTTTATACTTGGCCCATGTCATTAGTGATCAAGACATACAAAAGGATATGACACAATAATAACTTTATAATCTTGAGAAGGTAATCAACTTAAGTCATGTACTTACTATTTCAAAATTTATCACAATTATTTTTTAGATAATGTGATGCATCAGAAAAGGGAGGGATTGGTTACAATGCAAAGGATAAACTCCATAGAAATTCAGAGTAGAAAGTTGAAATTAAGAGAATGGTTTCCCTATGTATGACAAAAAGATTATTGTCATCATGTGTTTTGGAAAATCTCATAGAACACCTAATTTATGGTAAATGTGTGGTTGAGATAGGCTACAACATATTGAAGTTATGCATGGGTCATCATGACTTGGAATATCTACAACAAAAATAGATAAGAAAACTCTAAGCTTGTGATTTTTATATATAATATATGAAGGGAAAATAGAATGTAGTTGTTGATGTCTTTTTTAAAATTTTGACTCTTTGTTTTATTTATGTCATTTATTATGATTGAAAGATTTATATCATGGTATTATATACAAATAATACATTTTTTGCTAACATCTTAGATGGAAATATGTAGGATGACAAGTATGTGGTATCAAATGGTCTCATTTTTTATAAGGATATAATATTTCAAGTGCCTAATTCTAAGATAAAACGTAAGCTTTTGAAAGCTTTGCATGATACACCCATGATGAGACACTCCAAATCCTATAAGGTTTGAGACATCTAAGAGAGATATTCTCATGGAGGAGCTTTGAGGAGGAGGATCTCAAACACATTAGGGAATATGTCACTTACTAGTAGAATGAAGAAGAGCATGTATTTCTTATATTTTTTTACAATTATTGCTTATTCTCCATCAAGATTGGAAAAGTGTGTTCATTGAATTCATTATGAGTCTTTCCAAGGCACATGGTAAAGATTGTATTTAGGTTGTTTTGGATAGGTTACATGATTATACAGTTTCTTTTCTATTTATTTTAAATTCAAAGAAGAGGTGTTTAGGCTACATAGGTTTCCTAAAATACTTTCAATAATATAGATAGCAGAATTTTCAATTAAGAAATGTTTCATTTGGCATGTGCATAACTTACTCCTAGCACAAGTTATTAGCCACAAGCAATTGACAAAACCAAAATGGTGAATAAGAGGGTTGAAGGATACTTTAGAGAATATTTTTCAAATCAAAAATCAAAATGGGTTAATTGAGGGTTAATTGATTGCACTTAGGAGAATTTTGCCACAACACCACCCAACATACGTCCCTTGGATTTTTTCTATTTGTGGCATTGTGTGTTCCTAATGCACTTGCATTTATGTGATATTCACATATAGTAGAGTGCTACTCATATGAGTACCAAATGGCATCATCATCACAAGATTAAAAAGTTAAAGTAATAGAGTCATCACTAAATATATAATTCATTGAAGGGGCCCAAGAACCATGAAAAGCAACCATACGAGAATAATGTTACCAAGATAGTAACCAATTCCTAAATTTGTAGAAATTTAAATTTTTGAAAATGTATATGCATGAGAATTGTTGCAGGGGAACTAGGGTTTGGGATCCGCGCCAGGAGATCTGCGGTGGTGGGGAGGCCGTACCCTCCCCCGCAGAGGTTTGATTTTCATAAGGGACCCTTTTCCTTTGTTTTCTTTTCATTGTCTCTGCTTTCCAGCTATGCCGTGTCCTCTTTCTTCGTTTGTTTGTAATCTGCATTTAGCATCGACTTGTGTTCCCCTCTCTGGTTCATTTTTAATTCTGTTATGGAGGAGGGTTCAAAACCCCCCGACCCCCCTGATAACTTGTGTGGTAAGGATAGCAACCACAAAATGCATAAATCATTCTGCAAAGTTGTGGCCGAGCAAGTCTTTGCTGCTCCAGAGGGCGCTGGGTTCTCGGTTGAGGAAGTGCGTGACCAGGATGGTAGGGAAGGTAAGGAGATCTCCGAACTGCCTTTGGATTTTCATTTGTATCCTAATGATAGTATGAAGGAAGCAATTAGTAATGGAAGAAATAGACTCAAAGACTCTGCTATTTTTCTTGCGGCAGTGGATGTTAATAAGCTGCCTATGAGGAAATTTATAGACTCCTGGTTCTCTAATGTTTGGTTAAATAAATTTGGTGTGTAAATTACTTTTTGTAGACTTGTGCAGAAGGGTTTGTTTGTTATTTTCTTAAAAGATCATGCTATGCAAAGTAAGGTTTTAGCCAAACCCTACTGGACCATCGGAGGATGCACATTCCGTGCCCTTGCTTGGTCGCCAACCACCATTACGGAAGAGGTGCTTGCTCTTTCCACCCCTAGATGGGTGACAGTTAAAAACCTTCCCCCTGAATTCTGGCATATTCTTCCCCAAATCCTTGAGCCAGTTGGTAAGGTGATAAGGATAGATGAGAATAAAGCGGTTATCCCTAACTTGGATGCTCGTGCGTTGGTTTCCCTTAATCCTGGGACGAAGATTCCCAACTGTCTCAAAATTGTTGAAGATTCTGGCACTACCTCCTGCCCTCTTGAGGTTTTAGGAGGAATAAATGCCTGTTTTCTCTGTAGAAAGGAAGGACACATTTAGAAGAACTGCCCCCTCGTTCATAATAAAAAACCTAGATCAATGGGGGGAAAATATAATAAGAAACCTTCATCGGGTGTTCCTGACGCCCATGTTAAGATGGAAGCTGATAGTTTCCAGCATCCTATGCAAAGTGTAGAAGATGTTAATCCTGATTTAGAGAACGCCTTTGAGCGACTGTCCTCTGCTGTTGTGATGCCCGATAAGGGGCGAGGTGGTCACTGGATTGGATATTGCTAGCTCTCCCCCTTCTAACGAAGTCCAAGATGTCATTCTCTCTAATTCCTTCAGTGCCCTTGAAAGGGAGGGAAATGTTAGTGTAGACTCTATTCAGTTAGTGAACCTGGTGATCTTGGCGGCTCCAAATGCCCTCCTTGTCGGCCCTCCAGGTAGGAAGTGTTTGGGGAAGCCCAAGTTCTTAAAAAATTGAATGAACAGCAGTTGGTTTTAAAAGAAATTAGACAAAGGATTGAAAAAAATTTCTTCGTCCGGACTCTAACCCCAAGTTGTGCCCTATGCCCAAAATTAAACAGGGGACTAACCCCTTTGCTCTCAGCTTGGAGAGACAAAATCTGAGCAATGATGGGCCTGCAGATGTGGGCGGAGGTACTGGTGACCCTGCACAGGGCATGAATTTGATGGACAGTTTCACCACTGCAAAAATAAGGGATGCTGTGTTGGATCATTTGCTGCCTCCGACAGACCTGCATGCCCCTTGTTGAGGGAATTTTGTGTCTGAGGTTACCCAATCCATGGTCGATTCAGGCCCTCCTATCTTCCAGTCTCCTAAGATTCCTCCAGGTCATGGGGAGTCAGAGATGGAGCAGGGAGAAGATCCTTGCAGCTCCTCTGTGTGTGAGCTTCCTGTTAAAGAAGGAGATAAAAGCCCCGATCAGAAGGAAGAAGTGGAGAATTTACGTACTAAGAGTGTCACTCAAGGGGAGCCTTTGCAAACCCCCAGACAAAAACCTGGCCCTAGGAGGCCAAGGAAGAATAAGAACTCTATAAAATCGGACAAACTCCCACTTGTTGATAAAAGGAAAAGGAAAAAAATAAGCTTGATCATCCAGTCACCCACAGCTAAGCGGGCGGAAACTGAAGAAAAACTGCCTAAATGTTTCGAGCAGTTTAGGAGTGACCAAGGGGAATCTGATGTGTTAGTTGATGATGAACATTAACTGTGTATCCTGGAACATCAGGGGACTTGAGTCATCTGACCGGAAATACATAATCAAACGGTTCCTAAACCTGGTTAAAAAGAAAGATTTTGTTCTTTTACAAGAAACTAAGGCGGTTGGCTTCACTCTGGAAACCAACCTCAAGTTTGTTTGGAATGGGGCAGCATTCTTCACTACCTTGCATGAAAGGGGGAGGGGAGGGGCAGCTATCCTGATGGCAAACCATTGGGCCCCCTTGGTAGTTGAAAGTGGTGTTTCTCCCTGCAATAGGGTGGTCTGGGCAACTATCAAAAAAGATAATTTGGTCTTCGAAATATGTTTTGTGTATGCTCCCAATGATCACAGAGATAGGACAAAGTTATGGCAATGGCTTGCCACCCTTCCGGAAGTGCCCTGGATTATCGGAGGGGACTTCAATATGGTGGAGCAGGCTGAAGATAAATGGGGTGGTGTTAATATGTCTTGGAAGGGAAACAGAAAACATTTCTGGCATAGAATGAAGCATAAACTCAACCTCATAGATCTGATGGAAAAAGGTAAGAACGATTGCAAAGGTGTATGGTACTCCTGGTGCAACGCCCAGAATGGCGGTAACAGAATTTATTGCAGGCTTGACAGAATTTATGCCAATAAGGATTTTTTTAACTTTATCCCAAATGAGGAGGGGGTGAAGGTGTGTGTTTATCCTTATACCCTTTCAGATCATCATCCTATCAAGGCTGACTTGGTGATCTGTCAGAGCAGGCGGAAAGAGGAAAGAAAGGCTGCGCCGTTCATCTTGAACACCAATCTTTTAAAAGATGAAGACTGCATGGATGCTATTTCATCCCTCAGGGAGATCAATAAGTGTCTCTTAAAAGAGAAGAGCGCCATAGAAAGATGGAACATTAATGTCAGCAGTTGGTGTAAGCTCTTCCAAACAATTGGGAAAAAACGGGCCCTGGATGCCAGAAAGGTGGAAAATGAGTTGCAAGAAGCCCTCCTAGATGCTGAAACAAGGTTACAGGAAACCCCAAGTGATTTGTTGTTGGGGGAAAGGATGGCAAAGGCTAAGGACGGTCTAAGGAAATTCCAAACTCACAAGGTAAATGGTTTGAAAGTAAGGGCTAAGCTTAATTGGCTAGTTTGTGGTGATAGGGGCTCCAAATTTTTCTTCAATTACCTTAAAGAGAAGTATATAAAGGAGCAAATTGATCAAATCTGGGATGGGGAAAGGTTGCTCACTAATCAAGGGCAGATTCTAAATCAGTTTCAATGCTTTTATAAAGATCTCTTTACCTCAGAGGGGGGCTCTGTGGATTGCATTAAGGCAAGGGACACAATTCGAAAGCTCATTCCTAAGAAGATTATTGAAGATGACTCGGCCAAGCTCCAAGCAGCTATAAGCAAAGAAGAAATCAGCAGAGCCATCGATTCGATGTGCAATGATAAGTCCCCAGGTCATGACGGCATACCTGTTGAATTCTACAAATGCTTTTCTGAATGGGTTTGTGAAGATCTGCTCCAAGTTTATGACGAGGCGCTGGAAAGAGGGACCTTGGGTAGTTTGATCAACAAAGGGATTATTAAACTTTTGCCCAAAGGGGGGGATAAAACGCTGATAAAAAACTGGAGGCCGATAACTCTCCTTAATGTGTCATACAAAGTGTTGGCCAAGGTTCTCGCTCTAAGGTTGACCAACATTCTTCCCAAGTTTATCAACAGTACTCAAACGGGCTTCATCAAAGGTAGGTACATTCTTGAAAATCTTCTCACAAGCTGGGAAGCTATGCAATGGGCTAAAGAGTCTCAGCAGAATGTCGCGATGCTTCTTCTAGATTTTGAGAAGGCTTACGATAGAGTTGAGTGGGAGTTTTTAAGAGGTATTTTGTAGGCTTTTGGTTTTCCAAGCTTGTTCTGTAAGATGGTGGACGTCTTACTCAAGGACGCCAATGCGCATGTTGATGTAAATGGAGCACTTTCTGAGGAAATCAGATTGGAAAGATCAATTCGGCAGGGTTGCCCCCTGGCACCTGCTCTTTTTGTTATAGCTTCTGATGCCCTGTTCTATTTACTGAGGGAGTCTTCTGTTTCTCCTAGGATCAGGGGCATTAGATTCCCTGATGAAAAGGATTTGATTAATGTTCAATTTGCCGATGATACTGCTCTTTTCACAAAATTAGACAAGGAGAACATTGAATCTCTAATGAAGAAATTGGAGATTTTCTGCAAAGCCTCTGGGGCTAAAGTTAACAATAACAAGTCTATTGCTCTTGGATGGCAGAGAGAACCACCGGATTGGTTCAAGAACTTCAATTTTCAATGGGGAGGGCCTGACCTCCAAGTGAGATACCTCGGTATCCCCTTTGCTATCAACCCCAACCTCAAGGAGATGTGGAATTGGATCAAAGGAAAAATTGAGAAAAAGCTTGATAGCTGGAACAAGCAGTATCTTTCCCTTGCTGGAAGAGTCCAAGTTTGCCAGAAGATACTCTCATCCTATAGTATCTATTCCGCCTCTGTGTGGTTCTTCTGTAGTTACCAAGTTAACGAGATTCAGAAAAAGATAAGGAGCTTCCTTTGGTCAGATGGGAAAGGGAAAAGGAAAAAGCATGTTGTTTGCTGGGATTGGTGTTGCCTTGGTAAGATGCAAGGTGGCCTTGGTCTTAAAGATCTGAGACTGCAAGGCATATCTCTTGCGGCAAAGTGGATTGTGAAAGCTCTGGACGGTAATGAGCCCTGGAAGGTGCTGGTTAGAAATAACATCATCCTGGCTGTTCCTAAACAAGCAAAAGCTTGGAAGCAGCTTCCCTTGAGTGACATTCTTATGAGTAAATTCTCTATGTATCCTAAAGGGTCGATGGTCTTTAGGAGCCTTTGGAAGGCTTGGGATTTAATCAAACACAATGCCCTGTTCAAATCTAGTGACATAATCCTTAAGGACAATATTAAATGTCATTGTTTTAGCTCTATTTGGTGGAATGTGTCTCATAACCATAAACCCCTCGCTTTACTACAGGGTTGTTCCGCTAAGACTTGGTGTTAAAAAGGCATTCAAACCTTTGGAGCCATTTTGGTCGAGGGGAAGATAAAGAGCTAGACTAGTTTAGCAAGGGAGTTTGACCTCCCAGCTTCAAACTACAGAACTTATTCTACTTTAACTGAAGCCTGTAAGGGTGTTGTCTTCCCCCAGGATGCTAGGAGGGCCCTTGATCTGACCAGGGATATTGTTTGGAAGGACGAGAATCCTATCTCCAAGTTGAAAGCAAAGGATATCTACAAAGAACTGACCTATGTCAACACTATTTTTGAGCATTTGAATAGTTGCTGGAATGTAAACTTAGATAAAAAAGATTGGAAAACAATACTGACGGATGTTTGGTGTAGTGGTCTCAAGCCAAATAAAGCCTACTTCAGATGGCTAGTGCTGCTTCAAAGAATTCCTTTTAAAAGCATTTGTGAGGATATTGATATCTGCAATATTTGTAAGACTCCGGAATCGGTAAAGCACATCCTTTTTTATTGTCATTATGCTAAAGAAATGTGGAAATTTTTTTGTTGTAATATTAAAATTTGGGATACTAATGATAAGTTGGTTTGGAAAGATGTGTTGATCTGTGATATGAAAATGAGTAAAAATTGTAAAGTTTTTTGGATTTTACTAACTATGGAGATTATGTGGCATAATTGGAAAGCTAGGAATGATGAAAAATTCAAAGGCACTAGGAGATCCCTTACTGAGTCTGCTAAAAGACTCACATTTCTACATGTTGCTTTGCAGGTTTCGTTGTACATTGAGGTTTTGCTACCTAATTTTGTCAATCTTGTCTGTGATGGATCAAGAAGGATCAGCAAGGCTGAAGGTAGTTGTGGACATGAGATATTCTTAAAAGCTATTAATGAATTTCAGAGGGATTTTAACGTGGCAGCAGAGGTGTGCGCTAGACTCAGGGGAAGGTTATCAAGACTATAAAGATCTCAGAAGGCAAATTGGTGGTACTGATCAAGCAAAAGGAACTAAAATATGAGCATTATTGGCAATTTGGATAGCCCAATCTAGAAACCTTTATGGCTGCAATGGATGCTTTTCAGAAAGGGTTCAATGTGAAGTCTAAAGCTGGAAAGGAGATCCAATAAATCAGAGCACCCAAGCTGTACACAAACGAAAACATGGAATTAGAGGAAGTCTTCTCCAGGGACGAGATGTTGGCAGCAGAAATCCTTGCAGCATGGAATGACTTGGAGTCATACAGTGAGAACAAGAACATGTCCCTTGGACACTCGGATTCTCAAAGGGCAAATTTGCTAAGCAACCAAAACAGGAAATGAGGGAAAGAAACAGAATTGAGGCAGTCATCATCAAGCCTGACCGTTCAACAGCAGCAAATCATGGAAGGAAACCATATAACAGCAGCAAATAAGATAGCACACCATATAAGGAGGAACTGTTAAATTCTGAGGAAATATAACAGCAGCAAATCTGGGAATAAATGCATATAATGTAATATTGTGATCTTCAGAAAATTGATATAAAAGGCTGTAAAAAACAACAGCTATACTGTTTCAAAGTAAGGCCTCGTGACATAACGATGGAGGTATAATGTACAATGTTTCATGAACTATATTTAATACAAAAAGTCATCTATACTTCTGCATAATGCTATATCGGCATAGCAACGATTTAATAACTAATATTACTAATCATAACTCCAGGCATTGCAAAAATAAACAAATTAAAAAATACAGAATATCATGACATTATTCATTAGTCCAATATCCAATAGTTTGACTGTAAACAGATTTAGATAAAAAAAAAGAAAACCGTTCGAAAAGAAATACAGAAGTATTTCAAATCAGAAAGATAAGATCATCCTTGCAGAAGGACATAGTAGACATCGCATACTTTCTACAAGCAACATGAAGATCAAGTACTGTCTCTTACCCTTACCAAATGCTACAATCTAACTAAATACAAAATTGCACGTTCTACCATTCGAACTTAACCAATGCAGTCCCAGTGGTAGACATGGTATCTCTTCTTGCAGATTCAGCTAGAAAGTAAAACATTCCACTAAATCGCATACATCAGCCTTTTTTAATCCCCCCATTATGATGGTAACAAAAAAATCTCGACAAATTCACCTTCTAGATGAAGACATTTTCTCATGTAATTCAATGCAATTGCTGAGTGCTTTGCAGATTAATCTCCCTGGCCTTAAGAATTTTGACAAGTTGCCTCTGACACTTCCATAGCAGAGCAATCAGTCCTTTCCGCAGTAGTGTGGTCTGAGGAAAGCCTCTTGGTAGTTGGTTGAAAGGCATCAATAGGAACTGGTGCTGCTCGTTTTGCACCTCTCCCTACAACACCAAGATGAGTAACAGTGCCATTGGAAGGGCCACTAGCAAGTTTAGGCTGGTCAAAACCAGTGCTTACATTTGCTTCTGTCGAATTGCCTCCACTAAGAGCAAATTGAAATTTATCTTCAGCATCATTCTTTTCATTAACAGACCGCACAACTTCAGATAATGGTGGTTCTGTCAACATCTGCTTCAGATCTTCAACCTGTAAATGCCATAGACTGTTAATAAGCTTACCCATTTACAAAACACATGCACAACCCTGACAAATTGCGCTTGAAACCTCAATACCCATTTACCTTCTCTGAAAGGTCAGCCATTAATCCTTTGAACATTTTAATGTCTTCTTCCTTTGACTCTATAGGCTCTAAATTGTTTTGAACTTCAGCAGAAGCATTACTTGTTTGAGCATCGTTGGAAGCCATTTCAAGCTTGGATGCCTCAACCTTTTCTGTCAGTGTCTGCATACAAGACGTACATATAGAGAGAGCCCGCTGACAATAACTAAGAGCTTCAGGAATCTTGTCCTGCATCTGTAGAGCCAAACATATTTTGAAGCATCTATTTATAAATTAAGACTGAACATATAGGCACCAAATTTTAGAATAAACTTTAGTTTGCTTACATATCAACTTCATATTAACCACAATAATCAGACCCCCATATCTAAAATATACCATGATTTAACATGCAGATACATTTTATTTTTTTTACAATAGGTAAACGCATATCAAGTAGTGCAAGTAGTAGTAAAGCAATATTAAGGATACAGCTCTGCGATATGACGACTTTGTGCTTCATCCATTTTTTCTAATATAGAAAGAGCTCTCAAGTAATCATCTGCAGAAGTTGAGAAATCCTCTGCACGCAAGCAAAAACATTTGAAAGCAAGTATATTAATAGTGCTGCCACCTTGAAATCCAAAGTTTCCTGCTTGCACTCAAGAAAAATTATGATTGCTTGCAATAAAATGCAACATTGATCTATCAACTTACCTCTTTCCAAAGACACATCCCCCAAAGCACTTATAACATCTACCTTTTCAATGGTATCATCCCCTTTGTCAAGAATTACTCTAGCAGTTTCCAGATTTTTCCATGCCAAATCTAAATCTGACTCTTCCTCATCATCAACTTCTTCCCCAAAAGCCTCACCTGCATCTTCCTCTTCACTTTCTTCTCCTTCAGACCCTTCCTCTGTATCATTCAAACAGGATAATTTGTTAAATTATACCACTAAAGACAACCAATATGCCAAGATCCAGAAATCCAACCTAATTCAGTCATAAACTGTACAAGTAAATGTTTAAAAAATGCAGCTATAAGTGTAAAGATAAAAAACCTTCATCATTGTTTTCATCTGTGATGGGTTCTTTTCCATTGTGATCACTAATAGGGGCTTTTTCCTTAGCATCAGTAACAGAAGGTGCAGGCATTTTGCTAGCTGAAACTTCAGAAGATTCAGTCACCCCATTTTTTCCTGACCCGTCCACAGCATTCTTTGAAGATGTCTGTTCCTTCTTTGCTAAAGCAACACTCTCATTCAAGGGATCAGCTTCATCTTGTGCTTTGTAAAGAAGTGCACAACCATACTTGAAATATGATGTAGCACATTCTGGAGCAAGTTCGCCAAAATGAGCCACCCTACAGCTCAACCAAAGTCAAATAATCATATTGCTATCATATCTTCCAGAAAACAACAGCATTTGTGCAGTAAAATTGCAAGGATAGAATAAGCACTATATTTGAATTTTAAACAACTACATTTAAGTTTGGATGCCAATGGTAATTGTTAGAAATAAAACATAGACAAATATTGAAACAGCACTTTCTGATTTTCATTATTGACCAGGCTCCACACAAATCAAAAGGCATGCATCAGGCTGTAAACATTATTTCCAGAAAAATAACACTTTCAATAACAGAAAATGAGTCTGTCTTCATAGAGACAACCCAACACCCAAAAAATGAGTTAGCGTGATTCACAAATATTGCTTATCAGTCTATCAGATCTCCACGAAAACTCCCTCAGAAATGACACACAATAAGCATTTAAAAACATATAGATAACGATGGCTTTTTACAGCTAAGGATAGTCTCCCAAAAAAGATAAAAACGAGTACTTTTAGCCACTTTAAGATGTGTGTGTCATTACTGAAACTGGGAGCCATTCTGGCACCTGGCATTCCTCGGGATATAAACAAGCATACGAATGAATGTCTAGAAGACTTGTATAACTGCAATTTGATTTCCAACTCAATTAGGAAACTCTGTACTTGTTATACGTCTAGATTAGGTTAGGACCAAAAATTTAGGAGATGAGTGACAAGATAAATTCGAATACAATAAGCATTCCAATTAGGAAACTCTGTACTTGTCATATGTCTAGGTTAAGTTAGGACCAAAAACTCAGGAAACGAGTGGCAAGATACATACAAATACAGTAACCACTCCAGATAGGAGATATCAACAAAGGGCAGGCACTCACAATCAACTTCCACTGTACTAATTAAAAAATGACTACTGGGAACATGGTATGTCTCCCAAAAAATAGTTCTTGCCCAAATTATTGGAGACATTAGAATGCAAACAATGAATTGTGTCTACTTCTTAGTACAATGGAGATACTTTAGCCAAAAGCTTTGTGTTAGAAAATTCATTCGCACCCGGCAGCTCTGATTGAGTGGTACAGTATTGCAATTGTCAGGATGAAAACAGGATTTAAACCCCAACTAGAAACTGCTGGACCAAGCACCCCACAATAATATGGCTGTGATAAAGCAAGCCAGGAAAAAGGCATGTGCTACAGAACTGGGGATGGAGTAATCCGCGCCCCCAAAAATAGAAACGAAGTTTTGTCTCCAAATAACCTTAACAAAAAAAAACTATGCTACTCTTACCGTAGCGTAAATTTGAGATGAAAGTTTTTTTTCAAATTGCATAAAGCTAGCAACTAGAGAATTAGTCCTAAAGTATACAGACCCGGATAATTCCCAATTGTTAAATACTAACTAAATCCACCACCAACTAAATACAGGGATGACTCTGAATATAATAACAATCAACAGAAATATTTTGTTTTTTTTTTAATACATACGCAAACCAAAAAATGGAGATTATTTAAGCTTTCAAATTTATAAAGAAACAAATTTAAAAAAAAATACAAGAAATTTACAGCATTCAGCCTAAAAGAAAAAAATGCTAAATAGGTCGATGCCAATAACAAATAAGTTAAGAGTACAAATAATTATTTTGGAAAAATGCAAACCAGAAACAATAAAGGGGCTATAGCTCGAGTGACAGAGCACCCGGCATGTAAAGCACAGTGACAAGGAGACCCGAGATTTGAGTTTTAGATAGACCATATAAAATCAACAATACAAACAAGACAAAAGATGTGCAGAATAGTGGAACAAGTAGGTAAAAATACATGCCTAATCTCAAGCGCGCGGGACAGAGAATCGACGGCCTGAATGATGTCATTTTCTTTCAAAGCAATGCAACCCTTGTCGAAAAGAGCGTCTGCTTCCTCTAGGGTTTTAGCAGAGGGTTTTGATCCCTCTGCAGCATCTCCGTTTACAGCTGCCGAGCCGCCGTGGCCATCCACATCGCTCACTAATCCCTCCACCGGCGAACTGACGGACTTGGCACCAGCCTGGCTTGCCGAACCATTTTGGGCACCGACCGGAGCAGAGCTTTCCGATGGCACCTTCTCCAATTCCAAGGGCTGCTTTTGAACGTTTTCTTCGGCCGAAGTCAAACCCTCGACCTTGGAGGCCTCAACAAGGGCTCCAGGAGAAGCCATTATTGAATCAAGAGCAAGCGTTGCAGAGTACCCCTGAAACAGACGTTTTTAATGACGACGAAGAGGGGGAACTTGAAGCGCGGCGTACAAATGGCGGAGGGAAGAAAGGATTTGTTTACGAATGCGAAGGGAAAACAACCGAAGACTTTAATACAAGAATTGGTGGGAAGTACATGGAAACCCAAGCGCGGGAAGCTGGGAAGCAAATGGATAAATTTCACAAAATGCATAAAGGCCTGTGATGTCTTAAATTAATTATCGGGGATGAGAAAAGCCATGATCATTGATATCCTTGGGATGTGAGCTGTGGAATAACATCAATTTTTTAATTTTATTTTTCTAATTTTATTTTAATTACAATACGTGATTTTAATCTTCCATGATAACAGCTTTTTGTGAGAAATTATATTTATCTATATTAGTATTTTAGAATATTTTGTGATTTATTATGAGCATAAAAAAAAGTGAAGTGGGTCATTAAGTGTAATCTTCCATATTGATGAAAATAAGTACATATTTTTTTCTAAAAAGTAATACAACTTAAATGATAATATTAAGTTATGAATATATAGTATTGTATAAATCAAATGATTATTAATTTTGTTTGTATGAGCATGTTAGTGTACTCTCTGCCCTCCCAACAAACGATATGTGTATTAAGGTACATTGTTGAATCAAAATGGATTTGATTTTGTTTTACTCTTTTTTAAGTAATTACAACCCAAATGATACTTGTATTGTAGGTCACCACTAAAACTCTCTTAGAAATGACACACAATGAAATCCATTAGCCATACATAATGACACTAATATAATCACAACCAAATGACACTTGTATTATAGGTCAAAGAACATGTCTTTAATAATGCCAAAATTTAAATATTGTTTTAATATTTAGATTTCTCTCAAAAATTATGCAATTTCAAAACAAATGGCATCTCATTTCAAGTCCATATGCAAAAGTTATCACTTCCTAGAGACGGATAAAATTTGTTAAAAGTGGCAAAACTATTATGTGGCAATTTTGAAATTGCCCCTATTGGAAAGAGGTGGTTTCACTCTACAATAAGGAAACATCTTGTAGCTATCCAATTTTGGGGTTTTTTTTACTTATGTTCAAACTTGTGAAGCTCAAAATGTTATTGTGAATATAATTTAAATATTGGTTTGAGGGATTTGAAGTAGTTTGTGAAGGGAATTAAGTGAAATCTTTAGGAATTCATATTTCCTAGTGAATAGTTTGCTAGTGTAAACTCATTTGGCTTGTAAGAGAACTATGTTAGAGATATAAGGGATTAATATTTAATAGGATTTGAGCTAACAATGTGCCCAAGTAGTCAAAGATTGTATTTTTCATTAAAGTTGTGGATTTTAAGTGAGTTGTAGCTCACATTTACTAAAGTTTTCTACCACTTGTGGACTTCTCAAAGGTAAATCCTTTGTCTTCTTATTTGTGATTGTGTTTTCTCTCAATTACATATTGCAAGTTAAAATTATTGATTAGCAAGTTTACAACACTTGGTTCCTTTCCTTAAATCTATAGGTTGATATCTATAGTATGGAATATCAATCCTACTTTATAAATCAAGTAGTATCACATGAATTTCTTTCCTTCCTTGAAGTTGTGAGTGTTTTTGTAGGTCCATGGTCACAACAAAATCAAGTGGAGGAGATTATTACCTTTTGCAAAGAGATGTTGAATCTTATAGGTGGAAGAAATAACTTGAAAGCATGACAAGAGAAGAGGAAGCAAGGTTCTCCAATATGATAGCTAACATTCAAAGCCTATCTCAATCATGAATTTTTTTTAGGATAATGTGGCGTTTAATTATAGTTCTAATGTGTTATTTTATATATCTCCAATAATTTTGGATTGGGTAACTGGACACTCATGTTATTGAGAGTTGTTAGTATTTATTAATATTATCCTTGATGACTTGGAATATTAGTTGTAATGGTATTCATAAAAGAGGTGGAGTTGGAAATAGTGGTTACAAAGGTATTTTTAGCAAATTTATCAACTTGGGCACTAGAATTGAGTAGTGGGGCATCTTGCATGTTGTTGATAGGTTCCATGTGAGCTAGGTGGCGGTTTGGATGTTGTTGATGGTTTTTTGTTGTAGTGGGAGATTTTAATTTGTGTGGTTTTGTAGATTTATGAAGGATTGTTCAATCATGGGCTCTACCTCTCACTTGACTATTAAGAAATTCAATGGCACTAGGTACGTGATGTGGAATCGAAAGATGGAAGATCTTCTTGAAGAAAGAGAACAATGAAGATCTATTGGAAAATATACAAATCCATCTAGAATAACTAATGAAGATTGATTAAATTTGGACAAGAAGGCATGGGGAACCATTCGATTGTGCCTTGTGAATTTCATCCTCTTAAATTACTTTAAAGAGATTGTTGCATACAAACTATGGAAGAGGATAAATAATATGAATCAAACCAAAGTCCAACAAATAAATTGTATCTCAAAAAAGTTATATTATTTGAAAATGAAAATTGGTGATTCAATTGTAAATTATTAAAATGTATTTAATCTAATTTTGAGTCAACTAGTTTCTATAAATGTGTCTTTTTACTTTGTTCATTACCTAAATCTTGAAAAGAAAATAAATTATTGTCATTAGCGATGGTGGTGTAGAGATCAAGATGGAAAGTCTCATTACTACATTGCTTTCAAAGGAGATGTGAATAAAATCCATGAATGATGGCTCAAAGGATTCCCTACATGTTTAGGAAAGGCTCGAGGATGAAGATGGGTCAAAGATGATTAAAAAAAGGAGAGATCCAAGTCAAAAGGATGGTAAAAACCTTAGGGAAGAGAAAAGCTAAGTGTCGGATTTGTGAGAAGAGAGGACATGTGAAGAAAGAATATAAAAACAAAAAGAAATCTTTATATTGCACTACAAGGAAATATTCTAATGAAGTTGATAGTGATGCTTTATTTATTTATGTTAACACTATTAATGACGATGCTTGGCTCATTGATTTAGGTTGCTCCCATCATATGACTCCTCACAAGGAGTAGTTTTTGATATATAGTTTATAAAGGAGGAGAGATTTTCCTTGTGACAATAATCCTAAGCAAATTGTTGGTAAGAGAAGGGTGCAATTATGTTTCAATGATGGGTGGGTTAAAACCCTTAATAATGTTTTGCATGTTCTGAGACTTATGAGAAACTTACTTTTTGTATCCAAGTTAAATGACTATGGTGTGCATGTGACATTTGGCAAGTTTGGTTAAAGGTTGGTGAAATTGAATTTGGTGGTAGCCAAAGGATCTCAAATTGGAACAAGCTAAATAACTCCACATTTTATCACTTTGCCAATGTAATTAGCAAGACTATAAATGCATGTATGTTGTCACACCAACATTTAGGTAACATAAGTGAAAAAGGTTGACCATTATTAATAAAAAAATTGGTTGATGATTTTTCTAATTACTTTGTTGGCAAAAAGAATTATGAGTACTATGTGTTTAGTTGACATAATAGATTTTTATTTCTTGTTGGAAGTTATAGAGCAAAGAGATTGTTGGTTGGTCCCATATAAGTTGGGTGGTGGATTTGAAATCCTACCTTGGGACATGATTCATTGTGGAGGAGTTACAATTCAAAGATGTTTCCTATTATTGGTATAGATGTTGTTTTTCTATTCATGACTCATTAAGAATTACTTTTACTATTCTTAAAAGATCTTCATTTTAGGCTTGGGAATTTTTGCACTTTACCATAGTTTGATGGTATGTTATTTCATCATTTGAAGAAGATTTAGATGTGGATAATCTAGATTGTTAATTGGAACAATTGAAACTATGCTTTAGCATGCATTGTCTCACTTTAGAACAAAGGATTTCTTTTGGTAGTTTAAGATAGCAAAGCATGATTTGACTTGGTTTGAAAGTATCTTTGTATTTCATATCTTTAAGAAATAAACTTAAATTCGTTCATGAGATCAAGTTAATAAGTTGAATAAGAAAAAAATTATCATATTTTTCATAGAGGGGAAAATGTATGGAAAGGAAAATTTTGAAGTAGGATAAAGTATTTAAAATCTATAATAGTATACTACTAAATTTTATAGAAAAATTGTCCAAATGAAAAAGAATTCGCAATATGAGGTCTTGACAAAGTATATTGGAGACCTTCATAACCATATTTGAAGCCAATTTTGTTATCTAAAGCAATGGGCATAAACGAGGCATGTGTCCACACTCACTATCTTGAAGTGGATAGTTCATCACCCTCTCTAGGGATAAGTGGAGCTAAAGCCAATATAAAGTATGTAAATTCCTCAAGCAAAAATAAGAAATGTGCACTTCATTATAGTCATTGTGGTAAAGAAAGTTGTATAAACTCATCTTGTTGGGAGTTACATTATAGGAAGATACTTGTTGGGTAAGAGAAAAAAATATATGCCTTTTATGCATGAAGAGAGTATAGTAATTGTTAGAGTAAAAAGGTATTTACCTAATTAATTTTTTAATACTTAGGTCCCTTTTCACTCTAGCCACCTAAGCTTACTTAGGTCATGTGTTTTTTGTGTCTCGATTCATAGGATGAGGACACATATCATGATCTACTTTTATCTTCACTTGGGGTTTATGTAGGGTTGCTTTTTTTATTTTTTATTTTTCCTTTTATAAGGATTCATAATTATATCATTGTTCATTAATCAATGCACATAATGATTCATTTATTTTTTGGATTAGTTAGCTCTTGGGATCCATAGCTTTTATTTTCTCTTTTTTTGTGATATTTGTTTGATTGTGCATGATCCTTGGGAGCTATGTGGTCGAGGAATCAACTCCAACATGGTATCAAAGCTCTTGATTTGTAATTCTCTATCTATTTTTTTAGAGATTTGGTCTTGGGTGAAAAAATGGTGTATTATGGAGCTAAATAGACCTCACTATTGCATCTGGAAGGCCCAAAAACCTATGATTGCTTATCCAAACATTGAAATTAGAGCAGTTAAAATTTTGTAATTTTTTTAGGCTACACAAATTTTGAGGCACAAAATTTTGTACAATCTATAGAATTTGTATTGTCATACAAATATGTACAATTGTACAAAAATCATACCCCCTATGCACAAAAAGTACACATTTTGACGTACATTTGAATTTTCAAGTGGTTGTTTTAATTTTTAGCAATTGTTTTTTAGCAACAACAAGGTTTTTTAATTTTTTGGCATATTTTTTCATCGATGACAATTCCATCAGTTTTGAATTTATTTAATAATATGTTCTTAAATGACAAGGTTTTGGTTTTATCCATCATTTTTTTGTTATCGGTGGAGTGTAGCTTTATTTTTTTCAACTACCATTGTTGTTTTATTGGATGCCAATTTTATTTCCAACTGCATGTAGCAACTCAAGTTTGGCAATGACTTTTTCTTCATTGGTGATTGACTCTTCTTCCTCTCACAACCAAATTTTCCTGACATTATTTTCCCTCCAACTAAGAAATTCAAGATCTCAATTTGCCTTATGTGGCAAATAGAAACTAGAATATGCTTTGCACTAATATTTTCCAATACATTTAGTTTTTTTGGTGTGTATGACAGTAGTTCTAGGTCCTTTGGCAATTTCCTGGTAGATCAATAGTTTTTAGGCAACCTATTTTTTTTATTGTGAAGGGAGTATTTCATCAAGCTACAACATATTTTATCTATTGACATCAATTGTGCGATCAACCCACCCAACCTACCCATCAAACCCTAGTTTTTCCCTAAAGGAGTTGTTTTTCTTTTTAGCATAACTTGGGCATATGGTATCAAAATTTAGAAAATAAGATATCATCAAAAAGCTAGTTCTAAGAACTTTCTAGTGGTGCATGTATTTTTCTCAAAAATTTCTGCTAGTGTATTTTATTACCTATTGAATTAATATCTATGTTTTTGACTCTCAAACTCAAATTTTTTGGTCAATTCCTCCATCTTTTATGATTCTTGCAACATTGGAAAGGTCTTTCAAAGCTCTTCATAGTTACCTGTACATTTTTTCCATATTTACCCATGTACCTTTTATTCAATTTATCATGTTTTCACATTTTGGTTGATTACTTGGACATTTTGGCACTTGGAAACATTTAGTTTGTGTGAGATGGCTTATCTTGAGCTTTTTTATATGTATTTCTAGCATGCTATCCTTTCTAAGCATTTTTAGCATCTTTAGAAATAACTTTTCATTTGTACTTGTAATAAAATAAAGTTCCACTATTGTATGTATGTTTTGGGGGATTTTGCACATCATATTGTGTCATATTTTAAACTTTCACTACATTATAAAGTGTCATGGGGGGTTTGTTGTGTGTGTCTTGGTTTGTACACCCTTTTTCAGTTGTAGGTATTATTAGGTACATATTTATATGTTGTTTGTTCTCCTTCATGTACTACATTATGACACAATTTCAATGGACCTATCATCTATATCCCTTTTCAACATTAAGGAGGGGTTTCATATTGTTGGTGTTAATGCTTCCTTGGTTTTGATTTGCGGCGAACTAAATATCTAGTGTTTGTGCCTATGTATTGGTGAATGCAACGACTGGTTATGTAACATGCCCATTGTTCTACCTAGTAATTCTACTAAGTTTTACCCACAAGTGAAAAGTATATGCATCTAACATAATGAGCAATACAAATTTTCTTTTTTATTCAATAATAAATGCACCATTTGAAACATAACCTTTCCAAACTTTTCCATTGCATAATCAAAGAATCATTTCAATAATATAAGTATAATTTTAATTTACATAAATATATTCAAGCTAATATTTCACATTTACAATTTCCATATAGATGGACACATGATTACATACATAGCTTCAACAAGCTTACATGAACTAGAAATACAAATGGTCCAAAATGTCCTGCTCTCAAATCTTGGCTGCCAATTGCATGAGGAGAATCATCACTCAAGCACTTTTCCACCAACCATGGACTTATTGTTGTCCCTACACATCTGCCAAACTTGGTAAGATGGCCCTCCCTTCAATGAAGAGATTGGTTTGGTAACTGATAGGTCTAGATAATAGCTTGTTTTTTGTTGGTTTTGTGCAGACTTTAAGATACTTTTAAACATACTTTCTAAACAATATTCCATATCATACTGTCCTTTTTGTATCTATTATGCAGACCTAAACCCAAAAAACATGGTGATGAATTATGGTTTAATATATTAGCATTAAATGGTTTATATGAATATGTGTATGGAAATGTTCATGGAATGTTATGTTTAATTATGATAGTTATCCTTATGTACATGTTTTGTGAAACTAACTTGTTTTGCAGCCAAAGGAGGAACCATGATACACAATAGTTGCAAAATGAACCTGTAGCAAAAGGGGCGTTGAACACCAAAACAGGGGAAACTTCAGAAATAGTTGAACGTGATGATCATTGGTTGAAGCACTTCATGAAGATAAAACACGCATTATTACAATCAGTTAATAAATGTTGAAGAAGAGGTATTTCTTACATGGGACTTTGACAAATGGATGTATGGTTGCATGTATTTTGTTTTGACAGAGTTCTAGTTTTGATAGGGTTCTCCTTCTTTTTCAGTTATAGGTTGAATAATTCTGAGCCTTAATTCTACACTCTAAATATGTGGGAGTGGAGTTAATGATTTCAGTTAAGTTGTTGTTTTCAATAAAGATTCCCTTAGTTTGTATATAGCTGTTGGTTGAGTTCATAGGTTAGTTAGTTGGTTTTTCACAGTTTTATGTTATTTGTTACTTTCAGTTTGAAACATGAATCTTCAGAATGATTGAGTATGATTCATGTAAGAATATTTTGTAATCTTTCATTTTATGCAATAAATGGAGATCAAATCATGGAATGCATGAGATCTATTAGTTAGATTGAGTTCAATTAAAGTGGGAAAATTTACTTGAGCAGGCCACTCAAGGTATTGTTCTTCACTTCACCTTTCCAGTTATTTATTTTTGTTGATAGCTGTTATTAGTTTATCATTATTCATAAATTATATGCAAGTTATTTGGGATTTAATTTCTTGCTTATTATGAATGTATTCTTAGGAACATGCACGTAATGATCATTGGTAGTACTCTAGAGGATGGTTCAGTTGAGTTAGTAGTTTTTATTAATTTTTCAATTAATACAATATTATTTCATTAGTAATAGTTCAATCACAACTTTTACCGTAGGTACCCGTAGCAACTAGTTTCAGTTTATACTTTTACTGTTTTACAGTTTTGTGTGTTTCCAGCAATTCAAATGACTTTAGTAGGATAGTTCAAGTAGTTTAAGTCCATGAAGGCATATACAATGTTGCACCATCATAATCTTACACACCTTGGTTGATGATTTAATATAGTATGAGCAATGTGAAGTGGACTATTCAACTAGTTAACCTTATGAATTGAGTAGATTTTACCAAGTTTACAAAACACTAGCTTAGACTCTACATTTTTGGCGTCGTTGTCGGGGATGGTGCTATCTTCATAGACCTATTTTTACAACTTTCATAGTTAATTTTTCTTTTCAAGCATTAGGACTGTTAGATACCACCTTTTTCAACACCAAGCTACTAACATTGTGTAGGCCCGCTAAATTTAAAGTTACATTTTATGTATGCAGAGGCAAAGAGACCCCTTGGGTAGGTTCCTTCCTTCCACATGCCAGGAAGCTATTGCAGAAATTGGTGACCCTAGTACTCAAAGAAAAGGTACCACTAAAGAAGAAATTTCCTTTTCACCAACTTCTAGCACACATACAGAAGGAACATACCTCACCATGGGTGATGCAACAAATGATGATGATGTCCGACCAACATTTGGGTTTCCTATTACTGACCAAGAAAGCGCATGAGTGTTGAAGAACATTCCTCCTTTGACCTTACCAGTTTTCTATGGGTTAATGACTAAAGACCCATATACTTTTCTCTTTGAATTTGATGTCTTATGTAGAAGTTATGACTATACTTCTAATGCACATAGGTTAAAGCTTTTTCCTGCCACTCTCAAAGATGCAGCTTTGAGATGGTTCATGGGATTAGGTAGAGATGTTGTTCTTGACTGGGACACCATGAAGACATTGTTTTTGGAGAAGTATCAGGACTACCATAGAGGACCTGACAGGAGGAAGGATTACATATTTTGCATGACACAAAAGGATGATGAGCCTTTAGAGGACTATGTTGAAATATTTTAGTTTGCTCTAAAGAAAAACCCCTAGAACAAGTTGTTAGAAGAGTCTCTCAAGATAGTCTTTTTGAGAGGGGTTAATGAAGAATGTATGGATGCCTTGAACCTCATTGGCCAAGGAGATATTTCTCAACAATCATTTTCAGACATTTGTAAGGTCTGTAGAAATTATTCCAAGACCTTTACAAGGAGGCCAAGAGATAATAGGACATCGGTGCTTGGTAAGTCATCTACTGGGGTTTCAAAAGTTGAGTTGAGCAATCCGTTATCCAACATGAAAGAGGATATAATTAGTCATTTGGAAACATAGTTGGAGACTCTCCACATTAAGAAAAAGAAGGAGGAATTTGAGGCTATGCTCACTGAATATTGTCCAAGCTACAGGCAAAGAAAAGAAAATTACAAATGCAAAAGAGTGGCCATTATCCAACATGATAAAGTTGAGAAGCTCGACTTTCAACCCATTGAAGGAGATGATGGACAACTCTTTTATATAGCACAAAGGAGGTCATGGCAGCAGGGACAAGGTATGCTACAACACCCCCTTAGCTTTAACTCATCTTTTCCTATTGGGAACTGAAACTTTTCTGCTTGGAACTCTCAGCCCTAGCAAGTAAATTAGAACCAGTAGCAAAATCCCCAATGGACAAACCCTCAACCTAATTGGAACCAACAACCAAATCCTTAGCCACAACAAAAATTTCAAGGTTCCAATTATAATCCACAATGGCCAAACCAACAAAATCAATGGCAGCCTCAATGGCCTAGAAAGGCCAACAATGGCAACAACAAAATATGAACTATCAACAACCCATGCTCCCTCCTCCACAATAGCAACAAGCTCTAATGCCACCATCAAATCCTACATCCTAGCCACCCAAGCAACAAATACCTGCCCAACCTGCACCTAACCCTAACACTAAGCCTATTCATATAGGCTTATACTAATGAAGTTATGCAATACCCCACTTAAGGGGTAAAGGTGAGTGATGTCCACCTCAGATCAAGAAAACAACTTGCTAGACCTTCATCCCCCTGAATTATAGAAATGGAGGATGAGAAAATTGTATTTGAGGCTTCTGATAAACCAACTTTGGAGCTTGAACAAAATTAGGCACACAAAACTACCTCAAATCCCAAGCCACCTTTTCCTAAATGCCTAGCTCTACAAAAGCATCACACACATGCTGAGATAGACCTTTTAGGGCAATTGAAAGATGTTAACATAAAAATCACACTTATCCAAGCTATCAAAGACATCCCTATTTATACCAAAATAGTAAGGGATCTTTGTCTTAAGAAACTAGGCAGAAAAAGAAAAGATCCACAAACAATTCATGTCTTGGGGAATCTTGTAAATATCATGTTGGAGAACATTACAATCCCTAAGTATATTGATCTTGGTAGTCCATTTGTGGACATTAAGATCAATGGGACCCTCATTAAGAACACTCTGATAGACTTGGGTACAACCATCAATGTCATGACAAAAGAAACAATGCCAGTTGCTTCAGTTGATCAACCTTAGGCCCACACAAACTATTTTGCAATTAGCTGATAGGTCCACGGTCAAGCCTGAGGGAATTATTGAAGACCTAGTTATTGCATTGGATTCTTGGGAATACCCTACAAAATTCATAGTACTGCAACCCAAAGTCAATCTTGCAGGTTACCCACTCATCCTAGGCAGGCCTTGGTTGGCAACAATTGATGCATTTATAGGTTGTAGATCTAGTAAAATGATAATATCTAATGGGACAATCACAAAGAACTTGGTTCTTTATCCACCTACCCAACCATATGCAGACCTTTAGCACACCATTTGGCCCAATTTGGGTGAAGAGGAGGAAGATAATTATTCTCTTCAGACACTGATGACTATAGAGTGTAGCCTCTTATTGGATGACCAGGATGAAGATGAGCTCATTGCTCATATAATCCAAAATGACTGTGGTAGGAGCCCGCAACAATAGGATTGTCTCATATACCTACAAGACCCCTTGCAAAGTATTGTACCTACCGATTCTATGTAAGAAATATCACAACTATTTCATTAATTACTCCCTCAACAATGTTTACCCATCATACCAAGCCTTGATCTCTCATCAGTTCAAGATTCGTCAAAGGAGTTGGAAATTATGCCAGGGGGGATGTTAAATATTAATAATGCCTTGACTGAGGAACACCAAAATTCTCTGCAATCAGTGTTGCAGGCACACTCAGTCGCATATGCATGGGATTACCATGATATGAGGGGCATTGATCTTGATCTATGCGTGCACAAGATTTACATTAATGATGACTACAAACCTATAAGATAGCCACAAAGACGCATGAATCCAGCTCTAAGAGATATAGTGAAGGCTTAACTACAAAAGCTTTTAGATGTAGGTTTTATATACCCTATATCAAACAGTGAGTGGGTTTCACCATTGGTAATAGTTCCCAAGAAAGTTGGGAAATGGAGAGTCTATGTTGATTACAGGGAATTAAATGTTGCCATGAGGAAAGATCACTTCCCACTGCCATTTATTGACCAAGTTCTTGATTCTTTGGCAGGAAAGAAATATTTATCATTTCTTGATGGCTTCAGTGGTTATAACCAGATCAAGATTGCACTAGAAGATCAAGATAAGACCACATTTACCTACCCCTGGGGAACCTATGCATATTTTGTCTTACCTTTTGGGTTGTGCAATGCTCTAGCTACCTTTCAAAGAGCAATACTTAGCATATTTTTTTATTTTGCACATAACTGCATCGAGATATACATGGATGACTTCACCACTTATGGTGAAAGTTATGAGGAAGCTCTTAGTAACCTAGAGAAAGTGTTAAAAAGGTGTAAGGAACACAATCTATCACTTAGCAATGAGAAGTGTTTCATGACGATGACACAAGGAATTGTGTTAGGACACTTTATATCCAGTGAAGGAATATAGGTTGATCCAAACAAAATTTAAATTATATCTACCCTACCTGTACCACACAAATAGAGAGATGTAAGAAGCTTCCTTGGACATGTAGGTTACTATAGGTGATTCATCCAAGATTTCAAAAAATTGTTGCACCTTTGTTTATTCTGTTGACAAAGGACATTGAGTTTGATTGGACTGAAGACTATTAGAATTCATTTGAGAAATTAAAAGCAACTCTAACTCGTGCACTAGTTCTAAGAGGTCCAAATTGGATATTGCCATTTCACATACACACTGATGCATCAAACTTTGTTATTGGAGCAGTCCTAGGGTAGAAAGAAGGGAATAAGGAATATGCAATATATTATATCAACAAAAACCTACAAGGGGCATAGTTAAACTACATTGTGACAAAAAAAGAAATGCTTGCAGTTGTCTATGCAATTAGCAAGTTCAGACACTATATTACTAGCTATCAAGTGTTCATACATATAGATCATACATCAATCAAATACTTGATGAATAAACCAATAGTAGGTGGAAGAATTGTAGGGTGGTTGTTGTTATTGCAAGAATTTGGCATAACAATAGTTGAAAAACCCGAAAAAGCTAATGTGTTTGCTAATTTTCTATCTAGATTGCCTACATAATCAACAAAAGGGGTGGTTGATGATTCTTTTCCTAATGAGAATCTATTTTCTCTAAATGTACACACTCCATGGTTTTCTGATATAGCTAACTATTTGGTGACAGGGCAGATTCTAGGTTACTTTTCTCCAAGAGAGAAAAGGCAGTTAGTTCATAAATGCTTCCCTTATTCTTGGATTTTTGGATTTTTATTTTACACTAGACCAAATAACATTATGATAATATGTATCAGGGAAGATGAAGTATTTGATATATTGAAAGCATGCCATGATGAGCCCTGTGGTGGACATTTTGCAGCCAAGAGAACATCCTTCAAAATCTTGACAACAGGATATTACCGATTGACCCTACATAAAGACTCTGTTAAGCATACTAGAAGTTGTGACCGATGCCAGAGAATAGGAAGACCCACACGAAGTGATGAAATTCATTTATAGCCCCAGCTAGCACTAGCTCCTTTTGATAAATGGGGGCTATATTTTATTCGACCCATCTCTCCCAGTTCAAATAACAATGAATACATATTGGTATGTACTGACTACTTAACCAAATGGGTAGAGGTAAAAGCATTGCAGTTTGCTAGAGATGGCAATGTAGCAAAATTATTATATGAGGAGATCTTCACTAGGTATAGTGTACCTAAGGAAATAGTGGTTGATTAAGGACCACAATTCACATAAAACCTAATTGCCAAATTGGTAGAGGAGTATCAGATCAGACATAAGAAATCTACCCCATATCATCCTCAAGCTAATGGTCAAGTAGAGGTCACTAACAAGGAGATTGAAAATATATTGACAAAAATAGTGTAGCTTCATAGGAGAGATTGGGTATCCAGATTACCAGAAGTTGTATGGGCATATAGAACCACATGGAAGACAACAAGTTTTACCCCTTATGAACTGGTTTATGGAAAAAAACAGTATTGCCTATTGAATTTGAATATAAAACATTGAGGACAACATTAGAGTTGGGAATGGATTTAACAAAAGCACAAAAGGAAAGGTTGCATTCTTTGAATTGATTGGATGAGATAAGAACGGAAGTAGACCATCATAGAGAGGTGATACAACAACAATGAATGAAATGGCATGATTAGTACATAAAGACAAAAGAGTTCATTGAAGGAGATTGGGCCCTATTATACGAATCCAGACTGTATAAAGATTTCAAGGGAAAATTCCAGTCTAGGTGGCTAGTGCCTTATGAGATCAGCAAGGTTTACCCTAATGGAGCAGTACAGTTGCATACCATTGATGAAGTCTAGTTCTCGCTTCTAGTTAATGGCCACAGATTAAAGTTATACAAGAAACCAATGCAACATGATGACTTCATCTTTTCATTGATCCAACAATATGGTGCTCACAGTGAACTTGAAACATAAATTGATTCACTGAGTCCTACATCAGTACTGCGGGACATACCCAGCACGTCTGGTGATCAAGAGGTCGAGTTACACAACTCAACCCCTAAAATCACCCAGGCATAATTTCTCATAAAACCACCTGCACACACAACACCTTATTCATGTACACAATGCACAATTCTAATAATGTTCATAATATCTTCCAAGGAACCTGTTACCAATGTTCATAAGGGCCTTGATACTGAAGGGACCTGTAGCTTCACATTGTTAATGTACAAAAAGGGACCTGACACTGTAGGTTCCCTTAGCCACAACTGACGGCTGGAGGAATATTCAACGCATTTGGTGCCATATTTATTACAAGGTTATATGCATTCATTTCCAAAATATCCACATATTTCATCCACCAATTCATGCTAAGTATCGCGATATAATTGCTTTATTGCCCGTGTTCATTTCAAATCTTTGTAGCTGTCAAATAGCCAACTCACATATGTCTCATCATATCGACTCGCCATCCAATACTCATTACCTTGCAATTAATATTTGTACCATCAAATCAATAACCAAATATATTCTTTCAGTTTCCATGCGCTAGCGATGGTTATTTTTGCACAACGGTACTTAAGGTATGCTGTTATGATTACTCAAATTTTCTTTAAACTTTTTATGTACTTTTTATTTAATTCCATGCATGCAAAATATTAAATTATTAATTTCCATCAACTCACATTTATACCACCTCCAAATCATCATCGTGAAGTGAGGTCACTTCACCAATTAAGCTGGGGGGAAATGATAGGTCTAGATAATAGCTTGTTTTATGTTGGTTTTGTACAGACTTTAAGATACTTTTAAACATACTTTCCAAACAATATTCCATATCATACTATCCTTTTTATAATATTGTCAAGTGTAGGCCTCCACCCAGGACTTATGCACTGCTTCTACAAGAAAGGTTCTTGTGTTTTCAATTTAATAGATTAATTAGCAAACAATCTGCTGCTATGAATCAACCCATTGAGTTTCTTAAAAAAAAATCTACTTCCACATTTGAAGACTAGGATCAATTATGTGAATTTTATTTGCACAATTATGTGATTCCCGATGAAACAAAATGGAACCCCTTAATGTTTGTGGGGGATCTTCAAGTCAAAGAAATTGCTTCTTACTAATAGGAATGAACAACTTAGAGGGGAAATTATGGAAGAATATGATGAAAAAGAGAAATATATTGCACTTCCAATAAGAAGAGAGGTTGAGGATTCAAAAGTATTTATTGATGAGTGGATGCAACTTCTTGGGCATAAAGGAGTTGGCAAGAGAATAATGAAACTCAGGGAGGCAGAATACGAGAGGATGAAAGTGCTAGCTATAGGTATTGTACAATAGTGTTATAAGTATGTGCAGATTCGATGGAACGATCTAACCCCTGAATTGTAGAAGAGGGAGCCACATTCTGTATACAATTTTATTGCTATGCTCCAGAGGGTGCATAAATATATGGTAGTCAGTATCAACAAAGGAGTTCACTGGATACCTCTCACATTTCAACCATCGATTCTCCTTTGTCCAACTCCACATTGAACAGGAGATAAAAGTGATGAATGTGAGAGGGAAGGAGCTATCAAGATGAGGTAGCTTTCAACATACCAAGGTTTTTATCTACAGCAAGATCAGGGTGCTAGTATATTCATGGACCTAAGGCAAATTGCTCTCCAATATAATCAAGACCCTTAGTATTTTGCTTAGGGACAAGCAAAAATTTAAGTTGGGGGGAAATAAATGATAGATCTGGATAATAGCTTATTTTTTGTTGGTTTTGTGCAAAATTTAAGATACTTTTAAACATACTTTCTAATCAATATTCCATATCATACTATCCTTTTTGTATCTATTATGCAGACCTAAACCTGAAAAACATGGTGATGGAATTATGGTTTAATATATTAGCATTAAATGGTTTATATGAATATGTGTATGGAAATGTTGATGGAATGTTATGTTTAATTATGATAGTTATCCTTGTGTACGTGTTTTATGAAACTAACTTGTTTTTCAGCTAAAGGAGGAACCATGATACACAGTAGTTGTAGAATGAACCCGTAGCAAAAGGGGCGTTGAACACCAGAACAGGGGAAACTACAAAAACAGTTGAACGTGATGATCATTGGTTGAAGGCACTTAATGAAGATAGAACACACGTTATTACAATTAGTTAATAAATTTCGAAGAAGAGGTATTTCTTACATGGGACTTTGACAGATGGGCGTACGGTTGCATGCATTTTGTTTTGACATAGTTCTAGTTTTGATAGGATTCTCCTTCTTTTTTCAGTTATAGGCTGAATAATTCCAAGTCTTAATTCTACGCTCTAAATATCTGGGAGTGGAGTTAATGATTTCGGTTAAGCTATTGCTTTGAATAAAGATTCCTTCATTTTGTATATAACTGTTGGTTGAGTCCATAGGTTAGTTAGTTGGTTTTTCTCAATTTTATGTTATTTGTTACTTTTAGTTTGAAACATGAATCTTCTGAATGATTGAGTATGATTCGTGCAAGAAAAATTTGTAATCTTTCATCTTATACAATAAATGGAGATCAATTCATGGAATGCATGAAATCTATTAGTTAGATTGAGTTCAATTAAAGTGGGATAGTTACTTGAGTAGGCCACTCAAGTTATTGTTCTTCACTTCACCTTTCCAGTTATTTATTTTTGTTGATAGTTGTTATTAGTTTATCATTATTCATAAATTATATATATGCAAGTTAATTAGGATTTCATTTCTTGCTTATTATGAATGAATGCTTAGGAACATGCATGTAATGGTCATTGGTAGTACCCCGAAGGAAAGTTTAGTTGAGTTAGTAGTTTTTATTAAGTTTTTCAGTTAATACAATATTATTTCATTAGTAATAGTTCAGTCACAACTTTTACTATAGGTGCCCATATCAACTAGTTTCAGTTTATACTTTTACTATTTCACAGTTTTGTGTGTTTCCAACAATTCAAATGACTTTAGTAGGATAGTTCAAGTAGTTTAAGTCCATGAAGGCATATACAATGTTGCACCATCATAAGCTTATGCACCTTGTTGATGATTTAATGTAGTCTAAGCAATGTGAAGTGGACTGTTTAGTTAGTTAACCTTTTGAATTGAGTAGATTTTACCAAGTTTACAAAACACTAGCTTAGACTCTAAAAGTAACCTCATCTTTCAAATAGCCTTTCCTGAGCATAGTGATATGTCCTACATATCTATAGCTACCATAATGTCTACTTCTACATGTATGATTACCTCAGCCTAGAATGTAAATTAGATCACACAGTGAACTGATAGTGTAGACAATGACTACCTACACTACTTTGGCCAAAGATTCATCACCTAGTAACTTTGAGTGAGGTTATCTATTCACCACATTTAATTGCTTGATTTTTATTGATCGTTAGTTTTCTATTCTAAGGTTATCCCATTTCCTGTGGATTATCTTAACCCTAGGAACAACCTTCCCATTAACTCATATCTAAATGGCATTACTACAAGAATCTCAAAACAACTCTATCTTATGCAACACACCTAGAGTGTCATCATACTACGTATAGTACTGACATTCTAAGTATAGTATAAATAGTATACAATCGTATAAAACCCATTATAGTATAAGTTATATCTATATATGTATAAACCCAAAAGAAAGGTTTCCCAATACAAGAAATAATCAAGGAACGTTCAAAAGAGATGCAAGCATCATAACACACATAAAAGACAATATTTCTAAACATGGAAAATTAATAAACAATCGTTCCAACATAATAACAAAGGAGTAGAAATCAACATTCCCGTTTAAAGCTCAAACCGATTAATATTCCCTCCTAGCTTAATGTCTCAAGCTCGCTTGCAAATTCCTCAAAGAACGACCCAAATTACTCTACTAGCTTCTCACTAAATCTCTCAACAATACCAATATAAATCAACAAAACAACTCTCTCACTCATAAAATCTCAACTCACTTTGCACAAAAAATGCAACAAAATAACACAAGGTAATTGGATTGAAAAGTGTAGCAATTGGTAGAATGAGCACCACTATTTATACTAAATTGTGAACAACCAAAGGCTACAAAAAAGTTAATATTTCTTCCACCTTTCTATCCTCATGCAACGACTCACCAAACTAACTTACAGGTTTGCAACACATAATAGTCCTCTCCATTTAAATGGTTGAGTCGACTTGTTACAAGGGACAACAAGACTCTTTTACTGAGTCAAATGAACAACAAGCTCGCAAGCAAGTTTCCTAAATCGAATTCCTTCATATGTTGCTGCCAAGTTTACTTTTGACTGAGTCTCAAGGATAAGATATTGCATTATTAGACTTATGTGCAGTTTAAAAACTTCTTATACATTCCACTCACTTCTATATTGGTGCCACATTTCATAAGTTGACACCCTTGAGAATAGTGTGGGTTTGAATACTCCTACATTTGTTTGAATCTGTAATTATTTTCTATTGCAATGTTTACACAGTAGCTTATTAAACCATACGTGCCTCTTTGTTGACTTGGTCTTTGTTGCTTTATGCATAGGTCTATAATGTAGTGCTTTATATGCGCCTAAGCTTCTATTATGCACTTCACTATTAATAACAATAGCGCTATGTATTGCACTTTAAAACTATCACAAATGATTATCAACTATATAATATATGTATATATATATATTAATATTAATATATATTCATTTCATATGGTTATCAAATACATTAATTGTCGATTATCAAATATATACAAATATACATGTTACATATATATATGTATGTATTCACTCACATGTATGAGTTTACCCTAAACACGTACATATATACATATATATACATTTTATGCATATGTCTCATTGACATAACAATAAACACACAAAGAAGGACTTCATCACATTCCTCATTCCAAGCATTCATAAAACAAGATCGCAAACCAATATAACCATTCACAATCAAAATTGAAGATCACTTACCCATTACTCGAACTAACTTGACTTAACTAAGACCAACTAGGATGTGAATGTGTGAATGCTTAGTAAGCCCAAATTAAAGTTTACCAAACCAAGTTCTTCTCCTGAGTGATACTTCCCTTCTCTTTCGAAGACTTGAACCTATTCCTACATTCAACTTAGTACATCATAATAGTAGTTAGCTGAATCAATACATTCATATGTATCACATATATTTCATATACATAATCATTATTAAACATTAAATTGAATCAAACATTCATTCATCATATTTCCATTAGAATTCATATTTAAAACACATTCACATTTATTAAAGCAATTTACCAAACAAGGTAATAGTAAATAGGTAATAACACATGGGGTGTAACATATTGCCCCCCTTGTGAATCATCGTCCCCAATAATTTTTAAGTATCAAATATGATCATAGCATAAAGCACAACATCACAAAACACCATTTTTTTCAAGAGTTTTCAAAATCTAGCAAGACTTGTGGAAACTTTTGCTTCATTTCAACATAGTCTTCCCATGTGGCAGAACCTTCTACATACTAATCCTATTGGACCTTGCATTGCAGAACCTATATGTTATGTAAGTGGAGCTTACGTGTTCTAAGCACCTTGAGAGGCTCGATCGTTACCACCCAGGGGCTTACACCTGTAAAGCATTCTAATCAATAACATGGTTATTGCTTGGTATATACTTTTTAATATATGATACATGAAGACATTATGCATCCTGGCAAGAGCTAGTGGCAAGGAAATTCTATACGTGACAAGGTTGATTTCCTCGAGAACCTCAAAAGGTCCAATGTAGTGTGAAGCTAGTTTGGATGACTTTCGAAACTTGATAGAACTCTTGTGAGGTTTAACTCTCAACAAAACTGTATCCCCTACTGCGAAATTCATGGATACTCGTTTAGAATCGACATAACTTTTCTACCTATTGTTAGCTTCTGCTAACCTTTGCTTAATAATTCCAACTTGTTCCTCCATTTTCGACAACATCTTTGGCCCAAGGCTTATCCTAGCTTATAGGAGTTTGACACTTCTTGCCATATAATGCTTCAAATGGAGCCATCTTGATTGTAAAATGACAAGAGTTATTATATGCAAACTCTACCAAAGTTAGGTAATCCTCCCACTTGTATTGTTGATCCATGAAATACATCCTTAGTAGGTCCTCTAATACTTGGTTCACCCTTTCAGTTTTCCCATCCGTTTCTGGATGATAAGCAAAACTTATGTTCAGTTGAGTTCCAAGTGAGGAAAATAAGGTTTTCCAAAATCTAGATGTCACTAGAGCATCCCCATAAGAAATGATCTTTTTAGGAATCCTGTCCAATCTAAATATCTCTTGAATAAACTTTTGTGCTATTACAGGAGCTCCATCAGTCATATTCCCTGGTATGAAGTGAGCTACCTTTGTAAGCTTTCCAATGTTATGCCCTTACCCCTATAGTGTGTATCGGGTTATGAGTAGTTGGATTGTGGCTACCTTAACTCTTATTTAAGTCATATTATCATTATTATATTGTTATTTAGTTATTTAGGTCAGCCTAGGGCTTATATAAGGTTATCTGAGTTGGCCTAGGTGATATCCTAGGAATAAATAGGTATATATAGGAGGTTGTGAGTCTTATTTGATCAACATGTTGAGCATTATGTTCTTATTGAAGACTATTGGAGGTATCCCCCTTGAAGTGGATTAGGAGGTTTCCCCCTTGAAGTGGCATACTATTATTAAGTATTTTTAGCATATTTCATATTATATTCTTCTTGTGCAAGTTGTACCATTACAAGCCTTCCAAAATGATCTCTAATATTAAGAAGACACCTTACCTCTACGGTGCCAAGATCATCCTCTGATACCACTTATAATGAGATAACTTGCACAATAGAAGAAGATGATATGAAATATGTTGAGAATACTTGATAATAATATGCCACTTCAAGGGGGATACCTCCAATATTCTTCAATAAGAACACAATACTCAACCTCATGATGAAATAAGACTCACAACCTCCTATATATACCTATTTATGCCTAAGATATCACCCTTTCCAACTTAGATAACCCTATATAAGCCCTAGGTTGACCTAACTAACTAAATAACAATATAATAATGATAATATGGCCTAATTAAGAGTTAAGGTAGCCATAAGCTGACTACTCATAACCCGATACACACTATAGGGGTAAGGGCATAACAACCAACCACTACTAGAATGACATTGTGCTTATTCCTTGACATAGGGAGACCTTGCATAAAATCCATGCTAATAACTTGCCACTTGATTTTTGGAACTTCATGTGGATACAAAAGACTTGCAAGATGATGATGCTCTGACTTCACTCTTTGGCACTCTAAGCAACTTGCTACAAATATCGTTGCATCCCCTTTCATTTGGGCTTCCGGAAGTATAATGTCTTTACATCGACCAACATCTTAGTTACACCAGGATGTCTTGAATATGGTGCATTGTGAACTTATTTCCATACCATGCTCCTTAATTCCCTAATGCTAGGTACATAAATCCTTCCCTTAAATCTTAATAAACCATTAGGTTCAAAGTGATATCCCTCGTACAGGTTCGATCTTGTAGATTATCTGCGAGAGCTTGCTTGACTTGCTCATAGAACTCATCACATTTATATTTTTGCAACACTTGATCCTTGAAGTTAGTTTAAATTGATATCATAGAGGAGATATGCCTCCTACAACTTAGGGCATCAGTAACTCGATTCTCCTTCCCCTTGATATAACTGATGTTGAAATCATAATTAGATATCAATTCCAACCATCTCCTTTGTTGCACATTCAAATTAGATTGAGTAAACAAATACTTTAGACCATGATGATTAGTCTTCAGTTCAAATGGTTTTCCCAACAGATAATGTCTCCACATCTGCAATGCATGGACAACTGTTGCTAACTCTAAATCATGTGAACCATAATTTTTTTCATAGGGCTTTAACTTCCTCAACTCATAAGCTATGACTTTCCCCTCTTGCATCAATACTCCACCCAAACCTTCTCCTGATGCATTCGTAATAACTACAAAGTTACCATTTGGATCTGGTACCTTTAGTATCGATGTTGTGGTCAACCTTTCCTTAAGTTGGTCAAATGTGGCTTGACACTTCTCAGACCATTCAAACTTCTTCCCCTTCCTTTACAATGGCATGATGGGAAAATATATTCTTGAAAAGTTTGCAACAAACTTACGGTAATACCCAGCCAAACCCATAAAACTTCTAACTTCTGACACATTCTTAGGCACCAACCACTCTAGCACTGCTTTTATCTTCGCTGGATCAACTGCAATCTGATCAGCTGAAATTATGCGACCCGAATACTATACTTCCTTCTGGAAGAAGGTACACTTCAAGAATTTTTCGTATAACTTATGCTCTCTCAATTTTCAGAGAACAATCTCTAGATGCTTGAGATGTTCTTCTTCATTCTTGGAGTAAATTAAGATGTCATCTAAGAAGACCAACACAAACCTATCCAAATAGTCTCTAAATACATTGTTCATTAGGTTCATGAAAGTTTTTGGTGCATTCATCAGCGCAAATGGTAGGGTTGTGAACTCGTAATGACCGTATCTAGTCCTAAAAGCAATTTTGAAAATATCTTCGTCCTTGATTCTTAGTTGGTGATATCCAGAACGTAGATCCATCTTTGAAAAAATTGCCACTCCTCACATTTGATCAAAGAGATCATCGATACATGGCATGGATACTTATTATTTATCATTGCTTTGTTAAGCAACCAATAATCAATACATAAGCGTAGTGTACCATATTTCTTCTTTACAAAGATCACTAGTGCTCCCTAGGGTGAAACTTTGGGTCTTATCAATCCTTTGGACAACAACTCTTCTAGTTGTTCCTTTAAGTCCATTAATTCAATTGTGGTCATCCTATAAGGTACTTTCTATATAGGTTTCGAACCTGGAACTATGTCGATGGAGAAATAAAATATCCTCTTAGGTGGTAATCCGGGTAATTCTTTTGGAAATACGTCCATAAAATTCTGTAAAATAGGGTATTTCTCCATATCTATTTTTCCAGATTCCAACACTTCACACTCTTCGACATCTTGGCAGTCTTGAGGTCCATAATATACTATATCATCTTGAGAAATGAATTCCTTGCATTCCTCAAGTTTCTCCATTTTTACTGTAAAGATTTGATAACCTTTCTTCTTTTCCCTATGCATCTGTACAGTGGATATTTGTTGTAACTTAACCTCTCTAGGCGTTCCTTGTATTGACACCCAGTTACCTAGATCGTCTAAGCATTCAATTGTTTTAGCATGACAATATACTTTGGCCCTATGTTTCCATAACCAATTCATCCCTAAGATGACATCATAAGAACCTAAGGGAGCTACGTATAGATTTACTTCCATTGAGAAACTTGGAAGTTCAATCCTTGCTTCAAATAGACATTGAATTACTTCAACTCTTGTATGGTTTGCATATTCTATAACCCAAGAATTTTCCATGTAGCTAGCTTTTCTAAACATTTGACTTGCTACTCTAGGAGAAATGAATTTTTTTATGGCATCAATATCTATTAAAATTGAAATGGGAGTTCTAGACAAAGTACCTAAAACTTCTACTGGAGTAATCTGGTACTCCACTTACCGATTATCCACAACAGCATGAATCCTTTGTTGGAACACAACTCTTTGAGGTGGAAGAGAGTTACCATGTGGTTGTGTCCTAGATGGCTTACTTAGACAATTACTCGCATAGTGATCCCCACCACATGTATAACATCCCTTCATTGGTCCCCTCCTTTTCACAGGTCTTCCAAAAATTACTTTCATTTCCACCAGCATTGCTTTTGAAGTTGTTGAAATTGTTGTTGTTTTCTCTTCGATCTCTCCTTGGTTCATTCCAATTATTTTGGGGTACCTTGTCCCCTTGCTTTTGAAAATTTTTCCCTTCACTAGGCTTCCTTAGAGCTTGATTGGTCCATGTCCAAATGAGCTTCTTTCTCTTTCTCTCGTGGTAGTTTGAGATAGACTTAAGCCTTTGTTCTTGCTTAATTTCCTTTTCGTACACCAAATCCATGGTAGTTGGACTGTACACGTCTACCTCACCACCTATTTTCACATTAAGACCCATTATAAACTTTTTTTATGAAATTTCTCATCCTTTTGGTACATAGGTACGTACTTTAGGAGTCAAGCGAACTTCTCCAAATACTCATTCATTGAGGAGTCACCTTGCCTCAAGTTTTGGAAGTCGACGAGCTTTTGGTCATAGAAGAGTTGGGGCAACTGTCGCTTTCAAAAAATATCCACAAACTCGCTCCATGTGAGACTTAAGGAACTTATCCCAATCTCCATTTTCTTACTCATCCACCAGTTGGATGCTTCACCAGCCAACTGAAATGCTCCCCAAACAACTTTAGTGACGTTGGAGTAATTTTTTATTTTGAAATACTTCTCCATCTTTGTAAGCCATACTTCCATTGCATCTTCAGTAGCACTACCTTCAAATTTTGGTGGTGTGATCTTTCTCATGTCATGTGACAACTCACTTGCCAAACGTTTCCTTTTGGTTCCCTTAGACTGTGATTATGAGTTATCACTCTCATGATCACTAGATTGAGTGCGATCGTGGGAATTCTCCCCTTCTTCCCCATTGTTGGAACTTATTCTTCATTATTTGGGACTTTTTGTTCCTCTCTTTCCTTTCCCCTAACTTCTTGTTTTAGGTTTCCTATTCTTGTTCTAGTTTCATCCATGATAGCCAAAATGTGGTCCAACTTGGCTTCGGTATTCTCAATGCCTTGACATACTTCCTGGCTTCCCCCAAAGTTAGTTGTTTTCCTAACCATTTTCCCAAGAATAGTTATACCTGGAGGTTTTATTTTAATTAGATTGATGCAAGTTTTTCTCAATGTTAACAACATTCCAAAAGATCTATCATTCAGATAAGAAATTCTATAAAAGAACTCATTCATAAATTTTGTCAAAACATGATTTTCATTATAATTGTTACCTGATTTTTAGCTTTCAGCTGAAATCAGGTAACTTAGTGTTTATTCTTTTTGTGTTTTCGTTTAAACATTAAAAGATACATTATATTTTGCTAAGTTCATCAATATGCACGAAAGAGATTTGTTACCTATTTTTAGCTACAACTCAAAATAGGTAGAGCTGAATTGCATTCATCATCAAAAGGTACATAAGTAATTTGAAAGTTTTTTGCTAAGCATTCATTGTTGTACAAACCTGATTACTTTTGAATTTCTAGTATTATTATGCAAATGTTTGTAACAAAAAAACTCATAAATTTGCATAAGAAATGTTGTTTTATTCATATTGTAAAAACCAAAGTCCCACACAAGCCATGGGAGTAGCTTGATTTGATTACTTAATCAAATACTGAATACAAGAAAGAAATGTATATTACATGATTGAAGCTAATATAAGAATAAGGAGAGAAGGTGATTCGTCATTGCCTAGAATGACAAATCATTGTTATAGTTGTGTTAATCTTGGTTCAGCGCCTGTTCTAGGTCCAACTCCAGCTCCAAGGTTTACCTGCAAGATTGTTGAAAGGTGGTGTTAGAGCAATGAAAAATCACATTCTACCTTATCCCTACATTACCAACAAAAATGTAATCTGCATCCTATTAGGCATTCATCAGACGATTAAGTCATCAAAAAGGCAGATGTTCAAGGAGCACAAAGTTCAATGGAAGCTTTTAGCTTCAATTATTTTGCTAACCATTTGTTTAATGTGCAGATATAGGTATAATCAGATCATTTCAACCAACAAATATTGTTATGAGTGGTGGAAAATGTGGCTCCCACAAGGGTTGATCCCAACTCATAATAATGATGTAAACAACATGTAGTAGAAAGTAACCACAGTGATCCATGCAACTTTTCAATGATAGCGAATGATGCTAAAACAATCATCATGAAGAATGTATATGCATAGTGGAACAATATAGAGAAGCAATTGATCTCTACAAGACTTCAAGATTTCAACAAAATTGCATATAAGGAATAAGAGGCACATGAGTTATTCAAAGAGAAAACATCATGAAAGGTTTCATCATAATCACCATAAGATACCAAAGAATCATCAATGTATCATCGAACATGGAAAATTGGATGAGGCACATGGAAAATTGGAGGAACCCAACATATTGCTTTGTTGTGCTTTAAGAGGCATTAAGAGGTAATATATCTTATTTATCTCCTTATGGTTTACTCAGGAAAGCACACATTAGTTGTGATAATGGGATTTTATGTCACTGTCATAAATGATAAATACTTGCTCAAGGAAATCATAAAGAATAAATTCAATATCCTTGCATCAAAGAAGATTAAGGAAAAGCGGTGATGTACTATTCAATGAAAGCACAATGTGAATCAACAAATGTAATCAGACTGTTATAAGTACATGATGATCAATGTTACAGTATATGCATGATCAAGGCTATCTTATCAACATGTTGTTCCAAGAAGCAATGAATGAGTTGTAAAGCAAATGCATCAAAATGTTCTAAGGAATGGTGTTGCCTTGAAAATTCATTGATATCAATGCATGAGAATAATGGAGACATATGTATCATGTACACTTCGTAAAGATCATGTGATATGCTGCAAGTAAGGTGCAAGATACAAAGTTGAGCATGGTTGATGATAAAAGCCATGAAGATTAAAAGGAAAGAGCAACATGTTTAAAACGAATGATTGCAATCCTTCTAAAAGAAGCAGCTACAATATAAAATGAAGTAAATTTTTGATTGACATAAAGGAACAACATGAGCAGGTGCAAAGCACAAAGGTCTTTTAAGATCTTTATGGTGCTCATCAAAAAATAAAAGACAATATTCACTTATTATTTTGGGTGATTATTCAATATTTCCAGGTGACCGTCCCAATGTCAATAGTGTTTTGTGTAAATACAGGAGGTCTATCTAAGGTAGCATCAAGTTGAAGAATGCAAGTACCAAGCAAATGCAACTATGTTTCTCTTCAAGAAATGCAATAGAATGACAGAATAAGACCATAGTTAGACAAGCATTTTCATATGCTTTTTGAACTTGAAGTGAATACAGTCACAACATGAAACCTAGGGATGGCTACAGAGAATTAAACCCTCGGCCATAAGGCTGGGTGAAAACCCAAAATGCACAAAATAAACATAGGATGATACATGTTGAAGATAAATGTATAGTTGAGCTTAAAACCCAGGTCGGCCATGAAGGAGAAGTGCAGACCGAGCCATGGAAATCTTGATGGAAAAGTATAGAAATACAGTGGTTGTGAATACAAAGATTTTATATTTTTGCAATATAAAAACCCATCAAGATTAGCACTGAGAAATACAGAGAGGGAAATCCATGTTTTTCCATGATGAATGTATAGGAAAAGATCAAAGTGGCTAAGCCATGTGCTTGAATTTGAGCCCTTGGATGTATGTAAAATGAAGGAGAATTGACCATTAATGGAAAAAAATGGCATTTATACCTGTCAAAACGCATATGGTATCGACCATGAGGAAGAAAACTCATTTTATTTGCAGGGAAAAGCAAGTTTTCTTCATCTTTCTATTCGGGAAGGAGGAACAAATCAATGAAGAATCAACAGAGAAGACATGACCCATAGCCGCGACCATTTGGGGTTTTAAAACCCAATAAAATGCATAAAAAAAAAAATGGAAAGATGAAGAACAAATGCATAGAGAGTTCATGGGCACAATAGAGAAAACAAGAGCAACAAAATATGCATTATATTTCAACATTCAAGCTCGAAATAGCTTCTCCTCTTCAAGAAATGAGCAAAAAATACAGATATTTGATTACCAAGAGCTTACCTGAGTCTTGTTGCTGATAAATGATGAAGGATTCCTTAAAAATCCGTTTGAAACTCCCATGGAGGACTAGGTCGAAACCCTCGGTGAAGAATGCCAAGTGAAAGAATGAGATGAAATGCTTTGGGCTCATTTTTTCTTATGTTTAGGGTTTCATTGTGCCCTAATTTGATGGGACTTTTGTCACATTAATTTTAGTCAAAAAAGGCCTTCACTAATGCCTTGTGTCTAGGCCAAACCTAGGCTTATGCCGTAGTAACTTTTGCCAAGTATTTTGAAGACTCCATCATTTGTGCCTTAGTGATTTTAGTGTCTCTTTGAAAGTTGTAGGTATTTCAAGACATATGAATTTGTTTTAGCCTCCCATCACTTTGAGTATAAGTCTTTCAAGACTTATGTTATTATCTCACATTGAGACCATGCTTTATTTTCTATTTTGCATTGATTTTAAAATATGTGGCATTTTAATTAAGTGGTATTTTATGAATCACTCAATTTCAAATGTTATTTTAAAATGCAAGATAATGGTGAGTTAACTTTGGTGTATTTAGGGTTGGTTGATATAATTATTTTGCATTTATTATGAAAAATGTAAAACATTTAAATTAGGTGAATTTATAAATCACTTAAGTTTAAATGTTATTTTTAATGCAAAATATAAAAACATGTGTTGAAGTCATGAAGTGTGGTTGAAGACATGTTTGCACACCAAAAGTGTGACTTAGCCAGTTTGGAGGCATGTGACAGATTTGGTGATGACTTGCCAACATGGAGAAAGTGTGGAAGGCTTGTTTTGACTGTTTTGGAGGCTGTTTTGTCACACCTTTAGTGTGACCTTGGACTTAGCTTTACTTTTATGCATTTGGAGGACTTTTGGAGTGATTTTGGAAGCTTCCATTTTGGATTTTGTGCTTCATCCGACCTAGGGTTTCTAGAAGGAATTGTGTGGGCAGTGGTTTTAGGAATTGCTTAAGTATCTTCAAACTTAAGTTTTGGGGGAGTTCTTTTCTTTCTTCTAGCAGGCATTGTAGCTTTTTGGAGTTTTTTTTCAAGCAAAGGACAACATTGTAACTTAGATTTGAAAACTTATGCACCAGTGTAACACCTTTTGATTAATAAGTTAATCTATTTTACCTTCTCATTATGTTGTTTTATTGTGAAAGCTTTAGAAATGGTTGATGATATCTTATGGCAAAACTAGTTTTTCCCTTTGATTTTGTCCTATTTTCTTTTCCTTTATGCAATTAATATGAACTTGCAGGTCATAACATGTGTTGAGTTAGTTCAGGAAAGAGTCTAAGTTGTGAAGATGTATTTTTATTCCTTCTAGATGTTTTCCTTGACATTTTTAGCCTTGTTATGAAATACTGATGCAAAGACATATGAAGTTCTGAGTTGTGTAAGCCACTGTTAAGTTGTTGATCATTCCTGTGTGTAAAAGCAGTTGTGTAAGTTTGAGGAAAACACATTAGGTGCATCACCATAGGGGTTAGTTTTCTTTTCATGCTTCTTTCTCCCCTTTTCCCAACAAGGAATAGTTTAGGTGACACCATCAAAAGGGGAGCCAACCCATAATTTGGAGGTCTGCTTTCGAATAGGATATCCACAACCTGAAAGCAGTCCCATGTTAGTCCAAATTTGCTGAGTTCTTTTCACAGCTTGGCAAAGGGGTGCAGATTTGGATCACTAACAATAATCAAAAAGGATTTTCAATTTCCTTGAGTTTACATAGAATGATTATTTAGATACTCTAAGGGAGAATATCCCTCAAATTCACTTTTTGATACATAAATTTGTGGGGTATAACCCTTAAATTTTTGCTCATATACATCATCAAAAGGGAAATAACCCTCTGATCTATCCTTAGACACATAGTTTCAAGGTACATAACCCTCTGATTTTCCACTTGTGGCTATTACAATAACTTTCACTAAAGGAAGAACACGACGATCCTTAAATATCATGACTAGACTAACACTACATTTTGAGGGCATATCCTTGGAAAGTGATAAAGAGTCTGAATTGGCTAGAGAAACAAAAGGTAAGAAGTTGAAGTTGGCAGCCTCTTTCATCCTTCTCTTCTCTTCTCTTGACTGATTTGTGAAAGGGCATGACTAAAAGTCTCGGTATTGCTAAAACAAATGGTATTGTCATAATTGGTTCTCTTTCCTTCTTGGCCTGTATGTAGTGCTCATTTCTGATTACTAACTTTCTCGCAGTCATCTTGAGACGCACCATCCTGAAACAAGAATTTCAAAACATTAGACTCATATAATGTTGGATTGGAAACATAGCGAGCACATAGGTTCCAGAGCTAAACCTAGTAGTGTTGATACCACGTGTAACATACCCATTGTTCTACCTAGTAATTCTACTAAGTTTTACCCACAAGTGAAAATTATATGCATCTAACATAATGGGCATTAAATTTTTTCTTATCTATTTAATAATAAATGCACCATTTGAAACATAACCTTTCCAAAAATTTCCATTGCATAATCAAAGAATCATTTCTATAATATAAGTATGATTTCACTTTACATAAATATATTAAAGATGACATTTCACATTTACAATTTCCATATAGATGGACACATGATTACATACATAGCTTCAACAAACTTACATGAAATAGAAATACAAATGGTCTAGAATTTCCTTCTCCCAAATCTTGGGCACCAATTGTATGAGGAGAAGCATCACTCAAACGCTTTTCCACCAACCATGGATTTACGACGGTCCCTCGCACATCTACCAAACTTGGTAAGATGGCCCTCCCTTCGACGAAGATATTGGTTTGGTAACCTCATCCTTCAAATAGCCTTTCTTAAGCATAGTGATGTGTCCTACATATCTAGAGCTACCATAATGTCTACTTCTACATATATGATTACCTTAGCCTAGAATGTAAATTGGATCACATAGTGAACTGACAGTGTAGACATGAGTGGTTAGCTACACTACTTTGGCCAAAGATTCATCACCCAGTAACTTTGAGTGAGGTCATCTATTCATCACATCTAATTGCTCGATTTGTATTGGCCATTGGTATTTTATTCTAAGGTTATCCCCTTTCCCGTGGATTACCCTAACCCAAGGAACAACTTTCCCATTAACTCATATCTAAATGACATTGCTACAATAATCTCAAAACAAATCTATCTTATGCTACACACCTAGAGTGTCATTATACTATGTATAGTACTGACATTCTACATATAGTATAAATAGTATATAATCGTATAAAACCCATTATAGTATAATTATCTATATACCCAAAAGAAAGGTTTCCTAATACAAGAAACAATCAAGGAACATTCAAAAGACATGCAAGCATCATAACACACATAAAAGACAATATTTCCAAACATGGCAACATAATAAACAATCTTTCCAACATAGTAACAAAGGAGTAGAAATCAACATGCCTGCTTAAAGCTCCAACCGATTAATCTTCCCTCCTAGCTTAATGTCTCAAGCTCACTTGCAACTTCCTCAAAGAACAACCCAAATTCCTCTACTAGATTCTCACTAAATCTCTCAACAATACCAATGTAAATCAACAAAACAACTCTCTAACTCATAAAATCTCAACTCACTTTGCACATAAATTGTAGTAAAATAACACAAGTTAATTGGATTGAAAGGTGTAGCAATTGGTAGAATGAGAACCTCTATTTATACTAAATTGTGAGAAACCAAAGGCTACAAACAAGTTAATATTTCTACTACCTTTCTATCCTCATGCAATGACTCATCAAACTAACTTATAGGTTTGCAACACATAAACAATCCTCTCCATTTAAATGGTTGATTCGACTTGTTATAAGGGACAACAAGACTCTTTTATTGAGTCAAATGAACAACAAGCTCAAAAGTAAGTTTCCTAAATAAAATTCCTTCACATGTTGATGCCAAGTTTACTTTTGACTTAGTCTCAAGACTGAGATATTGCATTATCATAATTATGCACAGTTTACAAACTTCTTATGCATTCCATTCACTTCTATATTGTCGCCACATTTCATAAGTTGGCACCCTTGAGAATAGCGTGAGTTTGACTACTTCTACATTTGTTTGAATCTGCATTTACTTTCTATTGTAATGTTTACACAACAACTTATTAAACCATACGTGCCTCTTTGATGACTTGGTCTTTGTTGCTTTGTACGTAGGTCTACAATGTAGTTCTTTATATGCACCTAAGCTTCTATTATGCGCTTCACTATTAATAACAATAGCACTGTGTATTGCACTTTAAAATTGTCACAAATGATTATCAACTATATTATATATATATATATATATATATTAATATATATTCATTTCATACGGTTATCAAATACATTAATTGTTGATTATCAAACATATATAAATATATAAAGAATAACATTACGTATATATATATACAATTACATATAAATATATATTAATATATATGTAACTATATTACTTTATACATATATATTAATATATATATACTAAATATGTTAGAAACCAAGATCAGACATGCAAGCCAGAAAAAGCCTTCTACAAGAGAAAAACAATAAAAAAGCAGAGATTTGCATGAAGATGTGCAAATTGATATTATTCAGAAATTGAGAAATTACAAAGGATAAATTGCTTTATAAAAATAATGTATGCATAACCCTAATGTTGACCTAAAATCAGCTCAACTAAATAAAGCTTACTTATTAATTAAGTAAACTAATTATTACCTAAGTAAAACCTAAGTAAACTTAATAAAGTGTAATTAAATAATTAATTACACCAACACCATCCCTTAAGTGCAACTTAGGGAGACTAAAAAATCATGCACCTAATGCTAGGATGAATGCAAGAAAGCATGAATGGGTCCCAACAACAAGGCCTGATCAGGTACCCATGTACAAATACAATGAATGAGATAGGAGAAAACCCAGTGGGACAAAACCCTCCTCAATGAGATGACCTACTGCAAAGAAGCATTGGAAGAACACTGTGGAGTAACACTGGAACCTGAATCCAGAAAGCAAGGAAAGATACTTCTGTTTACTACTGAAACCAAATGAGAATCACTGATTGACTCAAGGAATCATGATAAAGCAATAGTAGACCCGATGCCACAGAACACTGGAAAACTCACAAACTAGAACAACCTTGGAATCTACAAAGCAACAGTAGAGGATAAAAGATGCCCCCCATAAGAGGGAATGATATGATGAAAGAATCTGGAAGCTATGTGTATGTCAATGCCGATGCCAAACTATGACTAAAACTGATCCATAGGAGCAAGTGCCATGAAGATTCTAGAACATTAACCATAAATTTAATGGCCCTCAAACTGAGATGTGACCCGATGTGAATTTGATACGATTCAAGGTCATTAACCATAGGCTCTCAATCTGAGATGTGAACCGATGAGAACCAAAATGTGTCAAGCAAGAGCAAGATGTGGCCAAAAGAAACTAAGAATCTAGATACAACTCATGCGAGTTGTCATCAAAATCAAGATGAGATCAAAGTGAAACTACACTCTAATTAGATTATTATGCAATAAACCCCCCTGATGAAACTTTATATCAGTTCATTTATTACAATAACCCATGATTGTAAAAGGAGAGAATGCAAAAAATGCATAAATGAGAGAGAAAAAGCAAACCTAGCGCAAGAAAACAAGAATGAGTGCATGCACAAACCAAAGTTCACATTTTCCTCCCTGATAAAAATGGACCTTATATCTATGTAGAGGACTAAACTAGCTTTTTGGTGTTGCGAGAATGGCAAAAAAAGGATAACTGAGTCAAAAGATATGCCCTTGAAAGAGAAAAAAGATTCATCTGAGTTCAAGGGCCTGAAAAATAAATCTGGAACAAAATCAGAAAAAAATACCTCCACCACTGGATCGGCGTTGTAATCATCTTTCCAACGGTATCTCGTTTGTGAAAAATGGACACCATACGCAAAAAATACGCCCGATTTTGTAAAAGTACTCCAGAATGGCCAATTTGGCCTACAAGCTGCCTAGGGGGCTAAAAAAAATTGGGCCCCTGGTCCTGTGCGCGACCAGGGGCTGGGGGGATGGGGGCTAGGGTGGAGCCCCTGGTCACCCATGTGACCTGCGCGCAGGGGCTTAGGGTGATTGGGGGTTGGGCGCATAGCGCCCGATCCCCCATATGACTGTGACTCTGTGCAAGGAGCCCGCGGGGGCTGGATTTGGGCTGAGCAGCGGTGGAGGCTGGTGGCGGTGGCGGATCAGTGGCTACCTGGTGGCCACTAGGCGGTAAGAGCCTTTATAACTGGAAGCACCGGTGTGAATCCCAAAAACACACATTTTTTGATTTTCGTGACTCGAGGAGCGTGCTGGGGAGGCCGTACGACCTCCTTGGCAATTTTTTTTTGCTTCAGAATCAGCTTTCTTCGAAATCGACCAAACAAAAGGAATTTTTAGGGTTTTTGGTCACTGTGAACGCGATGGTTACCTCCGTTTGTGCCCAAAGTGCCCTGAAAAATTGGCTACCCCCAAATCTTCAAAAAAATCACTAAGCTTGAAACCCTCATAGATCTGGCAAATGATGACCAAAATAAAAAGAAAAAAAGTCAATCCTGACTTTTTCCAACACTTTGAATCCAATGGAGATGCCCGATCTGATCCAAAACACTGCATCAATAGGCTCAAGGAATGAAACCATCGAGGAAGCCCGAACGTGCTCTGCAATTATTTTCTCCAAAAATCTAAGAAGGGGCTGCATATCAAGGCTCTGATACCATGCTAGAAACCAAGATCAGACATGCAAATCAAAAAAATCCTTCCACATAAGAAAAACAATAAAAAGTAGAGCAATTTGCATGAAGATGTGCAAATGAATATTATTCAGGAATTTAGAAATTACAAGGGATAAATTGTTTTATAAAAGCAATGTATGCATAACCCTAGTGTTGACCTAAAATCAACTCAACTAAATAAAGCTTACTTATTAATTAAGTAAACTAATTATTACCTAAGTAAAACCTAAGTAAACTTAATAAAGTGTAATTAAATAATTAATTACACCAACAATATATATACATATTCATAATATTATTTCAATATCTTTATAAAAACACTCATACTCATAACCATCAATCAACATATATACACAGAGCGTATATATGCTACCTTAGTCCAATCGACATTCCCATGCATATGGGTAATCCATCCATGAGCATACGTAGGTACGTCTACCTACGTATACTCATGTATGTATTCACTCACATTAATGAGCTTATCGTAGACACATACATATATACATATATACATTTTATGCATATATCTCATCAACATAACAATAAACACACAAAGAATGACTTCATCACATTCCTCATTCCAAACATTCGTAAAACAAGATCACAAACCAATATAAACATTCACAATCAAAACTGAAGATCACTTACCCATTACCCGAACTGACTTGACTTAACTAGGACCAACTAGGGCGTGAGTGTGTGAATGCTTAATAAGGCTAAATTAAAGGTTATGAGACCAAGTTATTCTCCTGAGTGATACTTCCCTTCTCTTTCGGAGGTTTGAACCTATTCCTGCATTCAGCTTAGTACATCATAACAGTAGTTATCCAAATCAATACATTCATATGCATCACATATATTTCATATACAAAATCATTATAAAACATTAAATTGAATCAAACATTCATTCATCATATTTCCATCAAAATTCATATAAAACACATTCACATTTATTAAAGAAATTTTCCAAACAAGGTAATAGTAAATAGGTAATAGCACACGAGGTGTAGCAAGTTACCCATGTATTTTAGTGAGACGAAGTACTTACCATATAGACACTCATGAATTCATGTTTTGTGGAGGTGGCCTTCCATCCTTTATTGACCAGTTTCTTCAAAATATTGGCACTTGCATTTTTGACTTGCAGTTTATTTTGCATTATTGAGTAGTGTCATTGGGGTCACTCATGCAGATTGATGTGTCATATGTATCTTCAACTATCAAATTATTACTTTTATTTTTCATATGATCATTATTTGAGTAGTATCATTAGAGGCACTCGTGTAGATTTTTTTCTTCTTGGTTTTGATCTTCTTCCTAATTTTATATGAGGTTCTTCAATTTCAACACTATAGTAGTCATCTTTCAACAATTGTATGTAGCTTATTTATGCTTCAGTGGTGTTCTTCATGTAAGAAAATTTACAATTCAGAAAATAGAGAAAAACATTAAGCACTATTTTAACATAGTATTTATGTGGAAAACCTGGTAAAATTATACCAAGAAAAAACCACGGGCAAAGATCTTTCGTATTTTATTTCTCAGGAAATTCATAATTACAACAATCTGAAAAGTTACAAAAAAACGTGACTTCAACAGAGTATAAGAAATTCGAGTTAGAGTCCTCGTCGAACAAAACTTTCCAAAAATAGATTTAGTGTGACTCATACAACTACATGTCAAACATTTGGAAAAATGACCAAAAATAGAGAGTCCCAAAAAAATGCTACTTCTCAATGTCGATTATCCATCACTACTGAAATAACAATAAAATTGACTTCATATTACAACACTTCATGTTCTTAGTCTTTTTGGGACATTGTTTTGAGGCTTCTTAGTCCTTCATCTTGTATTTATCTCTCTTAGAGACGAGTTTTTCCCATGTGGTTTTCTTCTTTTCTTTAGTTATGAGAGATCTTTTTCATTTGTACATGGATAACTCATAAGGCCTAGTTGTTGAGACTCATCTCTTGCATTTTATGTTTTCATCATTTAGAGGTTTTAAGCACTCCCTAAGTTGCACTTAAGGGGGTGTTAGATTAAATGGTATTTACATAATATATTATTTAATTACTTAGGTCCATTTTCACTCTAGCTACATATGATTACTTTGTCATGTGTTTTTTACCTCAATTCATAGAATAAGGACACATGTCATGATATATTTTTATCATCACTTAGGGTTTCTCTAGGGTTTATTTTTATTTTTATTTTTTCCTTTTATAAGGATTCATTATTGTATTATTCATTAATTAATGGCCATAAAAATTCATTACGTTTTTTGGAACAACCAACTCTTGGCCTCCATAACTTTGTTTTTCTCACTTTTTGTGATAGGTGTTTGATTATAGATGATCCTTGGGAGATTTAGTGTTGAGGAATCAACTCTAATAGTAATTAACAAGAGTGAAGAGTTTGATTATACTTTTGAGGTGGATTCTAGACTTGTATTACTAAGAAAATTTATTGGCTCAAAAAGTATTATTCACAAGCTAACCCCATTTCTCAACATTTCATTCAAATAATTGATTTAGAAACTTATCAACACCCCATGTCTTGTGCCTTGGGTTAAATCAAATAAGGTGCTAATTTGCTTATGTGTATACAATGTAGAGTAAAGTTTGATGTTGAGTCCAATTTTTTTGATGAGGTGGTTGTATATTTCACTCCTTTGGATAAATATGGTGTTGTTTTTGGCATATCTTATGTATGACTAGAAGGTGGTGTATTTTTAATGATAAACTAGTATTATCTCGTAAAGGGAAAAAAATCACGATGTTTGCTTTTATTGGCAAGGAGCGGCCTAGATGATTCTTAAGTCTTCATAAGGGAAGGATGTTGAGTGAAAGAACCAGGACCATTCCCTTAGGGGAGGAAACAAATGTTGTTTAATTTCCTTTGTGTTCAAACATTTTGACATTATCAAATTATTCAAATAATTGGAGAGAAAAAAAATCTATTTTTTATTAGTTTATCTTATATGGTGTAAGGTGAGATAGCATTCATGTTATTAGCTGAGAAGATTATCCCTCTCATGTTGATTCTTCATACCCTTCGGGACCAAGGTCCTCTATATTAGGGAGGTTTGGTCCAAAAATGGATAAATTTTTATTTTAGACTCCATGGCAAGTGATCACTGCTCAAAGGATAGATGTGTTATAGTTCTAAATATAGCATCTTAGTAGCACTAAAACCTAAATATCATCGATTATTTGGATTCCTCTTAAAACATTATGTAATTTACAAAATATAGCACCTTGTTTCAAGTCCATATACAAAAGTCATGGTTTCTATATAAAGAGAAAATAATTAAAAGTGGTAGTTTTTAAAATTTCAAGTGGCAATTTTGAAACTACCCTACTATAAAGAGGTAGTTTTTTCTCTATAATAAGAAAATATTCATGAAATAGATCAAAATTCAACTATTTTTTTAAAGAAATTTTATAAAATTTGGACCTCTTTTTGGGTTTGTGAAGATAAATATGCCATCTTAAATGTACTTAAAACATCAATTGGAGGTATTTGAAGTAGTTCACAAAGGTAATCTAGTGGAATCTAGAGTGTTAATAAGATCATTATACATCTAGTTAGCTAATTTATTTTTCTAGGTTAGACCTATTCACACTTTGCTTAAGTTTACTTAGAGGTTATTCCCTTAGTTGTCTCACTTCATAAGGACTTTACACATGTCCTCACACTTGTCCAAAGTGTTCTAACTTGCGTCACACTCTTAGAGGGTTAGTCACTTGTTTACTTCTACCCTCCTTCCTCCTCCTTATCCCACTTACAAGGAGCCTCATTGTACATTTTCATTCACCTTTTATGATAGTTGTCTTGGCTTATTATGAACATATTCACTTGTGGAAGCCATCTTGGATTTTTCATTCAAACATTGGCTTCTCCAACATGTTATTAAAGTCATAAATTACAATTTCCTTCTTGATTTGAGATGAAGATTACATATAGACCTATCAAAAGTGTATCATGGAGCCAAACAAAAATTACATTGAGTCCAAAAGGCCTAAATTAGCTAGGATTGCCTATCATTTCATCAAATTCCAATACAAGAAAAAATACAATATGGGGGAAGGGGTTATACCTAATGTATTATACATTAACATACAAAATCAATACAAATCCACACATGTACATAATTTTTAGATAAAAAATCATCTCTTTTTATAGAAGAGGCCTCAACTATGCTACCTTGTACTATTTTGGGTTAAAATTTGTTTGCAATTTTCAATTGAGGTTTTATTCCTATGTGACTTGGTTATAGGTCATCTTTGCACTTGGAAAGCTTGATTGGACCTCTTTACACTTGTTTGATCCATTTTTCACCCTCCTTGACCCTATTCAAGTTCGTTTGGCCTTCCTACTTATGTTTGGCCCTATTTTTTCATTTTGTTTAGTCCACCCTTGGCCCTAATGGAACCCTTTGGTTCCTTCCATGACCCTAATCTTATCCTTACCCCTATTTGGCATTAGTGCCAATCCATGATGGTGATTCCAAGCATGTAACCCCTTTGGATTAATCTTTTCCATGCCTCAAATAGAAAAATTAGCCTCCATTAGCACTTCTTGATCTCATTTAGCTTCACCCAAGTCATTGCCACCTTAGTATTTGTTGACTTGCCACCATTATGAGTGGTACCACCTGACACATCCACCATTAGTGGTATTAGTTTCCCATAACATCGCATAATCATAAATCAACATTTTATGTTAGAGTAAATTGCTAGTAGCTTCACCATCAAAATCCTAGCATTTTATGTAACCACAAGGAGTATTCCTAGCATTTTATGTTTATTAACGTCAGCATGATGTCATGCCAATGTCACCCATTTACCCTAAGTTTTGACCCCTCATTGTTGGCAAGTATGATTTTTTTGTCTCAACTTTAAGAGCCCATTTCTTAGTCATATGAAAACATTTTTTTGAGATTTTTTTTATTTGGGGTAATTTTCGTGCTTTACTTGATGGTAGAATAAAACTATAATTAAATGGTATATATTTTAAAATTTATAGATTCTTAGAGGTCACTCTGCACATATCCCATTTTGAAACTTCAGAGGGCACATTCAAGCACTTACAAACTCCTTTTGAGTCTCATTTTTTGAAATTACCTAATTTATTTAGCACTATGCAGAGGTGTTGTTAGTTTTCTTGACAATATCTTAGAATTGTACCTTCAATATATGCCTCCATTTTGAGACTTTGTAGTGTTTGTAAATTATATCCACCTCATGCTAATTGTAAGTATACTAAATATAAAATGCCACATCACACTAATTGCTTGGGGGTTCTTTTATTTTATCAAGGGGGATAATCTCATGTATTTTCTTTTGTATTTGTTATTTTTTAGATCATGTCTCTCAACTAAATGTCTTCCATTTAATTATTGTTCATAATTCTCCTAATAAATGAAAATAAATGCGGTTATTGTGGGAATAAAAATCATATAGAAGATTATTGTATTCATAGAAATTTTGATAAAATGAAGAAACGTCTTTTAGATCATGGTATTGCTCTACCTGATCCTTCTAATCTGGCACATGTAGAATTAACATATGTTCTTACTCAGACATATTGTGAGAGAGCATCATTTAGGGACGAATGATGTAGTTCAATGACTTACATTGATATCTCGTCTCCATCATCATTAATTGTTGCTATATATAAATCTAGTGTTGACTCAACCATCAGTTTGAGTTATTCATTGTAATAAGATATTGATATTAGTTTCCAAATCCATCATATTAGGGTCCACATTTCTACCAAACATATAATACTTGTTCGTAGAGTCCCTCATTAAATATTTGGAGGACACAATTGAAGAAATTCATCTTCTATTTTATGATAGCTTCAATGGAGTTGCATCATCATCATTTTTTTTTGGATGTGATTATTCCTCACGCTTCTCTTCTTTCATCACAATTTGATAGTGGTTTGAAGACATTTGAGTAGCATTGTAATAATCCACCCTTAATTTTTTTAAAACTTCACAACTCATTAGCATTAGCCAATAATCAAATATAATCAACTGAGTAAACTCCCTTCCACTTTTTGATCACCAGGATCTTGATGTGGGCAAGGTGAGAGCATACAGTGGTAAGGGGTGCAAATATATAATACTAAATAAACCGCTTGTTTAGTGGGGTGAGTATGAAATCTTCAATATAAGGAAACATCCACTTCTTCAATGGGAATTACAACATGCAAAGCACTTGGTGGCAAGTTGACCAATCAAGAGAGAACCTCCGCTTATTCAATGGGTATAACATAAAGTAAAGATAACTCAATCACTTATTCAATGAGTGCCACTAATTCAGTGGGGTAAGAAAATGACATGAAAGTAAAGAAGCTCAACCACTTATTCAACGAGAGCACCACTTATTCAGTGGGGTGAGTAAACAAGAAAGATATAAGAGCAATCACCAATGGTACTACCAATGGTGTTACAATTTTAGCTCATTAAGGAAAATGCTTCAAACATCATATATTGTTGCTATGATAGAAAATGACGATAACATGAAGCATAAATCCCCCCAAAAGATGCTACAATGAGATTATGAGAACCTCCCTACAAAATACCACAAATATAGCTCAATATGAAGTCCTAAAATGGTGGGAGATGGTCACGTACTTCATTTCCATAGGTTTGATGCACTTTCTAGGTCTGATACGAAGCGAACAACAAGTTGGAAATACCAATCAGTGGCTATAGAATAAGCATAACTTCACCGTAATGCAATAGAGTCACTCCCAAACACTTACAAAGCCCAATGTTAGGCTAGGCACCAAGGTGCAACCAAGGAAACAATCCCAAAAGGTCGAAATAGTAGCAACAACCATCCAAACTCCCTCAATCTAAATTGTACGACCCAAAAAGGAGGGCGACCAATAAGTAAAAATCAGGTTCACCAAAAATTTTGTAATTTTGCAAAGAGGGGTGCCTATTGATGGAAAAACCAATGCAAAAGCACCCACAAAATGTTACCAAGTCCTTCAATCAACACGAGCATAAAAATTGGATTTTCTAAGGTGAAAAAGGTATGACCACCTTACAAAGGAGATATTGGAACATATGGCACTTATCTGTCAGTTATGCTATAAACCTGTGGATAGACTATAGTTTTCCCTGTAGGATCCTTAATTGTGTTAGATTGGAAGGTGGCGACATGTCTATGATGGATTTCACCTTTGCAGGATCAACCTCTATGCCTTTGTACGAAACAATGTATCCAAGGAGCTTCTCGAAAGTTACTCCAAAGGCACATTTCTTCGGGTTTAGTCGAACCTTATATTCTTCCAACTTGGTAAAGATTTTGTCAAGTACTGCCAGGTGGTCGTCCCTTGTGAGGGATGTTTCAGGAGGTCATCAGCATAGTCCTCCATTAGTTTATGCATCATGTCATGGAAGATTGTTGTCATCGCCCTTTGATAGGTAGCTCTGATGTTTTTAAGGTCAAAGGGCATGACATTCTAGCAGTATGTACCCCAAGCGTAGGTAAAGGTTGTCTTGTGCTGATCTCCAACTACAATTCTAATTTGATTATAGCCAGAGAAACCATCCATCAGTGATAGCATCTCATATCTTGGTGTAAGATCCACGATCATGTCTATATTGGGTAAATGGAAATCGTCCTTCAGACAAGCCTTGTTTAGATCCCTGAAGTCAGTACAAATACATATTCCCTTAACCGGCTTGGGGATTGGTACCAAATTTGAAATCCATTATGCATAATCGATGGGACTTATGAACCCGATATCCAATATTTTTTTCCACTCCGCTTTGACTAATAAGGTGATTTGCAGGTGCATCTTCCTTAATTTTTGCTTAAAGGGTTTAGCATTAGGAAGAAGATGTAAGTGATGGAGTAGTTCGGGGTCTAGCCTAGGCATGTCTGTATAGGACCATGCAAAGTTGATTTTCCTTTTAGAGAAAAAAGTAGATGAAATTTGGCTTCTCTACATCTATCAGGGGTGTTGCAAAGTGTATGTTTTTTGGAACCTCTGGTGTGCTGATGTTGACCTCTTGTGACTTCTTGACCAACATTGAGGATTTCTCTTGATTTGTGGGGAGTGGGTCCAACCTTCCATCCTTAGGTTCCCTAGAGAGGTTTCTCCTTTGGATATGTCCTTTTTCTTATCTTTTCTATGTTTGTAGGCACCTTTCGGTTTTCACCTACAAACTTGTTTTTCTTTATTGTTTCTATTTTGCGATTGGAAGGTGGGGCCGAATCCCCATAGTATGTGTCAATGTCAAGGTCAATGGTGAATACAACATTGTGATCTCCACTCGGTAAACCTTCTCTAAGTCCCATGAACTCAACAATTGCTTCAACATTTTTGAAGAGGTCCAAGCTCTGTGGACCTTGTTGGTCCCAATCGATTGATTGGGGGTGGAGTACAGGCATGTTATCATCAATATCAACAAAGCTGAAGGATGAGGTAGATAGGGTGAAGATGGATGACTCATTAGGGTCCCAAAAGGTATTGATCCAGGTTTGGCCTTTAGTTTCTTCTGTAGGGGATTAAGGTTTGGTACTAATCCTAGACATCTCAAATTTTTTAGAAGTGTTAATGAATTTCTTCTGAAATACCGTAGTACTAAGAGCTTTCAATTTTAGCAGGTGATATCATAAACCTTTATTTTTTGGTCATTTTCTCATGAGGATAGGTTTGGTCATACCCTATTTCTGCAGTCCTAGGCCATTGTGACCATCGTAGCCTTTCTATTTCATTATGTCGAAACCTTTGCCATATTTTTCCTTAGGTAAATCAACATGTATCTCATCCTCTTCATCTCTATGCATCCATTTGGAGAGGTCTTCATTGATACATTCATTTCCTAACTCACCCCACTCGGTGAAGGTTGAACTACAGGTGGGTGATACTAAATTGTCACCTTGGGATCTTTCTTGATGTGATGGGATTTTCCATAATGTTTAGGTGCAAATGGTAGCTTCCCAACAAACTTTCAATATTATACTCTCCAACTCCATCATCCTAGACATAGACCTTGGTTTCAGGGAATTTTGTTGGTAACATCGAAGCTTTTGATAGAGAAGTTGGGTCAATATATTGTGATGGGGAGGGGGTAGGTAAGCTCTACCTATGGATAGGTACATGATGCTTAGGTGTACCTCTTAGGTCATTGCAATATAGGAATGGGTCAAGATCACTGAAAATAGTAATCTCTACACCATTGTAAGGAAACTTCAAACATTGATGGTATGTTGAAGGGACAACCTTCATGGCATGAATCCATGGAGTCTGAGAAAAAGGTTATAGGGAAAGTCCAGATCAAGAACCCGACACACCATGTCTTGTACAATAGGACCCACTTTGATCAAGAGAATGGTGATGCCCTTGGAAGAGCGTTCCAATATCATCATATCTTCGTATTATAATCCTCTTTGACTCATCTATACAAGCCTCATATAATCTCATGGTAGTCACTAGTTTTAAAGTGCATATGATTAGCCCAACTCCACCATCTATCAGAACTCGTCTAATTTTGTGTTTATTAACGTATACTTGGAGGTGCAAAGGTTCATTGTGATTTGGTTTTTGTGAAGTACAATCATGTTTAGTGAATTTTATATGATGGGTGGTAGCTAAGAACCCTACCATGGATTGAAAATGATTCAAATTTAGGTTTGTGGGGATGGATGAATCTTGAATGCTTTTTCTAGAATAGGCTTATGCTCAGGAGAGGTGCATAGCGACTCAAGAATTGAGATTTGAGCTTGTGTTTTTCCTAGATAATCGAGTAAGTTATACTCGTGTGTCGGTTGATGTTTAAAAGGGGCTCCTTATAGAGTCACCTTTGATCGCTTGGTGGTAATCGCATATATAGGATTTTTACCGTGACAGTGGATATGTTCTGATCTGATGATATGATATGGTTTACCGTGTACTCACAAGCGACACTGGTATAATTTGCATCAACTTTGTACCATTTGTTCTAGACCTTGAGGCTTTTCCCTTCTTATGGCTTTGTAAAGGGTCTTTGAAGATCGTGTGATTTGTGATAGTGGTTTCGGGTTGGTTATCAATTTGAATATCACCCCACTCTATGTGATCTTGTATGATGTTTTTTAATTTGAAGTAGGCAGATATTTTGTCCTTTAGTTATGTGGTAGTCACATAAATCATTGTCATTCCACTAGGTTAGTTTGAATGGACTTGGCTCATAATGTCTAATTTCAAGTAATTAGACGATATTATTTTGTAGCAATTTCTTCAAAATTACCTCAATTGGTTCTCCTAAGGGTGTGTACTTTCATCTTGGTCGGAGGTCCTTGGAGGACCACGTGGTGTGTTGTTTTGCACCACATTAGCAGCTGGCTCCTGCTTCTACAAAGGTTTATTGGTGTTCATCATTGTGGGTCCTTTCAAGCTGAATATACAGGATGAGGTTTATTTATGACCTTTGCATCTATAATGCCATCATTTGTCACATTTTTGTTTTGTGACCAAAATTTGCTCTTGTCATTGGAATTATTGTGAGAAGAATAATTGGTATTTTCCTTAAAGATTTTTACAAGCCCTTTGGCAATGAGGTCTTTCTCGATGGAAAATCCTTTCTCTACCACCTCTTTAAACGTGTTATACCAATGAATCTATAAATGGAACATCAAGGTTCTCCACAAAAATCTAGACTAGTTTCTTCTCTGGTATATGGCAACTACACTTACTAGCTAAGCTTCTCCATCTTTATAGAAATGGCGAGATGGTCTCCTCATCTTTCTACTTTTTAGCACACAAATGGGTAATGTTGATATCAGTTGATATGTTGTATGAAAAGCATGTGATAAACTTATCCATTAGTTTGCTCCAAGTTTGTATACCTAGAGGTAAGTGTGCAAACCATTCGAGAGATTGGCCTCCTAGACTTTGTGGAAAAAGTCTCATGAGGTATTTATGTTAATGTGCCACGTCTAAGGAGGCTATATGGAACTCTCGTATGTGTTCAACGGGCTCTCCCTTTCCCTTATAATTGTCAAATTTAGGAATTATGAAATTCGTGAGAAAGGGGGGCATGTGAATGCTCCTATCGAAAGGGTAGGGACATAGGTCCTCCACCGAGTAGGTTTTTCTACTCCTAGTTATGTGCATGTTGGTCATCTGGTGTTGAGATGTTTATAACTGTTGAGCCATCGGATTCATGGGTGATGGTACTGCTGGAATTGATTTGGGTTGGATGTATTGTGTGGAACCTTGTGAGGGGTTCCCAAATGGATTAGTGTTGTGTTTTGGATTGAATCCATGCATATTTTGATGTTGATGCATGGGTGGAATATGTTGGTGAAGTTTTGATGTGTATGTGGGATTTGAGTTGTATTGTGGTGGTGTTGGTTGGTTAAAACCAGCTGTGAATGATGAATCGAGATTTTTTGGTTGTTGTGGAGGGGGTTGATTATACCTAGTTATGTATGCAAAACCATGATTGTTTGGTTGCTGAGGAGGGGGTTGGTTAAACCCAAATGTGGATGGAAAACCAAGATTGTTTGGTTGTTGTTGTGGTGGTGTTTGGTTAAAACCAAATGTATATGCAAAACCATGATTGTTTGGTTGCTATGGAGGTGGGGATTGATAAAATCCAAATGTAGATACATAATCAATATTGTTTGGTTGTTGTGGAGGTGGGGGTTGATTAAACCCAAATGATGATGATGAACCAAGATTGTTTGGTTGTTGTGAAGGTGTGGTTGATTAAACCCAAATGATAAATGATGAACCAAGATTGATTGGTTGTTGTTGGGGTGGAGTGATGTTTGGACTTGTTTCAAAAAAGGATAAAGTCCTTGCTAGAGGTGTGTTTACTTTCTATGAAGTGGATGTTGTACCCACTTGTGGTCCTAAATACAAAGGGTTGGGCTTTTGTATCTTACTTGGAGTATTTAAAGGGTAGAAGTTTGGGTTGCATCTGTAGTGTGGGTTGGTGCTGCAATTGTAGATGTGAGGAAAATGGATTTACCATTGCTTTGGTGAATGTAGGTAGTGGTGGAACATTCACAGTTGATGAAAAATGAGATGTTGGGTAGGAAGAATGCCTGTGTTCTGCTGTGATGTGGGTGGTGACACAATAGGTGATGATGGTGGAGGTTGATTGACGACACCTAATCCTAGTGACATCATATTCAGAGTCTCCCCTATGATTGAGGTTATGTCCAAGTTAGGCAGTAGCCTAGCTTTTTTTTGTGTCAATTGCATGAAGTATTTGTTGGGTTCTGTTGATACGATATTGACAATGATTCTCAAGATCCTTGGATCTTGAGATGCATTTTTTATTTCCTCTGGTGTGAACCCTTGTTCTACTTCACATATAGTGTAATTATCAAAATGGGGGAGATTTCGAGTTTGTGAGTTCATGTGACCACTAGGATTTTCACCAAAGTGCATTTCACTAGTTGGGTTGTACATCGGATTAGATGATGAGTCCATCTCTTTTCCTTTGACTTGTTATCATGTGACCATAAAAGTGATGGTGTTTTGACTTTGTCCTTTTCTAGATTTTGTTTTTTGGTTTTTTTTTGAAGTTTTTGGTATGAATGCAACTAAAATAAATCTACTCTATGTTTTTGGTACTCTTTGAGTTTTGGAAATTTTGAAAGGTACAAGACTAAAATGAAAACTATGATTTTTTTTAAATTTTTTGTGATGATATTTTGCTAAATGCAAAGAAATTTGATACCTTGACTGTGTATCCTAAAAGATGATTACCTTGACAATTTTTTTAGTTTTGGACTAATGTAACCATGTGAAAATCTTAAACTTCTAGTGGTTATGGTGGTTTTGATAAAAAAAGTGAATCCACAACTAGACTTGTGAGTTGGGTTTCAAATTTTGTTGATGGGGTAGTTTGTAAAAATTGAGGTTTTGAGACTTTCAAAATGATAAAACTAGACTTGACTTCTAATTTGTTTTTGGTTTTTAGATTTCAATATTTTCAAGACAAGATTGTAAGGACTTGTGATATGATGCTAAATGATGTAATGTTTTAACCTAGGAAACTAAATATTTACTGAAAAATATAGGAAAAAGTGACTATTCAGATTTTGATTTATGTGTAGAAAGACCAGGTTTAATACAGCCTCTAAAAATGGACTGTACTTTATTTTTTAGATAGATACAATAGAAAAATCAATAGATGTGGTGTAGAAGATGTCAACTACAATCCAGTCTACAACAGATGCTCTGCAAAACCTATCAATTGTGTTGCACACAAATGCATTTTTGTTTGTTTGCTAAGGTAGATTTTTGATTGACAGAGAGATGCAGTGTTTTAATAGAAGAATGCGTCATGATCGCTAATGGATGCGTCACACTATTTTTGTGGTGTAGATACATAGTTATGGTGCATAGGCTAATAGATGCAATTCATAAGTTTTGTCAAAAAATTGACCTTTAAGGAACCCTAGTCTTGTTTAGTTTTTTGATTTTAGTTGTGATTTAGTTTAAGAAAACATAAAAAAATGTTTTTGATAAGTTAGTAGTTGTGGTTTTTGATAGTTTGTGTCAATGATAAGGCCCTAAGGTAGATTGTTTACACTTGGTAATAACAAGACTCAAAACATTCACAACTTTATTTAGTAGTAGAATGGGTGTGTAACTTTAAGTAGGACCACCTCCCATTAAAGGGGTAAATACTTAGAAAGATTGGTTAGTGAAACAATTAAGACTATAATTATTTCCAAAACCTTCTCTATACGAAGGTGAATAGTAGCTGTCCAGTGACATAGGGTCATTGACAGACGCCACAGGCACACCCTCTTTCTCTTCCTGAGAAGCTATTGCTAGCAACCTAACAAGATCTATCTCCACCTAAGAAAGTACAAGATGAGTAGCTTTACGGTACAATCTGCATCCATTGCACCACTTTATAAGATTACGTTCGAATGGACTTTAATGCCTCTACAACAAAGGTTTTTAATGGGTGAAACTATGTGAACACCATCGACCTTTAAGACGTCTCCTCAAGGTACAAAAAACTGTAAGCCCCTAGCAATAGTTTGGAGCGCTACATTCATGGATCAAACTAGAACTCTCACTCTCATCCAATTTATATAGCGCACTAGAAAATGTCACTTGAGGTCAATCCCTTGGGTTCTCAATAAAGATGTATCCCAAGGGAGGCCTCCTACTTAAAAAAAGTGGAAAGTTTTCATGTTGTGATTTCTCATCACCCAAGATCGCATAAGGTGCACAAGGGGAGAGGATAATTTAAAACAACACCCATTTTTGGTGGATTGACAACATGTGTGCAAGCGCACAAAATACAATAAACAATTGTTCATTTTATGTGTACACCAAAATAAATGTGTGATTTGTATGTTAATTTTAGAGCACCAAGTGAAGTATTACATGTTCAAGCACACTGTTAATTTTAAATCCAGATTACAAAGTGAGGATTGTATTGTTCTTTTTAAGAGCACTGAAACCAAATGTTTGAGATTGTGTTCGTTTTAAGAACTAAAACTAAATGTTTAAGATCATGTTCATTTTAAGCACTAAAAAGAAATATTTGAGATAATTTGAGAGATCGCCACAAGATGGAAACAAAAAAGATTAGTAACACAAAAGACCTTACCCTATTGAAAAATTAGAAAACATCAAAGTATGAACCAACATTTTATCTTTCTTTTTGTAATAGTCACTTGCGGTGTAGGGTTCAATGAATGCAATGCACAAATAAGACTTTGATGAAGTAGATGTGATGGATAAAGAGTTGATTGCAGTGCATGAAGAGTTAGATGCAGTGCACAAGGAGTTGACTGTAGTGTAGGTTCAATGTTTATGGTAGACTAGTTCGAACCTACAAAAACATAGAAAAACAATAGTGGCAGATATCCAGCTCAACAAACTTCATATGTGTCACACAACTAAGCAGATGCATTGAAAGGAACATTGATTGTGGTGCAAAACCCAATGAATGCATTGTTGTTTTTGATGATTGCGTCACACTTCCTGTAGCTTCAAAAAAACTTAATTATGTATAGAAATTGTTAATTACGTGAGTTTCACGTCGGGTTCACCAAAATGTAAATCAAAAAATTGACATTCAGTCATAGAGCTAGAAGGAATCAAAACAAACAACCACAATATGCAATCCTATACTCAAATATGATCCAATTTAATCAATAAAAATGTACAACATGGATAAAATCAAATTCAAACAAATGATACCTTCACCTTTACTGTGTTGTCATGGATTACTTCCATTGCTCTTCTTAGTTTGCTTTTGCAAGCTCAAAAATTAGTATGCTTCTATGTCCCCTTAAGCTTCAAGTGTATGAGATGATCACAATGATGCAAATGTTGAAGTTTCATGGTTACCCATCAACGTAATGTGAGGGTTGATTTTATAGAAATGCTTGATTCAAATGAACGATCTAGATTCAAAGATGAAAGATGAAGATCAATGGTCAAGGATTGTTGAGAGGAATTGATTGGGGAGTTAACTGACTTTATTGATTTAATCAAGGGAATTGATTGGTCAATCAATGGGATTGATTGGTCAATCAATGGGATTGATTTATTTGTCAATGGATTTGATTGATTAATCAATGAAATTGATTGATTAGTCAATGTATGAGAGGATAATAATTAATTAAATAATTAATTATTGGAGGATTGTGCAAGTGAGGATTTAATAATAAAATGTTTATTTATTAGTAATGAGTGGATTGAATGTTGAGATGAAATAAGTGAATTAAATAATTTATTTAATCATTTAATATATAAGTGGGAAAGTGGCCAATTAAATTAAGAAGGGTGCTTGATGTTAATTAAACAATTAATGATAAATATTTAATTAAAATAGAAGAATAAGTGTAATTAGCGACGTAATTAAATAAATAAGATTTATTTAATTAATCAGGGAGATTAATGATAATTAGGACATAATCAAATAAATAAGATTTATTAAATTAGTCAGAAAGGGTGAATTAGGATGAATTAATTAAATAACATAAAGTCAATTACTAATAGAATATGGTATTTCATGATAATTAAATAATAAGGTATTATTTAATAATTAAGGAAAAGGGTGAAAACTAGTAAAAAAGTGTTACTCGCATACTAGGACAATTTTGGGTATTTACACAAACCATTGTCATTTTCTAAAAAGATAATTTTTTTTCGTAATTTTACTAATTCAAATTCTGAGATATAGAGACTCACCACCATGATCACATGGATCAATACCACGTGACATGCCTTGTGTTTCATGTGTCTTGTCATCCCACAGTTATAATGATAAACACACCATTATCATTTTCTAAATAGGAAAGTTTTTCCTAATTTTACTCATTCAAATTCTTTCCTAATTATTTCTTATTGTTCCTTTTCTTAGAGAGTTGGAATGTTCCTATTTGTACTTAATTTTCACTTGTGATATAGATGTTAAGTTTATTATATACTCTTTCTTTGCTTTATAATTTCTTATAGAGTGACCACATGAAAAGACACACAATAATACCTTAAATGCTCATTTACTCTATAAGGGTCTACTTTCGTACCCTTCAAGATGTCAAAATATTTACTTTCCATACATGTTTATGAGTGCTAGACATACTTTGAGATACACGATCATTTTAGGATTCACAAGCACCTCAAAGTGGGAAAATGTTACGGTGGAGTTTGCATACATATTATATTTTCCATTTAGATTTATGCTCATTTTGAGGAAATGTTTTGATACATTCATACATATCAACAAATGGTGTAATCTTGTGTGAAGATGCTCCAAGCTCATTTTCATATCCTTTCTCCATCCAAACACACATATCCCTATGCATTTGCATGTTACCTTATCCTTATACCCACATACTTCAATACATTCACCTTATCCCCATGTTTATCACATTTGTCTATACAACTACCTTCATATAACCCATTAATTATGCTTGGATTTGATTGTTTCATTATTTTAGAATTTTTTTTCACATATTTAAGGGTGATCCCACAATACTAGTTTACAATTTTTGGCCAAACTGGACACTGAACTGATTTTTTCTAACTAAATCTTCTCTTTCGGGCACCTATAGTGGTTAAACCGTGAGGAATTTGAAGATGATGCAAACTAGTGATTTGTGACATCTCGTCTGTAGATTCTAAATATATTTTTTTCAAAATTTTTGGAATCAGATTGCACTTCTTTTTCCATCTCCTTCGAAAACTAGTTTTTTTTTTTCAAGAAACACCATTTTTAAGGAGTGACGCTCACCATATAACACAAAATTTTTTTTCCATGAAAGATAAAATTCTATTTTTTTCGAATTTATATTTATAACTATGATATCTAGTGCTTCCAATTGGTTTCATAGTGTTTTATTGAATATTTTTTCCTTAATCAAGTTTCAAAGTCAAACCAACTACAATTCAGACATAGGCAGACCTATAACACAACTTTTTGTATGTATCGAAATTTTTTTTTTTTGTTGGATCAAGGACTTCAATATCTGGTGCACTCATATTTTTCAATTTTTTTGATAATCTTCTATTTTTCCACATGTGCAGAACAAAGAGCTTGATTTTCGGTGAAAAACCTACATTCACAAGAAATAAAAAATAAATATAATAATAAAATTAAATTTATTTAAAATTATACTTTTTGGGAAGCTTATAATAAGGACTACATACAATTTTTTTTTTAAAATGAATTCATTTGATCCCCCAAAAAGTAAATCAAAAGTGGGTTTTTATCAACATTTTGATAGGTGTAAAGGAGACTCTGTTATAGGTATGGTTTAAAACTAGCGGAGTTCTATCCAAGGGGGTTTGATCTAAGGTAGTTTGATCAAACCCTCTTCAATTGTAATGCTTTAAATGGAACTTTTTAAGGCTTAAATCATTATATTTTCTATAAATATGTGATTTCAACAAAAATCAGAATCTCCCAGAAATTGTAAATCAACTTTGTGGGATCACCCTTAACCCATTCATTTTTAAAATTCAAAATTGGCTAGTTGGCCTCCCTTATTTTTCCACCTTGGGTTAACCAAGTACATATTGTATGAAACTTAATGCTATGTGGTAGTATTTAAAGACAAGTATTGACATTCATTTTATACATCTAGACATACATAAAAGAATCCTCTCTCATTCTAGAGCATTGAAGGGGCAATCAATAGTGACAAGTTTCAATTTGGTGCTTTTATAGGAGTAAAAAATGTACACATGTCATTCCAGGACCCTTGCCTATAAGTCTTTAAATCATTATACACATTTATAAGGGTTGATGTAACGACCCCCAATGGATTAAACTTAACAAATTATGTACATATTCCACATAAGAAAACATAAGACATGGAACGTGTCCATTGTGCAAGAAAAGAGACAAGAAATTTCATTATTTCATAAAGTTTGGAACTTACAAAAGTCGTTAATCATAGCAGTTCATATTGGAACACATTCCTTACAATAGACCACATGGTTGAGAACATGTATACACAATGATCCAATTACAAGTAAACCTTCTGATAGGATTCTTCAAACATTCAACTCCTTCAACCACATCAAGGGCGAGAACATTGATGGAGCATGTTTCCACCCTACCACGAAGTGATTCACTTCCTTGGAATTCATCTTGTAAGGAGAACACTTGACCCAACACGTGAGGTAGACTAACAATGCAAATTGATTGGAGTAATGGAATTGTGAGGCAAGACACATCTACATCTATTCACAATATGATCTTCAAACACAAGGAAAAACACTAGTAACACCATTATACATTGACACTTGTGCATATACATAATCAGTCATATAGACAACATATCAGTTTAATTCTAACGTTACTTGGTCCATGATTCCTTATAAGTAACAAGGTTCAATCCATGCAAGTAAAAGTACATTGTCATGATAATTCATATATATGCATACAAGCGAATCAATACATGGAGTTAGAATTGTCAATCTTTTCAAAAAACATATATAATTCAATATCATAGAAATGCAGTGGTTTTCATTATAAGAATACACAAGTATTAAATTAAGAAGGTATAGCTCATGTACATGTATATATATACATATATTTTTATGTAAGTGCTTATACCTTTATACATGGGTATATGTTCTTATAATTGTAAGAGTTTGACCAGGAGAGTGAGGGTTTCTATTTCTTCTTATGTAAATATACCTTCCAATAATATTGCTTGAGAGGAATTTGTTCTAGAATGTCATCACTATGCCCATGAAAATCAAGATAAAAACACAATTTATTGCTTACTTTACAAGGACACATGACATGGTTATCACTCTAGAATAATTATAGCTTCATATTAAACTCTTCATTAGGCTCTTTTGGCATATCCTGGTTTCAAGGTTTTCATAACACTCTTCCATGTAGCCAATCAATGTGTATTATATTATTTTCTTAAGGGGAAATAAGATGATAAACAAATTATAAACCAAGAGACATTATCCAAGGTAAATCTATATGACCACAAATAATCTATAACCTGGAATCACATTAATTACTTACTAGCTAAAATACCACTCACAATATTTTTACCATCCTAGCAATCTCTAACTGGAGTCATTCCAAGTTAACCTAACTTGATAGAGTATCATATGATAAATTATTAGGTTTTCAACTCATGGTCATTTAATAATGATACTTCATAATATTATTAAAAAGACGATATCCATTTAATGCATTACTACTATATATATTGGCAATTTGATTATCAAATAGTCCTTGCTATCGATATACCTGAATTGAAGTTAATATAAGGACAATACAGAGAGGCTATTTTTAAACATAAACATTTGTTGCCATGGCCCAACACTAATTTATAACCTAGTTACTCAAATGGCATGGTTGAGGGGATATTTAGACAACATAGGTACCTATAGATGAGGTTAATGTAACAACACATGCTAAGCCTTTAACTTGATAGGCGCTGCAGAGAAAAAAGAGGGGGGAAAATTGGCTAGCAGAGGGAAGCTACATAGTCGCATACAAGGACATTTTCATGCACAATTCGTTTTGATTAAAAGGCTTAAAGAAACTTCATTTAAAAACTGGGCCCCTTATCTTCTCCCATCATCCACTATGGCCGAGCCAATATGAGAGGTTAAATCAACTTCTAAATGCCATAATATTACCATAGAAAATAGGCAATCAACAAGCTTCAAAGTTATGAGGCTAGAGAGCGGATTAATTCAATCGGTATAACTACATGCAACACTATTTTAATGTATTTTTAAATCATTGGATTTGGAGGGAATAGAACCATGGAGAGGTTCATTGAACAAAAGTCATGAGTGGTCTGTGAGGGCTTCAGGTAAATTCACCCTCAAGAATTCATCGCAAGAAAATTCACCGCTATGACAAATTCACCTCAAGAAAAATTCACCACCAACAATTCACCACCACGAAAAATTAATCAAATGACAGTCATTCTCTCATCAACAAACTAAGTATATGTAGATCATCATTATTAATTTTCAAAATAACAAATATACTTGTCTAAACTATCACTTACAAATTACCATTTATTAACCTAGACTCCTTTATAGTTATTTATAAACATTTGAGTGGATTAATCTAAATTAACCCAAAAGAAACCATATTTTCTATTATAACATATTTCAAATTGTTAAAATATAATTATCCTAAACCAAATGATTGATAGTGGTAAAACAACTAATTTATGATTTTAAATGTGAATAATTGTTATTTGTGAGTTGAGTGAGAATGGTTATCATGATTGAGGCAAGATAGGCTTTCTAATCCTCTTGAAACAAAGAATGAAGAAGATTCACATGAAAATATACGCAATCAAAGCATTTTAAGTTCACAATGAAATGTTAATCCTCTTTTCTTAACATCCAAGCAACACGAAAACGGTCAAAACCGTCATTCAACGTCGAATATTAAGCTCTAATCCTTCTTTAGAATTTGACGTCACTTGACGAATATCTTCTTTAACGATAAAAGCTAAGAAGGTAAGATTCCCCTTTCAAAAAGTATAGGAATAAAGTAATGGCCTCCTCATTCATCTATGGAAACAAGTTAAAAGATTAAATGAGTGAAACATTCACCTTTTTTTCTCTTCTAGTAGGTAGTAAGGTTTTCATAATTATCATAATGATTTTTTTGTGTCATTATTTGAAATTGATTAATAGAAATAAAACAAGAATGAAATAAAATATCAAGAGGATGAGTAAATGGAAAATTAATGTAAGAATGTACAAATGTAAATACAAAAATTTCAAGATATGTGAGAGAAAGCCAAAATAATGATGAATATTAAATCAAAAAATTCAATCCCACGTGTGATCATGGACAAAAATACTAGATATAGATGTAGATATAAAATGGAAAACTAAAATACTAATAGATAAGTTAAGAACTAGCTCATACCATCTTAGGTGTGAAATAGGGAGGTGGAAAACACCCAAGAAGGAGTATACGACATGGTTTATCATCTATACACAAGGTTGGTGAAAATAGAATGGTATTACATAATAGAGTGTTTGACTTATGAAGACATGCAGACGAAATATGCTAATACTTTAATAGTTGAATTTCTTATTATTTTGTTTGGGAAGGAACAAATTGTAATAATAGCAGATTACTTGATCAAAATCTATAACAAAAACTCATATTTAAAAAAGAAATAATGAACAAAAGTAAAAATTAAGATTAATTGATTGGATCCCATAAACTACCCGGTCTCATAATCATCATTTAAAAAAACTTTTATCCATTAATTTCCTTTTAACGGCCTATTAAAAATACGGTTACGTGAATGCTCAACCGGGTAAGCCAATTTATTCCCGGCAAGGTAGAAGAGAGAGAACACGAAATATCGTTGACATTTATCATTCGCCCAAATGGAATCTTTATTAAGGAACATTCGTATATCCTTTCTCTTTTATGCCTTGCCTTTTTATCAGTCTCGAGTCACGGCACCGGTTTATTTATTAGTTTTCTGTCGCTTTACAAGAGTCGCAGGGTGATTTTTGGACGCCTCATACTGGAATGGAATTAGGCTATCTATCTCCCAACTTCTTCCCAATTTAAATGAAGAGGCCTTTCTGTTTTTCACAAAAGAGTGGTAAGAGATGGGGGAGATAAAGATAGAAGAGCCGATAAAAACGGTGGTTGTTCTTGTGCAAGAAAATCGATCTTTCGACCACATGGTCGGATGGATGAAGCGGATTAATCCACAAATGGACGGAGTAACAGGGGAAGAATGGAACCCCCTCTCCACCGCAGACCCCGATTTCGCTAAAATATTTTTCGATGACAAGTCGGGATATGTGGATCCAGATCCTGACCATTCTTACAAAGCCATCAAGGAACAGGTCTTTGGAAACTCCACAGACACTGAGGCGAATCCTCCTCCCATGAACGGATTCGCTCAGCAGGCCGAAAGCGTTAAGAAGGGCATGTCGGAGACTGTGATGAATGGATTCAAACCAGAAGCTGTTCCAGTCTACACTGCCCTGGTTAAAGAATTTGCAGTTTTTGACAGATGGTTTGCGTCCGTGCCGGCCTCAACGTATCCCAACAGACTGTTTGTTCACTCTGCAACTTCTCACGGTGCAATCAGCAACGATGCCATCAACGTCATTGAAGGATATCCACAGAAGACCATCTTTGAATCCGTTTATGAATCCGGCCTCGACTTCGGTATTTATTATCAGTATCCTCCTTCTACTCTCTTCTACAGGAACCTCAGAAAGCTCAAGTACATAACTAAGTTTCACCAGTACGATCTCAGCTTTAAATCTCACGCCAAGAACGGGAAACTGCCCAACTACGTCGTCATTGAGCAACGCTATTTTGATCTCAAGATTCTGCCAGCGAATGATGATCATCCTTCGCATGATGTTGCTGAAGGTCAGAAGTTTGTGAAAGAAGTTTACGAGAAGCTGAGATCGAGTCCCCAGTGGAACGAAATGGTGTTCATTATTACTTACGATGAGCACGGGGGTTTCTTTGATCACGTTCCCACGCCTGTGAGAGATGTCCCCTCTCCCGACGGAATTGTGGGCCCATCGCCTTATTTCTTCAAATTCGACAGATTGGGTGTTCGTGTGCCCACCATAGTCATTTCTCCCTGGATCAACCCAGGAACCGGTATATTTTCTCTCATCACTTTCACTTGCCTGTCACAAGCAAGAACAAAATGAATATGATTATAAATGTGGGTTGCACTTGCAGTGGTGCATAAAGCAAGCGGGCCATATCCTTCCTCTGAATTTGAGCACTCATCGATACCTGCAACCGTGAAGAAGATTTTCAATCTGAAATCAGATTTCTTGACTAAAAGAGATGCTTGGGCCGGCACTTTCGAAGGCATATTACAATTGCGGGAGAGTCCAAGGACAGATTGCCCGGGTATCATATTCTCCTCACTTGATTTGTTTAAAAGCTGTCCTGTTATATTAAATCTGATTTCTTTGTCAATTTTGTGTGTGCAGTTACGCTGCCAGAACCATCTAAGCTAAGGCCTGGAGAAGCAAAGGAGAAGGCGCGTTTAAACGATCTTCAGAGGGAGTTGGTTCAGCTGGCAGCTCAATTGAATGGAGACCACGCTCTGGATAGTTACCCGGATGAACTCGCCGACAAGATGTGCGTAAAAGAAGCTGTGCAATACATTGAGCGCGCTGTAAAACGCTTCTTTGAGGCATGCGAAAAAGCGAGAATGGACGGCGAAGACGAGTCAGAGATTGTGAAGGTTCCATGTGAGAAGACAGAGCCTTCGGGAATCCGGGTGGCTTTAAGAAATATGATATCCTGCCTTGCCTGTGGCACTAAAACTTAATAATTATACCTTATTCTCCAGCCATGTGTAGCGGCATGTTACGCTGAGTTGGAAGACTCAAGAAGCATATTTTCTCACAGCCAACCCTACGAATTCAAATTATATTTATTGATTATTCTTTTGAGTGATTGAAAAACGATTAATTTATTATTAAATATGCTATCAGTTTTAATTTAATATTATTCAATCAGTTATATAATAATATATTTATAAATTATTTTTAATAAATTTAATTTTTAGAATAAGGGGGAGGGTTAAAGGTTGGGTTATGTGTAATTGATGTTGTCATGAGGAGGTTGGTTAAAATGGGAAATGAGGAGGTTGGTTAAAATGGGAAATGCTAAGATATGGGGAAGAGAAGTGGCAAAAAAAAACATGAGTAAAGGGAGATGGATTAATAGAAAGGGATAGATTGGAAGGGAGAAATATAACTAAAAGTAAAGTTAGGATTAGAGTAAGGATGGAAAGGAAGGTTAGACAAGGCTCTTATGTGAAAAGTGTGTATAGAAGTTTTGATGGCTACAAAGATCTTGTACATGTGAGTTTAATGGGAAGGATAAATGATAAAAAGTGGAGTTTGGGATGGAGAAGGTACAAAAGGAAGGATAAAAATATTAACAAAAGAAACAACAAAGGAAAGATTGATGGGTGCATGTGTGTGTTTACTATGATAATACCCTATAAGATGTCTCAATAATAGAAGCAGTAGTGGGATCTCCCTCACAAGTGTGGATAAACTGCTTACATGTCTAAAAATGTTTTACAATTTTATTATGTTTATAAGTTTCAACAAAAGCCAAAATGACTTCATCGTTAAAATCACCATAAAATCACCATTATTGTCTGGTTGGTAATTGGGTACATCAGTTGGATTAGATGGAAAAGGAGGGAAAAAAGTAGGAATGTCCAAAAGAGAAGAAGATGACATTTCTATGAAAGAGGTAAAGAAAGGGATAAATATGGTGGGATTTCATCTAGAATTGTACTAAATAAGAAGAGAAGTAGAGATAGATAGCTTAAAAGGACTCATGAAAGGAAAAATATAAGTTCTTGTTTCTAACTTGATTTTAGTCAATGTTGTGAAATCTAATGTGTATATACAACTATCCTCGTATGTATTGTCATTTATAGCTAGTTATTTACACATTTTTTCTTAAATTTAATCTTGTATTTAGCTCAATGTTTATATAACTTTTTTTATTTGCTATATTAAAAAAAATACTTTTCTAGTAAACATAAAATATTTTAAAAGTAAATATTATGCTTCAAACCCCATTTATTTTAATACCTATTTCCTAATATATTTCAATGTGCTTCTCCAAAAAAATCATTTAATAGTAAATAGGTCTTCTTTGCATAAGCATTTCATTTAACTCACACATAGTAAATAGTTTTGATTTCACTTGTTAAAAATAACGCTTGTCCTACATTTGAAGGTCAAATACTTAAAACAAATTACATTGATAAAAAAAGAAAAGAAAGAAAAACCAATCTCCTTCAACAAACACATAAATCCCTATGAATAAAATCTCCACTTAAAAGAAGGTAGTAAGCACAAAAGAGAGGAAGAGAGCATATATCAAATAGTAGAGGAATGTCTTCATGATCAAAACTATGACCATCAATATAGAAAATGACATTAAAAGAAAATGATAGCAAATTAAATATTAAATAATAATAGAAAATACAAATCAAAGAACGTATGATAAGATATATAAGCACAAATATAAAATAACTTGAAATTAAATTAAGCTAAATAAAATAGCAAAAAGTAAATTAATGATTGCAAAATTATATATATAGATAGTTAAAATAGTAATAAATAAATTAAAAAACATTTTATTTAGTAATAAATTTTATCTTATAATAATAATGATGGTGGGTTGGACTCTATACATTGAGATGCTTTAAGCACTTAGTCTTCACTTAATAGCATAAAATATCTACTTCCATCTTTTTTTTAATGACATTCAATCATTAAGGTTGTAAGTAATAAAAATGACTATGTTTTTAGGTTAATTGCTATTAGGTAAACAACAACTAACCTTGGAACAAAAAAAGATGATATTGTTGTTAATTTATGTAGATTGGATAGGTGTCTCCAAACCCAACAAATATTTAATTAATTAATTAATTTTTCTGGAAACTTCTAGAAAGGAGCGAGTTGTCCATATAATTATTTAATTAATTAATTGATTCCTCTAGAGACTTCTAGAATCCAGTTAGTTAGGCTTTGTTAGAGTCTAATTAATCTTAGCCATTGATTGAGATTAAATCATGGCCATTGGTTTTTCAATGAGAATAGTATAAAAGGGGATCAATGGGCATTTGGAGAACACACACTTGAGAAACATTTGCAGTGATAGCAAATAGTTTTGCAGTGATAGCAAGGACGCAGTGATAACGTTGGGGACAACAGTTGTGGTATTTAACAAAATAAATTGAGGGAAGAATTTTCGAAGAAGAATATTGTCGGAGCTCTGCCAGTAAGAGGCAAGCAATTTATGTATCTCTTGATTTGTTGAAGTTTAATAAAATTCCTCATCTGTAGTACTGGTTTTCCCTTCAGGGCTTTTCTAGGGACAATTTGTCCAAAAATATTGTGTTCATTATTTTGCATGTTTTCTTCTCTATTCTTGTTGTTTTATTTGTGAAGTTCCAGTTGTGTTATTTTTCAATATTTGTTGTGAATTAATTTTTTGGCAGTCAAATAATCTATTTAGATAGGAGATTAATAATCAGTAAATGCAATAGAATTTTCACATGGTATCAGAGCAGATAGGAGGGCAGAAAAAGCTCAGTGCAAACACAAAAAGGAAAAATTGAGGGTTTATAAAACCCAGTTCTACCTCTTCAGAATTATTTTTTATTATTTTATCTTTTGAGATGGCCTCAACAGGTTTAAGAGACCAGGATAGATTGGATGGAGCCTCAAATTTTGGTGTCTGGAAAGCCAAAATTTCTTTATTGCTGGAAGAGAATGGTATCAAGGAATATGTGATCAGTGTTGTAGTTGTACCTACAGATCCAACACAACTCTTAGCATATAAGAAGGAAGATGCCAAAGCAAGGAGGTAGATTCTTGATGGTGTCAAGGACCATATTGTTCCACATATTGTAGAGTTAGATACAACGAAGAAGATGTGGGACACCATTTTGAATCTGTACTAGAATGATACCACTAACTAGAAACTGATTCTCAGAGAAAAGTTGAGGAATACCTGGATGAACAAGGGAGAAGATGTTACAAGTTACCTCACCAGATTCAGACTTGTCAAGGATGAATTGGCAGCTATTGGAGATAAACCAGATGATGACGAGCTATTACGAATAACCCTAAATGGGTTTACTAAGCAGTGGGATGTCTTTGTTCAAGTTATCAATGGACAAGACACCTTACCGAGTTGGGATCAACTATGGAGTGACTTCACTCAAGAGGAGCTTAGACTAAGTCTTGTTAGTGGAACCGACAGTAAGAGTAAAAAAAGTGAGGCAAAACAAGAAAACGTTGCCCTAGTAGGCAAAATGAAAGTGAAGAAAGGGTCTAGCAAAGGATCAAATCTACAAAGTGAGAAGAAGAAGGACAACTTGTCTAAGATCAAGTGCTATGGCTATCATGAGTTTGGCCACTATGTCAACGATTGCCCACAAAGGAAGAAGAACGAAAAGAAAGGCAAGAAGCAGACGACAACTTCAATAAGTGCAGATAAGCTCTCTGATAGAATGGAGGATGAGTTTGCACTCATAGCTTGTATGGTTAGCTCAACCTCACAGGGTGTTTGGTATATAGATAGTGGGGCGTCATTTCATATGACAGGAGTTAGAGAGTACTTCTCCAGTTATAAGGAGGAGGACATCAGAATCCAGATTTCTATGGGGAACATGTCCAAACTCAATCCAATTGGGAAAGGGACTGTTCTATTTTAGAGGGAGAATTGCAAGTTGATTCCCATTCATGATGTGTTGCATGTGTCAGGCTTGGGTATGAATCTGATTTTTGTATATGTCCTTCAAGATAAATGCTACAATGTACTCTTTAGAGGGGCGAATGTGTTAATCAAGCATAAGGATTGAAAATCACCCATAACTATTGGAGTTAGGAGTAGTTGGCTTTACAGGTTTCCGTTTGATACTCATAAGGCACTCATGAGTAGTAGTAATTATAGAGATCAAGGAGAGTTATGGCATAGGAGGATGGGCCATATACATCATGGAGCACTTAAATTGCTTCGTGAGACAGTGACAGGTGTTCCAGAGGTGAGCACAAAGCATGATGATGTAAGGGATGTGTATTGGGGAAGTTTGCGAAAGTAGCTTTTCCAAGGAGTGACACCAGATCTAAGGGTGTTCTTGATTTAGTACATTCAGACATATGTGGACCAATGTCGACGAATTCTCTCAGAGGATACAATTACTTTGTTAATTTTATTGATGATTTCTCTAGGAAGACCTGGATATACTTCTTGAAGACCAAGGATGAAGTTTTCAATCGCTTCCAAGAGTTCAAAGCTCTTGTGGAGAATTCGATAGGCAAGAAGATAAAGGTTCTTAAGTCAAAAAATGGAGGTGAGTACAAAGGGAAAGAGTTCCAATATTTTTGTACCAGGGAAGGAATCAAGAGAGAGTGGACTATTTCTTACAACCCGCAGCAAAATGGGGTTGCTGAGAGGAAGAATCGTTCTATATCAGAGGCAAAAAGGGCTATATTGTATGACCAAGATATGCCACGTTACTTATGGGCAAAGGCATGCAGTACAACAGTATACATACATAATAGGGTTCCACATAAGGTATTGGGAAAGATGACACCAGAGGAGGCGTTCTCAGGGAAGAAGCTAGATGTTAGCCACTTCAAGATATTTGGGAGTTTGGCATATTGTCACATTCTAGGGCCTACACATTCCAAGTTAGATTAGATTGCAGAGAGAGGGTACTTTGTTGGGTACAGTGAAACCTCAAAGGCATATTAGATATTTATTCCAGGGGCCAGGAGGATTATAGTTAGGCGTGATGTCAAGTTCATGGAGAACAAGGCATTTAGAAGATCCAAAGATTTCCTAGCAGATGATCAGAATGAGTAGCCAGTAGAAGCTCCAAGGATCGTGCAACCAGATCAGGGGTAACGAAGCTCGAGTATAGTTACTAGTACAAGCATAGGCTCAAGTACTGAGAGTTCACAGAGTATGGAGCAATAGATGCAAAAGATCCAAGAGATGCATTAGGAAGACATGGAGGTTGATACTTCATCCTCTACAATTGGCAGCATGAACCAACATACACATAGGGATACTCAAGAGTTTATGGGAGCTCCTAGGATGAGTAATAGATAGCAAAGACAACTAACTAGGTATAATGACTATATGGCATTAGTTAGTTAGTTGGTAGATAGTGATCCTTCCAACTATTAGGAGGTAGTACAATAGTGTAGGTGTGGCGATATGCGATGGTTGAGGAATATACCTTAATAGTGAAAAATGATGTGTGGGAGGTTGTGCCTAGACTGACAGATAGGGTGGTGGTTGGATCACGCTGGATCTATAAGATCAAGCACGGTGCCGATGGTAGCATCGAGAAATACAAGGCAAGGTTTGTGGCCAAGGGGTTCTCTCAGAAGGAGGGAATAGACTATGAGGAGATATTCTCTCCACTGGCCAGGTATACTTCTATACGAGCCGTGATCTCACTTATAGCATATATGGGATGGTAGATCCATCAAATGGATGTCAAAACGATGTTTCTTAATGGTGAATTAATAGAGGAGGTATACATAGAACAACCAGAGGGATTTGTAGCACAAAACAACAAAACCCATGTGTGCAGATTGAAAAGATCAGCTTTGTACGAACTCAAGTAGGCTCCCAGGGCGTGGTATGAGCGCATAGATAAATACTTGCAGGGAATGGGCTTTGTGAAGAGTGAGGCGGATGCTAACCTTTACTACTTGGTGGTTGGGGGTGAGGTTCTCATTCTTGTTCTATATGTGGATGGCATGTTTTTAACAGGTTCATTGGGGCTTATAGAGGAGTGCAAGAGGGACCTTGCAGTAGAGTTCGAGATGAAGGATTTGGGGCTTATGCACTAATTTCTAGGCATGGAGGTATGATAGATAGATGGAGAGATTTTCCTTGGACAAGGGAAATACTGCATCAAAATCTTGAGGAGGTTCGAGATGGAGGATTGCAGAGCCATGTCTACTCTTATGGTCGCAAATTGGAAGAAGTTAGACTCATTTAGGGAGAAGGATGTAGACCCCACCTTATATAGGTAGTTGATTGGATCTCTCATGTATTTGGTCAACACTAGGACAACTATATCCTTTGCAGTAAACTCTCTTAGTTAGTTCATGGTTGAACTGAAGAGAGTGCATTGGACAACAACAAAGCATGCGTTGTAGTCTATTTGTGTGGTACAATCGAGTATGGGATTAGATATGCTCGAGGTGATGGTATCAGGTTGATAGGCTATATTGATGTAGATTGGGTAGTTAGTACAACAGACAGGAAAAACACTTCAGGGTGTTGCTTCAGCTTGGGATTAGGAGTTGTCTCTTGGTACAACAGGAAGCAAAAGTCCATGGCTTTGAGTCCTGTAGAGGCAAAATACATAGTAGCTAGCATGGCAATGTGTGAGGTGATATGGCTTCAGAAGTTGTTGGTAGCCTTGTTTGGTCAGAGGGTTGAGACTACAGTGATACACTGCGACAATCAAAGTTGCATCAAATTGTCTGAGAATCTGGTGTTTCATGATAGGTCTAAGCATATAGACATCAGATGTACCATTTCATTAGGGAATGTGTACAACGGGGGATTGTTCAACTACAGTATATACCTACAGATCAGTAGGTAGCAAACATTTTGACAAAGGCATTAGGGAAGGAAAAATTAATCTTCTTTAGAGATATGTTGGGTGTCATGCGGAACACCTTCCTCGCTAAGAGGGAGTGTTAATTTATGTAGCTTGGACATGTGTCTCCAAACCCAAGAAATATTTAATTAATTAATTGATTTTTCTGGAAACTTCTAGAAAGGAGTGAGTTGTCTAGATAATTATTTAATTAATTAATTGATTCCTCTGGAGACTTCTAGAATCCAATTAGTTAGGGTTTGTTAGAGTCTAATTAATCTTAGCCATTGATTGAGATTAAATCATGGCCATTGGTTTTTCAATGAGAATAGTATAAAAGGGGATCAATGGGCATTTGGAGAACACACACTTGAGAAAAATTTGTAGTGATAGCAAATAGTTTTGTAGTGATAGCAAGGACGTAGTGATAGCGTCTGGGACAACAACTGTGGAATTTCAACAGAAGAAATTGAGGGAAGAATTTCTGAAGAAGAATATTCCTGGAGCTCTGCCAGTAAGAGGCAAGCAGTTTATGTATCTCTTGATTTGCTGAAGTTTAATAAAATTCCTCATCTACAGTATTGGTTTTCCCTTCGGGGTTTTTCTAGGGACAATTTGTCCAAAAATATTGTGCTCATTATTTTGCATGTTTTCTTCTCTATTCCCATGGTTTTAATTGTGAAGTTATAGTTGTGTTATTTTTCAATATTTGCTGTGAATTAATTTTTCGGCAGTCAAATAATCTATTTAGATAGGAGATTAATAATCAATAATTGCAATAGAACTTTCACAATTGTAAATTAAATTACCACAAAAATTTATATTTATCATTCAATTATAATTTTTTTTTTAAAACTATTTGTATGATAGTTGTTCTTCCAAAAATTATTATATAACAATTATACTAAAAATAAACCACATCTTCAGTTCACTTTACCTAATTAGGTAGCTAACTATCCTAACTCTAATCAACCTTTTTGTTCTCTCAAATTTAATTTTGTACAAGAAAAGAAAAAAAACATGGAGGCTATGTACCTAGCTATACTTACACAAGTCTGAATCCATGGAAAAAAACTTTGAAAAACTCCAGTTCCATGTTCTCCAGTTAAGTAAGTGGTTGTCTAATTTCTAATCATTTCCTAAAGCTTTTCTTTTGTGGGGTTTTGACCTAACGACGTCAGTAGTATTGGCATTGTTGTAGTAATTTTGTACTAACCCTCTTCGGTGGTCCATTCTCAACCGTCCTATCTAACTCCCCAGGTTGTGATGTTTTCACCCATTTTGGTATTCGTATGCTTCATACGCTAAGAATTTTGGTTCACTATTACAAATTTTTAGCTCTAAAGAATAATAAAGAAAATAATTAAATTATAGTTTAATTTATTTTAGAATTTTTAAAAAATTATGTTTAGTTTAATTAATTCATAGAAGCAGTTATAAATTAGTTTTTCAATATATATATTTTTGAATTTGATTGTCTACCACATTACAATTTAATATTATTTTCAAATATATTTAAATTTTATTAAATGATAATTAACTTATAATTCGTTATAATATATTATATAAAATAAATCAAAACATTTAAAGTTATGAATCTTATTTTATTTTATGTATAATTCAATGATATAATAATTTTCATTTCGTTTAACTTGAAAGAATTATGATTTCAATTCCATCTACATATTACTATTAAAAGTAAATTCTATTTTTCATTCTTGTTCAAATCATATAATTATAATCAACAATATTAAGTAGTAGAGTAAGTAAATCTACACATGTTGGAGTTGATAATTCTTACGATCATTAAATTTCATATGTAACATGTCCATTGTTCTACCCATTGCTTTTACTATGTTTTACTCATAAGTTAAAGTTTTTGCTTCTAACATTATGAGCCATAATTTTTTTTCCTTTTCACATAAATAATAAGATGCAAATTTGAGACATAACCATTCCAAACTTTCCTATTGCATAACATAGAATCATTTCAATATTTCAATCAACGATTTCACATTACATAATTGCATGATAATATTTCCCATTTAAACAATTTCTCAATAAGAATAGAATAACATGTTTACATACATAGCTTCTATGAGATCAATGATAAAGATATATAAACAAAGTACAATGGTCTAGATGTCCCCAATGTTGGTGCATACCTCCTAGATGTTCCCATCACTAGTGCATACATTCTAGGTGTCCCCAAACTGGCACTACATCCTCAAATCCTGGTCGTCAACTGTATGAGGGAGAGCATCACTCAAACACTTTTCTGCCAACCATGGACTTACTGCGGTCCCCTGCACATCTACCTAACTAGTAAGATTGCCCTACCCTTTGACAAAGATATTGATTTGGTAACCCCATAATCATGACCTTCCTAAGCATAGTGTTGTGTCATACATATCTAGAGCTACCATACATTGGTTTCACTACCTAGAATGCAATCATGGATCACAATGAACTGACAGTATAAGTAGTTGCTACTTACACTTCTTTGGCCAAAGAATTCAACACCCAGTACTTCGCGTGAGAGTCATTTTTCCACTCACCCTTAAGCTCAATTTGGTATTAACCATAAACATAACACACATTCACTCTAAGGTGATAACATACCAAATGTTCAACAAGGAAATTTCCTTAACCATGGATTACCCTAACCCAAGGAATATTTAAGTCTAATAAATTGATTATCTAGGTTACACCCTTACCTATGGATTTCACTAACCCCAAGTATAACCACACTAACCATACATGTACACATACTAGTGTCTAGCTAGGTTACCCCCTTTCCCATGAACTTCACTAACCTTAGGAATAACCATGCTAACCCCTTAAGTTCAAAATGACATTATCATAAGAGTACTACAAGATAGAAACATATTCCACCTTATGCGTTATCCATATAGACTTAACGAACTAAGTATAGTTCTAATAGAATTTAAGCTACACATACTTCAACATTATATAAATGTATTCCCAAATAATAGGGTTCACTAATTCAAGACTCATTCAAGAATCATACAAGAATATTCCACACAAGGAAATAACTAAGTTCATAAGAACAAGCATATCATGCATTCAAAGATTATTCCAAAACTAGGAAATAACTAGGTTCATAAGAACAAACATATTATGCATTCTAAAAAGCAATCTTTTTCCAAACAAGGCATTTATAATCAAATAACCTTTCAAACATAGATAATGAAGGAATAGAAACCAACATGCCTGGATATTAAGTTCCAACTGAAAATGTTGCTTTCCAACCTTAGCCTTCACCACCACGAATGCTACTTCTCCAAATTTCAACTAATGTCCAGACAGTAGCCTCTTATATATTCTCTCAACAATACAATTGTAAAATAACATAGCAACTCGCTAACTCTCAAGCTTTCTAATTCACTTGCACAAAATACAACATAATAACAACAAAGAAATCAGAATGTGAAGTGTCACAAATGATAGAAAGAGAACCTCTATATATACTAAAATTTGAGCTTCCAAAGGTTACAAACAAGCTAGTAATTTTTCCACCTTCCTACTCACACGCAACGACTCAGCCGAACAAACTCTTAGATTGGAACACATAACAATCCTCATATTTCTAATTACATGGAATGGCTGAGTCGACCTCATGCTTGTGACAACAAGACTTCCTTTTATTGGGTCAAGCATAGTAATACAAAGCTACAGGTTTCCTATATGGTTTGCAAGCTGACTACCCTCTCAAAACTTTGACATCTATTCTTTGACTAAGTTACATGCTAATCTTATGACTTCACCAAGTTGGGTGTAGGTTTAAGAGTCCTTATTGTTTTCACATTCTACAGATTTGGCACCACATATTCACATATTAGCACCCTTTGTTATAGCACAATCAAAGATTTGTTCAACATTATGAAATCTGCATTATTCTTTTTGCAACATATAAACTGTATTCTCCATTTCATGCATAGTTAATAAGTCTTCATTTAATTGTTCCAAGTTTTCTCTAAAGCATAGATTTAAAATTAGCCACAACATTATGTATAAGGCAACACTTTAATGCGCTTGGAATTACTTAAATTGCTTTAGACTTAACAACTTCTGCGCTATATCAAAGCGTTTTATATATTTTAAACACTTTAACATTATATAACAACAACGCTATATAATGTGCCTTGCTTTATTTAAAGAATTTCAAAATAAGCAATAACATATAAATAAAATATATATTACATATATATCATTAATATATATATATATATACATTTATATATATATTATCATAAACACATGATTACCCATTTCATTGCTTGTCAATTAAATATTTATATAAAAACATATATTAAAATAATTATATACACATACATATTCCTATATACATATATTAATATATTATGTATATACATTTCCATTAATGTATCTATATACATATATATACATATATATACATATACATACACACATATACATACATACATACATACATACATACATACATACATATATATATATATTACATTATTTCAACATCCACATTTAAACACATATATTCACGAACTCATCAATCAATGTATATTCATGAAGTGTATATATATATACATGTATTTGTCCAATGGATATTCCCATGCATATGGGTTATACCTAAAAATTTTGTAGCCAACGAACTATCTGGGATGATGGACTATCCATTGAAGGATAAACCTAGCTTGTGTACTTACTAGTTAAGTAGGTTTATTCCAAGTAGATTGTTATGGTGATAGGTTATCTGGGATGATGGACTATCCATTGAAGGAAATACCTATGCATAGCTTAAGATAGCCTTAAGTCAAATCGACCTTGAATAGTGTATGTGATAGATGACCCTCAGTAGAACATATTGAATGAAACACTTTAGCCAAAGTAGTGTGACGACCTTTGGCTCTACTGTCAGTTCTGCACATGTGGAAAAATAGAATATTATAATTTTTTTTTGAAAAATATGAGTGCACCAGATATTGAAGTCATTGATCCAATGGATAAAAAAATTTAATTTCGATACATACAAAAAAAGTTACGCGTTATACAGTCCGCCTATGTCTAAATTGTAATTGGTTTGACTTCAAAACTTGATTAAGGAAAAATATTCAATAAAACACTACCTAACCAAGTGGAAGCACTAGATATTGGAGTTACAAATCTAAATTTGAAAGAATTAGAATTTTATCCTTCATGGAAAAAAAGTTATGCGTTATACGGTGAGCGTCACTCCTTAAAAATGTTGTTTTCTAAAAAAAACTAGTTTTTGAGGGAGATGGAAAAAGGGGTGCAATATGATTCCAAAATTTTTGAAAAAAATATATTTAGAATCTATAGAAAAAATTTCATGAAACTCTAGTTTGCATCATCTTCAAATTCCTCACAGTTTAGCCGCTATAGGTGCCCAAAAGTAAAGATTTAGTTAGAAAAAAATATTTTAGTGACCAGTTTGGCCAAAAATTGTAAACCACTATTGTGGGATCACCCTTACCTAATTTACTTGCTTGTATGGTGTAAAGTTAGAAATTTTTACTACATTGAAGGGTTGACATGTTACACTCTTCTACTTATCATAACCTTGTGATTACAAAGGGATTGGATGATAGCATGAATTTTCTCAAAAATTATAGATTATTGATAGCTTGGAAGATGGTGATTTTATAGGTTTCACTTGACATCAATCAACGATGGAGAGTGATATGAAGAATCAATGGTTGAGATTGATTGTGAGGACATAAGGAATGTGTATACGATATGTGTCCTTTTGGAGTGTTTGATTGGTGATTTAATTGATTGAATGGATGAGTGAACAAATTTGATTGATGGGTGAATTGAGAATGAGTTTAAGTGGATTGATGTGATTTTTTAGTTAACTCGCTTAATTGATGGATGGAAGAATGTTAATAGTATTAAATGAATAAATTTAGTTAATTCATGTGCATGAGGAGAAGATATTATTAGAAATAAATAAAATATTATTTTTATTTATTTAGAGGAAGTAAAAATAGAAAAGTAATTAAATAAATTATATTAATTTATTTAATTGTAGAGAAAATGTTAGTTGATTGAATAATTAAAATTATTTAATTATACTGGTTAAGAAAATTTAATGAATGAATGAATTAAATAAAAAATATTTAATTAATATGGATGAAAATAAATTGATGAATTAATTAAATAATTAAAAATATTTAATTAACATGGAGAGGAAAAATTGACGAATTAATTAAATAATTAAAAATATTTAATTAACATGGAGAGGAAAAATTGACGAATTAATTAAATAATTAAAAATTATTTAATTAACATGGAGAGGAAAAATTGATAAATTAATTAAATAATATTTAATTAATGTGGATGAGAGAAGATGACGAAGTAATCAAATAATTAAAAAATATTTAATCAAATTGGATGAGGGAAATTGGTGTGGATGGTGTTAGCTTAATTAAATAATTAAAATTATTTAATTAATATTGATAGAGAATTGATGAGAAATGATGAGGTGATTAGATAAAATGCATTAGTCCTTTTTAGGTTCACTTTATTATGTCACTTTTGTGTTGAATCCCTTATGTTCTTCTTGTAACAAATCATTTTTCAGCATAATTGTTTTGGACATTAGTGCTTAGCGTGGACGTCCATGCATAGCCCTCGAGTTTCCCATAATGATTTATCATTCAAAAGTCATTTCTAAGCATTTTTACACTTGTCACCTTTCTAGGTTAGTGGAAACAACTCAAGGTTCTTCCAAATGGCTTGTTAGCCTCTTCCTCTTCCCTCTTCTCATTTTTGAAACTAATCTATCATTTTAGAAAACTCTCTCTCTTCACTCTTGCATTCTAAAGTTCACACAATTCTCTACAACTTATTATAACTTGCTATAACACTCATACAACATTCTCTCACAACTATCTTGTTCTCTTTGACTTCTTCAAACATTGCAAGTAATAAATTATTATTTTTATCTTGTGCCCTTGAGCATCTTGGGATTATCACATCCATTTTTATTTTATTTTAGTTTCAATATTGTAAATTCACAACTCTGACCATTCTTAGACACACTTGGGATAGGAGAATTTACATATCATTTCATCTATGTCTATCTATCTTGGCTTTTGTGGAGGTGGAAACACTAAAGAAGGGATGTGACTAAGGAAAATCGCCAACCAACCCAAAACATTTTTCTCATGTCTTGTTGTGTTTGTAGGTTAGGTGGATTCTCGAACTTCAATTGTGCATCTTGGGAATTTCTTCTCACATCCATGTTAGATTATAATGTGACACAAGGATGTTCACATGACGTGTTAGAATCCTTGTCTAATATTATTATCTTTCTATCCCAAGTTCTCTGTTATTCATGTTTTTCATTTCTATCTAGTTTAAAAGTTATAATTTTTTTTTTCATATATTTTAAGTAGTTTATTTCTTTTCAAGTATTTTAGCTAGTTAATTTATCCTAATGTAATTAGTGAAATTTCCTCTCAAAGAAACCTTGTTTTCCTTTTGTCAAAGTCAAATTTCCTACATTACATTATCCTAGAGATTCTAATTCACCAAAAGGCCAACTCCACAACTTGGATACAACCAGGGCTAATCATCTAGTGCTTCCACATAATTGGGGACTAAACCCATGGACCCAATGTAAGCACTCCATACAATAGCCAACATAGCTACTATTTTCCCATGTGATTAGGGAGGCAAAAGTAAGCATCTAATATGAATAATCTTTTCCTACACATGAACATTAGATAAAAGAACATAACCAACATGGAAGAGGGTAGTCCCATACTACCAAACAAGAGCTCCAAGTCACAACCATGCAAAATGAAAAAATATAACCAACTCAAATATATTTACCTTGAGTATCTAGTACCCAATGTTGGTTCTTTTGAATCTCAAGTCACTATTCTACCAAAATTTATTTTTCATATTGTTTCTCTAAAATAAAACTTGAGCCATTACAAATTAGCAATCAACCAATTCCTTACAAAAATCTCACAAGATTTCCCATCAAAATCTTAAAATAAAAGAATAACCATAACTCAAATACCATGGATCCATTATATGCACCAACAAGAAAACACTGCAATCAACATATGAGAACATACAAGTACATGCAAACCATATGTGACATAATCAGGAACATAAAACCAAATACAACCCATGTAACTACCTTGAATTTGACATCATATATAAATTTCTTTCCTACAAACTCTTTAGCAATTAAAATCTAAAAAAATCTTACCTACTAAACATGTAGGTATTTCCATATTGACCCTTCGAGGAGAATACTATAAAAACCAATCTACAAAAGATGTATTAGTATTTTGACATGTAAACATCATGTTTAGAAATTAATGAGAAAGAGATAAGAAGAATAGAATCAACCACAAGAAGAAAAGAGACATATGTATACCTTAGAAAATCTATTTTAAAAAAATTCTATCCTTGAAAGTATTGCACAACTTAATGTATTAACAAATAATTATGGTTATAATATATTCATAGAGATTCTTCATGCAATACTTCAATATGAGCATCATTCTTTCTCGTTTTAAGGAAAACTGGAAACATAATCTTAAAAAATACATTCCAAATATCCTTTATCCCATGCACCTCTAATATATACTTAAGAAGACATGAAAACTCCCCAAAAAATAATATCGTGGGCCTAAATGAGGTCTCAAAATATCATGATATGAACTCTCATGACCTTGAAATGTGTAGAGCTATCTCAAAATAGAAAATAACTCTTAAAAACGATCTTTGAATTCCACCAATAAGGTTAGCACATGTAACTTCCAAATAATCTTCCATCTTACACCCACTAATAATAGAATATGCTCTTACAAGTCCATTATGTAACCCCCTCATTAATGCCTCATTAAAATAATATTTTTTCAAGTCTCTAAAAAATAATAAAATAATTACATGTATTAACCCTCACATGGGCATCCCAATTTCCCTATTCTAGGATCCTTGGATATACATAAGTTATTTACTCATCTGCAAATTTAATTAATTTACAATAGACCTAAGGATATGCAAGGTGAGTAGCACACCTAATCCTAATTGATGCCAAATTGGGGGCATACGAGCTACTCTAGTTCCTTTTTTACTTCCATGGGTGTTTTGGCCATTGAGTGACACACCAGGTCATATTATATTTCCTATACTAGGGGCAACATCACCTTCTAGATCCCATCTCAAGCCCTCTTATGCTTATAAAAAATTATCATTCTAAATGTTAAGAATGTTTCTCACATGAATTATTTATTATTGCTATTTATATAGATGATTCATATTCTTACATTCTTATCTCTTGATTATAAATTTAATTTAATTTATTAATTACATGTTGCATATATCATTCCTATGTCAAGTTTTCAAGGGGCAACATGAGATATAGAAACTCACCACCATGATCACATGGATCAATACCACATGAAATGCCTTATTTTTTATGTGTTGTGTCATCCCATGGTTATCATGGTAAATAAACCATTATCATTTTCTAAAAAGACAAGCCTTTCATAATTTTACTCATTCAAATTTTGAGATATAGAGACTCACCACCATGATCACATGGATCAATAATGCATGACATGACTTGTGCTTCATGTGTCTTTTCATCCCATGGTTACACATGATAAACACACCATTATCATTTTATTAATAGGATTTTTTTCCCCCTAATTTTACTCATTCAAATTATTTATTATTGTTCCTATTCAAGTAGAGAGTTGGAATGTACCTATTTGTACTTAATTTTCACTTGTGTGATAGATGCTAAGTTTATTGTACATTCTTTCTTTGGTTTGTAATTTTAGGTAAAGTGAGCATATCAAAAGATACACAATAACACCTTAAATTATCCTTTACACTATAAGGACATGCTTTCATACCCTTTCATGTCAAAATATTTACTTTGCATACATGTTTATGAGTGCTACATACTTTGAGATAGATGATCATTTTAGGATTCACAAGCACCTCAAAGTGGGAAAATGTAACAGTGGTGATTGCATACATATTCTATTTTCCATTAAGATTTATGCTCATTTTGAGGATTTTTTGATACATGTACACATCAACAAATGGTGTAATTGTGTGAAGATGCTCCAAGCTTATTTCTGTATCCTTTCTCCATCCAAACATACATATCATTATGCATTTGGTTGTTACCTTATCCTTATACCCACATACTTCAATACATTCACCTTATCCCCACATTTATCACATTTGTCTATACACCTACCTCCATATAACCCATTAATTGTGCTTGGAATTGATCATTTCTTATTTTGAGTAATATTTTCTCACATATTTAATCCTTTCATTTTAAAATTCCAAATTAGCTAATTGGCCCCCATTATTTTTCCACCTTGGGTTAATCAAGTACATATTTTATGAAATTTAATGGTATGCGGTAGTATCTAACAACATGTGTTACCATTCATTTTATAAATTAAGACATACACAAAAGCACCCTCTATCATTCTAAAGCATTGAAGGGGCAATTAATAGTGACACATTTCAATTTGGTTCTTTTAAAAGAGTAAAAAGTGTACACGCACCATCCTAGGGCCCTTGCCTTATGTCTTTGAATCATTATACACATTTCTAAGGGTTGACCTAAGAGAACTTGTCTCCTTGTGAAAAAATGATGTTAACCCTTCCAAGATATTTTTAAATATTGTTATCCCTTAGATCATTAGGAAGAGAAAATAAAATAAACTTATCAAGTGGGTGGTAGAGTAGAGTTGCACACTAAGTATGGTTGAATTTGAAGGATCATGATGACTTTGTGACCATGGGTTTGGCCTAAGAAATTGGACTTCACCCTAGACCATATAGAGGATCAACACAAAATATAAAACATTTATCTAATAGATACCACATTTTTAAGATAGACACAAAATATTTCAAAATATTCATCAAATGACAATCAATCTTTGATCAACAAGCTAAGTATATGTATCCTCATTATTATTTTTACTTGTCTAAAATATCACTTATAAATTATCATTTGTTAACCTAAACTCCTTTATGCTTATTTAAAGACATTTGATTGAATTAATCTATATTAACTGAAAATAAACCATATTTTTTATTACAACATATTTCAAATTGCTAAAATATAATTAAGATAAACCAAATGACTAATAGTGGTAAAACAACTTATTTATAATTTAAATGTGAATAATTGTTATTTGTGACTTGAGTGAGAATGGTTGTCATCATGATTGAGGCAAGATAGACTTTCTAATCCCGTGGGCCACTTTAGGACCAAAATAAATAAATTAAAACAAAGAATCAAAATATTTAGAGTTCCAAAGACCCAAATAATATATTAAAACAAAGAATAAAGAAGATTCACATGAAAATATACACAATCAAAGCATTTTAAAGATTAAAGATTTAATGAGTGAAACGTTCACCTTTTTTCTCTTCTAGTAGCTAGTAAGGTTTTCATAATTATAATAATGATTTTTTTGAAATTTTAACTTGTATCATTATTTGAAATTGATTATTCTTTATAAGATATAATTGTAGTAGAGAAAAATAAAATAGAAGAAAAATTCAAATGAAATAAAATATCAAGATGATGAGTAAATGGAGAATTAATGTAAGAATGACAATGTAAATATAAAAATAAAAAAGTATGTGAGAGAAAGAAAGCAATGATGATAGAATATCAAATCAAACAATTCAATCTCAAATGAGATCATGGACAAAAATACTAGATATAGAGATAAATATAAAACGGAAAACTAAAATGCTAATAGCTAAGTTAAGAACTAGCTCATACCATCTTAGGTGTGAAATAGGGAGACAAAAAACACCAAGGAGGAATATGCTGGTTTGTCATCTATACACAAGATCATTGGAAACAAAATAGCATTACATCATAGAGTGTTTGATTTATGAGAACATTCAGACCAAATATACTAAAACTACTTTATTTAAAAAAATGAATTGTAATGATGACACATTACTTGATCAAAATCTATAGCAAAATATCATAAACAATCATAAATAAAAATTAAGATTAATTGATTGGATCCCATAAACTTCTCGGTCTCATAATCATCATTAAAAAAAAATCTTTTATCCATTCGTTTCCTTTTAATGACATAAAAAATACATACGGTTACGTGAAGGCTCAGCGGGGAAAGCCAATTTATTCCCGGCAAGGTAGAAGTGAGAGAACACGAAATATCGTTGACAATTATCATTCGCTCAAATGGAATCTTTATTGAGGAACATTCGTATATCCTTTCTCTTTTATGCCTTGCCTTCCTTTTTTATCAGTCTTGAGTCACGGCACCGATTTATTTATTTAGTTTTCCGTCGCTTTACAAGAGTTGCAGGGTGATTTTTGGACGCCTCATAGTGGAATGTAGTTAGGCTATCTATCTACCAACTTCTTGCCTATTTAAATTAAGAGGCCTTTCTGTTTTTCACAATATTCTACACTGTTGTCTATTTTCTTTGCACAAAAGAGTGGTAAGAGATGGGGGAGATCAAGATAGAAGGGCCGATAAAAACGGTGGTTGTTCTTGTGCAAGAAAATCGATCGTTCGACCACATGTTCGGATGGATGAAGCGGATTAATCCACAAATAGACGGAGTAACAGGGGACGAATGGAACCCCCTCTCCACTGCAGACCCCGACTTCGCCAAAATATTTTTCGACGACAAGTCGGAATATGTGGATCCAGATCCTGGCCATTCTTACAAAGCCATCAAAGAACAGGTATTTGGAAACTCCACAGATACTGCCGCGGATCCTCCTCCGATGAACGGGTTCGCTCAGCAGGCCGAAAGCGTTAAGAAGGGCATGTCGGAGACTGTGATGAATGGCTTCAGACCAGAAGCTGTTCCGGTCTACACTACCTTGGTTAAAGAATTTGCAGTTTTTGACAGATGGTTTGCTTCCGTGCCGGCTTCAACGCAGCCCAACAGACTCTTCGTTCACTCTGCAACTTCTCACGGTGCAACAAGCAACGATGCCATCAAGCTCATTGAAGGATATCCACAAAAGACCATCTTTGAATCTGTTTATGAATCCGGCCTCGACTTCGGTATTTATTACCAGTATCCTCCTTCTACTCTCTTCTACAGGAATCTCAGAAAGCTCAAGTACATTACCAAGTTTCACCAGTACGATCTCAGCTTCAAGTCTCATGCAAAGAACGGGAAACTGCCCAACTACGTCGTCATTGAGCAACGCTATTTTGATCTCAAGATACTTCCAGCGAATGATGATCATCCTTCGCATGATGTTGGTGAAGGTCAGAAGTTTGTGAAAGAAGTTTACGAGACGCTGAGATCGAGTCCCCAGTGGAACGAAATGGTGTTCATTATTACTTACGATGAGCACGGGGGTTTCTTTGATCACGTTCCCACGCCTGTGAGAGATGTCCCCTCTCCCGACGGAATTGTGGGCCCATCGCCCTATCTCTTCAATTTCGACAGATTGGGCGTTCGTGTGCCTACCATAGTTATTTCTCCCTGGATCAACCCAGGAACCGGTATATCTTCTCTCCTCACTTTTACTTGCCTGTAACAAACAAGAACAAAATGAATATGATTATAAATGTGGGTTGCACTTGCAGTGGTGCATAAAGCAAGCGGGCCATATCCTTCCTCTGAATTTGAGCACTCATCGATACCTGCAACCGTGAAGAAGATTTTCAATCTGAAAGCAGACTTCTTGACTAAAAGAGATGCTTGGGCCGGCACTTTCGAAGGCATATTACAGTTGCGGGAGAGCCCAAGGACAGATTGCCCGGGTATCATATTCTTCTCACTTGCTCTGTTTAAAATCTGTCCTGTTATAATAAATCTGATTTCTTGGTCAATGTTGTCTGTGCAGTTACGCTGCCAAAACCGTCTAAGCTAAGGCCTGGAGAAGCAAAGGAGAAGGCGCGTTTAAACGATCTTCAAAGGGAATTGGTTCAGCTGGCAGCTCAATTGAATGGAGACCACGCTCTGGATAGCTACCCAGATGAGCTCCCCAACAAGATGTGCGTAAAAGAAGCTGTGCAATACATTGAGCGCGCTGTAAAACGTTTCTTTGAGGCGTGCGAAAAGGCGAGAATTGACGGCGAAGACGAATCATACATTGTGAAGCTTCCATGTGAGACGACAGAGACTTCAGGAATCCGGGCGGCCTTAAGAAATATGATATCCTGCCTTGGCTGTGGCACTAAAACTTAAGAATTATACCTTATTCTCCTATGTGAAAATTGTGTATAGAAGATTTGATGGCTACAAAGATCTTTGTACATGTGGGTTTAATGGGAAGGATAAGTGATAAAAGTGGAGTTTGGGATGGAGAAGGTACAAAAGGAAGGAGAGAAATATCAACAAAAGAAACAACAAAGGAAAGATTGATGGGTGCATGTGTATACTATGATAATATCTTATAAGATGTCTTAACAATAGAAGTAGTAATGGATTTCTCTCACTAGTGTGGATAAACTACTTACATGTCTAAAGATGTTTGACAATTTTATTATGTTTATAAGTTTCAACAAAAGCTAAAATGACTTCATGGTTAAAATCGTCATTATTGACTGGTTGGTAATTGGGTACATTAGTAGGATTAGATGGAAAAGGAGGGAAATAAGTAGGAATGTCCAAAAGAGAAGAAGATGAAATTTCTTTGAAAGAGGTAAAGAAAGGGGTAGATATGGCGGGATTTCATCTAGAATTGTACTAAATATGAAGAGAAGTAGAGATAGATAGTTTAAAAGAACTCATGAAAGGAAAAATCTAAGTCCTTGTATCTAACTTGATTTTAGTCAATGTTGTGAAATCTAATGTGTATATATAACTATTCTTGTATGTATTGTCATATATAGCTAGTTATTTATACAATTTTTTTTGTATTTAATCTTGCATTTAGCTCAATGTTTATATAACTATTTTTATTTGTTATATTAAAAAAAAACTTTTCAAGTAAACATAAAATATTTTAAAAGTAAATGTTATGCTTGAAAGCCCAATTATTTTAATACCTATTTTCTAATATATTTCAATATACTTCTAAAAAAATCACTTAATAGTAAATAGGTCTTATTTGCATAAGCCTTTCATTTAACTCGTGAGAATTAAATAGTTTTGATTTCACTTGTTAAAAATAACCCTTGTCCTACATTTGAATGTCAAATACTTAAAACACATTACATTGATAAAAGAAAAAGAAAAAACAACCTCCTTCAATAAACACATAAATCCCTATCAACAAAAATCTCCGCTTAAAAAAAGGCAGTAAGCACAAAAGAGAGGAAGAGAGCATATATCAAACAATAGGGGAATGTCTTCATGATCACAATTATGACCATCAATATAGGAAATGACATCGAGAAAAAATGATAGCAAATTAAATATTAAATAATACATAGAAAATACAAACCAAAGAATGCATGAGAAGATATAAAAGCACAAATATAAAATAACTTGAAATTAAATTAAGCTAAATAAAATGATAAAGAGTAAATTAATAATTGCAAAACTATACATACATACATACATACACACATACACACATACACACACACATACATACATACATATATTAAAAAACATTTTATTTAGTAATAAATTCTGGTTTATATAATGATGGTGAGTTGGACTCTATACATTGAGATGCTTTAAGCACTTAGTCTTCACTTAATAACATAAACTCTCTTTTTTCATCATTTTTTCTAATAAATTTTGGTGCAACAAAGCACATTCATTCACTAAAGTTCCAAGTAATAAAACGATTCTATTTTTGGGCTAATTGCTATTGAATAAACAACAACTAACTGTAGAACAAGAAAATATAATATTTTAAATTTAATTACCACAAAAAATTAAATGTACCACTCAATTATGAAAAAAATTCCAAAAAAAATATATATAACAATTATTTTTCCAAAATTATTATATAACAATTATACTAATCAATATTTACACTATCTCCAATCTTTTATTATTTATTAAAAATAGACCACATTTTCAGTTCATTTAACCTAATTAGCTACCTATCCTAACTCAAATCAGCCTTAATTTTGTTCTTACAAATTTTATTTTGTACAAGAAAAGAAACAAAACATGAAGGCTATAGTTATAGTTACATAAGTCTGAATCCATGGAAAAAAACTTTGACAAACTCGAGTTCCGTGTTCTCCATGTTGCAGGCCATCAGATTCAAAAACCTTCAAAAAATGGTTGTCTAATTTGCTAATCATTTCCCAAAGCTCTGCTTCCGTGGGGTTTTGACCTAACGACTTCAGCAGTAATTTTGTACCGACCCTCTTCTGTGGTCCATTCTCAGCCGTCATATCGGCTAACTACCTAGGTTGTGAAGTTTCCACCCATTTCGGTATTCGTACGCTTATCGAACGCTATGAATTTTGATTGGGTTCGCTATTTTTAGCTCTAAAGAATTATAGAGAATAATAAAGAAAATAATTAAATTATAGTTTAATTTACTTTAGATTTTGATTTTTTTTTTTTATTATTATTATTATTATTATTATTATTTAAATTCTTTAAATTAATTCATAAAATTAAGTTTTATAAATTAGTTAAAAATTAAATTTTCAATCTATTTTTGAATTTCACAGTCTACCAAATTACAATTTAATATTATTTTGAAATATATTTAAATTTTATTAAATGTTGATTAATTTATAACTCATTTTATATAATAAATATATAATAAATCAAAACATTTAAAATTATGAATTTTGTTTATTTTATGTATAATTCATTGTAAGAATTTTGATCAATTAGATTTCATTTCAATTTATATATTACTATTAAAAGTAAGTTTTATTTTTCATTCTCGTTTAAATCATATAATTATAATCAACAATATTAAGTAGTAGAGTAGGTAAATCTACACAACTTGGAGTTGATAATTTTTACGACCATTAAAATTCATATCACCTTACAAATATACAAAAGATTTTCTATTGACAAAATGTCTAATGATTGAAGAAATTGTATCATGTTGGTACTTTATGGTACTTTACCTACAACCTTAGAACAAAATGGGCTCTCTTGTTCTTCACTTTGTAAGAAGTGTGACCCTACTCTTCATGAATGGGTTTAACATAAAGTACCATCAAGAAGAGAAATCAACTAGAACACACGACATGTAAACTTCAATAAAGATCTCATCAAAGAAAAGATCTAGTAACATGTATTATGTAGGACTATAACTAAATAACATCAAGCAAAGAATCTAAGAATATAATGTGATGTATGGACCAATAATGCAGTAACTCTAAAAATATCATATAAAATATCCTTGGTCAAGAAATCTAAAGCTTTATACATAATACTATAATTTAGGATTTCTAAATAATAAATCAATGAGGCATGTATCCGATATATTGGTGAAATACATTATACTCTTACCCATCATATAAATGTTTGATTATATATGGACATAATGTAATTACACTAAATATTTAATAGAAGAAATTAGAGGGCTACATCTTACATACACTAGTGGAGCATAATACAATTATACCCCTCAAAAGCTCATCAAAATCCTAAGTTTCAAGTTTTTTCATGACTCAACTCTAGGGAATTAATGTTAATCTAGATAGGGAGTCACTATACACACTGATGGAGGTTGTAGACAATAGGTGTAGGTAGGCCCTATATAAGCCTACTTATAGCCTATATGGTTAATCCTTGGTAGAGTATGATTAATTTGATTCAAAAGAGAAATAAACTATGATAAAAAAGAAACTATAATTTTTGCTAACATCAATGCATGGTTAGATTTTGAGAAGGTTACACTTGCCATGAAATCAAAATGTGTCCTTTCTTGAATAAATATCAACCCTATTATGTAGTCTTAGGGATGTTGAAAATGTGATGAATCAATATAAATAACTACGCGAGGGTTGTGAAGGTAAGGGGTTGATAGAATTTGTTGCACAAGGGTATTATTGGGCCTTAGGATATTTGATGTGAATGTTCCTAAGTTGCCTATATCACCCTAAAAAATGTGTAATGGTATGGGTACTAAGAAGTGACAATTTGGATATTTGATATTGGGTTCTCTTTTGAAAAGGAATGTGTTTACACAAGAGGTGAATGCAAGGGAAAGAAATCAATTGAAATAAAAGTTGAATTCTCACATGCTTTTGATCAAATGAACCGTATCCCCTATTCTAGTGAGTTTTTGATCCTATTGTTGGGTTATGAAGTTATTAAAGAGGAAATAAATTATTTTGTTGAGGGTTGGTCTATAATAGATTTAACATTTTATGGCTTAAGATAACTAATTTACATGTGTGGATAAAAAAAATGGTGATAGGAGGCATGTACAAACCTAAAAGGGTCAATAGAAGATTGGCCATATGACTATTTTTAAATATGGATTAGACTACATTATTTTTTGCTCCAATTTTGTGTATATTCTTATTTTCATGGGGTAATTTAAATTAATTATGTTGAATTTCTTAGTGATTTCAACCCAAAAATAGATGGTTTAATCCATTCTAATTTTGTTAGGATTCAAGTAGAAACAAACATTTAAAAAGGATTACCAATGGAACTTTGTTTATAGGTAAGTGGGTACATTTGGAAATGGGCTTTGGACTATGAAAATATCTCATTCATATGTAGACACTACTTTTAGGTAGGTCATATTGTTGAAAACGTTCAAAATAGAAACCAAAAAAGATGAAATGAGTCACATGGTGTTAGGTAGCATGATTTTATTGCTTGTCTATTAAATGGGAAGCTAGGTATATTTAGCTAATGATGTAGATGATGATAAGGTTAATGGTAAGGAGGTAGAGAAATTGACTTCTACTTTACTGGATTCAAGTCCAATTTAGGCTACATTATGACCCTTGTCACCTCCCAAATATTTTAATATATTCAATCAATATTTATCTCATCACATGCCCTCTCATGATTAAAAGTCTTTAAAATTTAAATAGAAATATTTCATTAGTATAGAAATTTTAAAGAAAAGCCTAAAAAATCTTATTTTATTTATTGAATTACAATTGGTGATTCATCCTTTCTTCTCTTTCCTAGACCTCCTTTCACATCATTTGAGCCCTAACACTTCAATGGTGGTCTTCTTTTATCTATGGAATCTCTCTCCAAATTATATTACATCTACACTCTTCTCTTATTCTTTTATCTATGAAATTTCCTCCAACCTCTGATGTCACCAACCTCCAATTGTGAAGGCTCAAATTACAAATCCATTCTTAGTACATTCAAAAAAAAAATCATTAATAACAACATCATTAGTTGGTGAATCCTCATCCTCAACACATACTAAGTTAGCTTCATTTGTTTGATTTTTTATTTTTCCTTTAAGAACATTGTTGGATCGAGTTCTACAAGACCAAGTTGTGTGACCCTTTTTCTTACAGTAAAAAAACTAACTTCCCTATTATTTGTGTATAACCTTTTATTATTGCTTCAAGAATATAATGTATTCTCTTGTTGAGAATCAAATTTTGTGTCTTTTGCATTTGTTCTATTTTCATCTGCTAAAAGAGTTGAAATCATATCTTATAAGGTTTGAGAAGTTATTTGATTGAGTGTAAAAATAACATTATTGTATTTTGAAGGAAAATTGCTTTAAAAGATAGCTTTAACATCATCATTATCAATTGGAGCCCTGAATTCTGCTAGTTGCCTAATGAGATACCTCATATTACTTATGTGATTTGACATTGTGATTCCATCTTCCATTTTCAACCTAAATAATTTAAGTTTTAGGGAAAAATTTGATTTAAGCATGCTTAAATGCTCCAAACAATTTATTCTGATTATCCCAAATTTCCACTAATGATTTTCCTAAATCTATGTCATTTAATTCAGAGTTGGAAAGAGTAAGACCAATAATACCCTTGGAATTATCATCTCTACTATTCCAATCTAATAACTTATTTGTATATGTAGGGGGCTTTTTCTTTCTACTTACTATTCCCCACAAATTTTTGTTCATTAGTTACATTTAAATTTTTATTCTTCAAATATGAAAATTGAATCCAAAATACTTGTATAATGGAATCTCACTTTTTTAAAATGCAAACTAATACCACCCGTATCACTTCAAACAAAAAATATCAATCATGTTAGTGTAGATCTTATATTACATTGTTAGTTAGCAAGGGTTTTCAAATAATTTAGTTAATGCAGTTATTAGTTATTGCAACTACATCCTAATTCTCCTTTATATATGTATCATTGCGTTGTTCCTTGAATATCAAATCAACAACATTAAGCATTTTTCCAACATTTGGTATCAGAGTTGGTTCAAAACTCTGTACCTACATGTTAAAGTTTGCGCAGGAATATGTGATGTGTGGTATAGAAACACAACGATGCGATCTAGGTCTCAATGGGATTTGATTATGGATTGATTGTTTGAAAGATGAAAGATTAATACAATTTTTTTTTGTGGAAGTAAATATCGATCTACTTAGAGGTGGAAGCGGATTCGAGGTCCGCATGAAGGCATGATGACACCTACACATTTGGAACTGATACGACAGATTGGATGTAACTGATAAAATTGAGTAAATCTACGGTGAGTCAGTCCTATACCATGAAATCCTATAGATATAGAGAGTACGAGTAAGTATTACTATTATACACATTCTATGACAGGATTTTCTTATAGTTGGTTATTTGTGTGTAGAGAAGCTTAACAACCTCATTTTAATTTCTACTTTGTACGAGTAAAATAATATGATATCTTTTAACGACGATGTTTCTACATATAAAATATTAGAGAGAAATTTTAAGGTGTAGATTTTCTCATTGAAGAAGGCATTTGAAGGCTAATAGTAGCATGATGTGATGGTTAAGTTGTTCTATTGTTATTCTTTCCATCAAGGTTCAAATTCCATTGGGCTGTAATTGTTGAGAATTTATATTGGGGATGAGGTCCCCTATTTGTGACCTCACCAGTTCATGGCTTTGGGTCAAAAGTGTTTACCCCTCTTAACAAAAAAAAAGAAGGCATTTGAAGAAGTTGCACGTATTAAGAGAATAAATGCAAGTTGACTGTAGAAAAGGGAAACTAAAATTCCCTTTCTTGGAAATGTGTAGATCTGCTAGAAATTCATGATAGAGGCATTCAAAATAACTGAAAGAAATAGTGTTCAAGGATCCCTGTGATAAGAAGAGAATGAAGGGTTTGACAATGCCGAACAAGTTTAGATTTATGACTAATACATGTTTCATCAATATCAGGTTGTCAGTTTGAAGGCTTTAAAATTTCAGTATGGAGTTTGTATGCCAAGCATGGATTTTGTTGGGTAGCTTAAAATGGGCCGTGATATGATTGAAAAAGTTGCATGATATTGAAACATAGATTTTAGGACCCAAAATGCTTGCTCTCTTCCTAAGTTTTTCACCTAGAAAGAGAGAGATTTAGATTCTAAAATGCTAGGTGTTCATTCAAAAAAGGAAAAATGTGATGTGATACGATGTAAATGAACTAAAATAAATGCAATTGAATGATTAGGATGATCTAAAATGCATGCAAAACTAAGATTTATGCCTTGTTTGAAAACACAGTGTGATATGTAGAAACTATGAAATATGAAGAGATAGAAAGGAATATGAAAAACATAAAGTATAGCGTCAAATCTGAGTGCATTTAGATGATGTCTGAGCTTTATAGAATGTTTGGAATGTTGATGGAAATTTTTGATTTTTCACAGTGGGACTCATTTGCCAAGGGTGGTGAATCAGTCCTCCTACTGTTGAAAAAGTGTCTGGAACTGATTTCTGACAGCCGGGAGTTGATTTCTGACAAAATGCAGATTTCCATATTTCAAGTGGGACTCATTCACCAAGGGTGGCAAATTAGTCCTCCCCAAGATTTCTAAAAATTCAAAGGTCAACACTACTTCTCCAGATCTGGAAATGACTGAATAACAGCTTGCCGGGATCAATTCTATAGAAAATGGGCTGAAAGTCACTTAAATTGCTTGGATAGATGATGAATTGATTTGAAGAGCATAGTTGACATGGAATCCCCTTTTCAACACCTTTAAACTTGTCAAATATGCAAAACAAAGGCTGCAAAGACACATGCAAAGGGGAAAAATGTTGGGGGATTAGTGAATAGGGGTTTGCCTTGGTCAAACCCCACTTTAGTAATTAAACCCAATTGAAATGAATGACATGCAAGAGGAATGATAAATGAATAACATGAGAGTATTACAAACTTACCACATCCTTGAATATGCAAATCCTAAGTGATGTCAAAAGGTTGCTCCAAAGTGCTTGAAAGTGCTTGAATTGAAGATGCAGAATGCTTGAGTGCTTGAATTATGAATGCTTGAGTGAATGAGAGAATGGGAGATTACTTGAATTAGGATATGTAAACTGAGGTGAAAAATGCCTATTTATACAAATATTGTGCCCTAGTATTTGTTCATACCTCATCACAGGCTGACATGAAGTGAATTTTTAGTAAAATCCTAAAAGAAATTTAAAATATTTTGAATTTGGGGCTAAGGGGGACTCATTCGCCACCCTTGGGTGAATGAGTCCCACCTGGGACCCAAAACCAAGTGTCAGGGAAAATGTCATATTTAATGTTGTTTGTCAGGATAAGACCCAAAAATACACTTAATATAAGAATATGGGGGCATAAAAAGACAAAAATAAAGCACGAGAAGGGTGTAAATAGGGAAAATATGCCTAGAAAAGTGTGAAATCTAGTTACAAGACTTTACAACACTTCAAAATAGGACTTGTTGATGTATGAAAAAGTGATTTTTAGGTGAATTGTATTAAATAGAGTCTAGAAGAATGTATAAATCTCTTACAACACTTCACAACACTTTCACAAGATGTTATTCTTTTGAGTTTTAGCACCAAAATAAGCATCTTCAAGCCAAGATACATCATAAAATTAAAGCAACATAGCTCCAACACTATGAAACAAGGCCTAAAAGACTATGAAAATGGGGAAGATCCATTTTTCTACGGTACATTTAGCCCCCACTTTCATGAGAGAAACTTGCTTCCTCACACTAAAGTAGCCATGAACATCAAGAAGAGGGTTCAAGTGCACTTACATTAGCAAGATGAAATACAACAAACAAGAGGGATGATCAGGCCCCCAGGATGAAGATCCCATGGCAAATTGAACATAAGGACAAAGGAACACACACAAGTGTTGAAATGAATTGAGTGAAGCTTCGATCATCAATCCAACTACTTGTGAAAAGAGATCTAGGCTGATTGTTTGAAAAAGAAAATGTGTACTCACTTTGGGGCCATGGAACTAGTTGTCCGCAGGGTGAGAAGGCCCAAAAATTAAGATACATACGCTAGTTGGTATGCACTCACAAACAAACACAAAAGTGGCTATGGGGAAAAATCATGCTGCTAGTTGGGCTTCTCGCTCAACCATGCCAAAGCTATACTCGCTTGATAACTTTAACAAGGTGCCACAAAGCCAAAGAAAATGCAAATGTTGGTTTAAAATAGGATGGCACCACAGGCATGCAAGTTATGTTATGCAAGGTGGCTGAATGATAATGCAATATGTAAAAATGTTGTGTGTAGTATGTTAAAGGAGTCTTGTTCAGTTTATGCAAGGTCAGTCACTTAGGGAACATTATGTCTAATGTCTCCAAAAGAGGACCAATCAAAGAATAGTATATTCACAACTTAGGGGATGTAGTGTGTCGCATCAAACCATAAAGAGGAATGCAATATGCTGAGATAGATCACACTTATGAAGGACATCATACCCAATGTCATCCACAAAGTGACAAACACATCACATAAATGACAAGGCTTTGCTAAGAATCCAAATGAAATAATGGTAATGTATGCCCCCACTTTAGGAATTACTATAGATCGTTCTATGAGCAATTACTTGAGAGTAGAGAAGAAAATTCCAAAAAGAAAGAAAACAAGACATGAGAGCCAACTTGGAAAGCTCTATGCCAAGTCATATGTTTCAAAGTTAAGCTGCGTCATGTCAAGGAAAATGAAAAATAAAAGAAAGGAAGGGAATTGTCCCCTAGAAAAGAAAGCACACCAAACACATAAGGGATCTATGGATTTGGGGTCAGTATGTTCATTGCTGCAGTGTTTTGTATGAAAGAGCTCAAAACTATCATCATTCCCCAAAGCACATAAAACTAGAAGAATGACATAAAGAGAGTGAAAAAAAGGTAAAAGAAAGTTTGATTTGAGTCAACATGGAAGAGACATTGCGGTCTCAACACTTTGCATCGTCCCCAAAAGGAAAACACAAGCGAAAAAAAAAATGAAAACAAAACAAAGCTTTTGAGTCAACATGAAGGAGACATCTCGGTCTCAATGCTTTGTGTCATCCTCAAAAGGAAAACTCAAAACAAAAGAAAAAGAGAAAAAGACAAGGACCATTTGGGTCAACATGGAAGAGACATAGGGCATCTCTACGCTTTGCGTCATCCCCAAAGGAAAACACAAAACAAAAAGGACACGAGAAGAAGAATAGAGATACAGATAGAAGAAGTGTACAAAGAGAAGGAGACATCAAACACACGATACATGAAAAGAAAAAAGGAAAATGCATGTGAAGAAAAAGAATAAGTAGGAAAATGTAGATCATCCATCAAGTCATTGGCCTCCCAATCATGTTCAGTGAAATGCAAAGGTGATTGACTATTTAAAGGAGGAATCGCAAGAGCCGAACTAGGAGTTGTAGCAGGTTCTTCACTTGTTGGAGAGGATTTATCATTTTAGCTCATTGTAGATGAAAATAAAGAATTCAAGTTGTTGTTTATTGTTTCATCTATGTTGGCAATCGTCACATCTCCATCATCATCATCAAGATTAATAACGATGGGAGGATGAAGAGTGATTTCTAAGGATGGATGTATCAAGAGTGTGGGTTGGATGTGTTCATTTTGTTGTGATTGTTGAGTTGAAATTTCATGTAGTTGGTCAGGATAGTCATCGATCAAAGGTAAAGATTGGTTCTCTTGATTGGTTGCAGTATGAGTTAGGAAATGATGACGACGCCGACATTCCTGGGCAACACAGTTCCATTTAATTCTATTTTGGAGTTGTTGAGGTGTAGGAGTGGATTGAGTCGACATAGGTTCTTTGACTTTAAAAAGGGGAATAGTAGAAGAAACCGAAGGGGAAGGATCAATCACTATTTCTTTCGCTTTATATAGTTGTTTGTTATGAGGAAGTGAGGCAGGAACCATTTCGTGGGCTCTTGAGCATTTAGATGATGGATGGGAAGTATCAGGAAGAGATTTTTTAGAGGGTGTGATGGTTTGTTGAATATCAGGTACAGGTGTAATCATGGTTTCATCGAGGATAGGAGTGGAAGTGGACGAAGGTGTATGACGAAGGGATAATTCAACAATCTTTTTGGCTTTAAACTTCTGATAAGCGATGTTTAAAAGAAGGACCCTTATGAAGAATGATAGGCTCCATAGGTTCAGGCCAAAAGGATTCTAAATGAAAAGTTACCTTTGGAAGATAAAGGATTAAAGCCACTATGGTTTACAGTGAATACCTCATTGCCATGTGGAAACTTCAAGCACTTGTGAATGATTGATGGGACCACTTTCATTGAGCGAAGCCAAGGAAGGCCTAGCTGCAAACAAAATTGGTCAGATTGTGGAATAATAGAAAATGTTACCTCCAAAGTTTTAGGTCCTATTTGTAAATGTAACACAATCGATCCAATCGTAGGGAATGCAAAACCATGATGTGTTTTAATCCATGCAATCGGTGGACTATAGTTATCTTGATATAGATCATGTAATACTAGGAACTCCTCTGTGATCACATTCTCACCAGAAGCGAGATCTATTAATATCCCATTAGTAGGCTTATCATAGATTCTACTTGATAGGTAGAGAGGACCATCAGGAAGCTTTGGTAGTATGTCTTTAGCAGAAAAAGTAATATCAGGAGATTGAGTGGTTTGGCCCTTGTGAGGTATAACATCTATTGTGGCAACAAGTTTATCCATAGGACTAGCTTGGGCAACAAGAGGAGACGTATCAAGTAGTTTAGTATGTGTATCCACAATCATTACATCAGGCTTTGATGGTTCACTAGCCTTGACGAACGAGGTAGTATGCTTAGGCATAGGTTTGGTGAAGATTTGGAGATTTTGGTTAGGAGATGCGACAAACTTATTGCCTTGATCATTAACACCCATAATGGTCCATTCACCCGAGTCAATGAGGTCTTGAACTAGATGTTTAAGACGCTTACAATGTTCGGTGTCGTGGCCATTTTGATGATGAGAATGGAAATAAGCATTAGGCTTGAAGCTAGGTGGTAAGGGTTGGTTGGGATCAAGTGGTCAAATAGGTGGTAAAGTAAGCATGCATTTTTGGATGAGTTGTGTCATTGTCTAATGGAGGGCGTCAGGTAAAGGAGTGAAAAGTTTGTTTGGATCACCATAATGAAAAGGAACAACTATTTTAGAGGTGGCCATTGTATTTTGAACTTGTGAAGGTGGTTGTGATTGGGGTGGAGGAGGTGAACTAAATTGTAAGAAACCCCTGTTAGGTTTGCAAAAATTTTGTGTGTTGTTTTCAGTTTTGTCAATTTGGCTAAAAGTGGATTTTGACTCTCGACTGGAAACCGAATTTTGATATTCACACAAGGTTGTACACAAATGCATGAATGAAGGGAATTTCATCATTGTAAGCTTATCTTGAAGTTTGGTGTGCAAATTCTCAATAAACATCTTCTGCAGATGTGCATCTAGAATTTGGACATCAACTTGAGCATATAAGGATTGGTAACGAGAGATGAAATTTGTTACTTTTTCATCATTGTTTTGTCTACATCGCATAAGGTCAGCCATTGTCTTTTTAGGTGTCATGTGTACTTGAAAGTGATTAATGAAAGCTTCTGCCAATTCATTAAATGAATGGATGGAATGATTAGGCAAGTTGGAAAACTATATTGAGGTAATATCTTTCAAGGTCCTTGGAAAGAGTTTTCTGAGAGTTTATTGTTAACGACAAAACATCACAACATCGGGCAATAAAAGCATTGACATGGTTGATAGGATCTCCTTTTCCTCCATATTTCTTAAATCTCCTCATTTCTATCCCTTGTGGCATCGAGGTACACAAGATTTCCAATGATAAGGGGCTGCTACGAACAAGATATGTGGTTTGAGTAGTTTGAGCTTGACTAATGGTGGCAAGTTGGTGTTGCATGGATGAAATAGTGTTAAGAAGTCGCGTCATGAAGGGATCGGGATAATGGGGTTGAGGTGGAAGGGAAAATGGTGATGGAGTGTAGGTTATGTTAGGAGAAGTGGTAGGAATATGAAGGGGTGTGAAGGTGGTGGAAGGAGGTTGTGATGCCACAAAAGGTGTAGGAATGCTAGTGGAAATCGAGAAAGAAGTACCAACATAATTGGTTTGATGTAAAGTTGTGTGGACTTGCGGATTGGTGTAAGTTGGTATGGAAGTTATGGTTGAAGGAGGAGGAACTTGAGATGTTGCTTGGGTAACGAGAATATTTGTTGATGGAGTATTGGAAGAGGCATGTTTATTGTAAATTTTGGCAATTTGTTTTAAAACATGCAAGCCATAATCACTCTCAATTAAGTGATGAAGGTTCTCAATAGTAGGTATAGCAGTGGTGGAAATTTTTTCAATTGACAAGTCTTGTTGTAAATGTGCAAAGTCCTCATGAATGTTAATAACCTTTTCTTGCGGGAGAGACTTGTTTTGATTGTTAATATGCATAGGATGGAAAGGTGAAGGCATGGAAGTGGTATTTTCAGGGCCTAATGCACCATTGTCCATACCAGGAGTAGGATCTTGTGAGATCCCAAGGTTCACAACGAAGTGCTATCGTGGGATGCCATGAGTCTAGAACTTCTTCTCACTAAAGTATTATCAATAGGGCACCAAACACTCATGCAAGTACCACAAAGGAAGGGTAGATGGAAATGCAAGCTAATCTAAGAATGTAAAATGCAAATAACAGAAGATCTGCTAACTGTAACAGAGATATGAACACAGGAAACAAAAATGCAGAAAAATGCTAAAAATAGTACAAAAGTAATGTCTAAAATATACAGAGGGACTGATTCGCCCTAGGTGGCGAATGAGTCTCGGGATGGATTTTTTTTGTATTTTTTAGAAATTTAGGAATTATTTAAATGCTTTTCATGATGCAAAAATAGGCACAAAATGCAGAGTTGCAATTTTTTCAATGAGATTAAATGCAAGAATGGAAACTAAATGAGTTTTTTACTAATGCAAAATGAAAGGTCCTAGAATGCAATAACAAACCAATGTCCTAATTGAATTGCAATGCAAATGAAAACTAGGATGCAATGTATGGATGCAATCAGAAGTTAGAAATTTTTTCAAAAGTCGGGTTCACCAAAATGAAACATAGATTTTAGGACTTGAAATGCTTGCTCTCTTCCTAAGTTTCTCACCTAGAAAGAGAGATTTAAATCCTAAAATGCTAGGTGTTCATTCAAATAAGGAAAAATGTGATGTGATATGATGTAAATGAACTAAAATAAATGCAATTGACTGATTAGGATGATCTAAAATGCATTAAAAACTAAGATTTATGCCTTGTTTGAAAACACAGTGTGATATGTAGAAACTATGAAATATGGAGAGATAGAAAGAAATATGCAAAATAGAAAGTACAAGGTCAAATATGAGTGCACCTGGATGATGTGTGAGCTTTCTAGAATGTCTAGAATTTTGATGATTTGTTTTGATTTTTCACAGTGGGACTCATTCGCCAAGGGTGGCGAATTAGTCCTATTGTTGAAAAAGTGTCGGGAATTGATTTTTGATAGCCGGGAGTTGATTTTTGACAAAATGCAGATTTCTAGATTTCAAGTGGGACTCATTCACCAAGGGTGGCGAATCAATCCTCCCCAATATTTCTAAAAATTCAAAGGTCAACACTACTTCTCTAGATCTGGAAATGACTAAATAACAACTTGTCGGGATCAATTTTGTAGAAAATGGGCTGAAAGTCACTCAAATTGCTTGGATAGATGATGAATTGATTTGAAGAGCCTATTTGACTTGGAATCCACTTTTCAACACCTTTAAACCTATCAAATCTGCAAAACAAAGGCTGCAAAGACACATGCAAAGGGGAAAAATGTTGGGGGATTAATGAATAAGGGTTTTCCTTGGTCAAATCCCACTTTAGTAATTAAACCTAATTGAAATGAATGACATGCAAGAGGAATGATAAATGAATAACATGAGAGTATTACAAACTTACCACATCCTTGAATATGCAAATCTTAAGTGATGTCAAAAGGTTGCTCCAAAGTACTTGAATTGAAGATGCGAAATGCTTGAGTGCTTGAATTATGAATGCTTGAGTGAATGAGAGAATGGGATATTACTTGAATTAGGAGATGTAAAATGCCTATATATACAAATCTTGTGCCCTAGTATCCGTTCATACCTCATCACAGGCCGACATGAAGTTAATTTTTAGTAAAATCCTGAAAGAAATTTAAAATATTTTGAATTTGGGGCCAAGGGGCTCATTCGCCACCCTTGGCGAATGAGTCCCACCTAGGACCCAAAACCAAGTGTCAGGGAAAATGTCATATTTAATGTTGTTTATCGGGATCAGACCCAAAAATAGACCCAAAAATACACTTAATATAAGCATATGAGGGCATAAAAAGACAAAATAAAGCATGAGAAGGGTGTAAATAGGGAAAATATGCTTAGAAAAGTGTGAAATCTAGTTACAAGACTTTACAAAACTTCAAAATAGGACTTGTTGATGTATGAAAAGGTGATTTTTAGGTGAATTGTATTAAATAGAGTCTAGAAGAATGTAGAAATGTCTTACAACACTTCACAACACTTTCAAAAGACGTCGTTCTTTTGAGTTTTAGCACCAAAATAAGCATGTTCAAGCCAAGATACATCATAAAATTAAAGAAACATAGCTCCAACACTATGAAACAAGGCCTAAAAGACTATGAAAATGGGAAAGTTCCATTTTTCTACGGTATAGATATATTTGTTAGCTTGAAATCCATGAGGATTTGTGAAATGTTTGGGATCCATTTCATGCAATTTGTGAGGAGAAATATGCTCGACATCTCTACAAAATATTAGCATTTAATATGGAAGTTTTGTTATAGTTATAAAATATTTTTTAACGATTCAAGCATTGCAATAGTCATTTGCAACATACATGAGATCATAGAAATTTTTGGTTACATCTACTCGAATGATTGATTTGTGGTTTAGAGATTCATATTGGTAAGTTAGTTATTAATCATGGCCACACATATTATTTGTCTTGACCGGAATTTTGGAAATTGCCTACCTATGATAGATAAGGATATTGATAGAGACAATTACACGTCTCTAGTGGAAGCTTTGACGTATGGGTCTGTCAATGGGGTGATTGATCAAGATTCTATTATATCTATTACCCCTCCATCAAAGGTTGAAGTATGTATTCTAGTGCTATTTTTAGTGGAATGGTACTTTGAGCCATCATTTGGAGGCTAGTGGCACTGGAGGATGGAGGAATTGCCATCATCTCAAGTTAGCCTCTCACTTTGAGATGGTGCTTTGCATGAGAAGCATTTTTAGCTTTCTTTCCTATTTTCTTTATTAAATTGCTAATAGGTTTTAAGAATACATATATTGTGAAGTTTGATTTTTGGAGACAAGTAAGGGGTTTGGTGAAGAGCTCAATATGGATTGTTTCCTAGAGAGTTCACGAGACTGTGACCATAGATTATACCTTTATGAGGATCGAGGAGACAACTTAAAGTCCATGGTTGTCCAATAATTATGATATGGACTAGAAGGATTATGCCTTTACAAGGGTCGAGGAGACAACTTGGAGGATGGTTCAATAATTATGGTCTGTGATTCGAGAGTTCATGGGAGGAAGAACTCAGAATTCAACTTGGAGTTACACCTTTACAAGGGTCATGAGGCAACTTGGAGGATTCCACCTAATTTGAGATTTATTTCTTCAAAAGGAAAATATTCTAAAAAATGTATACATATTTTGTAATCAGTAAGTTTTTTCATGTAAGCCTTAAGGGAGGGTCCCTTGGCAAGGTGATTTTGTCATTTCAAGAACAATGTAATAAGGGGGGGAATGTTAGCGTAGATCTTATATTACATTGTTAGTTAGCAAGGGTTGGTGGATAATTTAGTTATTGTAACTGCATCCTCATTCTCCTTTATATATGTATTGTTGTGTTGTTCCTTGAATATCAAATCAATAACATTAAACATAATTTTTACAACAAATCATACACAATCACTATCACACCCACTTCAAACCCCTCATGAAAAATCTCCAAAAAATGTAGGCATAAAAGGTAAAATGCAAATGCTGAAACTAGCACCATTGAGAGCACAACAAAATGAAAGTACCTTAATATTTGGGATTAAATTCATTAACATTTGCATATGATCAATCCTTTGATTTGGACTTACAAGAATCCCTTATTTAAATTACCTTGAGAGGTATGGATGCTCATAACCAACACATTAAGTGTGCTATAGATCTCTCTTATTTATCATCTACTTGTAAGTTCTCAAAATTCTTTGCCATTTGTCAGAAGCTCGCTGTTTGAATGGCATAGTTTATTACAGCCAAATTTATTCTCCACACAAGCTTCTTCTTCACATGCCTTCTCATGCTATTTTTCACACAAATCTTCACATGAATCTTCATCACCAATCTAATCATCCTCACACAAACCAATTCATGGAATTATGGGTTGCTCTTTGAGCTTTGATTCCTTTCTCACCTTTAGTTTGCCACACCCATCCAATACAAGTGACCCAATGTTATCCATGCAATTTTTTAGGCACTCCCTATAATGAGAAATCCTATGGTTACTAACATTTTCAAGAGGAATGATCTTTCATTCTTTAAATATTTCACATTCACATTGAAATCCATAATTGTTCAACTTCTCTAATACCAACATGACAAGGATAATGTACTTGATATCTTATTATTTGATGATTAGAGGAGGCATTTATACATGAGGATGCAATTTTGTAACCACACCAAGCATAATCGATGGTATTTTTAAGTATTTTATTAAACAATGTAATAAATTTGCTACACTAACACTACATGGTCATCCAAGTACCATCTCAAAGATGTTTGGATATCATATGAATATATGCATTAGGATTCTAATTAAATATAAAACTATCCTAACATTCTCCTACTTGATATTATACATTTTAAGAACATAAACATGAAATATGTTTAACATAATAGGTATAGGATCCAAGGTCCATGGCCTCCTTGCACGAAGATAACTTATTTGTGTTCAATATTTTCATAATTAAATTTGTAGCATTCTCTTGAATGCCAAACTTCTATAGTATAACCTTATAATTCTCCATCATCTCATGAACAAAATGATATTATACATCAAAATTCTTAGTACAAGCATGGTATATGGGATTCATAAATCCTATCCAAATATCTAACAATCTAATTGACACATCAAATATGAACCACCATGTTTAATCAAAACCAAATCTTGAACATAATCTTTATTTAACCATACTTCCTCTTATCTAGACTTGTGTAGTAGTGATATACTCTACTTCAGTAGAATATAAAGCTACTTCAAGCTTCCTCTTACTTATTCAACTAATAACATTTCCAAATAGATAAAATATAGAGCCACTTGTGGACCTCTAACTATCCAGATCACCAACTTGCATCAATAAAGCCTCATATGTCCAATAAATGACCCAAATTATTAGAGCTATGATAACATAATAAATAATCATAAGTCCCTCATAAATATATACATCTCTTAGCATGAGTCCAATACTCTCTACTAGGGTTAGACATAAACTTGCTAAGAACTCCCACTACTTGGGAATATTAGTCTAGTACAAACCATTTCATACATTAGGCTACCAACAACACTAAAATATGATACATTATACATATAAGATATATCACCATCTAACTTATAACACATATCCAATTAAATCTTAGTGCCTATAAGGAAAGGAATATACACTAGTTTAATCATGCATAGCAAACCACCACGAAATGGTTTCAACATAGTCACTTTGACTAAGCCAAAGATTTTTGTGAGATTAATCTTTGTTTGCTTAAATGACCTAACAAAGTATAATTTATAATTATTAATAATTTCAACAAAAATATCCTGGTTATTCTATTTGAATGGTAGGGATCTTTTTCTTGGCATATTAATTTTATTTCTTATAACATATATTTATGGTAGTTTTTCTAAATTGATATTTGATTACCAAAAATACCACAAGTTTTCTTACAATATTTATGCGACCAGGTTGATCTCATATTGTCTACTCCAGCACATCCAAGCTACAAAGCAATAGATACCAATTTTAAATATTACATAGCACCTCAAAATAAATCAGTTTGATAACAATATTAAACATTAGATACATCACTTATCCTTACTGGGGAAATTTTTAATTAGATTGAATGAATCAAACCCAGAGATAGCTCCTATTGGTGGCAACATATGCTCCCAACTAGAAGTGTCAAAATTTTGATGGGTAACTTCCAAGTCTCTTACAACTGCATCCCTTTGAATACCATACTAATGAGGCTTGGTGTACTTGTTTTGGAAGTCGATGTATTCTTTTTGGAATTTGGGATTAATCTGCCTTAGGTCTTGAGGCTAGTAATTTGCATCTTGTATATCTCCTTTGAACACTGGTATTGCTCCATCCTCTAAAATCTTTAGGAACCTGTCTAAAGGAATTTTTAGTGTTAAATTTACCTATTCAACAATAAAAAGATATGTGAGTCTATAATTAGACTCAGTAAGGGCCCTCTTTTTTCCTTGGTATAATTGTTCATTTCTTCTTTTCCATAGAAACCATAAAACTTCAACAGTTAAAATCGACCAAATCAAAGTTGACTCAAAATTAAGACCTTTGACATGACCAGACAAAATTTCAAACCAAGTGATATTATTCCTACAATCCCACCCTTGAATATTGCCTAAGGATTTTGACCAACAAGTAGAGGCAAACTGACATTTAAAAAAATGTGCTCAATATCTTCAACACAATTACACACTAGACAAAACAGTGGATTAGAACAAATGACAACTTTTTTAACAACCACCTGAAACAACACTTTTTGGGTTCAACTTTTCTAGACCAGTAGACTTTAATGATACTAGACCATTCTTTTTTCCCTAGATCTATATTCCAAGACAAATTGACATATTCTAGTACCTCTTGGGAAAGGGTAAGCATTTTGTACAAACCAATAGACTTGACATCTAATAACGGGGTACCATCATTCCATTTCAAGTAGCCATAGTTATTTTCCTCATTTCTTACTTCAATCAAAAATTGCATGGAACTATTATTCTTTTAACAACATAGTATGTTCTCTTGTTGACACAAGCTATATCAAATTTTTCATTTAGTTTTTTCCAATTCTTTAGTTTGTCATTACTCAAAATATCATTAAAGCAACAAATTCCTTTGCCAGACCATTTCTTAGCAAAGCAGTTTATGATATTTAAAAAAAATGTGCATACTACTTTTTATTAGTTGTACCAAAAAACATTACAACATGTTGATCTTTCAACTACAAAAAGATCTTTTCATATCATTAAATGTTGATCTCAATAGCCTCTAATATTTATTTGTAAATGATAATGTTTAAGCTTATGCATAGATGTGAACAAATAAACTTAATAATCCCTATCAAATCTCATCACTTATCAAATTATGTCACTAATTGTCATTATTTAACCTCAATCAATTTATAATTATTTTTATATATATTTGATTAGTTGACCTAGATTTAACCTAAATAAACCATATTTTCAATTAAAAATGATAAAATCAAATTCTAAAAAAAAAAAAAACTAATTAAAGTTATCATTTTACACTCTTTCACCTATTTTTCTTTTTGAAATCTATTGATAGAGAAAGAAGTTAAAATATTGCATATCTTTAAAACTTATGAATACAATTTAAGGAAGTTAAAAATAAAAAAAAATCATTTAAACATTAACCTTTGTTTTATTATAATGAATTAAAATTCATGATGAAAATTAAAAATTATTGTATTTTAACTTGTATCAAAATTTCAAATTAGATTGATCATATTCTCTAATTCTATCATTAATATAGAAAAAAAATCAAAATCCTTTTTCTTTGTTTTTGTTGGGGAGTGAAGTCCAACAGTCTTCTTTGTCTATTCGACTCCCAGCTTTTTTCCACCTTCTTTGTGCCTCTTCCTTTTCTTTCAGAGACTTGAAGAGCCCGCGATGTATAAACATAATGTGAATTGCTGCGGTAAATGTATGAGAGAAAACAAAGTGAATAAAATAGAGAAATCTCTGCTTTTCCCGTGGATGTAGCCATTACGGTGAACCACACAATTTATTGTTGTGTGTGTGCTTATTCTTTGTGTCCATAATTTCTCAAATTTGAATTCTATTTTTGTTTTAATTAGCTCTTCTAAATTAACAATTGGTATCAGAGTGTTGTGGTGCTCGATTTTTGGCACAAGAGATTCGAGTTTGAGTGGAAGCAATGCCGTCTAACGAAGGAAAGGTGGAAAGGTTCAATGGCCACAACTATCAACTGTGGAAAATGCAAATGGAGGATTATTTATATCAAAAAGATTTGTGGTGTCCATTACATGATAAAGCAAAGAAACCATCAACCATGGTAGATGAAGATTGGGACATTCTTGATAGAAAAGCATTGGGAGCCATCTGATTGTGTTTATCCCCAACAGAGGCATTTAACATATCCAAAGCAACAACAATTGTTGATTTGATGAGTACGTTGGATAAGTTGTATGAGAATCCCTCAACATCGAACAAGGTATTTTTGATGAAACAATTGTTTAACATGAAAATGGCTGAAGGTAGTTCTATAGCGAATCACTTGAATGAATTTAAGACTGTTGCAAGTTAATTGTCTTCTCTAAACATAGTTTTTGATGATGAGATTCAGGCCCTTTTAATTTTGAGTTCTCTACTAGAAAGCTAGAATAGCTTGGCTATGATAGTTAGTAACTTGGTTTTTGGTTCAAATACATTAAGATTTGATGATGTTGTTGGTGTAATTCTAAGTGAGGAAATGTGAAGGAAGAGCACCGGTGAGACTGCAACATCGGGCAATATTTTGAGTGCAAATGATAGGGGAAGATCAAAAGAAAGAGGGAAAAATCCAAGTGGTCATGAGAAATCACAAGGTCGAAATCCAAAGGTAGAGAGACTGGTTGTTGGTAATGTGACAAGCAAGACCACATTAAAAAGAACTATTAGTCTTTCAAGAAGGCTAAAAATCAGCCAAAAGTAGATGAAGCAAATGCAATATGTGAAGAAGATTCAGGTGTTCTTATTTTAACCTCAAAAGAAACATAAACAAATATTTGGGTGCTTGATTTAGAAGCATCGTTTCATGCCACTTCATGCAAGGAGTACTTCAAAAATCTTCAAAGTGGTGACTTTGGTAAGATTTTTCTTGGAAATAATGAATCTTGTGATGTTATTGGTAAAGGGGATGTTTTGTTAAAGTTAACAAAATAGAAATAGTTGGCTGTTGTGGGATGTTAGATATATCCCTCATCTTAAACAAAATTTGGTTTTAGCTAGACAATTGGCTTCTCAAGGATGTAAAGTCACTTGTGAATCCAACATGTTGAAACTAACAAAAGGAGCCTTGGCAATTGCTTGGGGCAGCAAAATAGGCACCTTGTATTTAGTTGAAGGTAACGTTGAAGTGGGAGTTGTTCACTCCATGCCAACTCCTTTGTTGGGTGGTACATGGGTTGTAAGAAAAAGTTTTTTGGACAGGTTAGATGTTGAAGTTGATTTAGTCATTGAGGAATTTCTCAACAGGTTGGAATCTTATCAAGATGAAAGGGATACCTGTATGATGTCAAGGATGAGGTGAATAGCCACAAGGATATGTGCAGGGATAGTCATATTCTTCTTGAGGCTGGTGCAACTGAAATTGAGTTAGTTGGAAGATTGAACAAATTTGCATACAAAGAGACAGCCGAGGAGGTAAGAGGAAATGACACAAATGTTTCCAATCAGGAGGTGGATGTTTAAGAGGTTTGTTGTCCTATAGTGTCTGGAAGCATTTACTCCAAGGCAATAGATACTATGAAGGATTTTCTTACTTCACAAAGAACAAGTCATGAGCCCCATGTTATTGTGTGAAAAATGGCAGGTTCAACCAATATGGGGAAGGAACCTGATAAAAAGAAAGAAGATGAAAATAATAAGGAGGAAGTCGAAGAAAAATTCAAACAACTATCATAAACTTGTGATGTGTTGAGTGATCTGCAAAAGAGGGCGATCTATGATCAGTATGGAGAGGAGGGATTGAAGGGGCAGGTGTCACCTCCTCCCTCGGGATTTTCCAATAGAGGAGGAGGGTTGAATGTTTTTAGGTTCAATCCCAGAAGTGCAGACTATATATTTGTAGAGTTTTTTGGTGAAGCTCATTTGGCATGGCGGGCAGGGGTTTTGGAGGGCCCAGAGGCTCATGCTTTTCTGATAGCATATTTGAAGGATTTACACTTGGTGAAAGCATTTTCAGGACTTCCTTTAATGAAAACGCTTAAGACGTTCCTTGTAAGGTTGCTCTTGTTGAGAACAAGCTGCCCTGCACTCTCGAGGAACTCGATCCAAGTGGAAGATTGTTGGGGTCAGTTTGGCCCTATTGCAAGTGTCAAGATAATGTGGCCAAGAATAGAAGAGGAGCATAAACGACAACACAATTGTGGCTTTGTTGCTTTTATGAACAGAGCTGATGGGAAGATACTCGTTGGGTTGCAATTGGGATGAGAGACTCTGATAAGGAGAGAATTCGGCTTTTTGTGGATGCTGGTGTGAATGCAATTATTTTGGATAGCTTATAGGGGGATTCCATTTACCAAAGATATATGTTGGCTTATGTCAAGAAGGCTTATCCTGGTTTGGATGTTATTGTTGGTTTGTCTTGGCCTGTATTCAATGAACAGGCGAAACAAATAGCTTCTGTTGAGGAGGAATTGATAGATGTTGCTGCTCAGGTAGATCTGAAGGGCATGGTTATATGTCCTCATAATGGAGTTGCTCTAGTGGTGTTGGTGAAACTCAAAAGTAGAGGTGTCTTTGCAAAATTTGTGGCACAAGTTAAATCTGTTTTTGTAGATGAATTTGATAGGAGAATTGTTAATTCTGACCTAACTTGGAGAAGGCGTATTCGTAGTGTTCGTGAACAAAATTTGGAGAAGCTCAAAATTTGCAGAACTTCTCTTGGCCTCATCAGGATGTGACAATGAGCGTGGAAAAGTGGCAATTTCTCCGAGTGAATGTTTTTGTAGCAGTGGTTGGACTTGAAATGGGAGATTGTTGGGGAGTGAAGTCCAATGGTCTTCTTTGTCCGTTCAACTCCCAGTTTTTTTCCCGCCTCTTCGTGCCTCTTCTTTTTCTTTCGGAGACTTGAAGAGCTCACAATGTATAAACACAATGTGAATTGCTGCTGTAAATGTATGAGAGAAAACAGAGTGAATAAAATATAGAGAAATCTCCACCTTTCCTGTAGATGTAGCCATTACGATGAACCACATAATTTGCTGTTGTGTGTATGTTTATTCTGCGTGTTCATAATTGCTCAGATTTGAATTCTATTTCTGTTTTAATTAGCACTTCTAAATTAACAATTTTAATGAGGATTGATAACTAGTCCTCGGATAGAGACGAACATGCTGGTTGCCTCCGGCGGGATCAGATAGATACGAACGAGTGAGGGGGCCGCCCACGTTACTAATAGTCCACGTATTTCTAGCCGTTAAAAATACAGTAACGTGAAGCCAATTTCTTCTATATCGTTGGCAAGGAAGAAGATAAAGAACACCACATATCGTTGACATTATCATCTACCGAAATAGTATCTTGATTATGGAACATCGGTATATCCTTTCTCTTCTATGCGTTGGCTGCTTTATTTATTTATTTAATTTCTATCGCTTTGCAAGAGTTGCAGGATGATTTTAGACACTTCATGCTGGAATGGAATTTTCTATTTATCAACTCTTCCCTATTTAAATGAACAGGCCGGTCTGTTTTCTCACAGTATTTTACAGTTTGCTTATTTTCTTCGCACAAAAGAGTGGTAAGAGATGGGGGAGATTCAGATAGAAGGGCGGATAAAAACGGTGGTTGTTCTTGTGCAAGAAAATCGATCGTTCGACCACATGCTCGGATGGATGAAGCGGATTAATCCACAAATAGACGGAGTAACAGGGGAAGAATGGAACCCCCTCTCCACCGCAGACCCCGATTTTGCTAAAATATTTTTCGACGACAAGTCGGAATATGTGGATCCAGATCCTGGCCATTCTTACAAAGCCATCAAAGAACAGGTCTTTGGAAACTCCACAGACAGTGAGGGGAATCCTCCTCCCATGAACGGATTCGCTGAGCAGGCCGAAAGCGTCAAGAAGGGCATGTCGGTGACTGTGATGAATGGCTTCAAACCAGAAGCTATTCCAGTCTACACTGCCCTGGTTAAGGAATTTGCAGTTTTTGACAGATGGTTTGCGTCCGTGCCAGCCTCAACGCAGCCCAACAGACTCTTCGTTCACTCTGCAACTTCTCACGGTGCAACCAGCAACGATGCCATCAAGCTTATTGAAGGATATCCGCAGAAGACCATCTTTGAATCCGTTTATGAATCCGGCCTCGACTTCGGTATTTATTACCAGTATCCTCCTTCTACTCTCTTCTACAGGAACCTCAGAAAGCTCAAGTACATTACCAAGTTTCACCAGTACGATCACAGCTTCAAGTCTGACGCCAAGAACGGGAAACTGCCCAACTATGTCGTCATTGAGCAACGCTATTTTGATCTTAAGATTCTTCCAGGAAATGATGACCATCCCTCCCATGATGTTGGTGAAGGTCAGAAGTTTGTGAAGGAGGTTTATGAGACGCTGAGATCGAGTCCCCAGTGGAACGAAATGGTTTTCATTATTACTTACGATGAGCACGGGGGTTTCTTTGATCACGTTCCCACGCCTGTAAGAGATGTGCCCTCTCCCGATGGAATTGTGGGCCCATCGCCCTATTTCTTCAATTTCGACAGATTGGGTGTTCGTGTGCCCACCATAGTTATTTCTCCCTGGATCAACCCAGGAACAGGTATATTTTCTCTCATCAACTTTTACTTGCTTCTCACAAACAAGAACAAAATGAATATGATTATAAATGTGGGTTGCACTTGCAGTGGTGCATAAACCAATCGGACCATATCCTTCCTCTGAATTTGAGCACTCATCGATACCTGCAACCGTGAAGAAGATTTTCAATCTGAAAGCAGATTTCTTGACTAAAAGAGATGCTTGGGCCGGCACTTTCGAAAGCATATTACAATTGCGGGAGAGTCCAAGGACAGATTGCCCGGGTATCATATTCTCCTCACTTGATTTGTTTAAAATCTGTCCTGTTATAATAAATCTGATTTCTTTGTCAATTTTGTGTGTGCAGTTACGCTGCCAGAACCGTCTAAGCTAAGGCCAGAAGAAGCAAAGGAGAAGGCGCGTTTAAACGAGTTTCAGAAGGAGTTAGTTCAGCTTGCAGCTCAATTGAATGGAGACCACGCTCTGGATAGCTACCCGGATGAGCTCCCCGACAAGATGTGCGTAAAAGAAGCTGTGCAATATATTGACCGCGCTGTAAAACGCTTCTTTGAGGCATGCGAAAATGCGAGAATGGATGGCGAAGACGAGTCAGAGATTGTGAAGGTTCCATGTGAGAAGACAAAGCCTTGGGGAATCCGGGTGGCTTTAAGAAATATGATATCCTGCCTTGGCTGTGGCACTAAAACTTAATAATTATACCTTATTCTCCAGTCATGTGTAGCGGCATATTTTCTCTCAGTCGCCCCTACGAATTCAAATTAAATTTAAGCCTAAATAAATAGAGTCTGCTGTAGCTGCCTCACTGCCCTATTCAAATTAATCAATTCGTTGTTGTACCGTAACCGGCACTTTTCGGAGGTGCAATGTATGTCGCTTTAAGGAAACACGAAAATTTATTGTTTATTGTTTTGAGTAATATATTCGTTGTTGTACCGTAACCACCACTTTTCGGAGGTGCAATGGATGTCGCTTTAAGGAAACACGAAAATTTATTGTTTATTGTTTAGAGTAATATGAAAAACAATTAATTTATTTTAATTTAATACTAGCATTTGCATTTAAAAGAAGTTCAAGGATTACGTTGAGAGAAAACTATATATATGTTAATATGTTAGAGAATATGTGTTTGTACATGGATGCACTTCAAATTCTAGTTGCATGTGGCTGGATTAAACAATTAATAATAAGTACTAAATAATGGAATGAAATAAACTTAGACAAATCTAGATTTTTTCCTTAAAGAAATTAAGTATTATCTGATTATAAAATATTTGAAGATAGATTTAAAACATAGAGCAATGCAAATGAAAAAATAAAGTTCCCATCAAATTGACATAAGACACCGCAAATAGAAATAGAATGTTCCCATCCAGTTGTAAAATCAATTATTTATCTACCTTTTATGTGATAAGTGAGATTTTGGAGGCTTTTACCATTAAATGACAATTGTTTACCATTAAATGACAATTGAAACTTGTTTTCCAACTACTCAATAGTGGTTTGTAGGCGTGAGACTTGTTTCGGGCTCAAATCTCACACTATCTGTAGCCTATAAGCTAAATATATTTATAAATTATTTTTAATTAATTTAATTTTTAGAATAAGTTGATGAGGAGGATGGTTAAAGGTTGGGTTATCTGTAATTGATGTTGTCATGGTATGAGGAGGTTGGTTAAAATGAGAAAAGCTAAGATATGGGGAAGAGAAGTGGCTAAAAAAACATGAGTAAAGGGAGGTGGTTGGTTTGGGAGGTGGATTGAGCGAAAGGGATAGGTTGGAAGGAAGAAATACAACTAAAGGTAAAATTGGAGTTAGAGTAAGGATGGAAAGGGTGGTTAGACAAGGCTACTATGCAAAAAGTATGTATAGAAGGTTTGATGGGTAAAAAGATCTTGTACATGTGGGTTTAATGGGAAGGATAAGTGATAAAAAGTGGATTTTGAGATGGAGAAGGTACAAAAGGAAGGAGAGAAATATCAACAAATGAAATAACAAAAGAAAGATTGATGGGTGCACATGTGTGTATACTATGATAATACCTTATAAGATGTCTTAAGAATAGAAGTAGTAGTGGGATATTTCTCACTAGTGTGGATAAACTGCTTACATGGATAAAAGCTAAAAGGACTTCATGGTTAAAATGACCATTATTGGCTAGTTGGTAATTGGGTACACAATTTGGATTAGATGGAAAATGAGGGAAAGAAGTAGGAATGTTCAAAAGAGAAGAAGATGGCATTCCTATGAAAGGGGTAGATATGGTCCGATTTCTTCTAGAATGTACTAAATAGGAAGAGGAGTAAAGACATATAGCTTAAAAGGACTCATGAAAGGAAAACAATAAGTTCTTGTATCTAATTTGATTTTAGTCATTCGTGTGAAGTATAATGTATATATACAACTATTCTTGTATGTATTGTCATATACAAGTAGTTATTTATACAAATTTTCTTATATTTAATCTTGTATTTAGCTTGATGTTTATACAAGTATTTTTATTTGTTGTATTAAGAAGAATACTTTTATAGTAAAAATCAAATATTTTAAAAGTAAATGTCATTCTTGAAAGCCTGCTTATTTTAATACATATTTCTTAATATATTTCAATGTACTTCTAAAAAAAACCACTTAATAGTAAATAGGTCTTCTTTGCATAAGCCTTTCATTTATCTTGTGAGAATTTAATAGTTTTGATTTCACTTGTTAAAAATAACCCTTGTCCTACATTTGAAGGTCAAATACTTATGTAATGGAGAAAATTTGCACCCTTGAGAAAATTTCCCATTTACATCACCCCTACCTTAGGAAACGAAAAATTCGATGATGCAATTCCACATCTGCCACCTTTCTCCATCCACTTGGTAGCTCATTTCCATGTCGGTGGAGGAATCCGTTGGAGTATGAGAAACATTGAGAGGTCAGTGTTTCAATAATCAATTTCAACTTAATGATTCTTCAAAACACTTAAACTCTTTGAAAATAATAAATGTTCAGTTTCAAGAATATAATCATATGTGATAACCAACCTTCAGATTCTTAAACAATATGTAAACTTAAATGCTACAATTTAAATAAAGAAAACAACAAGACCAAAATGCATCCACAAAAGAATCATAACACATTGTTTCTCATGAGTGGAAAACCCTCATAGGGATGAAAAACCACTCATAAAATGCCTCACTAGATTATCAAAATGCCTCACTAGTAGAGCCTCATTGGCTACAAAATGCCTCACTGGCTATAGAATGACTCACTGGCAAAGCCTCACTAGCTACAAAATGCCTCACTGGCAAACACAACTGCCTCATTGGAAAAACATAGCCTCACTGGCCAAATATGAAACTTGTCTCACTGAAATGATCTTTTACAACATTTTCTGAATCATGAATAAACAAATTACAGAGGGTCACTCTGTTTCACTACATATCATTTCTACTTTACATCTTAACACATTCAATGTCCTAATGATTCATTAAATTGGAATCTTCAAAACACAAAATGTATCATATTATACACTTCACTGTTTTGCATATAGTTTTGTAAAACAACATTTCAGAATTCTGCTCATAAACTCAACATGATATCTCTGTGAAAGTACCAAACCAATAATAGTGATAAACCACTATTTATATAAACAATCAATAGTACCCATGATGCTGCCAACTATAACACATTAAAACTCTCAAATGTAACCTTCAAAAATCTATTCAAACTATTTCATAACTGCCTTTGAAGTGTCATCGAGATGCTTTTTCCTTCAACAAACTAAACTACATCTTAAACATGGTCGACAAATTATGCAAGCTATATGTATACATCAAACACAAGACACATATAAATGTGACATGAAACCCCAACTCCCAAGTTGACATAATAATTTCAAGTCATAGCATGTACATAATGCTTTAAAACTGTCACAAAATTTGTGACCCCGTGTCCTAGCAACGGGTAATACAAATTCCAAAACAATGAACCTATGTGTCAATGCAAATAAAAAACCTTGTAAAACTTTATTGACACATAAACAATAATAAAACCATGGTGTAAACCCCCATTTAGATAACATTAGCCGAACTAATAAATGACCACGATATGTTCCAAAAGATAAGCAACACTTTCAAACTCCACGATGAATATGAAAGAAAAGTTGATAGCATACACTATGGAACAAGAGAACCTGACTTCTATCTTCATGAAGAACTCAACAATATAAGCAAAAAGAATGACCTTATTCTCTTAACCATTTCTAGATTAACCAATAACCAAGGAGAGAAAGGAATCGAGTTACCAAAAGAACTTTTCATAGAAAGCTTTAACTGTCTGAATAACCTCCAAACCATTTTCCTGTATAACCAACTATCAAACCATTGTTTGCCTCAATGTTTTCCTTCCTTCACCAAGCTTCTATACCACCATGTTCACCAAGCTCTTCAAGTCCTAAATTAGCTGCTAAAAAACCATGTTTCATTATTTCCAAATGATAAATTTTAGGGCACAATCATTGTGTTGAATATACACAATAATGTTTTCACTTTGAGACAAAATCATTTTGTCTATGTTTATACCTCAATGCTACCAAAAACTCATGACATTCAAATGATATATGTTAGTTTTAAAAACATAGCTTTTATTCATATGAGTATAATATTGATCATAATGTCTTGTATCGGTCTAGTGATGAAAATGTGTCAAGGTCAATGCATAAGACCCATGTGATGGTCTATAAAAAAATGATAAGTGTAGCCCAAATCTAAACCTTAAGACCAAAGAACCATAAGCATGTAAAGTATTTATGCCTCAATGAATTATCAATGCTCATGTAAAGTCAACCAAACCAAACTATCTCATATCTTTCATTAAAGTGTCATTTAAGTAACAAGAATATCTCAATGTATGCCACCTATGTATATGCCAAGATAAACACTTGACATCAATGCCAAAACCAATGTCAAAGAGGTCAACAAACTCCCCCTTTGGAATTGATGTCAAACCTACCAAAGAAACCGATAAAATATATATCACCATAACCTATACCAAATGAATGAACTTGTGTGGAAACCTGAATATCATGAACCTTTGCAAACCTGAATGTAACTCATGCTTTTCTCCCCCTTTTTACAACAATTCCAAAGGTCAAAGAGGTGATAAACCAACAAACATATGCCAAAAGACTTCAAATTGTTGTCACAAGGAAAGCAAACACTATCAAATCTGAGCAAATGAGTTTGAAAAGAGAGCACTGCATAATAGAATATAGGACTGCCATAGCATGAAAATTGACCACTAAAAAATTACATAAAATATAACCTAGGGATGAAGAATAGGCTGTTAAGACTCCCCCTGAAATCTTGATTATTGTTTGCATGCCACTCCCCTTTCCAAGGAGGTCTTGAAGATCCACTAACACAACAAATGCTATGATTAAGTCACTATTATTATTACAAACAAGAGTGTCACTGTCATAAAGAAAAAAATTCACTCAAAAAGTAATTATATCAAGCAATTAAGCAACTTGCATCCAAAGTACACTGTCATCAATAACACATTGGCATCAAATAAACAAAAGTCTATCCACTGTCAACATTACAAATTAACCACTGTAAGTGTCCAAGGTCCTTTCTTTGAGTGTCATAGAAGTATCTTTAAAATGAGCGCTTGTAGAATGAGCACTGTCAATGTATATCACAAACTTATCATTGATTTCTACCTTTATTATTCCACTAATTTTCTTTTGTACTGTCTCAGTCTCCAGCTAGTAGTTTCACCACACAATACTATCAAGGCATGAGATAAAAAAAACTTCTACATGAACATAAGCATTATTATTTGAAAAAACTAGTCACTGTGCATAACCATCACAAATCATTGTCAAACTAATAGAAACAAGAATACTACTTGTGCAAACCACTGTCATACTATGAGTGTTTGTATTTCCTACTCCTTGCATCTTCATTGCATTGGAATTCAAGACTCCTGCCCTGCTCTTAGAGTACCTGTACTTGCCCTGCTCACTGTACTTACTCTAGAACCTATCCTGCTCCTACATACTCTGATCTCTCTTGATCCTGTAGACTGTCTTGATAATATCTCATAGACCTTATGACTAATGCATACATTTTGTATATGTGTCTATCAAAGCACTTGCTAATACAATATTTGACAACAAATCTCAATCAAATGATAACAACAAGTCCTAATGAGAAAAATCATACATCCTTGATATCCTGAGATCCAGTTGTGACATGAGGAACATTTGCATGATGAACTTGGAGGAATATCAGAATATAAAGTGCATTGACACATCTAAGCATTTTCCATAATGAAACTATCAGTCATGCACTGTTCCAACATAAAGGCACCAAATGACATATCAAACAAATCATGAGACCTTCATTGACCACTGCTTGGAGATATTGTTTAAGTGCATACACATGATGAGCAACTTCTAGCACAAAATATGAAGCAACTCCACTTTTTATCTAAACCACAAAGAAGTCTTATGTTAATTTCATAAAATCCCTTACTGTACCAATACTACCTTGTACCAATACTACTTTCTGCCCCTAAAGAGCACCTCAAATATAATATCAACATCCAAGAACCAATAATGAATGAAAACAATCATGAATGAAAAAAAAGTATTTGTTCCCTGTCATAAGAGGTGTCATGTTATATTGTCAGTCTCATGCATGCTACTGTCTACTATCATGAAAATTTCTATCATTATGTTCCTATCACTGCACATAAAGGTCCTGTCACAACATCACCACCAAGAGTACTGTCCTTGTATTCAATCCAATAACAAATAAATGACATTAACAAGAAATTGAATTGACATGAAGCACCGCCAAAAGAGGAATGAAGAGAACCACAAAACCTAAAACTAGCACTATCCACTATACCAATACCTTGTTGTAAACAAGAATATCACTATGCATTTGATTTGGTGTAAAAGCATACCACTACTACCTCTATATTTCTCAAGTTCATCGACAAAAGGCTCGCATTAAAGCAACACTATAAAACACTTTGCCACCAATATCATGAAGCAATTCGTTTACATTATGAACACAATCACCTTGTAATAAAGAACCATGTACCTTTGCACAACCATTGACACTATATCTTGACTTTTGAAAGATCAAAAGGTCATCTCACAAAACTTTTGTCAGAACAACATGGTGTTGTAATCACTAATCATCATAAAAAGAACTCCACAATCCATAATGAACATAAGATTGCACTGAGTACTGTTACTAAACATCATGCAAATGAATAGTATGAAAAATACTTCATTTCAACAAGTCATTTCTAGTACTAGCAAGAACACAACATGAAGCACATGTAACCTCCTAAACCAAGAAGTAAATAAAGATCATGACAAATTTGTGCCTTAACACCATGAAGCAACTAAATGCAACAGAGGAGTTGCCTTAACACCATGACCATAAATATGATAGGAATAACAATAACCATGAAACTGAGAATAGTTGTACCTTATTGAATGGTATTGCCTGAAAGGTGGAGGCCTTGAGGTCCTGTTTGTTCTTCTTCTTCCAACATCAACAAATTTATCTTTTGTCTTATCTTTAGGAGTAACAACATGATGACCCAAATCAATCTTCTTCCTTGGTGTATTCTTGAATTTAGAAGTTTTCCCTTCTTCATATTCTAGGCCTGTAGTGTCCTTATGAAATTTTTGTTTGCTTAACATGTCATTTAAACATTCAGTACTCTTTTCAAACTGTAGATTCTTGTGCAACTTGGAAGATGCCTTTTCCAATTTGTTTCTTAAAGAGACTATTTCTAGCTCTAGTTTTAGGCATTCATTAGTTTTGACGTCAAGATCAGATTTTGTAAAATAAACTACCCTTTTTGCTTCTTTTATCTCTATCTTTAGGCTGATAATAAGTTTGTTAGACTCTTCAAGATCTAAAGAAACTTTTGTAAGATCTGAAAGTACCTTGTTCTTGGAGTCTTTTTTGTGTTGAAGTTGGTCTTCTAGTCTCTGATTCTCTTTTTTGAGTTGCTTGTTTTCATTAAGGGCATAAATAAGTTCACTTTCAAAATAAATTTCACATTCATGTTCAACATACTCTTGTTCAAAATCACTCACTAAGTGATCTCCTTCTTTGTTTACACTCTTCACTACAAAATCATCTTTTGTACTAGATTTTAGTGGTGTTTGTTGTTCAACATTCTGCTAGGTATTTCTTTTTTCTCAGTTTCTTTTACTTTTTTCCATAATGTGAGTACTCTACTACCAGGAACCCCTTAAATTGGTTAGAATTATGGAAGGGTATGGATCTGATACCACTTGTTGGAGTATGAGAAACACTGAGAGGGGGGGGGGGTGAATCGGTGTTTCAATAATCAATTTCAACTTAATGATTCTTCAAAACACTTAAACTCTTTGAAAACAATAAATGTTCAGTTTCAAGAATATAATCATATGTGATAACAAACCTTTAGATTCTTAAACAATATGTAGACTTAAATGCTGCAATGTAAATAAAGAAAACAACAAGACCAAAATACATCCACAAAAGAATCATAACACAATGTTTTTCATGAGTGGAAAACCCTCATAGGTATAAAAAAACTCATAAAATGCCTCACTGGCTTATCAAAATGCCTCAATGGTAGAGCTTCACTAGCTATAGAATGCCTCACTGGCAAAGCCTCATTGGCTACATAATCCCTCACTAGCAAAGCCTCACTAGCTACAAAATGCCTCACTAGCAAACACAACTGCCTCACTATCAAAACACAACCTCATTGGCCAAAGATCAAACTTGTCTCATTGACATGATATTTTACAACATTTTCTAAATCATGAATAAAAAAATTACAAAAGGTTACTCTGTTTCATTACATAACATTTCTACTTTCCATCTTAACACATTCAATGTCCTAAAGATTCATTAAATTGGAATCTTCAAAACATAAAATGTATCAGATTATACAATTCACTATTTTGCATACAGTTTTGCAAAACAACATTTCAAAATTATGCTCATAAACTCAACATGATATCTCTATGAAAGCACTGAACCAATAACAGTGATAAATCACTATTTATATAAACAATCAATAGTACCCATGATGCTGCCAACTCTCACACATTAAAACTATCAAATGCAACCTTCAAAATTTGTTCAAATTATTTGATAACTGCCTCTGAAGTGTCATCAAGATGATTTTTCCTTCAACAAACTAAACTGCCTCTTAAACATGGTTGAAAGATTATGCAAGCTATATGTATACATCAAACAAAAGACATGTATAAATGTGACATGAAACCGCAACTCCCAAGTCGACATAATAATTCCAAGTCACAACATGTACCTAATGCTTTAAAACTGTCACAAGATTTGTGACCCCATGCCATAGCAATGGGTAATACTGTAGAAATCTAAATTTGATCACTCTCATACGATCAAATTTTTCTCTTTATTCGTCCATTCCATCAATATTAATTTATTCAATTAATATTACATTTTCTGCCTAAAGTCCTTAAAGTTTTTAATTTAACAATTAAATGCTTTACCTTTCACCTTTTTCCTCTCTAAATTAAATAAATACATCAATTTATTTAATTTAGTCATTTTAACCTTTTCGAATTAAAATCAATTTAAAATTCTTCCTTTTCCTCTCTCCTTGTCACATCCTCCATAATCCCTCTCTTATATGGATTAATTTAATTAATTCATGATTAGGATGTGCATCATCTTAATCAAGGATTAATGTCACATCCTCCTACATTTGCCACTTGCTTCTAATCTTCCATTAATTATTCTAATTATGTGTTTGCACAACCTTAATCAAGGGCATTAGCCACATTTAGCATCCTTTTTTAGTCAACCTTTTCATTTACCTTTCTTGGCATTGACCCTCTTTCCCATGTGAATTTTTAATTTACATTTATTTATCCTAGGTTCTCCTTTTCCCCATGTGAATTTTTAATTCACATTTTATCTTTCCAAGACTTCTAGAACATTTGACTTGTTACCTCATCCACATGTGACAAACTCCCACCTTTTTGGAGACCCTCTCTTATCCACTAGATTCTCCCAAGAATGTGAATTTTTAATTCACATTTATTTTCCCAACCACTTTCTCATTTTCCATGGAGATTTTTGAGGAATTCCAAAATTCCTCAAATGCCACTTTCATCCTCACTTGGGGACAAAAAGTTCCTTTTTGAGGAAATCTTCTCACCCCCAAGGTACTTGTCCTTCCTCCACATCATGTACCCCCTTCCACCTCACTTCCACATCATCTTATCTTAGGCCATCTCACATTCCACATGTCAACATGTGAGGGCTTGTGAGTCATCAACTCACCATAGCCCTACATCTTGACCTTGGTGGCTCAATCTCAACCATTGAATTCTCTAGAGAATTCAAATTCCTCTATAAATACCCCCCCTCTAAGGCATTTTGAACACTTACTCATTTTGCACCTACATGCTGTCATTTTGAACACTCAATTCACAAGGATTTCCTCTTACTTAGCCAAGCCATTTTAGCCATTTGCATTTGCATCCCATCATATAGTCAATCTTGCATTTAGTCATATCAATAGCCATCCAAGGAGCACATAAGTACTCAAAATCAAGGGCCAACCAAGGAATTTTAGCTGCAAAGAGAAGGTATAATCATTTACAATCTTCTTTCATCTTATCTCTTTGTGTTAACAATTCCTTAGGCTAATCTTTGAGGTGTTCTTTGTGTTTTTACATTACATTTTAGTTGTTTTGCATCATTAGAATAGGTAAAACTCAAGGACGACACATTTTTGGCATGCCCAGTGGGACCCACAAACGGGTTCTTTTACTTTACATTCGCTGTTGTTGAGATTGTTTGTAGGTATAGGTCGTAGAGGGGCGGCTATGCTCTCTGGTTCACTACAGAAAGGCAGCTACGCCCTCTGGTTGACTGCAGAAAGGCGGCCACGCCCCTGGATAAAAATCTAATTTTTGACATTTTTCTGCAGTTGGGCTGCCACGCCCCTGATTTAAAAATCTATTTTCTGACATTTTTCTACAGAAAGGCGGTCATGCCCCTGGATAAAAATTTGATTTCTGACATTTTTCTGCAGTTGGGCGGCCACGCCCCTGATTTAAAAATCTGTTTTCTGACATTTTTCTACAGTTGGACAGCTATGCTTCTGATTTAAAAATCTGTTTTCTGACATTTTTCTATAGTTGGGCAGCCACGCCCCTGATTTAAAAATCTATTTTTTGACATTTTTCTGCAGTTGGGTGGCCACGCCCTTGTTTAAAAATTTGATTTTTGACACTTTTTTACAGTTGGGTGGCTACGCCCCTAATTTAAAAATCTGTTTTCTGATATTTTTCTGCAGTTAGGCGGCCACACCCTTGTTTAAAAATCTGATTTCTGATATTTTTCTGTAGTTGGGCGCCCACACCCTTAATTTAAAAATATGATTTCTGACACTTTTCTGCAGTTGGGCGGCCATGCCCCTAATTTAAAAATCTATTTTTTGACATTTTTCTGTAGTTGGGCGGCCACACCCCTGATTCAAATTTTTTTTTTTCTAACATTTTTCTGCAGTTGGGCGGCCACGCCCCTGGTTAAAAATTTAATTTCTGACATTTATTTGCAGAAGGGCGATTGCGCCCCAGTTTGAAATTTTCTTGCTAACATTTCACTATAGAAGTTCACCTATGCCCTTTTGATTGTTGTAGATGATCAACTGCGCCCTCCTGCTTACTGTAGTGGGGGAGGATACGCCCCAAAACAACACAGTTTGAAAGGTAAAAACAACCATTTTAGCTTCGTTTTTGCTCCCATTTTTTGCTGTTTTTAGATCCTAACCCCCTAACATTATTTTTTGCAAGGATATTTGTGTTTTTGCTAACATTTTGTAGCATATTCTTGTGTAATTGATGAAGAACGAAGGATAAAACAACTAACATTTGCTTGCAGAGCTATCCGTTTGCTCAGATTTTAAAAGTTATCCTTGTTGTTTTCGTTAATCTAAGAACATAGTTTAATTAGGGGAAGTAATATTCATTGCTTGCTGTGTTTTTTTTGTGTCACCCAAGGGGGCATTGGTTTGTTTTCACTTTCCCCTTGCACTTCGTGTGAGCCTGGGGAGTAGTTGGAAATGATTAGTGCCTTCTTTTTAGTGGGACCTGCTTGGGGATTTCATCACCCTAAGGGATGATTCCAACCACGCATACCAACAGGGTATAAAAAGGGGGAGAGCAAAAGTTGTACCCTAATCCAATCACGTCGTAATTGGCAGAGCATCGAAGCTAGGGTGATACCTAGATAGATGTGAAGAGCTGGTACGAGCCATTTAGTATCTCGCTGGGGTTCCTGACTCACACTTGTGACAGGCTAGTGTTCATGGTTGTGCCTCACGTACCGAGAGTATATCGAGGACTCCCTAGAAGCCTTGTGCATCCTAGATTAAGACCTTTGTTGACCATACCCTTAACACTAATCATAGGATTGTGCTTGTTTAAAGTGTCTTCTTGTGAGAAACCTGTGAACTTTTTGACAAATTGGCCTTATTATCATCATTTTGAGTCCTTGCCATAGTCATTTCCATCTAAACCAAGCCCCGTTTATTGCAGAAAGGCGGTCACACCCTCCTGTTTACCACAGAAAGGCAATCACACCCTCTTGTTTGCTGTAGAATTGTTTACCGCAGAAAGGCGGTCACGCCCCTACAACCCACTGCAAAAGGGAAAACTTGCCCCGTTTAGTTTTGTCAAGCCTCCAAGCCTCTGTTTAGCCATCCCAAACCTCCATTTAATCATTCCAAACCTCCGTTTAATCATTCCAAACCTCTGTTTTGTCATTCTAAACCTCTGAAACATCCGTTTGATCATTCCAAACCTCCATTTTATCATTTCACACCTCCGTTTAGCCATCCTAAACCTCCGTTAGTCATCCCAAGCCTCCATACATTTATTCTCTCAATCTTCCCACTCGTTTTGAATTTTCCAGTAACTCATTTGGGAAGCCCGTATCATCACCTAGTGAACTTGTTTCACCAAAATCTTACCATTTGCATCACCTAATCCATATCACATAAACACCACTCATCTTCAAATCACCTAAACCTTGTGTTAAAAGTTGTTATCCAAATTGATCTTAGGGCTTGAATTTGATTGTTATCCTTCACATCAATCATCAACTTTGACCCAAATCAATTCACTTCCATCTTGAGGTGAATTCGGTGTCGTAAGTTATCATCCTCGGCCCAAATCAATCCATTTCTATCTTGAGATGGATTCGATGCCGTGATCATCCACTTGATCAATCAATGCTCTAGGTCTCTAAGGGTGATTTTATGACTGGGTTTTGGATCCCTTACATCCTCCATCATTTAATCCAATCGCACCCATCCAATCACTCAATCTATTCTATCCAATCATCCAATCAAACCAATCACACTTATCCAATATCTAGTCGATCCAATCACATCCATTTAATCAATCCAATCCAATCTATCTCAACAATCCCATCCAATCAAAAGTCCGACATCCTCCAATCAAAATCTGATTTCATCAAAATCCAATCTCATCCGATCAAAATCCAATCTTAACCAATCAAAATCCAATTTCATCCAATTTCATCCAATATAGTTGAATTCAATATTATCCAATCATCCAATCAGAGTCCAATTAAGTCTACCCACACCCTTTATCCAATCGATCAATCTTCATCAAATCAAATTGTTCATCAAGGACATCTTTGTAATCTGCCCATAGAACATTTGCATGCCTGTTCAAACTAGGTCACAAGCCAAGAAGCAAATGGAACAACAACAAGGTCAAAATTCTCAAGTGAACATGTCTCAAGATCCTAATAACAATGCAAATCCTACTAATGGTACAAATGTCTCTCAAGATCCTAAAAATGGAGTAAACATCCCCCAAGACCCTCATAACGACACTTCATCACACTCCAACACTGAAAATTAGAACAAATCACCACATGGTGAAGAGAGTATGGTTAATCAACCCGAACTCATGCTTAAGGAACATTTCAGTAATCCTGCCAATGTGCAAATGACAGACTGCCTGTTTGAAAAACATGGGGAAGAAATATTGGCCCACCTAATTGAAAAAGGTGTCCAACCTTCACCAGGTGTCGAATTATCAAAATATAGCAGTTCCACATCTAACATACCCCAAGGTTCACAAAGTGCACCAAATAGTTCATACATCTCCAGTGTTCCTCTAGTAGAGGGTTGGCATCAACCTGAATTTAGCAGTGCCATTCTTTATCATGTTAACCATCCCCCACACGCCAAAATATCAGTCATGGGGGCTCCTCAAGTATCTGAACTCAATAATCCTTTCGCCTACGACATGCCGCAAAATGTTCCACAACCTTCACCATTAATGCTAACAGCACCACCCGTTTCGAGTCAACCTCCAGTCAATGCTAGGGGTAACCCTTTTACCGCATTGCCTCCACCTCCTAGGGCCACAAATCTTCCACCACCTCCTTACACACATCAACAGCCTCCCCAATTTAACCTACCACCTTAATTACCTCCACAAGGCACATCCCAACCAAATGTTCCCGTTGGTACCCAACAAACTCCTTTGCAAAACACCTCTACATTATCTGAGCCGCCTCATCAACAACAACCCCTGCATAATCCTTTGATTTCTTCACAAAAACCACCACACCAATCACAAGGAAATCCATCTCGACCACTCGCCCAGACCATATCCCTATTTCTCACATCCATTTTACATCCACAAGTTCAACCACAACACAACATCCCATCTCGACCCACGTAACAATCGAAATCACATCAACAAACTCCTCAACATTATTAATATCATAACCAACAACAGTTCCAACAACAACCACCCTATGTGGCCTCCCAATAGTTGCAGCAGTACCTTCAATACCAACAAACCAATCTACAATATCACATTCAAGCTCCTCAGCATTCGGTCACACAATCTTATCAAAAAAATCTATACTATACCTCTCAACAAGAACCTCCATACCAACAAACACCCCCGAAACATCAGTAGTGGACACCATCCTCTCATTATCAAAATCTATACGTCTATCTTCAAACATTATGTCAACAAGATCCATAGTCATTCTACCATCCATATCCATCCAACGCACCTACCTTGATTGCACAACCAATCAACGTGGATCTATTGGAAATTAAAGATGCTTTGAAAGATCTCTAGGTGGGGACTGGTAAACAATCCTTTAAATTTGAAGATATATGTCCCTATTCGTTCGATCCATCCATCTCACTAATTCCCTTCCCGAATCACTTTGAGATACCAAAGTTTGAAATATACAAGGGAAACAAAGATCCTAAGGCCCACTTGCAAGAGTTTTACTCCCAGTGTTAGGAAGTTATGCACAATGACAACTACCTCTTGCGTTTGTTTCCACAGAGCCTGACATGAAATGCCCTAGAATGGTTCATGAGTCTAGAACGAGGGTCCATAAAATCCTTTGTGGATCTTTCAAAAAAATTTGTTTCTTACTTCTCCTTCAATTTGGAAAAAGACACTGATACTCTGGACCTTCTTAAGGAGAAGCAACGTGAAGGTGAAACCTTTGCTAGCTACCTTCAAAGGTGACGAGCACTAGCAATCCGAATGAAAACCCCTCTAAAAGAGAAAGACATGGTCACCCTCTTTGTGGAGAACTGACATCCTGACATGGCTCATAATTTTAGGTTGCACTATGTTACCACTTTCGCTGAAATAGTGGAAAAAGGACCTGTTGATGGTGTTTTCTGCACAACAACTCAGATAGAATACAATATCCTATCTCTCTTGAAAAAGGTTATCTTCAACAATAAATTACTGAAAAATCACCCCAAGGTCTCTCGGATGTCAGGTCATGACAATGCATAAACAACTCAGATAATATGTGAAAATGCTGGTAATCACAAGGGGCCTTACAAATGAACAATGCTGGAAGTGAATTTTCATTAGATGCAACAATATGGTGATGCTTTCAATCCTAAAACTAACCCAAATTCAAAATAAACAACAAAAAAGCTAAGGGTTTAGAGAGATTCTATTCTCTAACTCTTAAGATTAACAATGCAAATGATAAACACTTGAAATGGACCAATCCCAACGAAACCAATCTCTACTTGACCAAGATTAATCTACAATCTTACAGAAATAGTGCAATCTTCTAAGGTTTTAAAGATTTTCAGATCATGAACATTCACCCAAGACAACCCAATTGCAGTTGAAATGAATAAATCTCCATAATTGAACCAAGCACAATGAATATAAAGGTCCAAGCTAACTTTACAAAGCAACTAACAATCAGCTAGCTGCAAAAAGTATGGACCAGGGATTGCTGCAAACACTTCAAACATTAAATCATGAACATCATTGAATCATATCTAAATCTAAATCTAATAACCATGAGCAATTTAAAAAAATAGAATCATAAGAACCATGCAAGATAAGTCAACACAAAAGAGATCACCAGAAAATCACAATGCCTTCAATTGTATTGAATCACCAAACTCTAGCAACAATTCCAATGTTCTGTTACATCACTTGCTCAGAAATTGATTAGCTTCTACCTCTACTCTACTACTAAATTCGCTCTCTATCAAATCTTCTCCTAATCTCTCACCCCCTTACAAATGAGGCACATATGCCATTTATAGAGAACCCCCCAAACATGTCGGCCTAATTAGATTTTACAATAATAATTGGCCTCAAAATAGGTTGGCCTAAGGAGAAATTCAAAAGAGGACAAGATTTGCATTAAATGCATGAATATTATCCATGTCGGCCCACAATCTCCAGCAAGATCAGATTCACGTGCCCTCCAGAAAGTCCTCCAGCTGTAGACAGTTTTGGCACAGATTCTTAGGCAGCTCCCACTTTTAAAAATTTAAATTGAACATTTCCAGATTTCCCACTTTTGGCATGAATTCATATGCAAGTCCCCCCCTTTTAATATTTGCTTAGTCCTGAAAAACAGATATCATCATCATTAATAAGGAAACTTTCCATTTTTGGAAATTTTATTTTCAACATCTTTTTCAAGAAATTTTCATTTTTAGGAACATTTAAAAAAAATCCATTTTTGGAAAAAAAAAAAATTTCGGAAAAATTTCCATTTTGGGCCCTTTCGGGGAAATCAGACCAAGGGGAAAATCCGGAAAAATCTGGGCCAGGCGGACTCCAGACCAAAATCCGAGAAAATCTAGGTGGATAGGAATCCGGGAAAATCCAGGCGGACAGGAATCCGGAAGATTCCAGCCAGATAGGATTATGGGAAATTCCAGGTAGACTGGAAAATCCCGGATTTTGTTCAAAACTTAGTTTTTTCGAAGCACAACTCGGAGGAAGGACTTGGAAAAGAAAGATAAACATCTAAGGACCTCCAAAGGCAATGAAATTAATAAAATTAAGGGGCAAAAAGACACCAAAAGCCAATCCGGGAAATTCCAGGCAGACAGGATTATGGGAAATTCCAGGCAGACTGGAAAATCCCGGATTTTGTTCAAAACTTAGTTTTTTCAAAGCACAACTCGGGGGAAGGACTTGGAAAAGCAAGATAAACATCTAAGGACCTCCAAAGGAAATGAAATCAATAAAATTAAGGGGCCAAAAGACACCAAAAGCCAATCCGGGAAATTCCAGGCAAACAGGATTATGGGAAATTCCAGGCAGACAGGATTATGGGAAATTCCAGGCAAACTGGAAAATCTTGGATTTTGTTCAAAACTTAGTTTTTTCAAAGTGCAACCTGGGGAAATCACTTGGGCAAGCAAGATGAACATCTAAGGACCTCCAAAGACAATGAAATCAATAAAATTAAGAGGCCAAAAGCTAGAGCAAAAAGAGGGTCCCCGCTTTCAGTGGGGTGTGTGTGCAAAACTGCACAACAGGACCCATCCTTGAATGCGACCTTATTTCCAAAGGGCACATCAAGATACAAAACCATGACAAAGAAAGGTCATCCGATGATAAGTCACAATTTTGGAACAAGAATAAAAACACAGTGAATGATGGTGTCACTGACACTAAACATGTCCAAGTGACTAATACATTCTAGAGGCAACAACCATCTATACCTAATGACATATTCGTGCCATAGGGGGCATCTCGTCCTCCTCAACAGTCGAACCAGAATAGTCAAGGGAATGTCAAACGACAATATGCTCAATTAGGAGAACCCTTGAGCATCATCTTCAATAAGTTGTTACAAGTCAACTATCCGATCACGTACCCTATCACCAAACCACTTGATGAATCCAAGCCCAAACCTGCCTAGTTTAGGGAGAATGAATATTGTGAATTCCATAAGATAAAAGGGCACACTTTGAATAAATGTCAAGGTCTCAAAAACTATGTCCAAGATCTTATTGATTGAGGAGATATCAAAGTAGATAGTAGTCAAGCTTCATCATCCAATGCTCAATTATAGATATACCAAAATTCCTTCCCTAACCATAATTAAGGTGCAAGCACCTCCAACAACAATCCCCAAGACAACAACACAAATAATATAAGCTATAAAAATGTACCCCTCAATTATGATGGCATTGTCCATTACATTGAATAGATAGAACCCCGTGTGTCTATGATACATGTTAAGGCTAAAGATCCCCAATGTGCTGTTGCTACTCGACGGTCCCACATTACTGTCCCTATAGCCTCCACATCCGCCCAATCAAATCCTGTAAACTCTCAGTATAACATTTTTGATCACTTAGGAAAGACCCCTGCTAAGATTTCAATCTTGGATCTGCTTAAGTCTTCTCCCATACGTCAGGAAATACTCAATAGAGATTTACAAGAAACTCACGTACCTAACAAAATCAATCCCACACGGTTACATGCTTTAGTAGGACACTTGGCTTTATCTTACCAGTTACACTTCAGCCATAATGACATGCCAAATATTGATGCCAATCACAACTGTCCCTTACACATCGAAGTCCTGGTTACCCATCATAAAATAAAAAGGGTCTTGGTAGATAATGGCTCTGCCTTCAATCTATGTACTCTGAAGTTCATAAAACAGGTAGGGTATACTCAAGTGGATTTGAGCAATAAAATCATCATGATAAAGGCTTATGATAATGCATAAAGAAATTCTAAATGGATTATCAGTCTTCCTATCTAGGTTGGAGCTATAGTTTAGCACACTACTTGTCATTTCCTTGATTTGGACTTACCATATAATCTCCTTCTCGGCCACCCATGGCTCCACGCCATGCAAGTTATCCCCTCCACGTACCATCAATGCCTACAGTTCCCAGTTAATGGACAAGAGATCACCATTTATGCTGACCGATAACCATTTGAATATTGCCGCGCTAGAAGCGTCATTTCCCCATTTAGATTATTGTCCTGGGGTCAAGATGGGGGCATCTTAGTCGTCATCCGTCAATCCATCATCCACCACCAATCCTTCCATTACCAAAGTCCAGATCATTGATAAGGGGTGTGGTGAATATGAAATGCATACAACTCTAAATGTGGCAACCATGCCACCGTCACCACACACGTACAACCAACCCTCACAGTCTACACCAAAAGAAGATAAGACCATCACCTTTAGTGCTAAGAACATCCCCACTACCACTTTCCGATCCCTAGTATAAAGACAGATGCACCAAAAGAGGATATTAGTTAGTGGGTATACCATGAAGAACCCCAACTAGATCCTCCTCGAAAGGAATACTTCCAGGAAGTATACCCTTGGTCAGCTAAGTTCGTAGAAAAGCATAAATACCAAGGCGACGACCTAGGTAAGGAAGAACAAGGACGGTTGCAACCTATTGATGTATCAAAGCTTCCGTGAAATATAGGCCTCAGTTATGACAAAAAGTGGAAAGGCCCCACAACATCATCTAATACCTCCAATAGTGTTACTATGGACGATGGTCCCTTGGAAGACATACCCGAGGAGGAATCCATCATATAGGTGTACAATGATGTTGATCGCACAGACCTGCCATCCATGTTTGACTGTTAATCCGTCTTTACCATCAGCCTTTCTCTTCACCATCCTGAACTCATTGATTGGGACCTACGTGATAGCACACCTATCAATGTCTCCCTGGATACAAATGTAAACCTCATGGGATTGGGGGAGGATGAACACTCCAGTCACAAAAATAAAAATAGGAAAAATAAAAAAATGGTCATTTAGTGAAAACCTCCCCAAGGCACTTCCTGACCTGGAAAAAGTAAAAATAAACAATGCATTCGACAGTGAAAACCTCAAAGAGGCACTGGAGGATGGAGACGTTCATCTTCCCCTTGTGGGAACTCAATTATCCACATGGTCATCCATCCTAATTGAAGAAACTCAAGAAGTAAACCTGGGAACTGCTAAAACCCTAAGATCACCTATGTAGCCAAGTCACTATCAAAGCACAAATATTCAGTCATTGTTCAGCTACTCCAAGATGGTATTAATAACTTTGCTTGTTCATACTCAAACATTCCAGGCTTAGACCCTGCTTTAGTAGTTCATCATCTGGATGTTTGCTCAGATGCCAAGCCTGCCAAACAAAAGCTCTAAAAAATGCATCCACAGGTAGCATTATTAGTCAAAAAGGAATTGGAAAAATTAGTGGATGCCGGTTTTATCAGACCCATTGACTACTCTGATTGGATCTCCAACATAGTGCCTATTGCCAAACTGAACGAAGACATTCAGATTTGCACAGACTTCCAAGATCTTAACAAATCCTGTCCAAAATATGACTTCCCACTACCCAATATTGACATATTGGTCGACCTTACTACAGGAGATGAGATGTTATCCCTTATGGATGGTTTCTTTGGTTACAATAAGATCCAAATTGCACCTGAAGACCAACACAAGATAGCTTTTACAACACCTTGGGGTACTTTTTGCTACAATGTTATGCCCTTTGGTCTCAAGAATGCAAGGGTGACATATCAAAGGGAAATGAATGTCATCTTCCATGACCTCATCCATATTATCATGGAATACTATGTTGATGACTTGCTAGGAAAATCCAAAACCAGAGTAGAGCACCCTGCCATCCTAAAAAAGATCTTCGAGTGGTTAGAACATTATAAGTTATGACTAAATCCAAAAAAGTGTGTATTTGGTGTTACATTAGGGAAATTTTTGGGTTTCATAGTCTCTCAAAGAGGAATTGAGGTTGATCCTGCCAAGGTGAAAGATATTTTGGATATGCCACTCCCATGCAATTTGAAAAAATTAAGAAGTCTCCAAGGAAAGCTGCAATCCATCTGCTGGTTCATAGCCCAACTTGCAGATAAGTGTCAGTCACTCACCCATCTTCTGAAAAAAGACTCCACCTTAAGATGGAACCAATAGTTATAGATAGGTTTTGATAAGATCAAAGAATACTTGGCTCATCCACCAATCTTAATGCCATCGATTCCAAGGAAACCCCTCCTGCTTTACATCTACGCCACTTCAGTCGCACTGGGGGCATTATTGGCACAACATGATGAGTCCTCAAAAGAAAGAGCAATCTACTACATCAGTTGAACACTAGTTGGCTATGAATTAAATTATTCACCCATGGGGAAATCATACCTTGCAGTGGTCTTTAGTACACAAAAACTCTGACATTACATGCTCAGCCATCCGGTCAAATTAATAGCAAAAATTGATCCACTAAAGTATCTGTTATCGAGAACCACTTTAACTGGTCGCATGGCTAAGTGGGTTATGCTCCTAAGTGAATTTGACATAGAGTACATCGATCACAAAGCCATAAAAGGACAAGTCATAAATGATCAGTTGGCCGAGGCACCCCCAGTGGATGCTTACCCACTAGTCACTGAATTTCCAGATGAAGTTTTCACAATAATAGAAGCACCTGCTTGGACATTGTATTTTGATGGCTTATATACTCATAATGGATCAGGAGCAGGAATTCTATTTGTTACCCCTCAAGGTGACTAAATCCCAAAATCATTCAAGTTGGCATTCTCGTGTAGCAACAACATAGCTGAGTACGAAGCCCTCCTCACAGGTCTCCGAATTGCAAAGCAGTGGCACATAACTCACTTGAGAGTCTTCATACAATTTGACCAAATTCCTAGGGTACATAACAAAGCAGCTGATGCAATGGCTACTATTGGCTCCCTGATTGACATGCCTAAAGATCAAACAAAATGCGAGTTCCTTGTGGAACACCTATTAATCCCAACATATGATATCCCTGAGACTTACATGGTGTGTGACATTGTAGGTCCCGCTTCCCCATGGTACCAAGACATATATACTTATCTGCAGGATAATATTTTACCCCCAGACCTCACACGAAACCAATGAAAATCCTTTATTCAACGTTCAGCCTGATATGTTATCATCGGTGATACGCTTTATCATCGCGGGTATGATGGAACCCTCCTTAGATGTTTGAATGAGATCAAAGCCCATACTACACTAACAGAGGTACATAGTGGTGTTTGTGGGGCCCATTCAAATGGTATGGATTTGGCCAAAAGGATTCTCTAAGTTGGATATTATTGGCCTACATTAGAACATGATGCTTTTGAATTCATGAAGAAATGCCTTCCCTGCCAACAACATGCAGATTTGATTCATGCTCCAGCACAGGACCTTCAACCTCTCCTAGCATCGTGGCCCTTCTCTCAATGGGGTTTCGACTTTTAATGTAGGTAGTAGTTGTGGTAGTTGACATGTTTAAGCAATATATAAACATATTTAATGAGGGTGTTCGATAAGATGTCCCAGGGAGCCAACCTGCAAAAATTTCAAGCATATTTTGTATGTTATATCCCTAATATATCAAGAAGGAATATCTGTTTCTTGTTGGCAATTATGCTTTTTTCTTCTTCTTTTCTTTCCAACCAAAACCTAAAATTGAACTAGGTTATATGATAGTCTAGTTGTGATAGCATGTTTGTAAGGTTGTGTATAATATGTATATTTTACATGACATTGAGATGTAAGCTATTAGTAGGTATACTTATGTACATAGCAAAAACTGGGCTGAAGATGCATAAGAAAAACATGAATTTATTTCTACATATATTCATTATGTCTGACACCTTATTGGCTGTTTACTGGATCATGTGACTATGTGTGTTTGCATAATCAAAGCATGTCAAACATATAGCCAGGATAAAGCTGATAGCTAATGTTGTTTTTGTTGCTTTTGCGGTGTTGTATTGTAGTGGGCCAAATGACCAACCTGTCATGGGTGTGCGTTAGACATGTGAAGGGGACACTTGTCACATGAGGATAAATTTAGATTATGATCCACATGAACAAGATAAAGAGATGGGATTAAATGGACAAGGATAGAGGATAAAGTGGAACTAAATATTAAAGGAAAATGGGAATGGGTATTAATTAGTCAAAATTAATTAATTAATACGCATAGCATATGCATTGTAAGGTCAGTATAACTAATCCTAACATTCCCCATATAATACCTTGCATTATGGAGCTCAATTCTCTGATATATTACTACTTATTAAAACTTCATATAATATTAGGCACATTCCATTGTTCTATAATGCTATATTAATATTGTTCAATATTAATGTATTTTGTTGTATATATTTTTGTTAAGGTTCATATTATATTTACCGTTGAAATATTATCAAAACATTATATGGTTTTAATATTCCCTATATATTTGAACAAAATACATTAATATTGAACAATATTAATATAGCGTTATAGAACAATGGAATGTGCCTAATATTATATGAAGTTTTGATAAGTAGTAATATATCAGAGAATTGAGCTCCATAATGCAAGGTATTATATGAGGGTCGGGCTTAACCGACACACTCTAAATCATCACAGATGAAGGATGATGTAGTTAGAGTTGTGTCTTGGACACTTAGAATAATTTCAATTATGCATTTGTAGTTTTGTTTTGATAAATCACATGTAATTACAATCTTTAATAATGCGAGTAGCATGGCCACTTTCCATTACAATTTCTGACTTTACATGCAATTTATCAAAACAAAATTACAAATGCATAATTGAAATTATTCTAAGTGTCCAAGACAACTCTAACTACATCATCCTTCATCTGAGGAGTAAGTCTACACCATGCTTGTGGATGAAAGATGAAGGGGCAGTCTCAAGTCAATAGCTAAACCATCATCACAAAGGAGGTCAAAGTGAACTGTGACAGTGTAAGACACCTCACAGACTTGTATACCTCTAGAGTCTAATTCATATGTTTATTGGTGATAGGTAATAAAGTTTAGAAAATATGAAAAGAATACGCCTATCCAATCATATTGAAATTGCAAGCCCAAGAGGGTAATGGTAGAACACACAAGGATCATTTCTTATAATTCTTGGTAGGTCATCTAAGAATGAGTTTGATTGGAAAGATTTACCCACCATCTTCCGATGTCCATACATTCATAATTACTACCACTGAGTACTTTACCAAATGGGTGGAAGCAATGCCACTCTCACAAATCACCGGTACTTAGATTTCAAAATTCATCCTTTACCATATTCTTTGTAGATATGGTATTCCATCCACCATCCTTTCCGATAATGGAAAAAATTTTAAAAACCAAGCCATGAAACATCTCTGTGACACCTTTCATATCCAACATCGTTGGTCAACACCTTATTACCCCTAGGGTAATGGTCAGGAAGAAGCAGCCAACAAGACCCTTATCCGCATCCTCAAAAAGGTTGTCAATAACACTGGATGAGATTGGCACCTCCATATTCATCCCGCTCTTTGGGTGTATCGCACCTCCATCCATACCCCTACAGGCCCCACTCCCTATTATTTAGTGTATGGTGCTGAAGCCATCTTTCCAATTGAAGTTGAGCTCCCGTCACTAAGGATATCTTCGAAGAATCTTATCAGCGAGGAGGATGCTCGTGTCGTACGGCTTGCACAGCTGGAGTTACTTGATGAAAGATGAATCAAAAACTATGATCATCTACAAGCTTACCAAAACTTCCTCAAGTGTAACTACAACAATAAGGTTCATCCTCGATAGTTCCAGATTGGTGAACTTGTCCTTAAAGAGAACCAGTGTACTCAGCAGGACCGTGATAAGAAAGGAAAATTTGAAGCAAATTGGTTGGGTCCTTATATCATAACTGCTAAATATGGATCTGGGGCATACAGACTTGCTACCCTTGAAGGAGAGCCCCTCGAAGAACCTATCAATACATGCATCTAAAGAGGTTCTACACCAAAGTTTTCTTAGTAACCCTACCTACAAAAATCAAAAAAATCAAAAAAATAAAAAAATAAAAAAAATAAAAATGCAAAAATACTAAAGAGAAATAAATTTGTCCTATGGTGAAAACCACCTTTGGTGGCGCCTTGGATAGGTACGGGTGGTGAAAACCTGGTAACAGGCATTATCCATAGATGGCTTAATCATTGTCTACCTTGTGTCCTAATTACTTTATGACTCCATCCATCCTATCCTGACATCCTCTCCCCTTCCATCTTTGGCTGCTTGGTATCTTTTGATTGAGCATTGGATGATCATATGCTATCCATCATCTTGAGCTTTTTGTCCTAGTTTGAGCTTTTGTTGTCAATTTTTCCATCTGTTGGTTTATGTCATCATCTAGGATCATCTATTGTGTCCGTCTCCACCTAGGCCTCATCCTGCCATGTCGATCCTCTTAGTCCTTGTCGAACTATGTTGCCCGTGCGCTTTCACATAGGCAAGGCTGATCATTTGATTTGTCCCTAAGGCATTCTAGACCATCTTATTGTGGTCCTTTGTCATTCGTCTTCATCGGTACCTTTTCGCTTTTATCCATGGCCGCTTATCATTTGTCTTCTCGAAACTACGTTTCCCCTGTGCTTTCACGTAGGCAAGGTTGATCATTTGATCCACCCCCGGGGCTTTGTTTCATCGTTGTATCATCGGTCTCCATTAGTCCTCTTTCTACTTTATCCATGGCCTTTTTTGGAACTACAAGGGCTTTGCGCTTTCACGTAGGAAAGGCTAATCTATGATCAGCCCTCGAGCCCCTAGGTCTGTAGGATGTGTCAGTCTTCTGTCTTGTGACTTGTCTCTCTTGTGTTGTGTCATCAAGCTATTCCCTTACCTAGTTTTTTATTAACAAATGAGATCCGCTAGTATCAACAGATCCAATTGGTTCCAAGTATCCCGTGTCATATCGATCTTTTAGTTTAGTATCCATCATCGGTCTCAACAAGATGCATCCTTCCTAACATACCTCATCAACCTCATCCATCCTCTTGATCCTATGGCAAAGGACGTTTCAAATTTGATTGTGATCTTTTGATGCTTTTGGTTTTTGTTTATCATTTGAGCTCCCTATTACAATTAGTTAAGATCAACATAATCTATCATATTATGGTGTGTTTTGGTTGATTCACATAGGAGCATATCTTGATCTTTTATTGTTGCTATTTGCTGGGTTGTCCCACGTAGTACCCACCAAGATCCCTGTGATCTTGTGTTACGTTGGGGCATCCCTTTGTGCTTGTGGTTATCCCAATACTTGGCCCGACCAAAGTCTTTGAAACTTTGGGGTGTTCGGATAACCTTCTTGTCTATGTATTTGTTTCATGCATTCGACGCTCACTTGCATTGGTTTCCTATACCCTGGCACTGGGTGTCTTATGCTATAGAAAAAATCAGTGCTTTGAAGATGGAAAATTGTATTAGGATTGCATTTAATGATCATGACCGCTACATTGCATTCACCCTATGATTTTGGTTGTGCAAATACTTCCCCCTTTATCCCCTATTATTCTCAAGATACTAAAAGGTTTGTGACAGGTGCAAACTCACACTATGCCCACACCCATCTTCCATTATCATGTACGTCATTATTGACATTAATGTTACTGTTGTTTTACCATAAATTCATTACACTTTGGATCCATACATTTGCATCATTATGATGAGTATCCATGCATAACTAGGTCTATACATACATACATCACCACCTACATCACAAAGTGTTAGACTCATAATACATCACATCCTGCATGTATAAAACATTCATAAAAGCATCCACATAAGCCATCATAAACATATACATACACGTCAATAAATAAAATAATCATCCATACATAAACATCTACATAAGCCATCATAGATAAAACATATGCATACATCATATCATCATATAAGCATCCACATATGAATCAATAAAATCATCCATAGTCTAGAAATGTATAAACACGATCACTCATCCAACACATGAACATGGTGTCAATAAGGGCTATCATATATCATATATAAATATACCAAAAGTCCAAAGTACATCTCATAATCATGACTATCACATGAACAACATCATAATAATGCTATTGATGTCATCAAAATATATGACCATCGTATACAAAATCATCAGATCAAAATACCAGTACAAGGTCCTATAAATAAGAACTGCAATTCTGTACTATCCATCTACTCTGCACCTGTCAAAAACCCGGTAACCTGTCACCTGCTGAATGAACTGCCCACATTTGATCTCTGTGGAGAATTAGGTACTATTGCCCTACCTGGAGAAACCCCCAGTGACTCACCGAAACCTCGGGTCCGTGTCCCCAGTGACTGAGATGGCACTAGCATCTGAGGTGTCTACCGAATGTAACAGAATGTCTGCTATGCCAGATAAGGAACTGCATGATGATATGCAGCCATCCAAAATCCTGCCTCCCTCATATTCTCCTCTCACTCAACAACCTAGACCCGAGCAAAATTTTTCTCCTGATGATACCTGTCTCGGTCCTTGGTAATGGCTCTCCTCTCCTTCTCCCATGCCTCCTAAGATAATCATCGCTGTGCCAACTCTGCCTGTATTCAATCCCTTATCTCCTTCGCAGCCATTGCTCGCACCACCCCTGCATCCCTCTCCCTCTGCAATACTTGTATATCGGCCCCTAGCATGCCACCATCACTCTATACTGCTTGTTCCTGAGCCACTACGACATCCCTCTCTACCTGTAGCATCTACATCTGTACCTCTGCCGCATCCCTCTCCCTCTAGGCAGCCTGTGCTCGAGCCACTACTGCATTCCTGTCCCTCTGGAGAGCCTGCAATCTCAACTCTGTTGAATCTCACTCTCTCTAGAGAGCCGATACCTCTAAAACTTCCTCCTCTCTTGTCCTCTATAGAGATTGAACCTGTGCCTCTATCAACTCTCTCTCACTCTACAAAACCTGAACTCGCGCTTGCGCCACATCCCTCTTCGCCTCCATAGCCTGCGCCTATGCTTGCACTACATCTCTCTCTGCTTGCATAATACGTGCCTACTCCATTGCCTCACTCTCCCTCTCCTACATCAACCCCATATCTTCGACTGTCTACTCTAAACAATGCACTCTATCACAGAGCTCATCTCGCTCCCGCCGGAGATCCTTTGTCTGTTGACTAATGCCTACTGACCCCTGATTTTCCATCCCCTCCAGCTCCCCCCTGGCCTGTAATATGATGACCTATTCCTGAAGCCTATCACAGTCCCAACTCACACTAACCAATTCATCCCACACTCCCTGTATGTCTACTACAAGTTGTCCCTCTCCCTCTCCACTATCCCCATCTTTGAATATAGGCGGAGAAAAATGGCCTCATAATCCCTCTGACGCTCTACCTGTACTCTCACTAGCTCGGCCTTGAGTGCTCTTACTCTCTACTCCATAATATAAAGCCTCACCTTGGTACCTCTCAGCTATACAGTGGGATCCTCTGGTGCCACATAAGGAACCACCACAATGGCTCAATATCCATAACATCCATATCTGGAATATCTCCATCTACCTCCATAGCATCATCCTCACCCCTGCACTCCTGCTCCTACTGAGTCGCGTGGTCCTCCACAGTGGGGCGGACCCAAACTCTCCGCGGCTGACCATGCCTCCCCACCACGAACTACCGACCTAAGGGTCTCCTCTCCTCCACTAGTGCCTCCCTCACTCCCAATACCTCCACATCCTCCACCTCCTCGACCCTGTTCTCCCCCTAGGATCTCTGTGGATGGCTCCTCCCCTGTGGTATCCTCCATTGTCCTGTCGTTGCCCCCCTCTCTAGCTCAACTCTCTCCTCCCTCACCTCCATCTTGGCCTCCCTCTGGTCTCTCTTGTGTTGTATCCTCCTCCTCACTGCCTTGACCGACTGATCTGCAACGGCCTGTCCGACCTCATCCTAGTCCACCCCCTCCTGTCCACCGTGACCTACCTCTCTTGTAGCCCCCCTCCTTTGCTGAACTCTCCCCCTCATCTCCACTTGTAGTCTTTTCTCATCCTTTAGACCGAAGCCCAACGCCCCGATAATGGGCTCTGTAGGAGTAATCCTTTCCCATCACATATTCCAGAACCACCTCGGATATCGATCTGTCACCCCTAGCTTTCGATCTCCTCCAACCCTCCCTGGGTAGGGATCCCGTCCTGCTGTCATCCATGCCTCCTTGACTGCTCTAGGTGAAATGATGCCTCCCCATGACACCTCTCTACTATACCGACGAAACATGATAGGCGCTGTCGGAATATCCTGTGTCAGCCCAAACTGCCTCACCACTCTATCTGGTCGATGCACCTCTACAATGCACGGAATAATCCCAATCAAGAAACATCTGCTCATAAAGTAACCTTGATGTCTCTCACCGTCATCCCATCCCCTAAACTACTGATACATATATGGCCGCCACTCTACGTCTGCCACCTGCAAGTCATCCAAGACTCTCCTCCACCCATCCATATGCCCCTGCATCTCATATCACAATACCCAAACTCTCGCCTCCCTGTACTCCCACACAACTGGCTCTCTATCATCCACTGTCCCTCTCCTCACCACTACCGGCCTCATCACCATAATGTGCTCCCATGCCCAAATCTGTAATAAGGTCATATGTGTCAAACTCGCAGACCTCTGGTAGTAGATCCCATGCATATCCCTGTATAAATGAGCTAATACACATGATCCCCATGAAAACTTTCCCTCTCAGCACTCGAAAATGTGTTGAATCACCTCCATGTACCGTAGACTGCAAGAGCGCCTGCCCCAGTCTGACAATAGTATCCTGCTGATCAAACCACATAGGTACAATGGTAGGATTGGCATCCTCAGTGATAAACATCTATCTAAATCCAACTGCCCCTTCTGAATGGGAAGATCATCACGTCCAAACAACACCAAAATGGTCTCATCTAGCGCCGCCCCCCTCAACTCCACCTCACTCACTAATCGCCCTGCTATAGGTAGCCTCAGAATGCACTATACATCCTCCAGGGTCATTGTCATCTCCCCTGTAGGGAGATGAAAAGTTGATGTCGCCAAACTCCATCTCTCTATCAACACCGTTAGCATCACTCGATGAGCTCTCAGTGTTAGAAACTGCAAAAAATGCAATAAGCCCACATGCTCTAATGCTGCGTGATCCACACCAGTCATCGCTGCAGTCGTCACCGTTAATACATCTGAATGTCACTCATGAGTCCATACTCGGTCCAAATTCTACACACAAATTCATCCTCTTGTTAGCTCATTTTCTTCCCGGCCTCGGGATAATCCTTTTTTTTGTCGCCCCATTTTTTCTTCTTTTCTTTTCTTTTTTGCCCTCCCCCTTCCTTCCTTGTTGGGGTGGATTCGCCCTACAACAGGGTGGACCCGCTCCGCTCCAGCCCAGGGTGGATACACCCCAGCCCGGGGTGGTCTTGCCCTCGATCGGGGTAGACTCGCCCCAACTCGGGGTGGCTGCGCCCTGTAGGCAGAGGCAGACACACCCCACCCTTGGGGTAGACCCGCCCTAGCCCGGGGCGGCTGCGCCCCACAGGCTAGGGTGGACACACCCTAGCTCGGGGCGGCCCCGGCCTCAGCCGGGGCAGACATGCCCCAACCCAGGGTGGCTCCACCCCGAAAGGCGGGGCGGCCACGCCCCCGCCGTCCTTCTGTTCCCCCTCTAAAAACTACTAAATTTTTGTTTTTTTTTCAAAAAACTAACTCATATCCATTTTTCCATCCCACGTCGTGAACAATAGCTATGTGTTTAAATTTTTAAAAATTATTCAAAAACCTGTTAAAAATGATTTAAACACACACAGAGGGTTTTTGTTGCTAACTTGGTGGGGCACTGCGTATTCGCTGTAGAATCTCCGCACCTCGTTCACCCAGTAGATGATCTCGGTCTCATTATCTGTCAGCATCGTCACTCCTTTCTTTCTTCCTCTCCTCTTCTCTCAACTGCTACAATAAAAATGAGATGAGGTAATTTTTAAAATTACCTTTTAACCCCTCTTTTTATCCTTTTAAAATAAAACATATTTTTTACCTTTTATCTAACCTTTTTTTTCCCCAACTAATTCCCTAACTTCCCAGGGCTGCCATTTACAAACCGTGCGTTTGATCGAATCCATTCAAAAACAAAAATTGCTTAATTTTTCGATCTCTATCTAATGGTCCCTTCTATTTATTTCTATCGAGAAGTCACCTGGGGCCCCCTTTTCTTCCCCAATTGCCCTCTTGAGGGGGCATATCCTAGCATCGTTCCTCCCTTCCTTCGACACATTCATTGGGGCATCTCCCTCCAGTTCACTCTGTTTGGGTAGTTCATTCAACTTCTTCCATGCTAGGGCATCGAGCCCTACCTTCCTTCCTCATCTGCATTTTATTTTTCTTCAAAGCACTGTTACTCTAACAATATTTTGAAGAGGGGAAAAATGTAGACATCTAAATTTGATCACTCTCATACGATCAATTTATCTCTTTATTCGTCCATTCCGTCAATATTAATTTATTCAATTAATATTACATTTTCTTCCTAGAGTTCTTAAAGTATTTAATTTAACAATTAAATGCTTTACCTTTCACCTTTTTCCTCTCTAAATTAAATAAATACATCAATTTATTTAATTTAGTCATTTTAGCCTTTTTGAATTAAAATCAATTTAAAATTCTTCCTTTTCCTCTCTCCTTGTCACATCCTCCATAATCCCTCTCTAATCTGGATTAATTTAATTAATTCATGATTAGGATGTGCATCCTCTTAATTAAGGATTAATGTCACATCCTCCTACATTTTCCACTTGCTTCTAATCTTCTATTAATTATCCTAATTATGTGTTTGTACAACCTTAATCAAGGTCATTAGCCACATTTAGCATCCTTTTTTAGTCAACCTTTCCATTTATCTTTCTTGGCATTGACCCTCTTTCCCATGTGAATTTTTAATTCACATTTATTTATCCTAGGTCCTCCTCTTCCCCATGTGAATTTTCAATTCACATTTTATCTTTCCAAGACTTCTAGAACATTTGAATTGTCACCTCATCCACATGTGACAAACTCCCACCTTTTTGGAGACCCTCTCTTATCCACTAGATTCTCCCAAGAATGTGAATTTTTAATTCACATTTATTTCCCTAACCACTTTCTCATTTCCCATGGAGATTTTTGAGGAATTCCAAAATTCCTCAAATGTCACTTTCATCCTCACTTGGGGACAAGAAGTTCCTTTTTGAGGAAATCTTCTCACCCCCAAGGTACTTGTCCTTCCTCCACATCATGTGCCTCCCTTCCACCTCACTTCCACATCATCTTATCCTAGGCCATCTCACATTCCAATGTCAAGATGTGAGGGCTTGTGAGTCCTCAACTCACCATAGCCCTACATCTTGACATTGGTGGCTCAATCTCAACCATTGAATTCTCTAGAGAATTCAAATTCCTCTATAAATACCCCCCTCTAAGAAATTTTGAACACTTAGTCATTTTGCACCTACATGCTGTCATTTTGAACACTCAACTCACAAGCATTTCCTCTTACTTAGCCAAGAAATTTTAGCCATTTGCATTTGCATCCCATCATATAGTCAATCTTGCATTTAGTCATATCAATAGCCATCCAAGGAGCACACAAGTACTCAAAATCAAGGGCCAACCAAGGAATTTCAGCTACAAATAGAAGGTATAATCATTTGCAATCTTCTTTCATCTTATCTCTTTGTGTTAACAATTCCTTAGGCTAATCTTTGAGGTGTTCTTTGTGTTTTTACATTACATTTTAACTATTTTGCATCATTAGAATAGGTAAAACTCAAGGAAGACACAAATACAAATGCCAAAATAATGGACCTATTTGTCAATGCAAATAAAAACCCTTGCGAAACTTTATTGACACATAAATAGCAATAAAACCATGGTGTAAACCCCCATTTAGAAAGCATCAACCAAACTAATAAATGACCATGATGTGCCATAAGATAAGCAACACTTTCAAACTTCATGATGAAAATGAAAGCAAGGTCAATATCATACACTATGGAACAAGAGAACTCGACTGCTATCTTCATGAAGAACTCAATTATAAGCAAAAAGAATGACTTTATTCTCTTAACCATTTCCAAATTAACCAATAACCAAGGAGAGAAAGGAATCGAGTTACCAAAAGAACTCTAGAAAGCTTTAACTTCCTGAATAACCTCCAAACCATTTTCCTATATAACCTTCCATCAAACCACTATTTACCTAAATTGTTTCCTTCCTTCACCAAGATTTTATACCGCCATGTTCACCAAGCTCTTCAAGCCCTAAATTGGCTGCTAAAAAACCATGTTTCATTGTTTTCCAAATGATAACTTTTAGGGAACAATCGTTGTGTCGAATATACACAATAATGTTTTCACTTTGAGACAAAATCATTTTTTCGATGTTTATACCTCAATACTACCAAAAACTCATGACATTCAAATGATATATGCCGGTGTTAAAAACATAGCTTAAATATTCATATGAGTATAATACTCATCACAATGCCTTGTATCAGTCTAGTGATGCAAATGTGCTAAGGTCAATGCATAAGATCCATGTGATGGTCTATAACAAAATGATAAGTGTAGCCCAAATCTAAACCTTAAGACCAAAGGACCATAAGCGTATAAAGTATTTCTTCCTCAATGAATTATCAATGATCATGTAAAGTCAACCAAACCAAGTTGTCTCATATCTTTCATTAAAGTGTCAAAGTAACTAGAATATATGAATGTATGCCTCCTTTGTATATGCCAAGATAAACACTTGACATCCATTCCAAAACCAATGTCAAAGAGGTCAACAAAATCCCTATTTGGGATGTGTGCATGCCACACAGATGTCTGTGCACTACACTGTCGTCCTAATAGGATTCCTGCCTCTAGAATCCACATAGTTGTTACATTTCTCCATTGGCGAAGAAGTGTTACGTATCTGCCTCCCTTGACCATCGAAGAACAGGTCTTTTTCCTCCCTTTTGTCATTCAAATGCTCTATCTTCTCATTCCTTCATTCCTTTGATTACACTTCATTCTCTCACTCACACTTAGCTCCATTCTGATGTAGAGCATCCAACCACATCTCAAAACCATTATTTCTTCAAGGGATTTCAATCCCAAATAGAATCAGGAGAAGATCAAATATAAAACACTAAGAATTCTTTGTCAAAATTCAATTTCATCTACCAACTTAACATCCTTTATTTTTTCCTTCAACCATTCTCAAGGCAATAAGCTACTATCTCACAAAACAGTAATCCATATCATGGTATATCAATATACTCATTTTCCAAGGCAACACATTATGCTCACTTGCTACACAACCAATTACCAAACCTTCAAATCCCTGTATACATCATATCTTCAATGGAATCAAACCAACATCCTATTATTGTGTCACTATTTTAGCAGATACCTTACTCCTAGCAGCCAAACACAACTTTCCACCTTGCATTATCTTTTCTCAAGACAACAAATACACCTTGTCCAACATAAAGAAAATTGTAGCAATATCCAAAAAGACAGTATTCAAACATATACAACCATTCCCTACACTATTTTATTAGATTATCAAGTATTTGTATAAAAACATCACTAAGCACATTGAGAACTCACATGTCCAAAACCTCCACATTATCAAACTCTGCCTCTCAACTTTTACCCAAGCATTGATGAAACTCTAGTACCAATGTACAAACAAGTTTACCACAAATCTAAACATAATTATTATTGTTATATCGGGGTTACCCATTATATGCACTACACTGTCGTCCTAATAGGATTCCTACCTTTGGGATCCACATAGTTGTTACATTTCTCCATTGGTGACGAAGTGTTACATATCTGCCTCCCTTGACCATCGAAGAATGGGTCTTTTGCCTCCCTTTTGTCATTCAAATGCTCTATCTTCTCATTCCTTCATTCCTTTGATTACACTTCATTCTCTCACTCACACTTAGCTCCATTCTGATGCAGAGCATCCAACCACATCTCAAAACCATTATTTCTTCAAGGGATTTCAATCCCAAATAGAATCAAGAGAAGATCAAATAAAGAGAAGATCAAATATAAAACACTACAAATTCTTTGTCAAAATTCAATTTCATCTACCAACTTAACATCCTTCATTTTTTCCTTCAACCATTCTCAAGGCAATAATCTACTATCTCACAAAATAGTAATCCACATCATGGTATATCAATATACTCATTTTCCAAGGCAACACATTATGCTCACTTGCTACACAACCAATTACCAAACCTTCAAATCCCTGTATACATCATATCTTCAATGGAATCAAACCAACATCCTATTATTGTGTCACTGTTTTAGCAGATACCTTACTCCTAGCAGCCAAACACAACTTTCCACCTTGCATTATCTTTGCTCAAGACAACAAATACACCTTGTCCAACATAAAGACAATTGTAGCAATATCCAAAAAGACAGTATTCAAACATATACAACCTTTTCCTACACTGTTTTATCAGATTATCAAGTCTTTGTATAAAAAAATCACTAAGCACATTGAGAACACACATGTCCAAAACCTCCACATTATCAAACTATGCCTCTCAACTTTTACCCAAGCATTGATGAAACTCTAATACCACTATACAAACAAGTTTATCATAAATCTAAACATAATTATCATTGTTATATCGGGGTTCCTCATTATATGCAAACAAAGCACCATTTATTTATTAAGACTCCATACCCTAAAGCGGGTAAACTCACAAATCAAGTGAAAATCCAAGAACCAATAACACATTTAGAGACCCATTTTACTATCCACATCAACATGACAAGAACTACTAATGATTTTCCTTGAAGATTCCAACAAGACTCAGACTATACGCTGTCTAGGGCTACTAGAATAGGTCTAATTTACAAAGGAGACCTCTTCAAAACCATCCCAAATCACTCAAAACCTCAAAATAGTCTTAGTAAATATTACAAAACTCCCAATTTATCCATTTTTAGGGGTTAAAAGACCCATTTTGACAGTATATTATCAAACCATTGTTTGTAGGCAACAAATCACCAAAAATAGTGAGGGTTTCATAAAGAAGACACTTGCAAACCTCCAATACTACAGCCATCACTTGCATCATGCTTCATTATGTCTGAAAATTCTTTTAAAATCATTTCCTTGGACATGCATTCATTATTTCTCCAAAACCTTGCTTGTAGCCTTCATTCTTGAATGGAAAACTCAGATTTTCTTAGCCTTGTAACAACAACTCCACTCCATATTCCTGTTCCCTTGCACTCACACTCAAAAAAATCACATAAAGAACACCCTACTTATCCCATCCCACCATTCTACTAGGCTTACATCAGTGGGATAGGCATTAAAACTTCTTTAGTGACTCTCAAAATCACAGGGAACTAACTCTGCCCGAGACACATGATTGCCTTTGATTCCTTTGCTGCTTAAAACTAACTTTCAAACTCTTTGATAATGAAAACCACTCTTTCTCAAATGAGACTACACAAGAACTAACTCTTAGATATTACTAAATTATCAATACAAGTTAGGAAAAAAATAGAAAGAATGCTGATAACTCAGAAAAACAAGGGGCTTTTATTCAAGACTTTGTTACAAGAATTCCAAGATTGACCTCTTCCTTGCCTATACATGTTTTTATAGTTTTTTTCCCTCCTTGCAGCTGACTTTCTAACTCCCATTCAGTTCAAACTGCCTCTTATCTCCTAATATTCTTGATTTATGCCTTTTTGTTTACATAATCACATTTTGACAACAATATTGCATTATTTGCATTATTTGTATTTTCACCTCCTAGTGACTTCTTTTATGACTTGATTACATTCAAATTAGCCTTTACAAAAGCATTGACACATCATTTTGACTTGAATCATTAAAAAATTAACATATTAGCCTCTTGAAGGCATTTAATGAGTTGGGTGCTCTTGCACCATACAACCAACCAACAAAGCTTTCCAAGTCTCTTGGAAACATGTTGCATCATCTTCACTTGTAACTGCAAAACAAAATCAATTTGCCTTGTTCTTTGTCTTCTTAATCTTTATTTGTCTTCATCTCTTTCACTTGTCTTCATCTTCACTTTGCTTTCTCTTGTCATCTCTTTTCCTTCATCTCTTCCTTTTTTCCTTTTTCAATCTTCATCATCAGGTTTTCAATCATCTTTTCCTCTTCCAAAAGGACATAGGAATGTCCTTGCACACTTTCAACTTTCCTCCAAGGACAACAGGCTATCCTTGCAAGCTACTTCTTTTCCTCAACAATCATCTTTCATCTTCAACTTCTACTACTCCCATCAGTGGAATATCCTTCATCAAGGCTGCAACTCTTCAGTGCTTCTTTAGACAAGAATCCATCATGTTCTAACTACAACACAACTCAGCTTGCCTCACCTAGGTGTTCCACTTACTCTTCCCTAGTATCTTGGACTTTCTCAATGCAACTTAGATGGATAAGCACCTGCAACCAACCAACAATCTTAACCTTCTATCAACAACATCATTAATCCAACCAACCAACAGAACCTTGCTAGCTCTGATACCAATTTGATGCAGAGCGTCCAACCACAACATCTCAACACCATTATTTCTTCAAGGGATTTCAATCCCAAATAGAATCAGGAGAAGATCAAATATAAAACACTAAGAATTCTTTGTCAAAATTCAATTTCATCTACCAACTTAACAACATCCTTCATTTTTTCCTTCAACCATTCTCAAAGCAATAATATACTATCTCACAAAATAGTAATCCACATCATGGTATATCAATATACTCATTTTCCAAGGCAACACATTATGCTCACTTGCTACACAACCAATTACCAAACCTTCAAATCCCTGTATACATCATATCTTCAATGGAATCAAACCAACATCCTATTATTGTGTCACTGTTTTAGCAGATACCTTACTCCTAGCAGCCAAACACAACTTTCCACCTTGCATTATCTTTGCTCAAGACAACAAATACACCTTGTCCAACATAAAGAAAATTGTAGCAATATCCAAAAAGACAGTATTCAAACATATACAACCATTCCCTACACTGTTTTATCAGATTATCAAGTCTTTGTATAAAAAAATCACTAAGCACATTGAGAACACACATGTCCAAAACCTCCACATTAACAAACTATGCCTCTCAACTTTTACCCAAGCATTGATGAAACTCTAATACCACTATACAAACAAGTTTATCAGAAATCTAAACATAATTATCATTGTTATATCAGGGTTCCCCATTATATGCAAACAAAGCACCATTTATTTATTAAGACTCCATACCCTAAAGCGGGTAAACTCACAAATCAAGTGCAACTCCAAGAACCAATAACACATTTAGAGACCCATTTTACTATCCACATCAACATGACAAGAACTACTAATGATTTTCCTTGAAGATTCCAACAAGACTTAGACTATACGCTGTCTAGGGCTACTATAATAGGTCTAATTTATAAAGGAGACCTCTTCAAAACCATCCCAAATCACTCAAAACCTCAAAATAGTCTTAGTAAATATTACAAAACTCCCAATTTATCCATTTTTAGGGGTTAAAAGACCCATTTTGACAGTATATTATCAAACCATTGTTTGTAGGAAACAAATCACCAAAACCAGTGAGGGTTTCATAAAGAAGACACTTGCAAACCTCCAATACTATAGCCATCACTTGCATCATGCTTCATTATGTCTGAAAATTCTCTTAGAATCATTTCCCTGGACATGCATTCATTATTTCTCCAAAACCTTGCTTGTAGCCTTCATTCTTGAATGGAAAACTCAGATTTTCTTGGCCTTGTAACAACAACTCCACTCCATATTCCTGTTCCCCTGCACTCACACTAAAAAAAATCACATAAAGAACACCCTACTTATCCCATCCCACCATTCTACTAGGATTACATTGGTGGGATGGGCCTTAAAACTTCTTTAGTGACTCTCCAAATCATAGGGAACTAACTCTTCCCGATACATAGGATTGCCTTTGATTCCTTTGTTGCTTAAAACTAACTTTCAGACTCTTTGATAATGAAAACTACTCTTTCTCAAATGAGACTACACAAAAACTAACTCTTAGATATTAATAAATTAGCAATACAAGTTAGGAAAAAAATAAGAATGCTGATAACTCAGAAAAACAGGGGGTTTTATTCAAGAATTTGTTACAAGAATTCCAAGATTGACCTCTTCCTCGCCTATACATGTTTTTATAGTTTATTTCCCTCCTTGCAACTAAATTTCTAACTCCCATTCGGTTCAAACTGCCTCTTATCTCCTAATATGCTTGATTTAGGCCTTTTTGTTTACATAATCACATTTTGACAACAATATTGCATTATTTGCATTATTTGTATTTTCACCTCCTAGTGACTTCTTTTATGACTTGATTACATTCAAATTAGCCTTTACAAAGCATTGACACATCATTTTGACTTGAATCATTACAAAATTAACATATTAGCCTCTTGAAGGCATTTAATGACTTGGGTACTCCTGCACCACATTCTCACACTTTCAAGCTTCTACATCACCCTCTTGTGACTGAAAGCCGTTGGTTCTTAGCTCCTACACTCCATTTTTTGCAACAATCTTGTTGTTGGAGGAGTTGCAAGCTCTCTCCTTCCACTACTTTCCTTGAGTGCTCATGGGTGTGGAGGTGATATTGTCCATTACTATTGCTCTTTGCATCACTTTGTGTATTTGTGAAGCATAATTGTTGTTGGTGATTCTTCTTAGCACTATTTTCTTTCTGTTTTTACATCATTTTCAATACACTATTTCTATCTAGCTTTCTGTGGAGGTGGAAACACCAAAGCGTGGGGCTGATTGAGGCAGTCCTCTAAAAAAACCCCAACATTTTCCTTGGTCTTGTGTGTGTAGGTGTTCTTGCGTGGAGCTCTTCAAAGTTTTGATTTGTGGGTAGAAAGGTCCGCTTTTCTCACTTTGTTTTAATCAATTTGAGCATAGTTTAGATATAGCATTCTTCTTTTTTATATTTTAATTTTGTATCTTTCTAGCATTTTTTCATAGTGTAAAACATCCATCAGTCAGACTATTAGCAAGTTTCTTGGTGTTTTTAGTCTATTTCTAAGACCCTTTATCTGTATGGATTCCAGCACACATCTAAGATGCAACCATGCCACACCGGAGTCCATAATCTATGTTTCCATCCTCAAACAATGAGCTGTTTGGGTAACAGATTAAACCCTCAAAACTAGATCATCTGGCCCTATGAAACAATTAGTTTAGCAGAAGGATAGTAGTACCTAGATTTCTCTTCCTTTTTAGCCTTAACATCTTAAACTTTCCAATTCACTTAGAAAACTTGAGGTAGATCACGATAGCCTGTTGCTTGGGACTCTCCCATGACCTGGAGTCTCAGAGCAGCTAGTATCCCTCCTCTACATTTTGGTGAACCTGACATGGACCTCTTAAATTTTTTTTGTTTGTTTTGAGACTTCTTCTCCCGTGTTTAATGTGTGTTACAAACTTGTGCATTGTAAAGGTTTACGAGATTTACAACTTAGTCTATGACCTCTAGGAACATTGTTAGAAGGAGCGTGCAAAATTTAGAAATGGATTTTACGAAGGTCACCATGACTCCCACTTTTGATGAGATGGTTTCAGGAACGAACACAAATTTCTTTAGAGAAACCTGTAGTGTTGAAAAAGGTAGTCATTTTCACACTTAATTTGGGAATAATGGAAATATAATTAACTTAATTGTACCTTGGGTTAGTGTTGAAAGGTGTTGTAAACATTCACATTAATCTAGGCCCATTTATCAAACTAAATATACTTAAATTATACCTTACAAAAGTGTTGTAAAGTGTTGTAACACACTCTCACACTTTTCTAGGGTGGCATTAATCAATGGAGCCTAATGGGCCCCTTTTTAAAATAAAATGTACTTAAATTGTACCCTATTTATGGCATTGTAAAGTGTTGTAACACACTTTCACACTCATATAGGGCCCTCCTAATTAATTGTGAAAATTGGAGTTAATTAGCCACTTTAGTTCAAATTTAAGCTTTATTTACGACACCTCCTAAATATCTATCCTAACACCAATAATTAAAATTACATAACATTTAATGGGGAAAATTCAAGGTCTTTGAAAATGGTGCTAGGACCCATTCACCCTAGGTGGGCAATGGGTCCTCCCTCTATAGGACCCCCCTTTATCAACATATTTCACATGGTTTTTTGATGATATTTCATCCCTCGAAGGTAAGGTCCTAGAAAATAGTGCCATGAACCATTCACCCAAGGTAGAGAATGGGTCCTCCCTTAATGAGTGTGGACAAAGATTTTGGCATCCTAATGCTCTCACATTTCTAGGGTTTTTCATCTAAAAGGAGAGAGATGGGCCAAAATGGACAATGTCTACATTCAAGATTAATGTAATGAGGGATGTAATATTCCTAAATGTAATGTCCTAATTTAATAAACTAAAAAATAAAGATGATTATTAATGTAAAACCTAAGAAATACAAAGTACTAGAAAACACAGTGTTGTATGCAAACATGTGATCAATGACCTGGAAATGTAAACAAAACTGAACATAAGGTTATGGAATAGAATGTGTACACCTGGAGGCTGAAAAAGGATGGCATGAAGGTATGGAATCCTGATAAAACTAATGTAGAAGTCAACTAGGACACTTGTGCCAATTTGGGCGACTTAGTCCTAGATCTAGAAAAATTGCCCAGAAACCTGTTTCTACTAAATGGGTGTCTGAATCTGCAAAAATCACTGGAAGGCATGTATATTGGGACTAATTTTCCAGTAGTGGTGACTTATTCCACTTCTATATTTCTAAAAATTTGAAAGGGGAAACGGAAGCCCTTAGTCCGCACTTTGATTCCTTACAGGTGTTTGTTTCTGAAACTTTGATTTTGGGCCTGAAAGTGACTTTTAGTGGATATTTTGGCTTAGTTGACAAGGAGATGTATTCAACAACTTTTCAACCTATCTTTCAATGATTTCAAAACCCTCAAAGTACCTAAATCTGCAAACACACAAGAAGAGAAGGAAAATATTGAATGTTAAGGCATGGGGGTTTGCCTTGGTCAAACCCCTTTTTAGGTAATTAAACCAAAATGAAGAAAGAATGTGATGAAGCATTAAAAAATGGAGTCAATACCTTTCCATAATGATTGATCTTAATTTTCCACAGCAATAGATGAAGATTCGACCCTTGAATGTCCTTGAAAGCTATCTTGACGACTTAGATTATAAAAACCCTAGCTTGCTTGACTTGAGAACATGATGAATGATGAATGAAATGATGATGATATATGATTTAGGGTTTAGAGACTTATATTTATAGGAAATTCACCTTATTTGTTCATTAATTAGATCCCTAAGGCTGACATGAAGGAGGAATAAACTTAAATTCCAAAATTTCTCGCTCAAACCTCAAAAATAGGCCAAATTGGACTAAGTTGCCATGTTGGGCGACTTAGTCCCACTTGGCAGGGGACCATTCATCCAGATGGGTGACTTAGTCCTAGAGGGTCCCTTTTGATAGCTGGAATGTTGGGGAATGAGGAATTTCAATTCTTATGTTTATTTCATCAGGCATTTGATCAAATTAAGCCTTGGGATACATAATATGGGGCCATTGGGGCCTATTAATGATAATGTAAAGGGTAATTAGGGCTAGGGACACAAATTTCGATGTGAAAGTGTATTTAAATGCAATTTACAACACTAAAATGAGGTCCACTTAGCCTATAAAGGCACAACATCCAATGTGAATATGTAAAACACATTACAACACTAGATTAAGTTAAGTTTAGTTCACAAGCCTTCTAGATTAATGTGAGAATGACATTAAATACATTTTATAACATTGAATTCGGGAAAGATAGGTCCATTAAGTCTAGAGAATTGTGAAATTATTTTACAACACTTTACAACACCTTTACAAGACATCGTTAAATGCATTTTATTCAGTTTGCAAGGGTCCAAGACCTAGTGTGGATCTATAAAACACCTTACAACACTAAATCAAGACATCATTAAGTCCAATTTATCATCAGTTATTCCCAAATCAAGCAAGCAAAAAGGGATACTTTTTTTGTGTCCACAGTTAGCCCCCACTTTAGTGAGAGGATGAACTTGCTTCAAACTCACACTAAAGTAGACATTCAAGAGAGGTCCAATCGTACCAATGTAGACAACAAAGGATGAAAAAGATCAAAGGAGGTTGTGCAAGCCCCCAGGATCCAAGATCCAAAGTCAAACCAACATAAGCATGAAAGGATGCATGCAAGGTGTATAATATGCAACAAGACAAGATACATGATCATACAATGTCAAGAACTAGAAGGAAGAGAAGTGAAAATAAAAAGGTGGATCAAGCTTCGATCATTTGTCCAACATGATGTGGATTAGATCTAAGTTGTTTGTTTGGAAAAAGAAATGTATATTCACTCTGAGGTGAAAAAAATTCTAGTTGTGCACCGGGTGAGAAGGCCAAAGTATACTCACTCTGAGGCCACAAAAATTTTGGTTGTCCGTGGGGTGAGAAATCCACAACATACTCACTGTGGGGCCAAAAAACTTCTGGCTGTCCGCGGGGTGAGAAATCCACAACATAGTCACTCTGGGACCACAAAACTTCTGGTTGTCCGCGGGGTGAGAAATCCACAAGGTGGATATGGGGAAAATTCATGCCTCAAAATGGGCTTCCCACTCAACCATACCAAAGTTATACCTCCTGATAACTTTAATAAGGCGCCACAAATGAAAAATTATTTTTGAGCTATATGAGGTAAGAAAAACTTCATATGTTTGACACTCATAGACATTGTAAATGCAAGGTAGTGTAAGGAATGTTCAAAGGGATTTTGTTTAGTTCATGCAAGGTCTCATCTTAGGGGACATTGTGCTTAATGTATCTAAGAGAGGATGTGTCAAAGAAGTATCACACTCTTGGAGGGAATCAAATCCAATGACTCTACCAAGAAAAAGGACGCATTGCAAGAAGAAAGAAATCATGCAATGAAATGTGATTGTTAGTGTATTCCCCCACTTTAAAGCGGTTGCGAAAACCATTACTGTGAGCAGTTACTTTAAAGTAGAAGGAGATACAAGAGCTTACTCGAAAAGCCCTATGCCAAGTCATATGTTTCCTATAAGCTATGTCATGAAAAATGGTAGTATATCACATGCGAACCAACTTAAGGTATGTCCTCCACATCCCAAGCTTGCTTTTATATGTTCATAAAAGGTTAACGACTAGTCAAAAGAGGCAACGACAAGTGACATACGAGGACAAGGCTACATAACCCCTTGCCCCTACTGAGTGCAGGACAAGGGTGAGCCAAAATTATTAATGAAATGTATGCTAGAGTGAAAATCAGTATCAATTAGAAGGATTAGGGGCCCTCACATAAGGAATAACACCAAACTCCTTAAAATGTTGGATTTTACTACTCAAAGCCTTACATTCATTAGTGGAATGACCATGAACTCTATGGTATGCATAAAATGAAGTCTTGTAATAGAATTTATTTTGAGTTATTGGAGGAAGGGTTATCAAGTGATCTTGGAGGAGTCTTGACAAGGTTACCTCTTGATCAATGGTAGATGTTCTTGTATTATGTGACAAAGAAATCTCTTGCTTAGATGTACCAGATGTCATACCTACGCAAGACTCTTTAGATTGTGAGATTTTGGTCTCTTCTTTATGGGAGGGTGTAAAATCTAACGAATTTAAATCATTAGTGTTTTGCAAGATGACATTGACATTAAGCGAAGGTGTTTTTGTTTTTTTGATTGATTGTAAAGGAGAACAATCAAGACCGCCAGTGTCTATCAGTTCAGGGTGTACAATGGTTAAAGTTGTCTTAGAAGGATGTTTTGTGATAGTATTGATGTTGAGGGAAGGCTTGATTACTTCTATCAAAGGACAATAACCAAGACCTTGATTTGTTTGTTGTGTGATAGGATCTATAGGGTTGTGGATACCTTGTTTGTGAGCACCAAATTCTTTTCCACTATAGCCAAGTTGTTTCATAAGTTCATAACCTCGTCCATAAATCTTTTTCATTGCTTTTGGATCAAATGGTTGTTCGTCATTGTGTTCTTCAAAGGTTGTTGTGTAATTGGCTATGTTTTGGTCTAAAGTGGTTGAGGTGGATGCTTTCAAAGGGTCTTTCGTGTTTTGTGTTGACATGATTGCTTTTTTTTTTCCCCTCAGTTGAATCTTTGTTTATGATCATGTACTCGCCCATGAGTATTGGTTTGAAATATAAGGAACCCTAATCATCATGTTCAATATGTTGTTGTTTGTATTTTTGTTGGATGGGTTCTACTTGCATAGTTGGTGTTAATGTGTTTAAATATTTTGATTTTTTTTCTCAATGTTCAAACAACTATTTGGATCGGGGTCAGCTTCAAGGATGTGTATTGTGTTGTAAATGTATTTCATTTTAAGATGAAGAGTTGAAGGAACTACATTCATCTCATGAATCCATGGTCTTGCTAAAAGAAGATTATATGAAAGATTATGAGGCATGACATGGATCGGTGTTTGCAATGTGGATACTCCAACTATAATAGGAAAAGTGATCACACCGAGCGGTTTCTTTTCTTCATTGTCAAATCCCTTAATAGATAAAGAATCGGGTTGGATTTTTGATTTATCCACTCTAAGATTGTCAACAAGATTTATACTACACACATTAAGGGCTGAGCTATTGGCAATAAGGGTTTAGTTTATCCCTATCGTGGTGTATTGAGCAATGATAATGAAAGCTTCATTTTTTTTTTGCACATCCAAAGGGGGGAGTTCACTTTGGTGGAAAACAATGTCAGCATTTAATCCTTGAATTATGGCTGCTATGTCATTTGGTTGTGCATTAGAAGGGATAGGAACTTTTTGTAAGGCCGTTTGAATCATAGTGTGATAGGTAGGTGAATTTTGAAGTAAATCCCATAGGGATATATTTGTAGGAGTATGCTTGAGTTGTTCAATAAGATCATACTCCATAGGAGTTAATCGAGGAGCACTAGACAAGATGGGATTAGGCAAAGGTAATGGTGTTGGGGTGGGTTGTTAGGGTTGTGGATTGTTTCTAGTGTTATATGTATGAGCAACGGTATTATGACTCGGTTGTTGCCACACATTATTCTGAGGTGGGTAGATGGTGAATTCGGGTTTAGGTTGAGTTGGAGGTTTGTGTGATGGGGGATAAATAATTAGTTTAGGTTGGTTTTGAGTTTGTTGTTTGTGTGAAGGTGGGTAGAGAATTAGAGGGTTCTTAGGATGTCCCATGGGGTATGCATGAGGTCCAGTGATCGAGGGGGAGATAATAGACAATTGCGCGTTCATAACCTCAACGATCTTGGTTTAATGTATCTCTATTGAAGGGAAATATAGAGTCCCATTTTTATCTAAGGAAGATACATTACTATTGTTTTCATTTTCTTGCACCATGATATTCTCCCTAGGAAGAGAGTTTTTGGGAGAACTACAAATTAAATGTTCTTGAGATTCATGGATTGGTTCTGCCAAAATGATGTCATCGCAAGTAGGGGAATGATCAATGGTTGAATTTTCTTGCTCGATAAGGGTGTTCCTAGGTGAAGGGGGACAAATAAGATTCTCATGATCATCATTGATTGTGTTTTCTAACAACAAGGTATCTTCTTCACAACTAGGAGAGATACTAGGAGAAGGACAAATGTTAGTGTCTTAATTACCTATGGTTGTGTTGTATTATTCATCAATGTTTTGTCCACTAAGAGAGGTAAGAGGAGAGAAACAACTAGGATTCTCAAAACTCTCATTGATTAGTTCTGCCAAAACATCTTCATCACCAATAGGAGAGATATGAGGAGAAGATCAAATATGATTGTTAGGAATGTCCAAGGTTGTATCTCTTTCACAAAAACACTCTCATAGGGAGGGGATTGGAAATTTTTCTTAGTATTTATAGATATGTAAGACACTAACATTGTTTGAACAAAAAGGAATAACACATGTAACCATTTCATGCAATGTTTCAACAATGTAAATAATGTATATCCAAAGATGCAATTTTTTTTTTCAATATGCAAAGCTTTAAGAATGTAAATAGTGTATATGAAAGAATGAAAAGCACTTTTATCAAACTTATGCAAAGTTTTATAAATAGAAACATTGTATAAGAAAAAGTGAAAAGTGCTTTTATCCATGTTATGCAAAATTTTAGAAATGTAAGCATTTTCAAATCTAATGATGTTTGTAATTGAAATGATGACTATCCTAAATTGATGTTTTTGAGTTAGGTGCATAAAAAAAATGTTCCCAAAACTTTCTAGACTTATAGTATATGATACTAGGAGGCTTAGGAAGCACAAAAATAAGGTTTTTGATGCTGTAACAGATAGTGAAAAATCTGGACTGGGACTAAGTCGCCCAAAATGGCGAATTAGTCCCATTTAGGGTTTTTTCAAAATTTTCAAAAAATTTTAATTGGTTTTGATGCTTTTTAGTATGTATGACCTGAATAAAAAAATAAAATGCATTTTTCAAATGTTTTTCAATGATTTAAAATGCAAAAATGCAAACTATATGCACTTTCACTAATGCAACATTTTAGAACCCTAGAATGCAAATTAACTAATGCAAAATGCAATGCAATGTTAATGAAAGATAATTATAGGATGATGATGGACTCCAACATTATAAAATAAAGTATTCTAAAGATGGGTTCACCAAAATGTGGACAAATATTTTGGCACCCTAATGCTCTCTCACATTTCTAGGGTTTTTCACCTAAAAGGAGAGAGATGGGCCAAAATGGGCAATGTTTACATCCAAGATTAATGTAATGAGGGATGTAATATGCCTAAATATAATGTACGAATGCAATAAAATGAAAAAGAAAGATGATTAATAATGTCAAACCTAAGAAATACAAAGTGCTGGAAAACATAGTGTTGTATGCAAACATGTGATAAATGACATAGAAATGTAAACAAAACTGAACAAAAGGTTATGAAATAGAATGTGTGCACCTGGAGGCTGAAAAAGGATGGCATGAAGGTCTGGAATCTTGATAAAACTAATGTAGAAGTCAACTGGGACACTTGTGCCAATTTGGGCGACTTAGTCCTAGATTTGAAAAAACTGCCCAAAAACTTGTTTATGCCAAATGGGTGTTTGAATCTACAAAAATCACTGAAAGGAATGTATAGTGGGAATAATTCACCATTAGTGGTGACTTATTCCACTTCTATATTTATGAAAATTTGAAAGTGGAAACAAAATCCCTCGGTCTGCACTTTGATTCCTTACAGGTGTCTGCTTCTGAAACTCTGATTTTTGGGCCTAAAAGTGACTTTTAGTGGATATTTTGGCTTAGTTGAAAAGGAGATGTATTAAAAAACTTTTAAATCTATCTTTCAATGATTTAGAAACCCTCAAAGTACCTAAATCTGTAAACACACAAGAAGAGAAGGAAAAATATTGAATGTTAAGGCATGGAGGTTTGCCTTGGTCAAACCCCTTTTTAGGTAATTAAACCAAAATGAAGAAAGAATGTGATGAATCATGAAACAATGGATTCAATACCTTTCCATGATAATTGATCTTGATTTTTTGCAGCAATAGATGAAGATTCCACCCTTGAATGTCCTTGAAAGCTATCTTGATGACTTAGATTATAAAAACCCTAGCTTGCTTGACTTGAGAACATGATGAATGATGAATGATGAATGAAATGATGACAAGATATGATTTAGGGTTTAGAGACTTATATTTATAGGAAATTCACCTTATTTGTCCATTAATTGGATCCCTAAGGTTGACATAAAGGAGTAATAAACTTAAATTCCAAAATTTCCTGCTCAAACCTCAAAAATAGGCCAAATTGGACTAAGTCGCCATGTTGGGCGACTTAGTCCCACTTGGTAGGGGATCATTCATCCAAATGGGTGACTTAGTCCTAAAGGGTCCCTTTTGATAGCTGGAATGTTGGGGAATGAGGAATTTCAATTCTTATGTTTATTTCATCAGGAATTTGATCAAATTAAGCCTTGGGATACACAATATGGGGCCATAGGGGCCTATTAATGATGACATAAAGGGTAATTAGGGCTAGGGACACAAATTTCAATGTGAAAGTGTGATTAAATGCACTTTACAACACTAAAATGAGGTCCACTTAGCCTAGAAAGGCACAACATCCAATGTGAATGTGTAAAACACATTACAACATTAGATTAAAGTTAAGTTTAGATCACAAGCCTTCTATATTAATGTGATAATGACATTAAATACATTTTATAACATTGAATTAGGGAAAGATAGGTCCATTAAATCTAGAGAAGTGTGAAAGTCTTTTACAACACTTTACAACACCTTTACAAGACATCATTAAATGCATTTTATTCAGTTTGCAAGGGTCCAATACCTAATGTGGATGTGTAAAACACCTCAAAACACTAAATCAAGACCTCTTTAAGTCCAATTTGTTATCAATTATTCCCAAATCAAGCAAGCAAAATGTGATACTTTTTATGTGTCCACAATGAGGACCCCCTTTTTGAATTTCATTTTGGTAGGATTTCAATAATTTTCATCTCCAGATCTGGTGTCATCTTGAATTGTTTGAATATCATGGTTAATTCTCAAATTATGTGTATATAGAAGGCTATTTCACACAATTTCAACTAGAAGAAGATTTCAAGCAAGCTAAGAGACAAAGAACTTTCATGAGATCAAGCATTCATAGTGAAGAATCAAGAAAAAGTGAAGTTTGGAGCAACATTACAAGATCTTCAAGCTCATTTTGTATCCAAGATCAAGCATTAGTGAAGGTTGATGATAGATGCCTATGGAGAATCATGAGGGATTCTAGGTGTTGGGAGATGCACAAGACATACAACCAAGCCTAAGGACTTGTTTCGTAAGTGATTCCTTCTTCTATAATCATCCTATTTGTAGCCTACAAGAGGTATTTTCAGATTTGTGGCTTATTAAGGGAATTAGTCATCTCCTTTAGTGATTCATCTACATTGTTCATGTTACATTTAGGGTTTTATTCTAGCACAATTGGATATAATTTCCTTTGCATTTTCATAGATCTTAGTCTTAGACACACTTATGATTAAGATTGCACACACATTTACATGTTTCATATTTTCATTCATCATCAAAGGTTTAATTACCAACAAGGGGTTTTACTAAGAAAAACCCCCATCCACCAAAAAACTACCAAATTTTTCTTGTAGGTTACAGGCATATCTGGATGTGAAAACATGAATTTCAAAGTGCAAAGGAGAAGAGTAGACCTGGAAGTTGAAGATCAAATTAAAAGATTTCTGAAAGGACCTAGCAAGACCCATTTTCCTTTAGTGGTGAATGAGTCTTTGTTAGGGTTTGAAGGGAAGTAGATTCTACAGTATACAAGCTTCTATTTCAGGTTTAGAGCTCCTTGAACAAGCCTACCATGACCCATTCTACTTTGGTGGTGAATTAGTTCCTGTCAGTAATTCAGGAAAGTCAAATTTTCCTAGCTGCACAATATTATCTCCTTGTTTTTCCAAAAAAGTTACAGATTGATTATGTTTTGTATTATATTTATGCATTACATGTGTTAAACCTAGAATTAGGGTTTTCATATTATTTGAATTCATTCTCCTCAATTTGTTATTTAGCTCACCACTCCATCCTTGCATAAAGGAATATTACAAGATCCCTCAATCTCGACTTAATTCACCTCTTGGGTTGATAGTTGTTTCAAGATCCTTAGATCTCATGTTTTGAATGAAACCCTAACTAGACAAAAGGGGGATAGACTTCATAGCCTTCTCCCTTTTCTCCTATGTCTCATTTTGGTGAACCTGACCCATTTTTGAACATCTTTGTTTCTTATTTGGAGTGCATTCAAACCCTAGACTCTAGTTTGCATTAAGTTTGCATTGCATTTAGGGTTTTCTTCATTATGCATTAGTGAACATTGCATGTAGGATAAAAATGCATGTTTGCATTACCTATATTCATTAAAAATATGAAAAACCACTTTAAATCTGATTTACTTTTCCATCTTGTTCACATTGAGATCATCATTCAAGCATTTAGATTCAAATTGCATTCTAGATTTACTCATCTTAGTCATTATTTAATCATAGTAAAAGTTACATTTAAAGACATCATAACTGGAAATTCTGTTACAAAATTTACTGTTACAGATCTAAGACATCATATACATAGAATTAACTTAGAAAAATTGAAATCAAACTCGTAAAACCCTAAAACTATGACCCATTTTCCTTTAGTGGTGAATGAGTCCCTGGACACTCTGATCAACAAGATTTGTGGGTATGTTCTGGTGTTTTTGACCCCTTCCCGATCCTTGCAAATACCTACACCAAAACCCATTCTCCTTTGGTGGTGAATGAGTCCCTATACAACTTTTGAAAACAAAAATTTTGAGTAGTTTTTGGTTTCTAATAAGCATTTTTGTCTCTGTTCTAAAATCTGAGAAGTACTAGTCTGAAACAAATTATTTTTTCTTTTAAATTCTTGTTTATTCATTAGAGTTAGTAACATTGGGAAAATAATTTATTGCATATTTAAGTTAAAAGTGGCATTAGAATTTTGTATTTTTCAGTATTATTGCATTCATAGACAAGTTAGATTACATTATGCATTCATTATAAAAAAAATAAAAGATAAAAACAACAAAAACATCAAACAAAGTTATGACAAGTTTCCTTTTAAAGGTTAGCCTATCTCTCAAGTCTTTTAGTAGCGATGAATTTGACATGTTAGATGAAGCCCTCAAGGACTTCATCTCATAAGGTTCATCCACTAAGGCTTGTCATGAAAAACAAAAATACAAAGATGTTAATACCATCACACCACAACTCATATATACCCTCCTTCACACAAACCACAAGTTCAAAACAAACCTGTGCTTATCCTTGAACCATCAAAAAACAAGAATTCACTTGACAATCATAATGCTTCACAACAAATAAGTTATAATACCGTTGCACATACCTACAATACAACAAACAATAGGAAATAATAAACAACTCCCGTTTCATTACCATTTCCTAATCCTATCTTGCCTAGTTCTCCTCGTTTGATTGCAAACAATGGAAAGGAATATAATCTTGTTGAACACCTTAAGAATACTCCTGCTAAGATTTTTGTATGGGAACTATTTCAAGTATCACCTAGTTATTATAGCATACTTTAAGAGGGCTTGAAACAAGTTATTATTCCTTCTAACACTAGTTCAAATGATGTAGTAGCACTAATTCAAGAAATGAATGAAATAAAATTGGACATAGTTTTTCACTAGTGTGAGTTACCTCCCTTAGAAATTGAAAAGAAATATGAAGCTTTCAACATAATAGTCTACATCGATGAAATTGTGATAAAACGAACCCTTGTTGACAATGGTTCGACCCTGAATGTGTGTAGTGTGATCCTTTTGAAAATAATTTGAATGAGTAAAAATGATATTAAACTCAACTCTTTATCTATTCGTGGATTTGACAACATAGGAAAACAACTGATTAGAGTCATCACATTACCTGTTAGCGTTGGGGAAGTAACATTACAAACTCTGGTCCACATTATGCCTGATGATCTTTCTTACAATCTCCTTTTAGGGAGATAGTGGATTCACAAAATTAATGGTATGCCTTCTACTTTGAATCATGTCATGAAGTATATCTATAACAACAAATTCTACACACTAAAAGCTGATCTCGAACCCAAAAGTTGCTTGATTTCTGAGAGAGAAGGATGAGATCATTTAGAAGCATTGTAATCAAGTACACCACAAGAAGATACAAAAGGAGAGAAAGAACATGAAACAAAAATTGATGAAATTACTAAGTTGTTGGAAGATGATTGGGGTTCCTTGGATTTCACACCAACATTCATGGGAGAAAATAAGATAACAAAATACAATGAAAAGAAAATATCAACCAATGGTAATGTCAAAAAAAAATCAAAGGACATCTGACAACCATCTACTTCATCTACTTTGGAAGAAGACACAAGCTATACAACAAATTTTGATGATATAGACTATCAACAACCACCAAACCCAAAAGAAATGGAAAAACGTTATGGGAGAGGTTATGAGATTATGAAACAACTCGGTTATAATGGAAAAGGATGTGGGAAGAAAGAGCAAGGCATCCATATTCCTATAGAGCCTAACACACAAGAGACAAAAAGTGGCTTAGGATATTTCCCTTCTAAGATAACACAAGCAAAAAAGTGACCTTCACTCAACATCAACACTATCATATGTAACTCTAGCAAACCAACTCTCACCTTGAAGCATCCTGAGTTGATTGATATAAATTTGATGAGTCTTTAGAATACTTTAAGGATGATGAAACTTTGAAATAAATGATAGGAGTCTATGATAAATCATTCACCCCTCTCACAAAGAAATGGGTTACATGTGCTATGGTTAGTACTAAACAAGATGAGGAAGAAAATGAAAACAATGAAAGTGTCAAGGATAAAGAGGAGTATAATACTGAAATAGCAACACCAAAAGAACTTCCTTTGGGAGATACAATCAATATGGATATTAATAATGAGGAAAAAGTAATTCAAGTAGGGAAATTCCTTGATGAAGATGAACAAGAAGATCATGCAACTTTACTTCATTACTTTCCTGAACTCTTTGCTTGGACTTACTTAGACATGCCAGGAATTGATGCTAAGATTGTAACACATAACATAGTCCTTGTAGAAGATGCTAAACCAGTGCGAAAAAAAATAAGAAAGATGAATCCTAAAATAGCCTTACTAGTTAATACAAAAATTGAGAAACTTCTTGACGCTGGATTTATCTGACCTATTGATTATTCTCCATGGATTTTGAATATAGTCATAGTTTTGAAACTTGATAATTGTATTAGGATGTGTATGAACTTTAGATATTTGAATAAAGCATATTTAAAAGATGACTTTACCCTTCCTAATATAGACATGATAGTAGACTTGACTGTGGGATATTCCTTGTTGTTATTCATGGATGTATTTTCCGAATATAACCAAATCTATATCAATCCTCAAGATAAGTACAAAATAACTTTTACAATTGCTTGGGGAGCATTCTATTGGGTATTCATGCCTTTTGGATTGAAAAATGCAGGCACAAAATATCAATGGGCAATGACATTGATATTTCATGATTACATACATAAGATCTTGGAAGATTATGTTGATGAAATCCTAGCCAAATATTTAACTCGACAAGACCATGTAAATGTTCTTCATAAAATATTTGAGCGAATGCGAAAGTAAAACATGAGATTGAATCCAAAAAAGTGTTTCTTTAGTGTAGATAGTGGAAATTTTTAGGTCTTATCGTATCTCACAAAGGAATTGAAGTTGACACGAAGAAGATTGATGCTATTATCAACATGCCACCTCTTAGAAACATATCTCAATAATTATGTACATTATAAGGAGGGATTCAGGCTATCTAACATTTTGTAGCTTCCTTAGTAGATTGAACATTACCATTCACAAAACTCCTTAAGAAATATGCTCAGTTTAATTGGATTGAGGATTGTAAATAGGCCTTTGAGAGTTTGAAAGATTAGCTTGTTACTCCACCTATTTTGCAATAAGTGGGTTATGTTGTTAACTGAGTTTAACCTTAAGTTTGTCTCACAAAAAGTGATTAAAGGACATGCCTTGACCGACCACTTAGCTGATGCTCCTTCTCCACTAGCATTACCTAATATAGACTCATTCCCAGATGAGAATGTGTTGGCTATTCAAGAAGAAAAAGAAACATGGGAGCTGTACTTTGATGGTTCTAAGTGTAGAATAGGCTCTGGAGCAAGAGTTATATTAATCTCCCTCCTTTAGGTAAGCCTATTCCCTTATCTTTCTTTCTAAACTCCCTATGTACAAATAATACTATAAAGTATGAGACTTTAATAAATGGTATACATGCCACGTTAGCATTAAAATTCAAACACATATCTATATTTGGGGATTCACTCTTAATTATTAAACAAATAAATGACACATGCCAAGCAAAGCATGATAAGCTTGTCTGATATAGAGATCTTACAATGACATTATTAGACAATTTTGAATCATATACGGTAGAAAACACCCCACGAAAGGACAATCAACATGTAGATGCAATGGAAAGCGCTGCTTCCCTTGTATCTCTTGATGATCCCCTTGTCGACTTCACATTTAAAGTTCAAATGATCCCTAAACCATCAATAGACGATTAGAGAAAAGAGGTGTTATCGACTAGTACTGATCATTCTAATGAATGGTATGCAACGATATTCAACTATTTAAAAGATGGTACCTTTCCTGAGCCTACAACTAAGAAAACTTGAGCTTGTATGTGAAAGCTAGCATCCAAATACATAATCCTGGAATACATTCTATATAGAAGATCATTTAATGGCCTCTTACTTTGGTGTCTTAAACAATAGGAAATCCCCATAGCACTTGAAGAAGCTTATGCAAGTGCTTGTGGGGGACATTTTGGAGGGAGATCCCTAGTTCAAAAATTAATCCGCATATGCTATTATTGGAGACACATGGAACATGATTGTTTTGAGTACGTGAAGAAATGTCATAAATGTCAAGAACATAAAAATTTGATTCATGTGCTTGCCTCCGAAATTCATGCTCAGTTTCCTATTTTTCCATTTTCAATTTGGGGTTTAGACCTTATTGGGAAGATATCACCACCTTCTTTTGCTGGACAAACATTTATCATTATTACAATCGATTACTTCACAAAATGGGTAGAAGATATCCCTCTTCATTCCACAAAAGCTGATGCAATATGTCATTTCATATTGGAACATATTATTGCCCACTTTGGTCTCCCTTCAACATTAGTTCTAGATAATGGAACTCCATTCAAAAAAAATGAAGTGAAGAAATTCTTGGAAACATTCAATATTCAACATCATTTTTCAACACCATAATATCCACAATCAAACAGAAAAGTAGAAGCAACTAATAAAACCATTGAATAAATCTTGTGAAAAATAGTAAATAAACACAATAAAGATTGGCATACACAATTAACCTACAAATTATGGGCTTATTGCACGAGTGTTAGAACATCCACTAGAAATACTCCGTATAACCTGGTCTATGGTTCTAAAGTAATAATGCCTTTGGAGTTAGAAATACCTTCCCCGAGAATTGCTCTTAAGTCACTGATGACACTACTTACAAAGAACAACAATTGCATCAACTTGAAATGCTCGACGAATAGCGTATCAATGCTCTTAAGCATCTACAAGCTTACTCTAAAAGAATGGAACATGGTTACAATGATAATGCCATCTCTCATGAATTCAGACAAGGCAACTTAGTGTTATATGAAAATCAACGAAATGTCATTTCCCTCCTGAATGAGAAAGGAAAATTCAGCCCTAACTGGTTAGGACCTTACATTATCAAAGAAAACTATGGATATGGAGCTTACACATTGGCAGAAATGGATGGTACACCTCTAAAAGAACCTATAAATGTCACGCATTTGCATCAGTATTACATCTAATATTTCCTCTTTTGAATAGTATGTTAGAACGATGTTGTTAGGTTAAGTAGATAGTTTTCTATTTTATCTCACATAGCTTTCTTCTTTGATACATGATAACATGTGTATCTTAGATTTTAAGGTAGTTATTCAAATTCTTTGTTTAATTACTTTAGTTTTCATAGTATTCAAAATTGCAATGTGTTATGTTAATTTAAATCCTTATATGAATTTAACATCATTAGATCATAGGAGTATTTAAGTTAACATAGAATATTTAATCACAATGTAGCATCTAACATAAAGTATAAATGGTTTAATTAGATCACATAAAGCATTAAATCATGGAGACATTTATTAGATATTCTTACATAGGATATTTGATAAATCATATTGACATTTAATTAAACACAAGATCATAGAAACACAAACACAAGTGCTTATATATATAAATCATCATCAAAATTTTTAGTACATATGCATCACTGAGTAAAAAAGCTAATAGAGTCTGTGACTATTAGATCCCTTAGAGGCTAGTGATCTTTGTGGTCATTGTGATATAGTAGTATGCGATCGGCTCAAGTTTAATTGCATCCCCTCCATCAACCCATATGCTCTCGCCTCTCACACAAGTGTGTCGACCCAATCTCGATCTATATGATCCCTATTTTCCTGTACCCTCGCGAGCTCCTCCCATAGCCTCAAAATCTCTACCCACAACTCACTCTCCACTATATTGTCAGTAGTTGCTCTAGAAGATAGGATTGTTGTGAGCTTGGCCTAAATCTAATCAGTGCAGCTCCTGGCCCTCTCGTATGATGCACCCAACCTTGCCATGGACTCAAAGAGGTCTGTGTGTGGTCCCACAGAAGGTGGGGGCACATACTCTCCGAGAATATCATACTCTATATGTAGTTGAGACATTAGTGCTGTGAGTGCTCACTGGTAAATCTTGCGCCACTCTCGGGTGGACCCTGCAAAATAGAAACCATAAGAATATTAGTAACCATCATAATCATATATAAAGCAAATATATAAAGAATGCATGCATAAAAAAATAATGTAAATATTAAATCATCACTTGGTTCTCCAGTCCGTTGGTCAAGGTCTGACTGTATAATGGTGGCCCCTCTCTGTGTTGGTGGTGTGGGTGGCCTACTGCTACTGGCCTCCCCACACTTGTACATGTGGATCTTTGACTTTATTGAGGCATGTTATCTAGTCAATTTGATAGGTGGTACCTCCACCTTGTTGGAGGAAACTAGATCCTCCACGGTCTCAACAACAACCTCACTCATGGATTGTGTCTCCTCATCATCATCCTCCTCCTCATAATCCTCATTCTCCTCATCTAAATCTACAAAAACATCAGGCCCAATATCATCATCATCTGTGGATGCATCTATGTGATCATCATCTCTGTCCCCTCTACAACTTGGAAGATGTTTGGAAAAATCCATAGGATGGCGTAGAGGAAAAATTGGTGCTAGCCTAGCTATAATCCACCTCTCCTCATAAGACAGGGTGGCACCTACTTCATCAGCCTCAAAGACTAGGGGTAGATTAGGGTCCTCGGTGTTTGAATCATTGAAATATACATCTTCCCTAGTAAGACGACCATTGTCCCCAGGACTGGCGACACTCTGTGTTGATCATTGGTATGTTGGATTGGAACATGGAGGTACCTGCATGTGCCCAAACTATCTCATCACACAGTCACAATAGAAAGGTCTAACCACATAACTGTGTCTACCCAAAAGAAACTAGTCAATCTGAAGCCTGTGCAACTCATATATGTGATCTTCCCACTGTGATATCCACTGATATGGTCTCCAAAAAATGTCATCCTCATCCAACTAGTTGAATCTAATCCTCCAATATAAAAGGTCTCTCTCCTACCACAACCTTCTGAGGGGATAGCTAAAGACCCTCAGCTCACCTAGGGCCGCAGTGATAGGAAATCCTATGGGCCTCATGCAGGTAATGTGCTCGAAACACCATATCTATAGCAGTGTACAATGCACGATGATATGTAGCTCTATGATTACAAATTGACTCAAATCATAGTATAGGTGGGTGAGTATGCTGTGACCCCAGGCATAAGTAGTCCATTGCTCCTCCATCCCTTTGATAGTATGAACCAGGCCATTGTTTAAGTGTGCCCCTCAAGCATCTGACACTAATGTGAGCGCTACTGCCATAATCATGATCCTCCACATAAGTGGTGCCCACATGTTTAAGATCCATTTAAGCTCCACACATGGTCCAACACGTGAACACTGAATAGGCCACTCTTGACAATACTAGATGTTATCTCTCATTTGTGCAAATGATCTCTCACTAGATAAATGGACATTCTCACCTCAGATGGGTATCCGTAGAATGTGTTGCACATCCTCCAAAGTAACTTTCATCTCCCCAGTCAGAAGATGGAAGTTACAGGTACCTGCATTCCACCTCTCGACCAGGGCTAGAAGCATACTATCATGGTACCTCATAGGTGGCATGAGGTACACCCAAAACAAACCAAAATCCTACAACAACTGAATCTCCTCCTCTGAAAATCGTGTCACTGACTCATGAAGGAAGGAGAACTGCCTCCCTCCTAAATGTTGACAGGGTCGAGGGGGAACATGAAAGGAAAATTGTATGGAATAAGTTTGTACCATCGAAAAATGGACCTTTCCCATTTTAATGGTCTTTTAGGTCTTGTTTCATAGTGTTGGAGCTATGTTACTTTAATTTTATGATGTATCTTGGCTTGAACATGCTTATTTCAGTGTTAAAACTCAAAGAACGACGTCTTGTGAAAGTGTTGTGAAGTGTTGTAAGATATTTGTCCATTCTTCTAGACTCTATTTAATGCAATCACCTAAAAACCACCTTTTTACTCATCAAAAAGTCCTATTTTGAAGTGTTGTAAAGTCTTGTAATAAGGTTTCACACTTTTCTAGGCATACTTTCCTTATTTACACCCTTCTCATGCTTAATATTTTATCTTTTTATGCCCTCATATGCTTATACTAAGTGTATTTTTGGGTTCTATCTTGAGAAACAACATTAAACACAACTTTATTTCCGAAACTTGGTTTTGGGTCCTAGGTGGGACTCATTCGCCAAGGGTGGCGAATGAGTCCCCCTTGGCCCCAAATTCAAAATATTTCAAAATTCTTTCAGGATTTTACTAAAAATTCACTTCATGTCGGCCTATGATGAGGTATGAATGGATACTAAGGCACAAGATTTGTATAAATAGGCATTTTTAACCTCATTTTACATCTCCTACAATCTCCTAACTCATTCAAGCATTCAATCACACATTCACTCAAGCAATCAAGCATTTTGCATCTTCAATTCAAGCACTTTGGAGCAACCATTGACATCACTTCAGATTTGCATATTCAAGGATATGGTAAGTTTGTAATACCTTCATGTTATTCATTTATCATTTCCCTTACATGTCATTCATTTCAATTGGGTTTAATTACTAAAGCGGGGTTTGACCAAGGCAAACCCCTATTCACTAACCCCCCAATATTTTTCCCCTTTGCATGTGTCTTTGCAACCTTTGTTTTATAGATTTGATAGGTTTAAAGGTGTTGAAAAGTGGAATTAAAGTCAACTAGGATCTTCAAGTTAATTCATTATCTATTCAAGAATTTTGAGTGACTTTCAACCCCTTTTCTGTAGAATTGACCCCAACAACTTGATATTCAATCATTTCCAGATCTGGAGAAGCAGTGTTGACCTTTGAATTTTTAGAGATCTTGGGGAGGGCTGATTCGCCACCCTTGGTGAATGAGTCCCACCTAAAACTTGAAAATCTACATTTTGTCAGAAATCACTTCTTGATTGTCAAAAATCAGTTCCCGACACTTTTTCAACAGTAGGAGGACTGATTCGCCACCCTTGGCGAATGAGTCCCACTGTGAAAAATAAGAAAATTTGATTAGCATCCCATACATTCCATAAAGCTTAGATAACATCCAGGTGCACTCATATTTGACCCTGTACTTTCAGTTCTGCATATTTCTTTTAATTTCCTCATATTTCATAGTTATTTGCATATCACAGCGTGTTTTCAAACATAGCTTAAATTACACTTTTGCATTCATTTAATATCATTTTAATCAGTTAGTTGCATTTAGTTTAGCTCATTTATATCATATCACATCACATATTTCCTAATTTGAATGAACATCTAGCATTTTAGGATCTAATCTCTCTCCTTTTGGGTGAAAAACCCTATAAGAGTTAGAGAGTCCATTAGGTCCTAAAATCTATGTTTCAAAGTTCTAAATCAAATAATAAGTATGACTAAAGTTGTTCTAAGACACTTTTCAGACAATATGGACATCTAGGCTATCTTTGGACGAGGGTCATAGACACTTTCGACTATTCTAGGACACTTTGTGCCAAAGCGGGACACTTTGCGCCAAAGCAAGACACTTTGCGCCAAAGCGAGACACTTTGTGCCAAAGCGGGGTAATTTTCCCCAAAGTGGGATGCTTTACACCAATCTATTCTAAGGTTCTAAAATTACTCAAATTACATAAAAAAAATACAGTAAAAGCACAAAAATGATGAAAAAGTAGAAAAGAATACACTCACTGTCTGTTGAAGGATACCCTGAGCTACATCGTTGCGTAGTTCTTCCAGCCTTAGGGGCTTGTAGACTCTCTAGCTTGGCATTCTCACTCACTTTGCAGCAAGGTAAAATTGCAGCAAGGTAAATGTCAAATGAATAGTGAAAAGAGTCATTTTCAGTAGTATATATAGTAAAACCCTAGTAAATAATGCTTATTCATTTAAAAGATAACTTAATTCAAATCAGCATATAGGGAGCTAGAGGACTTTGTTTTCAACATCGTTTGTTGCATTGGATTCATAATTTTGTTCTCGATCCCATGAAATTTCTATCATTAAGTGGTATGATACTTGGAAATACCCTATGATATGACCTAAGTGATTCGATGTGGTTTCATGTTCACCCTAATTCCACCTCTTTAAGCAAGCAAAATCAGGGGGGCATATATCTACCCTCAAATTCAATTCTCTGTAGAAGTTTGATAAGAGGAATTTTGAGCATCTAACGAATCTGTGTTGCAGGATGGGGTTCCTAATATTGTGGTTTTGCTGGTAGATACAATGGGGGCTTCATTCTCCCTAATGAATCCATATGAGTATCCTTTTCATAGTAGTTATTTCCTTTATCTTTCATATTCACGTAGTATCATATGGGCAGCTAAAGTGGAGGTTAAATGTAGTGTCAAAAAAGGTAGTCCTTTTTCACACTTAATTTGCGAATAATGGAAATATAATTAACTTAATTGTACCTTGGGTTAGTGTTGAAAGGTGTTGCACACATTCACATTAATCTAGGCCCATTTTTCAAACTAAATATACTTAAATTATACCTTATAAAAGTGTTGTAACACACTTTCACACTTTTCTAGGGTGGCTTTAATCAATGGAGCCTAATGAGCCCCTTTTTCAAATAAAATGCACTTAAATTGTACCCTATTTATGGTGTTGTAAAGTGTTGTAACATACTTTCACACTTATCTAGGGCCCTCTTAATTAATTGTGGTTAATTGGAGTTAATTGACCCCTTTAATTCAAATTTAAGCCTTATTTATGACACCTCTCGAGATATATCCCAACACCCATAATTCAAATTACACAACATTTAATGAGGAAAATTCAAGGTCCTAGAAAATGGTGCTAGTACCCATTTTCCCTAGGTGGTGAATGACTCCTCCCTCTATAGAACCCCCCTTTATCAACATATTTCTCCTGGGTTTTTGATGATCTTTCATCCATCGAAGGCAAGGTCCTAGATAATAGTGGCAGGACCCATTCGCCCAAGGTGGCGAATGGGTCCTCCCTTATTGAGGACCCCATTTTTGAATTTCATTCTAGTGGGATTTCAATAATTTTCATCCCCAGATCTGGTATTGGCCTGAGTTGTTTGAATTTCGGGGTTAATTCTCAAATTATGTATAATACAAGGCTATTTCACACAATTTCAACTAGAAGAAGATTTCAAGCAAGCTAAGAGACAAAGAAATTTCATGAGATCAAGCATTCATAGTCAAAAAGTAAGCAAAAGTGAAGTTTGGAGCAACATTACAAGGTCTTCAAGCTCATTTTGTGTCCAAGATCAAGCATTAGTGAAGTTTGATGATAGATGCATATGGAGAATCATGAGGGAATCTAGGTGTTGGGAGATGCACAAGACATACAACCAAGCCTAAGGAATTGTTTCCTAAGTGATTCCATCTTCTATAATCATCCTATTTGCAACCTACAAGAGGTATTTTCAGATTTGTGGCTTATTAATCGAATTAGTCATCTCCTTTAATGAGTCAGCTGCATTGTTCATGTTACATTTAGGGTTCTATTCTAACACAATTGGATAGATTTTCCTTTGCATTTTCATAGATCTTAGTCTTATAAACACTTAAGATTAAGATTGCACACACATTTACATGTTTTAGATTTTCATTCATCATCAAAGGTTTAATTACCAACAAGGGGTTTGACTAAGGAAAACCCCCATCCACCAACAAACTACCAAATTTGTCTTGTAGGTTACAGGAAAATCCATATATGAAAACAAGAATTTCAAAGAGAAAACCTGGAAGTTGAAGTTCAAATTCAAAGATCTTTAGAAGGACCTAGTAGGACCCATTCACCTTTAGTGGAAAATGAGTCCCTGATAGGGTTTGAAGGGCAGTAGATTCTATAGTATACAAGCTTCTATTTTAGGTTTAGATCTCCCCGAACAATCCTACTAGGACCCATCCGCCTTTGGTGTTGAATGAATCCCTGTTAGAAATTTAGGAAAGTTAGATTTGACCAGGTGCACAATATTATCTCCTTGGTTTGCCAAAAAAGTTATAGATTCATGTTGTTTTGTATTAGATTTATGCATTACATGTGTTAGACCTTAGAATTATGGTTTGCATATTATTTGAATTCATTCTCCTCAAGTTGTGATTTAGCTCACCACCCCATCCTTTCATAAAGGAAAGATTACAAGATCCATCAATCTTGACTTAATTCACCTCTTGGGTTGATAGTTGTTTCAAGATTCTTGGAGCTCATCTTTTGAATGAAACCCTAACTAGACAAAAGGGGGTTAGACTTCATAGCCTTCTCCTTTTTCTCCTATGTTTCAAAACCACATGTGTCCTACCCCTCTTATCTCTCCTACGAACTCATTTGTGGAGGATAGTGAAGCTCTTGCGATTCTTTCATAGCAACTCCTTTCCCTAGATGGAAGGCTTGTAGATAGAATTTGGGTATTATTTGGGGAAAGAAAAGATCATGGCTAGGGTTTCTCTAGGGTGGTAAATGAGATAAGAAATATTTTGGATAAGGATCGGGTAGGTCTATATTTTCTCTAGGGCCTTACCGACATTATGGAAACTCATGTCCCATTGTATAACCCTAGGTCGAGCACTATCTAAGGACTTGGACCTGAGACCGCTGAGAGATAGATAGAAGTATCAATGCCCAGGGTGTTGATAAACATGCTGAAACAAGTCCCTCCACCACATCTCTTAAAGTGCCTCCCATTGTCAAAGTAAACAAGACCTACCTTTGGGATTTACCTTTGCTACTCCTAATGTTCCCAGTGGTAATCCTAGAGTCAGTGATTTTTTTAGTGGCTAATATTCGCCAGTTGGCTAATAGTTGAAATTTTGGAATCCAAATTTGGCTAATAGTTCAAGCTGTAGCAGAACCTGATTTGCCACATTTTTGAATTTTTTGAATTTTTTTCTTATTGATATCACTAAATAATTCATTTTATTAAAAAAATTAACTTAAAATTTTTCTATAGTATTCAATACATGATTAGATCATATTTTCCTAAATTTTATATATTATAGTAGAAATTTAAATTAATTCACCAATAGTATATCATAATTATTAGTTTCTTTAGGGCCATATTTCAAATATTTAGTTGCCTCCACTATTTAAAATATAATCTAATGGCCCTCGTATTTCATGAGGTAAAAAGTACCTGCAATCTGTAATGCTCATAAGCCCAAAAATAAAAGAAACTTCAAGACCCATGAGCATTATAGATCACAAGTACATTTTACCTTGTGGAATACAATTAGAGACGTTAGATTATATTTTAAATCAATGGTGGCAATTAAATATTAAATAAATTCTACCCCTTAAACCCATCGATCATTTCCACCCTCGAGCCCCTACTTTTCCATGAGAATTTATTTTTAAATGAAAGGATTCGCCATCATAATTAATGTATTTTCCTATTATTTTCCAAGGTTTGCTAATATTTTCTACAAAATATTAGTGATGTTAAAAATCACCAATAAATTAATTTTTTTTGAAAAAAGGAAAATATTCGCCAATAAAAATTAATATTGTTTTCATAAAAAATAAAAGATTCACCAAGATTTTATATGTTTTCTTGAGGGAGGTTTCTTAAAGTTATCACTGCCTGGGGTCATTGTTAGCTTGGGCAATGGAGTTTCTGCTGGAAAAGGGGTTGGTGGGTCTAGTAGTCACGGTGGTTCTGGTGGTGGTTCCACTAGTCCTGTCTCGTCGTCTAATCTTGTTTTGAACGCATTGTTACAAAACATGGACCAGATGCAAAACCAACTAGTGAACTTGTCTCAGGCCACCTCTCAGCCCATATTCCAACCCTTCTTATGTCATAGTCCTTTGTCGATAGGGATTCTAAATAATCCTATCCAGGGGATGGAGATTTCAAATTTTGAGAAATATGGTGGTAAGGGAGATCCGAAAATGTATGTTTTGGCATTCAATGCCACGTGTATGGATTTCTTCCACCATGATGCATTGATGGCTAAGTTATTTCCCAGGTCACTTAAGAACACGAACCTTGAGTGGTATTATTCCTTACCTAACAATTCTATATTCTTGTTTGATCAGCTCATGAATTAGTTTCTAAGATAGTTCCAAGAAAACATCGAGCTGAAGATGGCCTTCTCGAATCTCATCCGATGTAAGCATGGAGAACCTAAAAAGATAACTAATTTCATAGCTCATTATCAAGCGTTATTTTAAAAAATTTCTTATCCTTTTCTGGAATCGGATGTCCAAAAGATTTTCATCAGGAACTTGCATAGGTCTTGGTAGGAGAAATTCACCTTGATGAAATATCCTTCTTTTGCACATCTATGTGTAGCCTTATGAGAGTATCAACAAATGATTGCTCAGTTTGGGGGATCCTCCTCGCGCTCCCATCCTGATGGTAGGTCTACAGTGTTGATCTATAGCAAAAACAAGACTGTTGCGAATGTGGTATCTTCAACTAATGACAAGGGATTCAAATGCAATAGGCACTTTACAAAATTATCTGAATCCTATTCTGCTATCTTAAATAAATTATTAAAAGATAAAGTCTTGGCTTTTCTAGATCCTTGACCTCTTACTGAGCCTTACCTCAATTGTTATGATGAGCACACATTTTTCCAATACCATCGAGTTCATCAACATGATATCAAAAGACGCATGCACGTGCATCATGAGATTCAAGATCGCATCGATAACGGTACTATCCATCTCTATAGGAAGAAGCAAAATGCTAACAAGTCTGTGGAAAAGGCCAACACCGAATTGCAGATTTACACTGATCCATTTCCATCCCATTTTGCAAACTTAGTTGTCAAACCTTCAGGTTCCACCGAGTTTTTTCCTTCAGAATATGTAAATATGGTTTCATTTACACACATTCCTCTTGTACAACCTACGAATGGGTCACCAGATATATTTTTCACATCACAAGACCTAGATATGAACAAAGAGCCTTGTCGCTTGTACATTTCCACTCGCATCAACGAGAATATCGTAATTGGTCATCTAGTTGACCCCATGAGTTGTGTGAATGTCATAATGGTGGAGACTACTAATAAAATTTCTACATAGGGAGGAATACAAGAAGTAAAAGACCACCATACATATGGATGACAAAATCTCAGTCCCTCCTCTTGGTTCTATCACCCTCTCAGTCTTGGTAGGGCCTAGGGCCGTAGATACCTATTTTGATATCATTCCAGAGTTAGATTTTCTTAGGGTGAAACTAGGCATCCCATGGTTAGTTTCCATGAATGTGATCACTTCGGTTATCATAAATGTCTTAAGTTTTCTCATGAGGGCTCTATGCATGTTTTGGATGAGATCGGATACAAACCATTGGTGTTACATGGGGGCTTCTCATTAGATCACTTTTGGCTCACTCCCATCGATCTACTCCCTCCAAGGATAGACTTTCTATATTGTGCCTATGTCAAATATAAGACTGTCCAGGCATGATGCCGAAGGTGATCCACCATGTATCCCCCTATGCCATCTCTATCAAAGTTTGCATGATTGTGTAGCAGCAAGCTGCCTCTTCTCAACAAAAGGGGAAGGGGAAAATTGCTCATGCCCAAGAGCCTTCCTCTTCTTTTGCTGCTTCATCCACTTCCACTTCTCACCCTGCTATGTGATGCAGAAGCATCCATGACTTGGTGCAATCCTGTGTCAACTTGAAGGTGCCATTTTTGAATTTTTGAATATTGGTGTGTTGGATTTCAAGTTTGATTATTGAAATTCATATTTTGGTGTGAAATTAAATATTTTGTGATGTGGGAAAATTTGAATTTGTATTTAATTTCAAATTGGGTCAAATTGGTGAAGGAGAATTATGGAGAATATGCTTTAAAACTGAAAAAGAATAAAAATTGCAATTAATGGTGTGGGTTTATGGGAACCATTAAAGCCATTTGTAACTCCTATTTTGAATTTCCATAGCTCCTAAAAAATAGGGAAGTGGAGGTGGGTGCCCAAAGAAGATAAGGTTGCATTTTGTTTTAATGTGAAAGCAAAAAAAGTAGAAAACAATCCACTTTCATAGTGGATCATGCTTTATTAATTGTTTGGCTTGATATGGAATTTTATTTAATATTATTTGCTGCATTTTTTTGACCTCCAAAAAGTTGGGTGTGCCAATAAGGAATGCACATGAATTGCAAGTAATTTGGTTGAAATGAAATTGCATCTCATTTCATTGTTTGAGGGCATACAAAAGGTGAAAATTCTTATTTTTCATGAGGTTTTTTCCAAGGGATTTGGTGGAGAGACTCAAGAAGGGCATGGATCTTCTCCAGGAAGGGTTTCCTGAGTGTTTTTTTCAGGTTGAAGGCATGAAAGTGAAGCTACAATAGTTTTCTTCCATTGGTAGTTGTTGATTGCAAGTTTGCAGTCCATTATTTTGTGTTATATTGCAGGAGAGGGGTTTGAATATTGTACGGGAAGATTTATTTTGTTGTTTTTTGTAAATTTATATGGGCCATGTTGCAGCCCTTGAGTCCCAATAGTGCTCATCCATTTAAAAGTTGTTGATTGCAAGTTGCCAATGCAATGTTTATGTGTTACTATAGGAGAAGGGTTTGGAGATTGAAGGGGGAAAATTTATTTGCTGTTATTAAGTTTATTTTTCTGTCATTTGTGAGTTTAAATGGGCCATGTTTCAGCCCTTGAATCCATCATGGACTGATGTAAACATTGGAGATCATTTTGTAATAAATTTTTTTAAACTAGTTGCAAGTTGGAAACCAGATTTTGCATATATTGCAATAGTGTTTGAATGAAATTTTATTATTTATTTTGTGTTAAAGAATGGTTTTTATGTTGTGATGGTTTGAGTTTTTTCCCTCTCTACATTAGTGGTATCAAAGCAGCAAGATCTTGAGTGTGTAACATACCGCCGAAGAGAGGAAATTCCACCAGGATTGTGTTGTGGGTATTGAAAAAAATGGATGGGAGAGAAGCCCATCGTGGTAGAGGTAGAGGTAAAGGAAGAGGAATATGATATAATTTTGTCAAGAATGATGATTTTAGAGTTTTGAGAAGGAAGGTTGAAACTTTTAAAAATGAGATAAGGAGAGGATTTGCAAGAATGAGAGACCCAGGAAGTGATGAAGAAGATGAAAGCACATAGAATGCTAGTTTGGATACTGAACAAAGAGAAGAAGTTGCAGCAATTGTAAGGGATCCATTGTTAAGGGTTTAAACAAAAATGGGAAAAAAAAAGGTATTGATGTTCCTACCTTTAATGGGATTTTGAATCCAGAAGAACTGATAGACTGGATAAATGATATGGAAGATTATTTTGAATTTGAGGAAGTTGAAGACCTAGACCGAGTAAGGTTTTCCAAGACAAAATTGAAGGGACATGCTTCAATCTGGTGGAGATAAATTTAGTTGGAAAGATGAAGAAAAGGAAAAGAGAAGATTACAAGATGGGATAAAATGGTAGAGAAAATGAAGAGGCAATTCATTCCAGTAGACTATGAGTTGGAATTGCTTAAAAAGATGCAAAGCTTGAAGAAAGGAAGCAAGATAGTAAAGGAGTACACAAAAGAGTTTCGTAGAATTCTTATAAGGACTAGAAATTCAGAGGAAACCAAGGAAAAGGTTGCAAGATACATAAATGGGCTAAGATCAATTATTCAAGAAGAGATGACACTGGTTAGAGTTTTGACAATGGAAGATGCTTATCAAATAGCATTGAAGATAGAAGAAAGGATGAAAAAGAGGTTTGAGAATAAACATAAGGGAAGGGATAGGGATTATGTGCAACAAAAAGAGGATAAACAATAGATTAGAGACATAAGGGAAACAAGGATGAAAGATGTGAAAACTCAAGCAAGCCCTATGATCAAAATTTTAGAGGAAGAGAAAGATCGGGTAGGGGATTTGAAAGAGGAAATTTTAAAATAATGTGTTTCAAGTGTGGAGAAGAGGGGAAAAAATAATACAAATTTACTCATGAAGAGGAAAGACCAAGAAGAAGAACTTTAAATTAGAATAGAGCAACAAACATAAATTATGGAGAAGATGCACATTCAACACATTCCGAAGAAGCAGAAGATGGTGAAGCTTTGATGATGAGGAGAGTTTTGATGAATGAAAATAGTTAACCCATTTAGCGGAGGAGATTGTTTCATACAAGATGCAAATGAAAAGGTAAATTTTTTAAAGTCATTATTGATGGTGGTAGTACTGATAATATTGTTTCTATAGAGATGGTTGAGAAGTTGCAATTGGAGAGAAAGAGGCACCCACATCTGCACAAGATCTCATGGCTGCAGAATGATTAAAAAGTGTTAGTAAATGAACAATGTGTGGTCATATTTAAGATTGGAAGTTATTATGATGAAGTATTGTGTGATTTTATATGTTATGAAAATGGATGTTTGTCATTTGTTGTTGGGTAGACCATGGCAGTTTGATAGGAAGGTAGTGCATGATGGATGTACGAACACTTATAGTTTGACGAAGGATGGAGTTCATAATAAGTTGAAGCCATTAGATGAGAGAGGAGGAAAGGTATGTAGCAAGGTTGGAATTTTTTTGGTTAGTGATTTGAAGAAGTTAGAGAAAAAGGATGAAGGTGAGGAGGATGATTTGCTAATGCAATTGGAAGCAATCGAAGGAGAGAGGAATGCAAAAGTTTCATGTAACAAAAAGGTTGCAGCCAAAGGTAATGAGGTAATTTATGTTTTTTATACTTCTTATGATGAGAATAAATATGTAGTTACAACAGCAGATGTGTTGGAGATAGGTGAGAGTGATGAGAAAGATGTGAATGTGAAGTTGGGGATTTTTGATGATTCCTTGCTTGGGAATGATGAAGGTGAAAATTTCTTGATAGAACTTGATTACTTGTTGCAGAAGGTGGATGATGAGTCACAAGATTATCATTCTAACATTTTTTTGGGTGTAGAAAATTAATTTGCGGCAGTAGAGTGTCTTTCTAAAGACACCAATAGAGTGGCAAGTGCATTGAAGACAAGGAAAAAGGAGGAGTAAAAAAAGGTGTAGCAGCAAGAAAGGTAATACAAGACACATGTTGTGTTGAAGAAGGTATGAATACCATTGATTTATTTCATTTTGATAAAGCACATTGGTGGGAGGTAGAGTTTGATAATTTGTATTTCATGGGGATGAGAAAAGGAGGGAAGATGAAAGGGAGTACTAATGTAAAGTTGCAAGATGAGAGGAATATAAAATTTCTAGTGGACAAAGAAATGAGGTGGATCCAAAAAAAGCACAGATTCTACAAATGTTTATGAGTGCAACTTAGGAAAAATTTCTTTCTATCATGGGTGTGTGATGCAGGAGCATCCATGGCTTAGTGCAATCTTGTGTCAACTTGAAGGTGTCAGTTTTAAATTTTTCAATTTTGGCGTGTTGGATTTCATGTTTGATTATTGAAATTAAAAATTAAAATTTTTTTTATGTGGGAAAATTTGAATTTGGATTTGATTTCAAATTGGGTCAAATTGGTGAAGGGGAATTATTGAGAATATGCTTTAAAACTGAAAAAGCAGAAAAAAGAGCAATTAATGGTGTGGGTTTATGGGAACCATTAAAGCCATTTGTAAATCCTATTTTGAATTTCCATTACTCCTAAAAAATAGGGAAGTGGAGGTGGTGCCCAAAGAAGACAAGGTTGCATTTTGTTTTAATGTGAAAGCACAAAAAGCAGAAAACAGTCCACTTTCATAGTGGATCATGCTTTATTAATTCTTTGGCTTAATATGGTATTTTATTTAATATTATTTTCTGCACTTTTTTGACCTCCAAAAAGCTAGGCGTGCCAATAAGGAATGCACATGAATTGCAAGTAATTTGGTTGAAATGAAATTGCATTTGATTTCATTGTTTGAGGGCATACAAAATGTGAAAATTCTATTTTTCACAAGGTTTTTTTCCAAGGGATTTGGTGGAGAGACTCAAGAAGGGCACAATTCTTTTCCAGGAAGGTTTTTCTAAGTGTGTTTTTAGGTTGAAGGCATGAAAGTGAAGCTACAATAGTTTTCTTCTATTGGTAGTTGTTGATTGCAAGTTTGCAATCCATTGTTTTATGTGTTATTGTAGGAGAGGGGTTTGAAGATTGTATGGGAAGATTTATTTTTCTGTTGTTTATGTTATTTTGTTGTTGTTTGTGAATTTATATGGGCCATGTTGCAGCCCTTGAGTCCCAACAATTCTCATTTGTTTAAAAATTGTTGATTGCAAGTTGCCAATACAATGTTTATGTGTTACTACAAGAGAAGGGTTTGGAGATTGAAGGGGGAAAATTTATTTGCTGTCATTAAGTTTATTTTTCTACCATTTTTTAGTTTAAATGGGCCATGTTTCAGCCCTTGAATCCATCATGGACTGATGTAAACATTGGAGATCATTTTGTAATAAAATTTGTAAATTGGTTGCAAGTTGCAAACCAGATTTTGCATATATTGCAACAATGTTTGAATGAAAGTTTAATATTTATTTTGTGTTAAAGAATGGTTTTTATGTTGTGAGGGTTTGAGTTTTTTCCCTCTCTACATTACTATGGTGCCTTCGATTCCTACTCACATGCCTCGTATGGGGAGCCCGATGGTGCCCGACGGTGCCCTCTTGGTGAAAATCCAAGCGTCAAGTGTTCAAACTTCCCATCTTTTCCATTGTGCCTAGGCCCATTGTTTATGGAAAGGGGAAGGGCCCTCATGGAGTTTGTCCTGTGTCTTAGCCTCCGCAGCCTCCTATCACTCCTACTCCTTAGACAATGAATGGGAAGAGGCCTTTTGCTAAGGCACCTGTGTCTACTTCTCCACCTGCTATTATTTTTGTTCCTACAGTTCCTGCTCCTTCTCATGTCCAAGGAGCTACCCATCCATCAAAAATGATTGTAGAGGATACTCTTATGGAAGAATACAAGCCTCCTATCTCTTCTCAAGCAAAAAATTCTAGTTCTCAAAGCCAATGAAACTAGCTTACACATGAGCGTAAGCGTCAAAGAAAGGCTCTTATTGCTGAACAAGCTACCTTGTAGAAGGTAGAAGGGGAGCCAAAAAATCTTGTTTCAACATCTCCTACTATGCCTCCCTCTTCTGCTCATTCTGCTTCAGTTCCACTCACCTCAGTTCTACTTATGGCTCCCTCAACGAATGCTGATGATCCTCACCCCAAAAGGGTGCAGGTGTTCATCACTCCCTCGATGGATCCCCTCTTTTAATGTCCTTTTCAGACATCCCTCCATTTTCCTAGTCTGTGGACATGCCGAACACCATGGTGGTGTCCATTGCGGCTCTGTCCTCTTCCTCCTTGCCTTCTACTTCTTCTATGGGGATTTCACATCCTTTATTGAAGTGTAAGTTGGAGGATGAACTCGCTTTAAGTGGAGGTCAGAAGAAGGGATCACCTTCTTCGAAAGGGGGTTCTACTTTGGCTTGTGTCATCCTTGTGACAGAGGTAGCCTTGACATCCCCTGAGTTTTTCACCATCCCTCTTGACGAGGTCGATGGTGGATCTTGAGCACCTCCATCCTCCTCCACCTGGTTAACACATGGCACTCCTATTAAGTGCATGCTTAACTTGGTAGAGAATGTTCTAGATCTCTCAACGATCTTTTCGAGATTGATGACCTTCACCTCACAAGAGCTCGGTGAAGAAGACCTCAAGGGGTCTTATTCCTTGGCCCTTGTCATAGGAGAGTCAAAGGGTTCTCCTTTCACTATCCTACCCTTATAGGCTTGTTTTCCCTCCCCATATAATGTTCTAGATTGGGAGAATGACGACCTCCTGGTTGATGAGGACTAGGGGAGTACCTCTTCTTTATCTGTAGATTAGATTTATGTTTGTGTTGTGTTTCCCCCATGCTTATTTTTATGCATTCTTGGAGAACCCTTACTACCCTTATAGGTGCTTGGATACATGATTTAAATTGTGTCATGAACTTCCTCTATATGTTTCATCATTCTTCTATATGTTGTAAACTTGATTTTCGACAATTGGGGATGATGCAAAGCGTTGGGGGCATTTAGGTCTTCCTTCCATGTTGACCCAATTTTTTATTTTTACTTTGTCTTCATTTTCTCTTCCTCACGATCTAGGAACTTTAAGGACTGATGATCTTTCATTCACGTACATCACACCTATAAGAACTGATTATACTTTGAACTCCCAGATCCCCCTATCTCTTGATTTCTTTGTCTCTACTTGTTCCTTTTTTTCTTTGTTTTTTCTTTCCTTTCTTTCTTCTTGCTTTGTGATGTTTTGGGCTCATGTGTTGTCCCTCGTGTGCCTGAAAACATTTCCATGTTTACATTGCGCTATGTCTCGTGGGCCACAACATCATTTCCTTTTATTTCTTTCCTTAGGATGCCACATGCTCCTTTGTTTCACACACACCATCCTAAGGGGGGGCTAATACTTCTCTGATTTTCAATAAGGTGAATTTGGTGGCCAATGGTTCCCTTACTAAAAAATTTCATCCTTCAACAAGGACCCCCTTAGTGAGGCTTTTCTTTCGAAAATGAATTTGTAGCAAAAAGAATTGAAAAACTTGCCTTTGAGAAAGACCATTATTTTTATTGAGTTCATTGACGAAAGAGATCTTTCAAAAGGATTCCTTGATGAAAAAATCATTTACGAAATATGTCGTGCTTTTCAAGTGTCCCTTTCCATGGACCCCTTGCTACCTTGAAGGGTTTTCGAGGGACCCTTTTGAAAACTTCTCCTTCAATTGCTTGCTTTGTGAAATGTTAATCTATTTGAGATTTTTTTCCTAACATGTTGCTTTGCAGGATCGAGCATCTGTAAAGCCGCTTTTACAATCAAGCTTGGAGGACCAAGCACCTCGTCAAGATTTCCCTACAGAACCGAGCACTTGTAAGGTCCTTTCACATCAACTCTTTAGGACTGAGCACTTGTGGATTCCTTTCATGCAAGCCCTACAAGACCAAGAACCTATGGTGCTCCCTTCATAGGACTGAGAACCCGTGAAGCACTTTCTCTCTACATGATCGAGCACTTGTAGAGCCTTTGTTCATCTTTTGTGGTACCAAGCACCCATGGAACCAATTCTATAGGACCGAGCACCTATAGAGCCTTTCTTCACCTTCCACAAGACTGAGTACTTGTGGAGCCATATCTCTCTCTTTTGTATCAAGGTTTCCCTATGGGACCAAGAACCTATAGAGCTACCTCTTGCATGTCTGGGTGTACCAGATCGTAGATCTACTTCCTCGACAGTTCGAGTATATTGTCTTCAACGTCTTTCTACTTTACCTCACATTTGCACCAACATGCATGCTTGCTAAAGTGGGGGTAGAATGTAATGGAGCGAATTTGAACCCTTAGAAAAATTCCCCATTTACATCACCCATACCTTAGGAAATGAAAATATAATGATGCAATTCCAAATTCGCGGCCTTTCTCCATCCACTTGGCAGGTCATTTCCGCATCGATGGAGGAATCCATGTTGGGGACACACACGTGTCGCACGGACGTCCATGCATCACACTTCCATCATGATAGGATTCCTGCCTTTGGAATCCTAGAGGCATTCTGTTTCTCCATTGGCGACAAAGTGTAACGTCTTTGTCTCCCTTAAAAAATAAAGAACGGGTCTTTTGTCTCCCTTTTTTCATTCAAATTCTCTATCTTCTCATACCTTCATTCCTTCTTGATTCCACTTCATTCTCTCACTCACTCTTAGCTCCATTCTCACACTTTCAAGCTTCTACATCACCCTTTTATGGTTGCAAGTTGTTGGTTCTTGGCTCCTACAATTCGTTTGTTGCAACAATGTTGTTGTTGGAGGACTTGCAAGCTCTCTCCTTCCACTACTTGCCTTGAGTGCTCATGGGTGTGGAGGTGATATTGTCCATTACTACAACTCTTTGCATCACTTTGTGTATTTGCACGTAGCATACTTGTTGGTGATTCTTCTTAACACTATTTCCTTTCTATTTCTACTTCATTTTCCATATGTTGTTGCTATATGGCTGTCTGTGGAGGTGGAAACACGAAAGCAAGGGAATGACTGTGGAAGTCCTCTAAAAACAATCCAACATTTTCCTTGGTCTTGTGTGTGTAGGTGTTCTTGCGTGGAGCTCTTCAAAGTTTCAAGTCGTGGATAGAAAGGTCCACTTTTCTCACTTTTCTTTTGTTAATTTGAGCATAATTTAGATATAACATTCTTCTTGCTATATTTCCGTTTTGTATCTTTCTAGCATTCTGTCGTAGTGTAAAACATCCATCAATTAGAGTGTTAGCAAGTTTCTTGGTATTTTAATCTATTTCTAAGACCCTCTATCTATACAGACGCCAGTGCACCACATTGGATTCCATAATCTACACTAACATCCTCAGACACTGATCTATCTGGGAAACAAATTGAACGCTTGAAACCAACTCGTCTAGCCCTGTGAAACATCTAGTTTAGTAAAAAGACAATAGTACCTAGATTTCTCTTCCTTTTCAGCCTTAACATCTTAACCTTTCCAATTCACTTAGAAAACTTGAGGTAGATTAGGGCAGCCTGTTGCTTGGGAATCTCTTGTGACCTAGAGTAGGTAGCCCCCCTCCTCTACAACTTAAAACAAATTAAATTGATTAAAAAAACAACCTCCTTCAACAAACACATAAATCCTCATCAACAAAAAGCTCCACATAAAAGAAGGTAGTAAGCACCCTAGAAAATAGATGAAAGGAAGAGAGCATATATCAAATAATAGAAGAATGTCTCCACGATCACAACTATGACCATCAATATATAAAATGAAATTAAGAAAAATGATTCTATACATTGAGATTCTTTAAGTATATAGTCTTCACTTACTAACATAAAATCTCTACTTCCATCATTTTTTCTAATAAATTTTGGTGTGACAAAGAACATTCATTCACTAAGGTTGTAAGTAATAAAAATATCCTATTTTTGAGTCAATTCTTATTGGTTAAAAAATAGCTAATCTCAAAACAAGAAAATATAATATTATAAGTTAAATTACTGTAAATTTTTTATATATACCACTCAATTATGAAAAAATTCCTAAAAATATTTATATGACAATTGTTCTTCCAAAATTATTGTATAATGATTATACTCATCAATATAAACAGTGCCTCCAATATTTTTTAATTTTCTTTTAGAACAATTCCCTTTCTTATTGAAAATTATTTTTTATATTAAAAGTATATCACATTTTCAGTTCACTTAACGTAATTAGCTACCTATCCTAATTCAAATCAGCCTTAGTTTTGTTCTCACTTGACCGTCATGACGTCAGCAATAATTTACTTTGTACCCACCCTCTTCGGTGGTCCATTCTTAGCCATCATATCGGCTAACTACCTAGATTGTGAAGTTTTCACCCATTTTGGTGTTCATACGCTATTACAATTTTAAATTTATAGTTTAATTTATTTTAGAATTTAAAAAAATTATGTTTATTTAAAAAGTTTTAATTAATTTATAAAATTACGTTTTCTAAATTAGTTAAAAATTAATTTTTAAATATATATTTTATGATTTTGATTGTCTATCAAATTAGAATTTAATATTATTTTAAAATATATTTAAATTTTATTAAATGCTGATTTATATTTATATATATTTATATATTATATATATATATATATATATATAATTATGAATCTTGTTTCTAACAGATTTGATTTCAATTACATATTATTATTAAAAGTAAGTTTTATTTTTCATTCTTGTTCAAAACATATAATTATATCAACAATATTAAGTAGTAGAGTAGGTAAATCTACACACCTTGGAGTTGATAATTCTTACAACCATTAAATTTTATATCACCTTACAAATATACAATTTTTCTTCTTCTATTGACGAAATGTTTGATGATTGAAGAAATGGTATCATGTTGATACGGCCCGGCTTAAACATCACACACTAAGATTTGACTGCTTAGTGTGGACGTCTCATGGCCCCCCCTCTTAATCGGCCATTCCAATATCCAGTTCTTAGTTTCCCGTTGCCTTCCGCTGCCTCCGTTTCCATTTATCTTAGCAGTTATGTTAACTGCTGTAGTCAGCAGTCAACTGTCCATTTCCCGCGTATGATTCAAACCAAACTTCTCGCGCTGCAAAGTTTAGTGGATGTTCGTACAAAATGTGGAAGCATAGAAAAGGGACGAGCTGAATGCCTGAAACAAATGTGGTCTCATGGAATGCCAGACAACAGGATATACAAAATGGATTTTTTTGAAAGGCTTCAGGAAGTTTCAAGCAAATGCAACTGTAGTTGTAAAGCTAGACTCCGCAACTTTTTCTAGCAGCCTCCCTGCCTGTGCGAAAATGGGAGCTTCGGAACAGGGTATGGAATCCATTTGAGGAATTTTTTTAGATCTTCTGGTTGCAACTACCTTGGTAGACATGTATGCAAAATATGGAAACATAGCCAAGGCATGTGAACTGTTTGACAAAATGCCTCAAAGAAATGTGGTCAAATGGATTTCCATGATTGCAGGATACACAAAATATGGAAGCATAGACAAGGCATGTGAACTATTTAACAGTATCCCTTGATGAAATGTGTTATGATCTTGGAATGCCCTGATTGCAGATTATTCATGAATTTTCCTTTTTTAGAAGGCTTTAGGAACTTTCAATCAAATGCAATTGGCAGATAGGCTTTGTTGCATGAGCTCATCATAAATTGGTTTTCATTATTCTATTCCTTGCTGCACAATGGGAGTATTTGCTCTGCTATGTGTTGAAAATTTGCTGAGATAATGTATGTAGAATAATGTAGTGTAATTGAGAGGGAAATAAATTTGGAAATTTATTATTAAGAATGTATAGTGCATTTGATGGCACCAACTGAGGTCTCTATGAAAATGAAGAAATATGAAACTTAAAGTTGTCTCTACAAGTTGTTTATTCACAACTGTGAATAGTCTCTGATATAGATTGATCCACAATAATCTTATAGATCAAGTGTATCACATATAATTTGTACAAAATGGCTTTCATAAAGTTCACAGGTTTACCAAATTTGAAGTAACAGGTTCACAGAGAGTTAAAAAGTGTAAGTATAAGCACATTGTTTAACCAAAAATAATTTTATTTTGGTGAGGTTAAACTGGTTAACATTGTAGTCAAGTGAGACCTTTCTTTGGGTGGGAATTATTTTTCCTATCTATAGAATCATGCTTAAAGAAATTAGTTTGTTATAAGAGATGGTAAGGAGAATAGGGAGCTTTGGAATAGGGTATGGACATCTATCAAATCATTAAGGATAAAGCAATTATGTTTGATGTAGTTGCAATTGTTTTGGTAAAAACGTATGCAAAATGTGGAAGTATAGACAAGGGGTAGGAACTATTTTGGGATCAGAATTCAACATCTTTATTCTAATCTTCATTTCTCAAAACTTTTAGCATTCTTTTGTTTGTTATTATCTATCTTCTCTTGAATTTTTAAATTTCATGTAACAAAGGCATGGTTGCACTCTATAATGTGCCTTGATAATCTTATGCTAAAATCAGACTTTGTTCTTCCTATTAACAACCTCAATTTTCCAATAGACCCTCTTATTATTTTCCATCAACTAGTATATATAGTTTCTACCTTTCATTCTTATTACCTTTTAAAAGTCTTTAAACAATCTTGTCATTCATAAAGTTAATTTTTAGTAAACTAACCAATTTCCTATTTTGTTATCATTTCCCAACCAAGTACCATTTAGATTAAGAATTTAGCTTAAGTAAGACATGTTAAGCAATCTAACTAGAAATAAAAATAATTTGTTATTTAGTTGGTAGATAATTTGTGTTTTTTCGTTGAGTAAACTCATTTATGATGGATTGCTAGTTGAATCCTAAGATAGATAATTGAAAAGGCTTTCCAACATTTAAATCATGTAGTCTATCTATCTCCTATCTATATTTGTAGTGAACTTGACGTTACTCCTAACCTTCATTGTTTATTCCTTTCTTCATCTTCAAAAGAATATTTCTCTATAAACAAAAAACTCTCATTCTAATGCTTGAAATTTAGTTAATTCTACTTTGAATTTTTAATTTATCATCATTCAACGAAACTCTTTTTGAGTAAACATAAACATAGTCACAACATATAGACCTTATCATAATTAGGTTAGTGTCCATTTAATACACTATTGTCTTTGTCTTTATTTTCACTTAAAAATAAAAACTCTACATTTTTCTACTCAAAATTTGTATAGTATATGAGAATGAAGCATTTAGATGTTCTTTGATATAAATTATTAACCTTCCTTCTTTGACTATCCTTTCCTCACACATTATCTCTTATAAGAATCTTCATCTAAATCTATCCATGTATTTTCCTTCCTCCATTACCCTTCCTTCCTCTATTGTCATCCACCCCACATGTTGTTCCACTCTATATGGCTCACAATGATGGCCACTTTGATAATGAATCCCTATTAGATGATTTTGAATTTTCCACTCACCAAAATTGAGCACCACTTGTCTCTCCTCCAAAGTAGCCTACTTGATGATGTCACCTACTCCTTAACAAATATCATCATCACCTATATTGAGAGGTTAGAGATATTACAAGGTATAGGATATATTTTCAACACTTATGTCCCTTCATAGTCGAGTTCTCCTACCTTCATCTCTCTTCTAGCCAACTTACTTTCTTTTTCCTACATCTCCATATTCCTTCACCTGAATTTTCATGCCTACTCATCCAACACACATTACTACCATTATGTCTCTCTCTTCATTCCTCCTTTTAACTTTGATCATGTCCAGGTTTAGGCAACCACTTTACCTCCTACCCCTAGATGTCCCACCCTTTCAACCCTTACCCTTCACTTATCTTTCTAAGCTTTGATGATCTATTCATAGCTAAGCTTTATCTATTCATTAAGGAACAAAAACATGAAATGGTTATACTCTTTATCTACCTATTCTTTGGGTTCCTTCCTCTATCTCACTTATCTTTTCATGGAACACATTCAAGTCAACATAAGATTGCAGGTTAGTTTCATCAACATTATACATTGCACAATCAAGACATAAATAAGAAGGTGATGGATTTTATCTTTTGTCATCAATGCATTCTTTTATAGATCTCCTATCTTCTTCTTGACTCTAATATTGAGAGGGTTTTTATTATGAATATTTTTGCAAAGCATCAGAATCAAAATATCTTGCACAAATATTCAACTTTTATAACACTTTTTACCACTTTGGATGATTGTACATAGGTGATAGATCCTTTTAAGGCCATCTCCTCGTTGGCCTCTAATGTCTATATTTGTTTAGCCTCATTCTATTCTCATGAAACCAACAATTCTAAAAAGAACACCAATAACTTATAATTTTCTCCTTAACCCAACCTTGACCAAACAATCAACTAAAGTAACTAAGACTATCTTGCTCCTTGTCTAAACTTGTACTAGAGCCCTTTTTCGACAAGATAATACTAATTGGATGAAGCTAGAAAAGCCTCCAATTCCATCTTTCAAGAGTTTATTTCCAATAACCTTATCCAAATTCATCTTAAATTCAACCCTTGAACCCTAAGCTCTTCTTAATACACCTATAAGATTTGATTAATTACCACTATTATTGAGAAGGGTAAGTTTGAAATGAAGATAAATGTAGGACTTCCAAAAAATAAATATCTTCTCTAGTTATAATAATTAATAAAAAGAGCATCCAAATAACCAAATTTAAGTAATATTTTTATATTTTTTAATATATAAATATCTCTAGCAACAAACTCCCTTGATAGTCACCACACAAATTTAATGATCACCTAGATAGACATATTAATGATGGAGATGAAGGGTGCAAAAACCATAAATGGTGGGGACAATGGAGGTGAAGGATTTTGAGATTTTGTAGATAGTGGCAAGGGAAATGATGAGTCAAAAGATGGAGAAGGTGTTGGTGAGCAAGAGTTGGCTTCCTGCCTATGGGTTGGTGCACTTTTTAATCCCATTACCCCTATGGTGGTGGTGATAGCTTTTGCATTCGTTCCTAAGAATGAAGCACTCATCATTGTGCCTAGTGCCTTCCCTTGTGTTGTGAGCTTGGGCTCTTGCGCTAGCCTTGATACCCTTATTGAGGTTGATGTGAGGGGTGGATCTCTTGAGGATTATTTCTCTTAGTGGTCTCTTTGGATGAGGAGGAGGAATAATCTCTCCTTAAATATTCTTATGGAGGATCATAATACAAAGTAGTGTATGGGGTCCCTGTCCTCTACAAGTGATATGGTGGATATTGATGAGGATGTTCCTCTTCTAGTTATGTGGCTAGAAGCCTAATGTTCAATTGTTGATAAGCATGATGTTTTTGGGTTGGGGTCTATTGAGCTTTCTCTAATTATGAATAGGTTGTCTTTCAAGAGGGCCTTTCTTCTACCCCTCCCAACAATCCTTTGTGTGAGGTGGGTTTGAAGATAAATATTCTTACCTCATCTTCTTGTTTGATGCCTTCTACTACTAACATGTGTGAAGTGGATATTGTGCCCTCTCTATCCCAATCGAGACCTTTGTTCCATATCGCCTTCTTTGGGTGAAGTCGCCATTCCTATTATTACTGAGAGTTCCTTATCCTCCTTGTAGTAAATTGGAGTGTAGTGTTGAGGAGGTCATTCCTCAACCTCCTCCTATCCTTTTTTAGCTTGATGAATGGGTGGACAAAACCTATGCTTTCCTACAACATGCTCTCATTTGGAGATTCTTGGGTTAGAGACCAACACTTGATATTATTCTTTGTTGGGCATTTGATTATTGGTGTGGTTTTGTTTTAATGAGGGTGAAGGCTTTGAGAATTGCATTCATTTTATTCTCCTTCAACTCTAGTGTGGACTACTCTCATGTTATGTTAGGTGGACCCTAGTTTTTGGGTAAATCATTTCTTTACATTCAAAATTAGTTTGTTGGTTTTGATGCTACCAAGAATAACTTAGTTCTTGTTTGGGTTAATCTCCTAGAGCTCCCTTTAGAGTTCTGGGATAAAATTATCATTCGTGGTATAGATGATGCTATTGGTCAGTTTGTTACCATTGACAATGTCACAAAATCTAGAATATTTTTTTTTTTTGCTTAATTTTGTGTTTATATTAAAGTTGGTTGGGAGTTTCCCAACATTGTTAATATTTTCTCTAGGCTTGGTGTTTGGGAGCAAAAACCCTAATATGATTGTTTCAAACTACCTTTATTATCTTTGTCAATGTTTTTGGCCCCTTCCAAAAGCTTGTTTCCCGTTCTATGTTGTGGTCAAAAATATTGTTGGTCTATGTTGTTCTATTCAAGTCATTGTTGTTTCATGTCTCTCTTCTTGGGATACTTGTTTTGTTCGATATTCTTTCTAGTCTTACTTCTGGTGAGTTTTTTCCTTCTTTATTTCTTTTTTTGTTGTCTTACTCTTTGTGAGACTCCTCTCTTATGCCTCAATGACTGCTTTGTAATGGGTTTCGGCCCTTCCCGCTTTATACTATTAAAAAAAACTCCCCTAATAATAGTATCTCAATTATAGTATAAATATTAATCTAAATTATAGTGGAAGGATTTTAGATCTATACATGTTGATTCTTTGTGGTATGGTCATAGCATTACCGAAAGGTCCCTAATGATTAGTTCTAGGAAACTTGGTAATATTTATATTGAATTTGCATGACCTTGGTGTGATCATAATTTCCTTTGTTCATTATTAGGGTTGGAATTACTTGAAAATATCTTAGTATTATGAGGCATTCAAACACACAAAAACATGAGGTGTAAAAATAAAATAGCTTCACAATCCTAGAAAAAGCTAGACTAATAAATAGGATTTCCTCTAATTGACCGTTGCAAAGTGATATACAAAGTATTTGGAATGCCACTTATAAAAAACCTATTACCTTCTACGTATATGATTTCTAACCCATAATACCTACTTGTATCAAATTTATGAAATTAGACCCCCTATTCATAATACAAAAGTGATATATTTGGTTATATTTTATATATTTAGAAAACCCCAGTATGCATCCATGTGATAAAGTATTACTTTAGAATTGAACCTCCTTGGCTACCTATATAATGCAATTATCAAAGAAGCTATAATTTTCAAATACGTTATTTTTTATGAAGATGAATCATGACAATGGGAATCGATTAATGACTAGAAGAAATTAAAAGGTATTGAAATAAAATGTTTTAATGGAAGTGTAAAAAAATTTCCCTCTATACCTAGCAATATATTGACCACAACTAATAATCTCATTTTCACCATCAATAACATTTCCAAACACAAGAGGAATTCCAATTTCAATGTCAAGGAAGACAAGAAACTCAAGATAAACTATGTGAGGCAACACAAAATGAAGAAGAAAATGACAATTTTACTAATTTTTCCTTTATTTTTGGAAGTTGATCTAATTAGTTTTGAAGAATCCATATATGTAACAAAAATGCTTCAAAGTTATGTATGCAGATATTATAAGATTGAGAAAAATAAAACATGGTAGTTAGTAGATCTTCAAATACCTAAAAAGATGCCATTGGTGTCAAATTGGTTTATAAAACTAGATACAATGAAAATGGTGAAATTAAAAGGCGTAAAGAAAGATTGGATACAAAAGAATATTTGAAATAGTATATAATTTATTATTATGAAAATTTTTCACTTATGGCAAGATTTGACACAATTGAAGAGAAATTTTAGCAATAGTAGCCCAACACAATTGGAAAGTGTATCAAATGGATATAAAATCCATATTTTTTAATTATAAGTTAGAAGAAGAGGTTTATGTTGAGTAGCCAATTGATTATGATATTTTTGGTTCAAGAAAATAAATTCTATAAGATGAAAATTGTGTTATATAAGCTCAAACAAGGAGGTAGGGCCTGGTATATAACTGCATAAATTTTCATTTTAAGCAATGGTTTTGACAAGAGTAGCATTGAACCCCACACTATCCATGAAGCTAGAAAAATAATGTGAAATTTTATAATAGTTTTTTTTGTATGTAGATGATTTAATTTTTACAACAAAGTGATTTTTTTTAATTGAAAATTATAGATTAGTATTGTAGAAAGAATTTAAGATGATAGATTTAGGATTGATGAAATGTTTTCTTGCTATAAAAGTTAAATAAATTAATGGTGGATTTTTTTATAACTTATATATGTATACATTTATGATGCATTGAAGAGATTTAGAATGTTGAGTAGTAAACCAACTCATATGCACTAGTTTAAATAGAGTAAAGAACAAGAAAAGATGATCGTAACAACAATGTAGACCAACATTCTATAAAATATTAGTTGTAAGTATGTTGTATTAGATAGCTAAAAGGCCTAATATAATTTATGTAGTGAGTTTAATCCCCAAGTACATGGGAAAACTAAAATACATTTACTTGCAAGAAAGAAAAAGAACCTTGAAAAATGTCAATGGCACCAAAAATCATGGAATTCTATATTACTAAATTTTAAAATAATTTAAACTTAACTAGTGTAAGATAAGTGAGAAAGTAGCATTGATAATAGGAAGAGCACTTCCAAATATGATTTTGATTTTAGTTTGGGAGTAGTATCATGGTATTCCAAACAACCCATTGTATTTCTCTTATATTTTAGGTCAAGAATGTGGTTGTAATTTCAATAGATTGTCAATTAATTTGGATGAGAAAAGTATTATTAGACTTAATTGGATGAGAAAATCTTGTGAGAATATAATTATTCCAAGTTATTATTTAAAAATCCTATATAACATGATCAATCTAATTAGATTGATATCAAATATAATTTAATTAAATAAATAGCTACAAGTGCAAAAGTTAATTTTAATTTTTGCATGTGAAAGAAGTAATTCACAAACATGTAAAAATCACAACATTTGACACATTAGAAACAAGCCGTTTAACAATGAAAGAAATTACAAATAAGTTGCAGCTATGTTTGTAAGACCTGTACATACTCTCGTCTAGGCCTAAATCGGAAAACCATTCACTGCTGTACAGAAAAAGCCTAGTGTCAGCTACATAGATCTGCATATAATTCCATGAGACCACATTTATTTCAGGAATTCGGAATGTCCCTTGGATATGCTTCCAAATTTTGTACGAACATCCACTAAACTTTGCAGTGTAGGAAGTTTGGTTTGAATCATACGTGGGAAATGGGCGGTTGACTGTTGACTTCAACAGTTAACATAACTGCTAAGATAAACGGAAACAGAGGTAGATGAAGGCAACGGGAAACTAAGAACCGGATATTGGAATGGTTGGTTAAGAGGGGGGCCCACGACACGTCCACACTAAGCAGCCAAAGCTTAGTGTGTGACGTTTAAGCCGGGCCTATTGATACTTTACCTACAACCTTGGAGAAAAATGGGTTCTCTTGTTCTTCACTTTGTAAGAAGTGAGACCCTACATGTACATAGAGTACCATCAAGTACAACACATGACATGCAAACTTAAACAAATATCTCATCAAAGAAGATATCTAGTAACATGTATTATGCAGGACTATAACTAAATAGCATCAAGCAAAGAATCTAGGAATATAATGTGATGTACATGGGACAATAATACAATAACTCCAAAAGAATTATATAAAAATTTCCTTGGTCAAGAATATAAAGCTTTATATACAATACTATTATTCTAAGATTTTTAAATAATAAATCAATGAGGCATGTCTCACATATATTGGTGAAATGCATTATATACTCTTACCCATCATATAAATATTTGATTATAGATGGACACAATGTAATTGAACCAAATATTTAAAATAATAAATTAGAGGGATACATCTTACATATACATTGGTGGAGCATAATACAATTATACTCTTCAAAATCTCATGACAATCCCAAGTTTCAAGTCTTTTCATGACCCAACTCTAGGAAATTAATGTTAATCTAGATAAGGAGTCACTATACACATCAATGGAGGTTGTAGAAAATAGGTGTAGGTAGGTCCTCTTTAAGCCTACTTACAACATCTATGGATAACCCTTGGAAAATTTTGATTAAGTTTATTCAAAAGAGAAATAAACTATGATAAAAAGGAAACTACAATTTTTTCTAGAACATCAGTGCATGGTTAGATTTTGAGAAGGTTTATCTTTCCATGAAATCAAAATGAGCCCTTGCTTGAATAAATATCAACCCTAGCATGCAGTCTTGGGGATGTTGTGGCAAATGTGATGAATCAATTTAAAGAACTAGGTAACAAGGGTTGTGAAGGTAAGGGGCTAATAGAAGTTATTGCACACGAATATTATTAGGCTCTAGTCCATTTGATGTGAATGTTACTAAGTTGCCTATATCACCCTAAAAAATGTGTAATGGTATGGGTACTCAGAAGTGACAATTTGGATATTTGATATTGGGTTTTCTTTTGAAAAGGAATGTGTTTGTACAAGAGGTGAATGCAATGGAATGAAATCAAGTGAAATAAGAGTTGGCTTCTCCAATGCATCAAATGAACCTTATCCCCTATTCTAGTGAGTTCTTTAATCCTATTGTTGGGTTAGGAAGTTATTAAAAAGGAAATAAATTATTTTGTTGAGGGTTGATCTATAATGTATTTAACATTTTATGGCCTAGGCTAACTAATTTACATGTGTGGATAACAAAACAATGGTGATAGCAAGATTGTGCAAACCTAAAAGGGTCAATAGAAAGTAATCCTAGTGCTCAAGGTTTTTTATGTTGCTATGTCAATGTGAGAAGATTGAGAGTATATATTAGCAAGAGGGCCTTGGTTCTAGGATAATTTGGCGTTGTTAATAAAATTATGCTTATTGATTTTGATCATATGACTGATTGTTAATATGGATTAGGTTTTACCTTATATTTTTCTCCAATTTTGTGTATAATCTTATTTTCATGGGGTAAGAAATTAGTTATGTTATTTATTATTGATCGACCCAAAAATAGATGGTTTAATCCATTCTACTTTTTTTAGGATTCAAGTAGAACTAAATATTTTAAAATGATTACCAATGGAAGTTTTTTTGTAGGTAAGTGGGTGCATTTGGAAATAGGACTACAAAAATGTCTCAGTCATATCCAAACACTACTTTTAGGTATGCCATATTGTTGTAAAATAATCAAAGTAGAAACTGTAGACACTTAAAAATGTCCTGAATGATATCATGCACTCAAATTAGGTATACTAACATCATTTCCTCCTAAAACCCATCCTCTTTTTGCTTAATTAATTAAATTAGCCTAGCTATTTAATGTATTATGTCATTTTCGTCTATTAACCTAATCAATTTAATTGGGTTAATTCACCCCTTTTCATGCTAACATTTCATCTAATTAAATTAAATACATCAAGTTATTTAATTTAAGTCCCTAAGTCTTCTTATTTAATTAAATAACCCTAAGCTATTTATTTAAATATCATTTCACTTTCCCCCTTTTCATTAAATCACTTTTTTTAATGAATATCATCTAATCACCTTTAATTGCATAATTAAACCTTTTTTTAAGTATAGATTACTAATAAATCTAATTCCTTGCACTTGCAACAAAATATTCTATTAAATGTCGAAGATACTAAGAGGGGGGGGTGAATCAGTATCTTCTTAAATTTTCTGATCAGATAACATCCAATTATTCCAATGCATACAATAGTAAAGATAAGTGAAAGCATTAACAAAACATGAAATCATAAAACACATGAACACCATAATTTTTTACGTGGAAAAACAAAAATGGGAAAAACCACGGTGAGTGTTAGCTCACAATATAGTATAATTGTTTATAAGATATTACAAAAGGGTGGCTCACTGCTAGGACTCACTGTCCAAATACAAAGGCTCACTGCCTACAAAATTACAATGACAAAATGGCTTACAACCAAAAAGATGAACTGATAGAGTACACCTAGTGAGTGCAGATTTAGTTCCAATGAAGCTCAGTAAACTGACTTGACACACTTCATCATATTCGCTCTTCTTCACTTTCACATTCACAACATAACCATACATACATTAATCTTAAAAAACTATTCAATATATATATCTGATCTCTCCATAAGCATCAATTAGGTCGGCCTAATTAGATGCACTTCTTATTCACCAAAAATACCAACCGTCAGCCTCAAGCTTTCACAAAATATTCTCAAAAAGGTAATTCACACATCCAACATGCTACATCAAGTTAGCATGGACCTAAGATAGGTCGCACATATATCCGCATAACAAAAATTAATTCACCATTACACAATACATCCATTAGGTCGGCCAAGGATAGACCTAATAACACAATTGTAAATACCAGTTGTAATGTCGATACACCATACGATCATCTGGATTCTTGAGATCTTGAATATATGTGCTCTCGGCGTCTACAAACCATTTACCAAAACTGCTAGCAACAGTAATCACCAGCAAACAAATGCAGACCAAAATACTGTTTAGATACCAGGCCAAAATACTGGAACAACTTCCGACTTGATCATGCAGTTGCAACTCATATATCATGGTGACATCAATGACAACACAAAATAAAAATGAGATGTTCTTCTTCATTTTTCCAACAATCTCCCCCTTTGTCACTAATGGAAACATGTGCCAAAAGGAATATTTACAAAACTCCTTATTTACAACACTTCTCTCCCTAACACCAACATTTCACCATTCTTCAAATCTCTCCCCCTTTGACATCAAGGACAAAGGGTGTCCCAAAAAACAACTGAAAACATTTAAAAAAAAGAAACAAAGAAACATGTATCAACCGGAGGATGGCGAGCCTTGAAGCTCCTTCATAATACCTTCCCATATTGATTTTCCATTCTCCCAACTATCCTTTGCAGAAATCAACATCCTGTTCAGATATTCCAACTCTACTAGAGTTTCTTCTACACCATCTGAAGTATCATGAGTCAAATTTATTTTCTCAACTTTTTTTGTGAAAGCCAGAGCCTTGCCAACCGAAATGTATTCCATTCTTACAATGTCACTCAACTAATCAAATTTTTTGATAATTTCTTCCGTCTGCTTCTACAAGAAATTTTTTTTCTTTATGCGCAGTGATGGCATTCCAAGTTGATCTGTCTCTATCTTTGGATAGACTATAAGTACAAGAGACAACAAACAACCGAGACTCAATGGAGTCCATAAGAACCTTAATATTCTAAGTGGCATCTGACCACTTTAAGTAATAAGCAAGGACAACATTTTCTTCTAACTCACAAACCTTCACAACTTCCAGATTCTTTTCAACACTTGAGTGTGCAAGAGCACACTTGTCATGTAATTCCAATAAGCCTTTCTCTGCCAATTTCTCGTCAACCTCTTGTTTTGTATTTTCACTAAGCTCAGAGGTATACTCCTTGAAAGAGTCTAACAACAATCTCAAATTTTCAATAGGAGCGAGAGATGTATCAATGGATGCACCAGGTAGGACTTCCTGCAATGCCTTAAGAGCATATTCTATAAGTTATGTTCCTTTCTGATGTGCTTCAAGAATTTCCTTCCTTTTGAATGCTTGCATAGCATCTCCTAACACCACTTTATGCACTGGAGAAATCTTCTCCAAATCCACAAACCCTTCAATCATAGGAAGTTGTAGAAGCTCCTAGGGAATTATCGGCTGAAATTTGATTTGCTTGGATCACTAGTAGAATTTGACAAATAGATGACTACGTGACTAAAAATTTTAGTCACATGACTAAAAATTTTAGTCATGTGACTAACACTAGTAGTATTTTGAAAATAAATGACTAATTTGGTCATTTATAAGTGACTAATTTGGTAATTGGGTAAAATCACAACTAAATGACTAAATAAATGACTAATATCAGACAAATAAAAATGACTAAATAAATGACTAATATCAGACAAATAAAAATGAATAAATAAATGACTAAATATATGGCTAAATTAATGACTAAATAAATGACTATTACTCCTCTATTCTTTTTCTTTCAAATTTGATCATAATCCATAGAGCTTAAGCCCCCTCATGGGACCCCTACCAAAGCGGGTCCTTTGGCCGCCTAGGTTGCTTGGTGCACCAAAAATACCTATTGCGTGGAAGGAATTTCCTTTCGATGCAGTCTTAAAGCCTTCACATATTTTATCAAATTTTTTAACAGTTACATTCTTTAACACTGGTACATTTTGACCAATTTTTCGTCGACGGCTCGTCAAAATTTCAATTTCATTTTGACATTTGAAACATCAAAATTCCGACCCGACATCGGATGCCAGGCCAAAATTTTGACGTTTCAAATGTCGTCGAAATTCTGACGAAATAATAGCAACGAGCAGCCGTCGAAATTTTGACGAGTCGTCGTCGAAAAATTGGTCAAAATGTACCAGTGTAACTTTTATTTTTTATTATAGAATACAATATATAATAATAATATAACCTATATATACTATTAAACATAATAATAAATATAATTATATTATATATAATTTAATCTTATTAATATTATATTAAATATATATAATATATTAATTATATTTTATATTATATTTATTATATTAAATTTTTACTACTAAATGAATCTTAATGATATCAAGTTTCCACAATCCATATAGATTATTGTTAGATGATTTCTGGATTTGATTGTGTAAGAATTTTTGCATCAACATTTCGGATCACACTCTGTGATCCATCATCAGGATAGATGAGAGCTCAAGGAGAAAAATGATAAGTTGCATACCAAGAATTAGCTAAAAAAGGCCAAGAGAAGGGATGAGGGAGAGAGGTGGCACTTACAACAAGGACAATAATAGATAACCAATAGGCCACTTGGACCAAAAGACAATTCAATTAAAAGGATACACTACAAATAAAGAAGAATACATAAAGAAAAATAAAACGTTCAATCAAAAGGCTATTAAAAATTAAAATAATAAGATAATACCAATGAGAAAAAAAAAAAAAATTCCCTTTTAAGTATGAGACAATTTAAATTAAATTCAAAAAATAAAATAAAATAAAATTAGCTCATTTTAAATATTCAAATATAATGATAAATTGTCTCATATTTATATTTAAATAAAAATATCTTACACACACACACATAATAAAGATAGAGAAATAAGTAAGAGACAATTGAAATTAAAAATAAATAAGAGAATTGAACGAATCTTAGTCATTCATCATTTTTTGCCTTTTTTTGGTTGTTTTTCACCATATTTTGCTGCTTCTTCCGCCACTATTGGTTCCCGCTCCTCCAAACCCTTCCTCACTCGTATTGACCTTTCACTTCTCCAATTTGGTGAGTTGCAGTCTGAAAATAAGGATTTGCTGAGGGTTCAATGTTTTCCTATTTCAAACTCAAGAATCTAAGTAAACCCTTAAACCCTGATATTTTCAAATTTCATTTACTGTGAATAGATTGAAGCAAAAATTTATAGGTGTAATTATTAGTGTTTAAGAAAATTTGGTTTACTGTGAATAGATTAAAGGTTGAGGATTTGGGCTTTACACCCACCGGTTGCATTTGCTTAAATTTTTCTAAGGAACTTTTAGAAAGACCCATTTTGAACATATCCTATAGGGTGGATGGAGGTCCATACCCTGTTCCAAAGATCTCATTTGTGCAGGCAGAAAGAATGCTAGCAAAGGTTGTGGAGGTGGGTCTTACACCTGCCAATAGCATTTGCTTGAAGGTTTCAAAATCCTTTTCAACAAATCCATCTTGCGCGTACCCTGCAATCAATGTATTCTATAAGATCACATCTCTTTGAGAAATTACATTTAAGACTCCACAATTTCCAGTAAGAGCAGTAAGAAAAAGTAAGAAAATATTCCCTACTAAGGCAACAAATTGACAATGCCATGTATATTAAGAAAGACTTTGGAGAGAAACTAGTATATTATAGAAGATGGGATTGTTTGCCATTGGATTGCAGATGAATGTCTAATTCCTTTTAGTATGCCACCCTACTGAATATAAATTTTCTATGAAGTTTTTGGAATCTCCTGCATTGGATGATTTGTATGTTTGATTGATAAGGAACCATGTTGAAGATCAAAAACTCCATCAGGATACCATGCCACTTGTGGATAAGATGTCTTTGTGAAATTCTTTGAATTAACATAATATATTTTTGTTGTTATAATGTTAAAGGCGAGAAATTTTGATGCTTTTAAGTTCATAAAACCCAAGCATAGGGCTTTGTGCTCCTTTCAAGTAGAGTAATGGAATTTACAAACTCTTGGGAATATTCCACTCTACAAGATAACATTGTTGTAGTGTGGTAGTAGTCGCCAATTTATTCAATCTCAAGCTCTTCCTTAAGAACATGTGTTGTTGGTTGTTTTTTAAATAATTTATCAATTTTGTCTAGGAAAGCAAGCCTATTTGGCCCCATTCCGTATTCTCTGGAGAAAGAAGATTTACATATTAGAAAAAAATAAAATATTTATGTTAGTCAGTTTTACTGTATCTTTGATTAATGACATTTTGTGTATGATCACACAATTCTTCCCTGAGGACAATTTTAGGGAGAAGACAAAATATTCTGCAGCTTCATATACTCTTTGTATATTTTTTATTATATCCAATTGTATACTTGGAAGAGGTGGCTCGTACTGTTAAATATTTAATTATTTTCTGTCTTAACTCAGCAATCAATTATTATTTTAAATTTAATTTACTGTACAAAAGTTATTTCTCAGAGCTAATATTCAGATAATATATTAAATTCTTATTCCAATTTATACAACTAATATTGAAAAATATTGATTGTTCTATCTGTGTTCTCCATTTAGGCTTGTGGAATGAAACTTTTGAAGAAAAAGGATAACCCTGACTACAAGGTAACTAGTAGTTTTCTGTGCATGGTCTGATTCTCTTTGAATATAATATATTTATACTGATAATATTTAATAAACATGTTGAATTTTCTATTTTTTTTTGAGAGTAAACGCCCTTAATGGATTTTAAAATCTTGCAATATACAATATCAATGTTGGGATATGCGAAAGAGGAAGAGACAACTATTTTGGAGCTAACATATAATTATGGTGTTACTGAATACACCAAAGGCAATGCATATGCACAAGTAAGAGAATATCATATGGATAACACAAGTCATGGGTTTTGGAGACTATTCTTGTTTCTTAATAATCAAATTTTGCAATTTGTGTTTGTAGATTGTACTTGGCACAGATGATGTATACAAGAGGGCAGAGGCTCTTCATATAGTTATACATGAACTTGGTGGGAAAATAACTCAGGAACCAGGACCAATACTAGGGATTAATACTAAAATTGCTTCTTTCCTTGATCCTGATGGATGGAAAATAGTGAGTTGTCTCTCTTGCTTATTGTTGCTTGTAGCTATAGACCTTAATTTTACAGAAGTTATCTAATGAAAATGAGCAAACTGACTCATTAAGAATGAAAAACCATATGTCACTATTGATTTCTCACATAGGAAAAGGAGATATTTTACTTTGCTCTGATAGGTAGAATCAGTTTGCCATGGCTGTTACAAGTCATGATTCCCTCATAGCTGGGACAATTTGTTATGCTATTGAGAAACATTGTCATATTATTGTTGACTTGCTTTGATTTTCACATAGATCCATGTGATATATAACAGTTTGAAGGAAATTATTGAAGGAATAGAGAAATTATATGCAATAATAAGTCTTCAAGTGGCATATTCTTGTGTAAATTCAGCTCATGACATCATTTTATCATGATCCCATCATCATTTAGTCCCAGAGATTGGTCTTATTCCCTAGAATCCCCCACTCACCACCCAATTCATTTCTATAGTTAAGGATTTAAACCTTAAACATTAAAATAAAATTCAAATTTACACCTCACTAACCTTTTCACTAGCCATTGCATTAAACCAACCTAGTGCACATTTGTTTTGAATGTTTCTATCCTGTGGCCTCTGGCTTTCCTTGACTGATGCCATGTAGTAGTGGCCAAAGGTGCCATAATCACCTTTGCTATGATAAGATCGTGCAAGATTATAATATGAATGAGATTTCATGAGAGGGTGGTTAGTTGAAACAAGAGCTATCTCAGTCAACTGTTACACAAGAAAATGCTGCCCTGTGAAGAAAAAATGGTTTGCTAAATGATTCAATGCCATTGCATAGTACAGGTATAATTCAAAGGCTCTACACATCTTTTCTATTCCTTCATGAACACTACTTTTTCACTAACTTGCAAGTCCATTATTCCAAGGGCCACCCAAGCTTCAACATTTTCAGGTTCTAGCTGTAAAACACATTCAAATGCTTGTTTGGATTTCTTAAGCTAATCAATTTTGTAGTGGCACAAGCCTAACCCAATTCTTACTGCTATAGGATAACCAAGATAAGCTCGCATATCCTTCTTATAAAACTCCAATGATTCGATATACCATCCACGATTGAATTGCACATAGGCTTGACCAAGAAGTGTAGGAACATCATCAAGTTGTCCATCTAGCACAATCTTGAATGCACCATATGCTTGTTCATGGTCTCCTCTTGCTAAAAGTAATTGACCTTTTCCAACCCAAGTTGATGGCTCGAGATTATCAATTTTAGAAGCCTTGTTATAGTAAAATGTTGCACGAACGAATTGTTCTTCCTTCTCTGAATGCTTTGTCTTAATCTTACCAACATTGCTGTAGTATGCACCAAGGGCATTTAAAATGGAAACTCTGTCATACCTCACATCAACATAGTACTCATCAATTTCTGGACTAGCACCTTCTTCCAGTATTTGTCGAAACTCCTCAATTTTTCCTTGCTTGAAATATTCTCTTGCTATAACTAGCCATAAATCGATAGAAGCTTGCTCTACTTTCAGGATGTCAAGAATGTCAGTGGCATCTCTCGATAGTTGGTCTAATGCTACTTTCACTTCTTCCTCTAAATTTTGCACTGGTATGTACACACACCCCATTCTTCCAAGCAGATTCCTTCTTTGACACAAATTCTCCTTATATGCACCTACAAATGTGAAAATATATGACTTCAACAAGTAAACATAGAAAAAACATATAAGAAACATTCAAATATATGCACCTATAGATGTGCAAATATATGACTTCAACAAGTATATATATATATATATATGAGTTCAAAACATAGAAGAAACATAGATCTTAAGAGTTCTCTCTAAAATTTTGAAAAGGTTCTAGAGGTCCATCCTACGAAATGTGAGAGCTTAAAAGTTGTAGGCCATATATATGCTTAGCAAGGGTAGGAAGAGAAGACTTTGGAAATTTTAAGAAAGGCAACTCACATAGATCCACATGATGCCCATGCATTTATCAAGATGGGTGAGTTATTAATATATCTTAAGACAACAAAGTCTCTTTTGAAAAAGAGCAGAGAAGAAGTACCCATTAATTTTTTAAACAACATGGGGGTTCTTCATTTTGAGTGTGATGAACTAGAGTTGGCTCAACAAAATTTTGTGGAGGAATTAAGAAATGGCATTTGGGCTGAATTCATAAATAAAAGCCCTAGTGCCAATTTTGCAGTTTTTTTTGTGCTCTTTAAGGATATGTAATTCTTCCATCGACTAGAAGAAGGTGGCCTTTCACTTGAGTTACCATGGGATAAAGTCACAACACTTTTTAATCTTGCTAGGTTGTTTGAACAACTACGTGATAATGAAAAAGAAAATATTTTATACAAGCTCATATTGTTCAAGTTTCCTGATTATGTGGATGCATATCTATGTCTTGCAACCATGGCTCAAGCTTGAAATGAGATCCAACTAAGCCTAGAATTGATTGGGGATGCACTTAAGGTGGATAAAAACTTATCAAATTCTTTATGTATGCTTGGCAACATGGAACTAAAAATAGATGATTGGCTTAAAGCAAAAGAAACAATTAAAGTTGCACAAAGTGAATCAAATGCGATTAAAAAGTCTTCGTTCTTTCTTCTTAATTTTCTCTAAACTTTCCTTCTTGAGTTTGGGATGTAGTTGATTAGGATTAAGCCTGATTAGGGTCATACAAATGCTTATTGACAAGGTTCTAATTCTACAAAAAATGACTAGTTGCTTTCCCCATATTAGATTAAAACAAAAACTTTGGTCAGAGAGAACAAAGTGGAGTGGGAATATTTTTTTAGAGGGATATTGTTGTTTGACACATTGATCTTTGATATACGAGAAAAGAGAATGGGTTTTTAGGGTTGGCAGATTACTTATTTCTGGTTGGAGTCAATTTGTATTATTTTTATTTCATTTAAATTGCTTCATATCATATTTATGTATCTTAAGAAGTAGATAAGCAACGGAAAAACTTAGATCCTTCATCTAATTATTTTTGATTATCCTAGCTGAATCCTTGAACTAAAGAAGAATTGGACAACAAAAAATGTATGAATGATGGTGTAGCTAGGGGAGGTCTACATATTTTTAGTCAGACTGACAACTAAAACCATGATGACCTAGAAGAGGATTGGAAATGGTAGAATAATATCCCATAAGAGAAGTTACTGACAGGTACTTAGTTATGATACAAAAGGTGATGTAAATTCACAGTGTCTTCCATTTTCTTTTTGATAAAAGAGAAGAATACATCTAAAACAAGAGAATTTTTACAATGTTTGGAACAAAGGTAAATCTATTTACATAATATATATTTGAAATAGGATAATGAATTTAAAGTTTAAACCAAAATAGCAAACTGAGAAGTCATAGCAAGAAGAACCCTAAAACAAAATGTACAAAAGTTGGTCAAACCAACAAGATCAAACAAAAACCATCAAAAGAGTTACTAGCATGAGAAGATTATCCATACAAGTTAAAAACAAGATTATCTTTCTTGACTAGGACAATCAACAACATAACACAACAAATAATTTGCCACTTGCCACTTCTTTGGGGCTTTGGAAAGGAATTGATTTCTCCACAACAACATCCACAATTGTCCAATTTGTAGTGGTATTTATAGGGACAAGCTTGTAGAGAGGAGGGTTCCAATTTCCCCTTTAATAATTATCTCCATAAAATTTTCTAGTTGAATAGCTTTCCTTTTGTTGCCTCGACATTTTGTTGCATGGCTAAAGCAAGTCTTTTCCTATTTTTCTCTGTGGTGAGTATTTCCTCAATGGTCTTAGTCCTGCTTAGAATAAATTTGAAATTATGGATCAGGTACAGGAGGAAATCCATTTTGATTCTCAATTCATGTACCTAAAGGGCTTTGATGCTTGTTGTTGAATGCATTTCACCATCATAGCATTGGATTTTTCCGTGTAAGGGGTATACATGCTTTTTCTCATCCAACTTCTTGCACATGCTTTGTTCATAATTTAAGGCCTAAGAGTTAGTTGAGTACAGAGCATGAAGATATCAATATGCAAATTATAGGATGAAAGTTTTTTTGGGTTGGTCCATGGTTATAGAGATACATAACCAGCTCATGTATCACTAGGATAAAAAAGAAGAATATAGTAGTATCAGTTTATAGATTCATTGATTAATTCAGAACAATCCTTAAAAGTACATTGTCTTCACTGAAGGACACATGAGAACATAGTATCTCATTGCAATAACCTCTTTAAGACTTCATTCATTTTTACCTAAGTCAATAGTGGCAAATAGCCATACATATTACGTAAGTGCTTTCTTGGTGAAACAAGAAATCATCAAGCCCTTATAAGGCTCTTAGAGGAAATTACTATTATACTAATTTAAGGACTCATCAATACTCCCACAGTCACCTAAAAGACTAAAATTAGGATCAAATGCTTCTGTTAGAATCAAAACAACTACAATATAATGAGCAACATAGACCTTGGAGAGATACCAACATAATGTAGAAGTACTAGTATTGATGCATCAAAATCTGATTATTTTTCAAATACTCCTGAAGAAAATTCCACTACCATCAACAAAATTTCAAACACAGAGGTTTGTTAAACATGTTTACACTTGTCCAAATGTTTTACATCATTCAAGGTCCATAAACACAATGATATCATCCCACTGTATGATCAAGCATTTCAAAAGGATAATTTTGCAGATAAAATTTATTACTAATTTTCTTAGACATTCAAGGTCTAGCATCTCATAAATATTAGGAAGAATGGTCTTGAAGATAGTCTCAAATTTCAATAAATATCAAATCATTTTGAACTTCATTTGCTAGTAGTAAATCAAGAATGTATTAAGTTTAACATATGAAAATGATCCGATCTCTATTGTTCACTCTATATGAAAATAGCTCTGACAATCATTGCATTTACAACTTTAGGAGTAGCTGCTATACATTCAATACTAAATAATTCTATCAGGAGAATTGTCACAAAAATAACCTCAAGGGAAAGGAAAACAAAATAAACAAAAAAATTAAACCACCAAATGATCATTTCATAGTTCAAAATATCTACATGGGGAGAAAAAAACAAGGGTCTAACACTTTGTATTACAATAATTTTATATATGAAAACATCCAAAGATAAAACCACAAAAACAATGCCTTCATTTACTAGATAACAACATATTTCTTTTAGAATGAAATAAAGCACAACAAAAACTAAAAGTGATCTGGCCATATATAGATTTCCAAAAAAATTCATTGAAATCATGGCAAGTGACTTACCTCAAGATTTTGCACAAGTTCTATTGTGCTGTCAATGATGCCGATGAGAAAAATGGTTAGAGTTTGCAGGAAAAATATTACGAAACACTACCAAAGCAGAATTTAAGAAAAAATGAGATGAGCCAAAATGAGTCTCCATACAGCTGCCACTTCAATCTATTCATAATAAATGAAAAGTAGATCTAAAAATATCGAGGTTTAGAGCTACTAAATTCTTGAGCTTGGGACAAGATTTTTGTAGCCTTTTAAATAAAAAGATTGTGTTGTTAAGGTGAAGACCATTCTCCCTTGCATCATGTTCATACCCTTCTCCAAAGCTCCCATTTTGGCAGAGGTAGGGAGGATGTTGGCATAGGTTGTGGAATTTGACTTCAGACCTGCTAATTGCATTTGCTTGAAAGTTTCTAAAGCCTTTTCAACAAATCCATTTTTTGGATATCCCACAATTATCGTATTCCATGAGATGGTATCTCTTTCAGGCATTCTGTCAAACAATTCACATGTCTTGTCTATGCTTTCACATTTTGCATACATGTCTACTAGGGCAGTTGCAACTACAACATCTAACAAAATTCCTCTATTCTTTATGGTTTGATGGATGTTCATACCCTATTCCAAAGCCCCCATTTTGGCACAGGTAGGAAAGATGCTGGCAAAGGTTGTGGAATTTGGATTTACACTTGCCAATTGCATTTTATTGAAAGTTTCTAAAGTGTTTTCAACAAATCCATTTTGTGCATATCCAACAATAATTGCAATCCAAGAGATGACATCTCTTCGAGGCATTCTATCAAAAACTTCACATGCTTTCTCTATGCTTCCACATTTTGCATACATGTCAAGCAAAGCATTTCCAACTATAATATCAGATGCAAATCCCCCTTCTATTATTCTTTGATGGATGTCCATACCCTGTTCCAAAGCTTCCATTTTGGAACAGGTAGAGAGGATGTTGGAAAAGGTTGCGGAGTTTGGCTTTAAACCTGCAAATTGCATTTGCTTGAAAGTTTCTAAAGTATTTTCAACAGATCTAATTTGTGCATATCCTACAATTATTGCAGTCCATGAGACCACATTTCTTTGAGGCATTTTTTCAAACACTTCAAGTGCCTTGTCTATGATCCCACATTTAGCATACATGTCTACAAGAGCAGTTGCAACTACAATATCTGACAAAATTCCTCTATCCTTAATGCTTTGGTGGATGTCCATAACTTGTTCCAAGGCTACCAATTTGGTACAGGTGGGTATGAAGAGGGTTCACAAAAGGTGTGAAGTTTAAAACAAGATGACATTAGATGAATTACACTTAAATGTATAAATTGTTAACATTCCTTTTGTAAAACATTGAAATTTAAAATAAAAGCTAGTAGAAAGATAAATGAAATTTTTATACCTAGTTATAGTGAGGAACATGTTTTGACAAGGGGGCAAAGGATCCAAAATAAAGGAATCCAACTATGGAGGTACAAGATTCCTAACTAGGGCATCTATTTGAAGAGATACATGATGCCAAATTAGGATATTTGTGAAGTAAAAAATAGACATAAAATTAAACAATTTGAGTTTTTGTTGAAGATATTGGCATCCAATTAAACAATTTTAGAGGTTTTGATCAAGACATTCATGTGGCAGCCTCAATCAAATTCCGTACAAATATCTACACATAGGCCACATCTCTCACTACCTGTCACAACTGCAACACTTGAACATAGAAGACTGTAGAGGTTTAAATAACCTTCCCGATTCCATTGGAAACCTATCACATTTGCAACACTTGAAAATAGAAAGTTACAGAGGTTTAAATAACCTCCCCAATTCCATTGTCAACCTCTCACAACTACAACACTTGAATGTAATAGGAAGTTTTAAAGGTGTAAATAACCTCCTTGATTCTATTGACAATCTATTATAGCTACAACATTCAAAACTAAAATATTGTCATGGTTTAAATAACCTCATTGATTCCATTGGTAACCTATCACAGCTGCAACCTTGAACATATAAGGGTGTGAACGTTTAAATAACCTTCTTGATTCCATTGGAAACTTGTCACAACTGTAACACTTGAACATGGTAGGGTCTATAGATTTAAATAGCCTCCCTGATTCATTGGAAACTTGTCACAGCTGCAACACTTGAACATAGAAGGGTGTAAAAGTTTAAATGACCTCCCTGATTATTGAAAGTAGAATGTTAGGATGTGTTCCAGAGTGCTTCATTAATTCAAAGATTTTGAGAGGTTCCTTGCAAAATCCATTTTGTGCACATTCTGCAATCAATCATTTCATTCCATGGGATGACATCTCTTTGAGTCATTTTATCAAACAATTCAGGTGTTTTTTCTATGATTCCACATCTTGCATACATGTATACCAGAGCATATCCAACTATAAAATCTGACAAAAATTCCCCTACCATTATGCTTTCATCGGTCTATTGGTGGAGCTATGAGGGGAGTTTCCCCAATGTAGTAATGTTAGGCCAATAGTGACACTATCAGTGTAACATTACTACATCGAGGGAACTCCCCTCATAGCTCCACCGATAGATCGATATATGAACAAGTGAGTTGCTTTCATCGGTCTATCGGTGGAGCTATGAGGGGAATGCCCCTCGACCCCACTAGGGGCGTTGCCCCCAAACCCCCATGAGGGGCACTGCCCCTCTACCCCATTGGGGGCGCTACCCCTAGACCCCCGCAAGGGGCACTGCCCCTCGACCCCGCTAGGGGCGCTTCCCCCAGACCATCGCGGGGGGCATTGCCCATCGACCCCACTGGGGGTACTACCCCCAAAGCCCCACGAGGGGCGCTGTCCCTCAACCCCGCTGGGGGTGTTGCCCCTAGACCCCCGCGAGGGGCGTTGCCCCTCAACCCCACTGGGGGCACTTCCCCTAGACCGTCGTGAGGGGCGCTGTCCCTCAACCCAGTTGGGGGCGCTACCCCAAAACCCTCGTGAGGGGCACTGCCCCTCAACCCAGCTAGGGGCGCTACCCCAAAACCCCCACGAGGGGCGTTGCACCTCGACCCCACTGGGGGATTTTCCCCTAGACCCTCGCAAGGGGCATTTCCCCTCGACCCTGCAAGGGGAGCTGCCCCTCGACCTCGCTGGGGGTGCTACCCCCATACCCTTGGAGGGGTACTGCCCCTCGACCCTACTGGGGGTGCTGTCCCTAGACCCCCACGATAAAACACTATTTAGAGTGCATCAAACATCTCAAGAGGTTTCAAGAGAGAGGATACCAGGTGAAAGACTGTATTAAGCAAAAGTTTTGTACATTATCCAAGAGGTTGAATTGTACAAGATTTCCATCTAATGCTATCTTGTTATTATCCTAATAATAAATTTGAAAGATTAGTCCAAATACTATGGAATGAAAGTGTGGAAGATGAAGGGACACCTTGATAGTTGCATGATACACAAACTGTTCCTCTACAGTCAACTTATTTCCTTTGTTTTGTTGTTTTCTAGAAATGGCACAAAACAAGGATGACATTGTTGGAGCTATGTGAGATGATTGTAGAGAAGTCAGGATATTGTAGTATGTCCATATGCTCTAGAAGATATCTTGAAGGTGATGTTAAAGAACACATGTCACAAAGTATTGAGTGCCATTGCATTATAAGCATATACATCATATATCCTTCTAGATAAGTCAACCACTTGCTCTTATGAGACAAGGCATCTTATCTTTTTACAACATTTGGCTGAATTCCATGTAGACTTTTGTGATACATAATTGAAGATTGACCCAAATACAAACAGTTTAATAAATGACATAGATTTATATATTCAGGATGGTAATAAAGTTAAGCTCTAGTAGAACAAGCAAATATTTAAATCTTAGCATCATTAGCTCAAATCTATTGATTATTTTCCTTATACTATTTTGTGGTAGGTTGGTAAATGCTTTTGACTAGATGTTCCTTCTCATCTAGGTACAAATGATATTGCTAATGTGTAACAGTCTAAACTCTATGAGCCACCACACTTGGAGGATGAGGTGACATGAATTTACTACCACTTGGTTGGAAAGGCTTATTTTTTTAATTGTTTTTAGATTGTAGGAATTGGCTTAGCCCCACAATAACCTGCAGTATGTCAAGCAAAATTTCTAATGTGATTGGTGAAGTTGGCATGAAACACCCTCTAGTACCATGTGAATAGGGGGATTGGACCTCGTGACCACTTGCCTATAACTGGATGCTTTCAGTCAATTGAGCTAGGACCACTACCTGGTTGGAAAAGCTAATTGCCAAATCAAGATTTGTGGATTTGTTCAATCAGACAGTGAGCAAAAAATTTCACATCTAAAATAGAAATTGAGGATTATTGCCTCGGTGTAGAGAGGAAATGATGAGAATTAGTCAAATGGGATAGAAAATAGTATAAATATTTTATTTTGTCTTAATTTAAAATCTCTAGAAGCTTCCTTCCTTTCTTTTCCAAGAAGCTTCATTGTATGGATACTTTTCTTTGTTTAGGAGCTTCCTCCTCCTGCAAAATTTCTTGTACATACTTCTTAATCCATAAATATATAGTAAAAATGAGTGGACATTATGTACAATTTCTGCATTTGTTTGTTGCTTCAATTGTGCACATATCAACACCCAATGTTGGATGATGTTCAAGGAAGGATCTTGCCCATTTCAGTCTCCCACTATCATCACTGGCATGTTCTTTGTGAGTCTTGAGGAGGATAGTTAATCAACTATTTTTCTTTTAGGTTTTTGGTACATCCATAACCATAAATGGCCAGGTAGCTTGGAAATAATGTCTTACTCCATTGAATGCCACCTCTGAGTGCATGTAGAATTAGCTGTTCTCCAGTTATGTGAAATTTCTTTTGTCTCATTGACACTTATCATTTAGTGGATGGAAAATCAACTTTTCTCTAGTTATGTGAAATTTATTTTGTCTCATTGACACTTATCATTTAGTGGATGGAGAATAACTGTTCTCCATTTATGTGAAATTTATTTTCTATCATGGACACTTGTCACTTAAATTTTTGTTGCTACATTAGTCATTGACTAATCCTTACCTTGGGTAACTTGTAGTAAATTAAGCCTCTGACTAGTTATCCATTATATGAACAATAATAACAAATGAAACTATAGGATAAAGGACATATGATAAAACAACGATTATAAAGGACGAAAGTAATCTCACTATAAAAATCTAATACTAGCAATCTTCTTTGCTTGATAGAGAAATGACATCAATGTAAGAAATGACTACTTTGTCCAACGACAAGTACATAAACATAACATTATTGACAATTAGCTTAACAAAGAATCAATGGTGGAGAGTAGATGAAAGATAGTCAAGGAGAGCATCTATCATATTCATACACAAAGCGAAGGCCATGCTTTTGAAAAAGGTTACATAATAAAGCTCTTGTTTGAAGATTCAGAGAAAAAATGGAAGTGAAATAAGTTGTGGAGAAAGTCTTGTACTATTTAGGCAATTGATCTTAAAAATCTAAGTTACTGATTCGTTTTTGGGTTTGGGTATAGGTAATAGAATCCAATATGGGATTCGGTTAAATTTTTTTTCGGGTTGGGTACATTTTGGGTACATTAATACAAAAACATATAAAAATCAAAAATATATACATATTTGCAGTAGTAATTAAGTTCAAAATACACCACCATATTAATAGTCAAATAGCATAGAAAAAACACACCACCACTTTAGCAATAGTTAGTCTATTTTATAAATTATGTATCTTACAAAGAAATCCAAAAAAAAAAATAACAGTAACTCATTGTTGCAGCCATCCAAGGAGAACTTCACCAAATCGTATCCAACAGGAAACCATCAGCTAGAAAAATTTGCTAGGATCTGCATCTGTCTAACTAGTTCACTCATTCAAATTGCCTTGTATTCAGTGCATTAATGCATGCTACATTCCCACCTCATATTTATAAGTCAGAAAACTTACAATCGTATTACAACCCCAAATTCTTCTACCATATTTTGATACATGCATACAACTCTAATGACCTTAAATGAAATAAAACAACTCCCATTAGAAGGGTGATGAATAAAGATACAAAATTGGTATCATTTTCTATTTAAGTTTCTCTACCATACTATCAAAGGTTGTTAGAAAAGGAATGCCTCCAACTGCAACTAATGAAAGTGGGATTTTACTATTAGATATATCAATTGTAGGCTGCAAATAGCACAATATTTTTTTTGCAGTTTGCACTCTAGACAGTAGCTACGAGACACATAATTTCCAGATTTTCCTGCTCATGAATGGCAAATGGCTTTTCTTATATTCAATAAATTTTAACAAAGTTAGATGATATACCCAGGTATATAAAGCACATAAAACTCTAGTCACTAGGGATACAAAATTATACACCATTTATTGTTAATAATTGGCATTGTATTCAAACAACATGCACATGTTTTTTGTTTCATGGGTTGGCAGTTGCTGCCAACAACTATTTGTGGGTGGTGAAATCTTAATAGAAAAAATAGGCCCTCTCGATCAAAATCATTTTTCATCATTACAAACTTGGGCATTGCACATCTCAGTCTGTTGATGACCTTATTCTTTTTAGTCTTTTAGTGGACATATAAATAAGTACTTCACTTATAACTTTTCTGTATTATATGCTTTCCAACCCTATAGTCACCATGAATAGTAATGTTGTATATTCTACGGCCTAGGCATTCAAATAGTTGGATTTGGTTTGGGTACATACCAAGTACAAAATTTTCATACCCACAAGGTGGGTTTCATATCTTGTCTGTATCCATAGGCCTATACCTATATCCTGGACAAACCTGAATCAAATCCGTATCAAATTTTGTATCCGTATCGAATCAAATCATATCTGAAAACTTTACTGGGCGAATTGGTAACTTAGTTAAAAATTTAAAACAAAAAATGGACAGCCAAAGGCTTGAGAAAAAGAAAAAAAGAAAAAAAGAATTTTACTGTTTGAGACTGCACATATATGAGGATCGATAGAAGTTCTAATGCAATATGTAAAAAGAAATAACACAAGGGAAAGGTGTTGGGAAAAATGATTTCAGTGTTACATTTGAAGGGTTTTATTGTGGGAAGATAACCTTGAATGTTTTTATTAGGACAATTGCAGATCTTTGGATGTAAGTCTAAACCTATGAGAATCCAGTAGTATAAATATTCATTTAAAGTTTTTAGAATTTATGAGGGTTGTGGTTAGAGCAACCATATTTTTGCAAAATATTTGGTATCCATACTTCAAATTTATTCTGTTTGAACTCGATGAAATCCTTTTTATAAAGTGTCACTGTTCTTAGCTATAGATATGGTGCTGTGCCATTGACAGTACTATAAAAAATTAGGTTAAGAAGATGCCTTATCCTTCTGGGAGAGGAAATTAAGATTGGATATCATTGATTTACAAGTCTGTTAATGTTGGGCTTGGGATTAAAAAAGGGTTTTCTAGGTTCATTATCTTGGGATTGAAAGAGAATTATTTAATATCTATTTTTTTCCCTACTGGCAGATTTGCATGGTTAATTTTTTACTAAAATTAATTTTAATCTCCTTATGTTAGCATTGAATTTATTTCTGAGACTTTTTGGTTTGAAAGAATTTTTTATCCCTTTCAAATGTGTATGATTTGCAGGTCGATTATACATGATCTCATCAAGGTGATAAAGCCCCTAGATGATGATATAGGAAGTCAATGGTTTCACTTGCAAATGCGGGAACAAATGTTGAATATTTATGAAAAAATCTTAACGTCCAATTGTAAGCAACTCACAAAAATGGTCGAGGTAATAATCCATGCATATAATTTAGCTCGAGTTTTATCTAACAAAAATATTTATGATCAATATGGCTTTTGTTTGTAAATATTTGTTTAGATGGCTATTGGTGGTTGGTGATGGTTACCATGTCAAAAAAATATTTTGGCAAAACAAAATTGAGATATTGGGGCTGATTGGTTTCACCAGGGTTTTGCATCACATTTTTATAATCCTGAATTTCTGAGGCCTTATTTTTAATTAAAAAGTAGAACTATAGGAATTTTTTTTTTTAGATTGTGTTTGGTTTACTACATTTTGCTAGTTAAAATGATCGATTATTTTCCTTTGGATGGAAGTAATGTTGAAAATTTGGTTGCTTTGTTTTTCAGGATATACAGGATGATTTGATTCATGAAGAGGTTGAGGTCAACAGAGTTTCTAATGAATACTCTTTCCACCCCCACTAAAAAAGCTTGATAGATTGTTTAATGCTTTACATTCTGGGAATGTTACTCTTTCGATAAATTTATCTACAGCTGAGGGTTTGGTAACTAAATCTTGCAAGAGAGAGAGCTGTATCATTTTGCTCGTGTATCTGGAGAGCATGCCCTTGAGGTTGTTTTGAAGGCAACTCTCTTTGCTATCAAGAACAAAAACCTACAGGAGGCTAGCAATGTATGATTTTATAGTGATTGTTGCAATTAAATAAGGTTATAACTTATAGTTGCTAGGCACTTATTGCAGTATTGCAAATTTTTTATCATTGTTGTAGAATCTAGATTCATAGTTAAATGGTTCACTTCATTAATGAAGAATTATATGAAATTAAATCATTTGTGCTTCTATGTGTGGTGTTGGTGCAAATTGTGTTGGATCGAAGACTTGTTTGTATGCATTTTTTTTATCCTTTTCAGACAGCCTTCAACATATAACAATGGCTATTTTGTTTTTTTCTCAAAGTAGATCCTTGCAATCTATCCTCGTCTACAACCACTGGTTGTTTCCATGGGTTGGGACTTATTGAGTGGGAAGAAAAAAACTTAGAGAAAAATGATGGGGCTTCTATGGACAACCAAATCAACTTAATTAAGGCTAGAGGACCTTTCTATCTATGGAAGGCAAGGAGAAGAAGTAACATTTTCTTCTGCAAGTTATACTTTGTGCATTATTAGAGTTGAGCATGTGTATTGTTCTATTGTGTTTTCCCAGGTTCTAATTTTATAATAGTAATATGCTATCAGTTCTTTCTGGGAGTTTCCCATGCCAGTTTTTATTTGAATGCAGATCTGTTGTGTAGAGTATCTTTGTGATCATCTCTGCTTCCGTCTAGAGCTTGCCTACTTTGCTATTTGCAATAATTCTAGTCAGAACTGGGATTCCAAGACTTGTCTACTATTTTTAGGAAAAAAGGGGAAGAGAATAAGTGAGGATACAGATGGAGGACCATTAGATCCCTTTGTTGCAAATTTTGTACTTGAACATCTTGCTGTGCAAACTCCTTTAAGGGTAAGCAATGTTGATCTTTAGCACAATTTGTTGAATCTTTATCTTGGCAAGATTTATGGTAGTCTAGAATGAACCCTTTAACTAGAAAGTGGCTGATGGTAATGGTGAAAAGATAATGAGAAATACATATGGAATCTCCATTTAAAATATGTCATGCTATTGTAGGCTGTAATTAAATACATTACAAATGATAAAAATGGTATAGGTGCAAATTATGGACATAGAAGAGGGAAGAGGTAAACCTTTACATTTGATGCTGATATGCAAGCAACAATTGTATTTTCACATATGGAAATGCAAATAATGCCTTTTACTATTTGATAATTCATGGTAGTGCACTTTCTTTGCTTACATTTAAATTAGTTTTATTGATTGTAGCATTGAGGGACTCTTTTTTACCTTGTGTAGGAAGGGAATGGGTATGATAATTGATTTTGGAGGTAAGAGATGAGCTAGTGGAGGTGGTGGCAGAGTTTCCATAAAGAGCTATAGTAGGCAAGAGAGTTTGAATATCTTTGTGCATGGTTAGTTTGAATGAGGGCAACCTACAGATGATTGAAGCTTTATCACAATCATAGAATGAAAGTTCCTTTGCAAAGATGTATCATGTACTTATGCATTACAAGGGTAAGGGACTGTAGGTTATGATATAAAATAACAATCATGTTCCTATTCTTTTGTAAGCTGTTGAACAACATAAAGGCAAGGTTTTGGAGTAGATTTCAGCTAGTTATTTTCTCTCTCAACAATGTATTGTAATCTTTTCAAGTTTTTTTATGTTGGGACAACAAATTGTAACTCCATTTCCAAGCTTACACAGCTGAATGTAATATCTTTTTGATTAATAAAATATGTTATTTTTACCTTCTCATTGTTGTTCTATTGTGCAAATATTTTAGATAGTTGATAAGTAATATTTTTTATTAATGGAAACCAATAAATAAAAATGACTAAAGTAATGACTAAAGTAATGACTAAATTAATAACTAAATATATGACTAAATGACTAAATTGATGACTAAATATATAACTAAATCAATGACTAAATTAATGACTAAATATATGACTAAAGTAGTGACTAAATATATGACTAAAGTAATGACTAAATTAATGACTAAACATTTGATTAAACAAATCACTACCATGACTAAATAAATGACTAAATTAACCACTAAATCAATGACCAAATCGATGACTAAATAAATGACTAAAATAGTTTAGTCATAAATTTGGTGGTGTTATAAATGACTACAAATAAACCACTAAAATAGTCATATGACCAAAATTAATGACTAAATATAATGACTAAATAAATGACTAAATCAATGACCAAATCAATGACCAAATTAATGACTAAAATCAATGACTAAATAAATGACTAAAATTGTTTAGTCATAAATTTAGTGGTATTATAAATGACTACAAATAAACCACTAATAGTCACGTGACTAAAGTTAGTCATTTAGATGCAATTTTTAGTAGTTTATTTAGTCATATATTGTTGTTTGTGTACTAGTGGATAGAAATCCTTTCAAAACATCATTACTAGAGGATGATTCTTTGAGATTCTTAAGAGATTTTACAGTAAGCTTTTCACTTTCTTCATTTTTCCTAGAAAATTCTTTGTTTTTCTTTTCTTCCTCTCCCTTTTCCTTCTCTTCTTCCTCCTTTTCTTCTTCCATCTTCTCTTCTTCTTCGTCTTTCTTTTCTTCCTTTTTACTTTCATCTTTGTCTTTATCCTCATTATCCTTTTCATCATTTCCATCTTATCCATCTTTATTTTGCTCTTCCTCTAGATTATCTTTTTCTTCTTCTTCACTTCCTTTTCCTTCTTATGCATTATCTTGTTCATTATTTCCTTTTTCTCCTTCAGTGTGCTTTGGAGGAGCATCATTATGATTTTCAGGCTTAGCTTCACCTTTATTTTTCTTTTCACCTTCTGGAGGATTATTTTCACCACCGACATCAGTTTCAACATCAATATTTTTAGAAATGTCTTCATTACATGTATCAAGAGGAATATTCTCCTCAACATTTTCAACAGCAACATCTTCATCAGTTTTAAGAATTCCATATTTTTCTACTGTATCCCAGATCACTTTTGTTGTTTCCTTCTTTATCTTCTTTATCAACCTTTTATTCCTTTTCATTAACATGTTTACTCTTTTCTTCATCCAAAACATTTCTACACAGATCTTCTTCAAAGATTCCAGATCATCCGGGGTCAGGGAAGACCCAATCTTATTATATGCATCATTCCTATTTTTCTCTTCAAATTCAACAGCCTCTGATCTCCTTTTCATTAGAGCTGCCCACATACTTTTAGGTACATCTTTCTTTACATCATCCCACTTAACATCTAAGATGATAACATATTGAATAACAGCTAAAAGAAAAGGTTTCTTATCTTCTCCAACATTATCATAGTATTCCATTGTAGGTTGAAGCATGTTCTCAAAATATACCAAGGAATTGAGAGTTGCCTCTAATTTAAAGCGGGGACTAGAACTTACTGGATTGTCCTATTCTTCTCTCTGGTCAACAGAGGCTTCATCAAACACCTTAGACTTCTTTGATTCTGCTTTGGTGTGCACATGAACACCAAATTATTGCACTTCCTCATCATCAGAAGATGATACATGTACTCTCTTAGAACCAACAACTTCTGTAGAAGCACCTTCACTAGAGGATAAACCTTCTCTTCTTCTCCTTACTAGCTTTGCATCAGGATCTTTTTCATCTTCATCCTGATCTTCTATAACACTGAGGTTTTCCTCCCTTGTCGCTTTCTCTTTCCTTCCTCTCTTTACAGGGGCTATGGGAGGATTTTCTTTCTTCTTCCCAGATCTAGTAGTTGGTCTGGAGGAAACAAGACCTTTTCCTTTATCAACGGTACTGGGTTCAATCTTTGTTGCATGGGATGTAGAGGGTTTTGCAAAGGTAGTACTTCTAGATCTCCTCAGGCTAGATTATTCTGCCTCCAACTGTTCTCCCCTAGCCCTTCCAAGGGCAATCTCTTCATTAGTGAATCTAGCTTCTTTAAGCTTTTTCCCCACTTTCTTTCAAATTTTAGGCTTCTGCTGCTCTAGATGAATCTCCATAGACTTTTCAACATATGTACCAATTCTGGGTTCGTTAGGATCCTTTGGGTTCTTCAACAAAATTTGCACATAACCTTCAACTTCTTCTTCTATAACTTCATATCCCAAAGGTTGAATCCATATGGTTCAAGGTTATACAACCTCAATCATTCATTCGCCAGAGGAAACATGGAATATGATATCATCTTTATACTTCTCAACAATTTTCTTTGGAATCCTTTCCCTTTCATTCATGTTTCTCTTGAATACAACAAAGAATGTTGTTAGAGCATAATCAAGCATACAAATTACCTAGACTATGCATATAATAAAAAATTTGATGTCCCATTGGTCTGTATGAGTCCCAATATACTTCTTCATTCTTTCCCAAAAGTCTCTTCATGAAATAAAACAACAAACATATAATCAATGAACCAAACTTGAAAGCATACTTCCTTTCCTTCGTCGACTTCAAGTTCTCAAGCAATTGTAACTAGAGAAGCTCACATAGGTCATAATCAACACCATTTACAACCATATCAAAGCCAATATAGATTGCTATAGCCAAAAAAGAGTTCTCTCTGTTGATGAAGTATATTTTGTGACCGATCATGATAACTACATACTTTATAGCCAGATTAGTGATGGATTTTGTTGTTAAGGCTCTCTTGTCATATGCAGCTCCTGTGAGTTCCATTACGATCTCATTCTTCACGATTTTCAAAATAGGTATTGTACCTTTATCCCAAAGCCCAATGACAACCCTAATCGCCTCCTTAGTTATCAAGTGTGGTCGGTCAGTCCACATGAATTTATCATGGATTCTACTTAGGACTGATTTCACAAATTTTCCATCATAGCTGAAGTTGGGAAAATTGTTCCATTTAACTAACTTCTTCACAACCAGGTTTGAGTAATCAGGTTTTATCAAGAAATCATCACCACTAAGCTCATTCTACCAAATGTCAATCAATTTTGTGTGATTGTATTTCTCAAACTTTACTCGAATATATGTCCTTGTATCCTCAGTCGACATAACTCCATGAGGGATTGACAAGAATGCGCCCATGGGGTCATCTTCAAAAAAATTTGAGGAATATTTTCTATAAGAGGGTCTCAGCCTCTCTAACACTTTAAGGACTACAGGGGTTGCCATTTTTCCAATTCCAAATTCAAACAACTCAAACAACACAAAACACAACTGCACAGAAAATTAAAATACCTTTTTCTTCATAATGAACCAAAACTAGGGTTTGCACAACTCAAACTCCAAATCTCCTCAGAACACTCCAAAAGCTCTTCAATTTCTTCAAATGCACAGATGATCAAAATTCCTTAAACATTTTCCTTATAAAACAATGATCTACCCTAATTCACATTAAATGCAAAAAATTTCAAAAAGCTGGTAAAAACTCTTCTCTTTTACTCAGAAAAACCCTAATTCACTTCGCAAAATATCATTCCTTCATATTTCCTTTCGATTCCTTTTCCAAAACCTCTGAGTAATCATTCTTCACATTTCATCCTTGTGCTAGCATCTAACACATCATTTATCTAGGGGGTTCTTATAATTTTCTGATAATGCTCCCCCTACGATCGTGCTAGGTCTAATCCTCAGAGGAATTGTCCATACCGGATGAGGGCACAAACACATCAACAGTCTCTGGTTCTAATTTCTTCCCCCAAATATTATTCATCTCTTGCTTAATCTCATCTTTTTCAACCTTCTTCGCAGATTCATTCTTTTCTACCAGATTGGTCTCCTTACTCTTCTTGCTTCCGAAAAACTCTTGAAACATGTCCTGGTTTGTTGCAGTTATAGCAGCCAATATTTATTTGATTAGATTGAATTCCACTAACTCTTGTTCTGCACTGATTAGCTTTATGTCCATACTTGTTACAGGTATAATAGTATCCATTAAAGGTTTGATTCATTCTTCCTCCATTAAATTGATTCACCATCAGGGTTCTGCATTCACTTTCCCTATGTCCAATTCTTTTGCATGCAAAACATTGACCAGTAAAAGGACCAAGGAATTGATTAATCCTACTCCTACATTCTATTGCCTTGTGACCAAATTTATTGAATGAAAAAAAAGTTCCATTAAAAGAAGGATACCTTTGTGCATTAGGTTGTCTCATAGGAGGTCTCCTAATAGAGTTCCTAGAATTTTCTTTCTGCTTTCCTTTATTTAGAGTCTTCTAATTGTTCATAGTCTTGGAACTTTCACCGGTATCATTTCCCAGACCACCTTTGTCTTTACTCGGTTTCTGTCCTGCAATAAATTCTTCAATCCTGTCAGAGCTAGATTTGAAATTGTTCTCACAGAGTTTTGGCTTCTCTAGATCCGTTTTTAGGTTCACAACTTCTTGTTCGAGCTTGGTGCAATCTTCAGAATTGCTTTGTACCAACTTGTTCAGACACTCTTCAATTATTTTCTTCTTCTCTACTTATACTTTCAAACCAACAATATCTTCATTATCCTTCTTCAGCTGATCAATTACTTCCTTATTCCTATCTTTGAACTTTTTCAATTGCTCGTTTAATTTTCAGACACATTTATTTGCATCTTCAAGATTCTCTTTTAGATCTCTGTTTTCTCTTTCAACTTTGTGAAGATCCTCAAGAGCAGTCTGGATCTCTCCTTTATCATTCATTTCTTCCATCTTTAGAATCTCCCTCAAGTTGTTAGGCTTTTCTGGAGGAACCAAGCTCTGATACCAATTGTTAAATGTCCAAGATACTGAGAGGGGGGGCAGTGAATCAATATCTTCTTAAATTTTCTAATTAGATGGCATCCAATTATTCCAATGCATACAATAGCAAAGATAAGTGAAAGCATTAATAGAACATGAAATCACATAACACATGAACACCAGAATTTTTTATGTGGAAAACCCAGAATGGGAAAAACCATGGCGAGTGTTAGCTCACAATATAGTATAACTGGTTATAAGATACTACAAAAGGGTGGCTCATTGCCAAGACTCACTATCTAAATACAAAGGCTCACTGCCTACAAAATTACAATGACAAAATAGCTTACAGCCAGAAAGATGAATTGATAGAATACACCTAGTGAGTGAAAATTCAATTCCAATGAAGCTCAGTAAACTAACTTGACACACTTCATCATATTCATTCTTCTTCACTTTTTCATTCACAACATAACTATACATACATTAATCTTCAAAAACTGTCCAATATATATATCTGATATCTCCACAATCATCAATTAGGTTGGCCTAATTAGATGCACTTCTCATTCACCAAAAATACCAACTGTCGGCCTCAATCTTTCACAAAATCTTCTCAAAAAGGTAATTCACACATCCAACACGCTACATCAAGTCAACATGGACCTAAGATAGGTCGCACATATATCCACATAAGAAAAATTAATTCACCATTACACAATACATCCATTAGGTTGGCCAAGGATAAACCTAATAACACAATTGAAAATACTAGTTGTAATGTTGATACACCATACAAGCATATGGATATGTGAGATCTTGAATGTACATGCTCTCAACATCTACAAAAAATTTCCCAAAACCACTAGCAACTGTAATCACCAACAAACAAATACAGACCAAAATATCAGAGGATGTAAGTAAAATACTGGTTCAGATACCAGACCAAAATACCAGAACAACTTCAGACTTGATCATGTAGTTGCAACTCATATATCATGGTGACATCAATGACAACACAAAATAACAAAATGAGATGTTCTTCATTTTTCCAACATATTCCTCCTTTGCACATTCCTCCAAGAAGAATATTCCCATGGAATATTCTTTCCCCTTTTGGACATTAAAGCTTTGTTTTAATTTTCTAAATATCTATTTCCCTCACCCATGAGAATATTCCAAAGAATATTCTCTTTCTTCACTCATTTGAAAAAGGGGGAATATTCCTCTTCTATAACAAACTTGCTTGACTTCTTGTGCAAGTTAACTTAATTGAATTCTTGTGCAAGTTAAAAGTGTGTTTGTTTGGACAAAGGTGAACCCTTGATTAAATCTCATCATTGATTCTCATCCCTTGATGAAAATCCATGATCCATGCCTCCAAATTCCTCTATCCTTGACCATTGATTAACCTTTTTTATCACAACCCTTCATTTCTCATTTGTCCTCCTATAAATAGGTCACTATTTGGAGACAAATGGATCCATCTTTTAACATCAGACTTATGTTGTTAAAATCACTCTCACTTGCACTCACATTTTACATCATTTTAGCTTATTTACTTTCATTTAGATTAGCTCTTCATTCACACATCTTGATCATCTTAGCATAAATCATGTTAAAATATCTTTCATCATGCTAATTTAGCTTTAAATCATGTTTTCATACACATCTATCATCGGTTTCGATAATTCTCTTCAATAGAATCAATTGAAACAGGCTCATTTATCCACGAGATTTGGAAAGGGTCACCATTCCACATCAATGCGACACCACTCCCCCAATAGCATAAGTTTCAATGGATTAGAATAGGAATTTAAAAGCTTTTGTAGTTTAATATGCTAAGTTTTAATGAATTCCTAGTTTAGTCTTTATTGATTGATCTTATTGGGATTGAAATTTAGTGGCTCAAATACGCTTCGTAACCTCATCGATCAAGTGTAGTTAGACTGTACTAATCTTTCGGTCACATTTTTGCGCTAGAAGGAGGGCTTAGCTGATCACATTTAATTAGTTTTTCTCTTGAAGTCCACATTTCTAGCTTTTGCAGATACATCAATGCTCCAAGAGATTTCAGTGACGCCTTTGTGAGGCATCACCATATAGCGATGCTTTTTAAGCAGATAAAATGACGCCTAATTAAAACACTAGTGCTGATTAAAATAAATGGTGATGCTAATACTTTTTAGAAGTATCAAGAATTTATAAACGGTGACCCAACCAAATAGTGATGCTATCGTCATCTCTATCTTTCTGCAGAGCGATGCTATTTTTCACTAGAGCGACACTCATTTGAATTATGACGATGCTATTGTAAATAACAACACTTTTGTCTGGTAAGCAAAAATAGTGTGATTTTAAGCATGTGCTTTAACTTTTTTACTTCATCTGATCACTAACATGTCTTTGATTTTTTGTTTTCTTTTTAGGCTAACTAGGTTTTGTAGGTTGGACAATAAAATTCAAAGTGAAGAAGCATTCTTGTCTTTAAATCTTATAATTGTAACAAGTGTTTCAACACTTTTGGGGTAGTTATAACCCATTTATGATGCTTTTTATTTCACGCTTTAAGAGCACATTAGCTTTCAATTGGGAGATCGAACAACAAAGGTACTTCCTTGCTTTTATATACCTTTAGAGGCCCTGCCACCCCACTTCGAAAGGTGGGAAAGACCCAAGTAGTAATGAGCTAAGTTAAACTCTTTCGAACTACTATATAATTTTTTTTTTGTGACGAAAGTCATAAGCAATAGGTGTAGATGTGTGATACCGACAAGTGCCACCCTAGTGTCCGTGTGACACATCAAAATCCTTTCTTAGGAAGGGACTGAGAGGCCTCTTGACTGAAATAATATTGAGCTAATCTTGCCATGTGTATGGCCACCTTGAAAAAAAGTACTTACTAAGAACCAATTGTTTAGAAGCCAAAAAACCTTTATGCTCACTGGTGCAGGAATGGTCATTCTATAGCCACCCCACATTTTACTATTCATTATAGAAACAGAAAAATCCTCCAAATCTATGGATCTTAAATAGGATTTGAGATTTGGTGTACCCCAAAAGTGCGTGTTGTGTAAGGGGGAGCCAGTGTCACCAAATCTTTAACTGTTTGCATTGTCTTAGTGTTTGGAGAAATCCAAGTGGGGATTCAACAAGTAGTATCTTCTAAACCTAGGGTGGTAAATGCTTGTGAGTCAGTTTAATACTTTTCTTGGTTCCAAAATATTGCAAACAAACATCAACAAGTCTTTTCAAAATTTCAACCCTTTGGTCTAAGTATGAATACCCTTTGACAAAACCTTGATATTAATGCTTGTCCTCATAATTTATTCTTAGAGACTTCTAAATATTTTGGTTTACATCTCAATCCATACTTCCCAAAGTCAACATAGGCAACTATGGCTTCAACCTCACGATTTTCACAAAATGGACCTTGTGAAATTTATGATGTTTTTGACATAGACATTTAGTTTGAACTTAATCAAGATAAGTGTTTATAAAAGAAAATCATTTAAGCAAGATAACTTGAAAAATTGAACCCCATATGACCATTTGGCATCCGATCGCTTTGGATGAACAACCCGACCTTACACCTGCTATCATTCAACCAAAATTTGAACTCATTGAAGGAGAACAACCTGATATAATTAGTATTTTAAGAAGCTTCACTTTTGAAATAAAGGAAACACCAACCCAATGGATAAACGTAGCATACATCATAGACGAAGAAGAGGAACAAGCTGATATTGTGGCTAGAATTCCTATATTACCACCACGTATGTGGCAATAAATATCCTCTTTTCTTCCATAAAATTGAACTTTTCTAAATGATCTCATGTAAAATCAAAATTCCCAAGAGAAGTTCTACATGTCGTTACTTCAAACTTAGGCGTCATAGACAAAAATATATCAAACAACACCTTGAGGAACTTTATCAAAATAGGACTAGATTAACAAGGAACTTTTATATACGTGCTTCAAAGAATAATCTAGAATTGTATGCCTTTTTTGAAAGTCAAAATGTTGGTCTTTTCCATGGTCTTGAACTTCTCTAAATGATCTCATGCAAAATATAAATCCCCAAGAGAAGGTCTATGTACTGCTATTTCAAACTTAGACATCATGGTTCAAAGTACATTAGAAGATGTGTCCTAAAATAGTACCACAACAGGAACAAATTAGCAACAAGGTTTTATAGAGTTATCCTACTGAATAATCCAAACATGTATGCTCAATATGAACTCCTCATTTAAATCAAACGTTGGTATTTTGGATTAGAAAACTTTAGAGGTCTAGCATGTTTCTCACCACCTTGGTATTTGAAAACAAAGGTTCACTCTAAGTCAACATTGGGCCAAACACTCCATCCACCCCTTCATCAAAATCCAAATTTCACTTCACCAAACTTTGCAAAATTTTTGAATATACCAACACTTTGGACTTAGACATCTATCAAACAACCCCTAACTTAGCTACTTTGTATGTGAAATGAATCATTTTCCATGCATTTGGTTAAATTAGTTATCATCTTTGAACTCGTTTATCTTGAAGGTCAAAATTCTACTCTAAAGATTCAAAAGTTCATAAACATCCTTTATCTAAACATCAAAACATCAAACCTAAGTCAAAATTGTTGTCCCAAAATGTTTGCAAAAATCACTCCCCATATCATTCATCTTTTCATCTCCCACTACCATCATTTCTCCAAAAAGGCTTAGAGCATCCCTTTTACGTAGATTTGAGTCAACTAGAGAATTTGAACATTACAGATCTCAACACAACTCTCCTAGAGGTGACCCAAAATTTATGGTAAAAACAAGATCACAACACAAGAAAATCATGGAGAAAACCAAAGTCACATTCACCTCAAGTGATCCTAATCCTCTAGAATTTGATTTGAAAAGTCACGTTACCCCATCACAACAACCCTCATCACCATTAGGGACATATGAGATAGAATACATCACGAAAAATCCATTTGGACTTACTAGGGAAGAAATCATGGGGCATCAGGCCTTAGAAAACATAATTCCCAATTCCCCATCTTTTGTTGCACAATCATTAACACAAGGCTTGACTTCATCCACTATTCAAACACCTCCAACACTAGGGATCAATCAAACACCAACACCTAGTATTGCAATTAGTCTTGATAAGGACTTTTTCCATACTCTTCCATTTAAAAGCAACACACTTGTGGGTACCCTTGATACCAATCCTCCTCAAACTACCACTTGGAAACCAGCATTTGGCATTTCCCCCATTCTTGAGAATCCTCTACATCAACATAAACCACTTACACTCCATTACTCCATGACAACTTCAACATATCGAGAACACCCATCTTCATCCATACCCATGAGTACTAAAAGTGTGCCCAATATCACACCAAGTAGTATGGACCAATGATCACAAGTAGACTAAAAATAATAAGGAAATATCCTCATGCAAAATCAACCTTTAATGCAACATGGAACATCTTCATCCAATCCTCCCATTGATACATCAAACCCAACAGTTGCCCAAATCACATCCATTCCATCCATCATCAACCCCCATCAAAACAATCCCTTGATCACAAACCCCATAAACCAAGGTAATACATTGACCACATCTCAAACAAAAGGGAATCTCCAAAACATCAATCAAGGGAATCCTTTCAATCAGTGGACACAAGGTCCTAATGTTCCTTAACATCACAATATTTAATGGTTCCATCCTCATCTTTACCATTTGTCCCCCAAGTCATGCAAAATCAAATGGGACCTCAAACTTACATTCCTCCATCTCAATCCACTATCTTGCAAGGAATGTTAAATCAAGGGAATCCCCAAATCAACCATATACATCCCGCACAAAACATCAACACCCAAAACCCATCACAAATTTCCAAACCACTGATTGATCCTACATTGCAAGCACATGCCCTAGCTTTACAACAAGCCCAATAGGCTTATGAACAAGCAGTCCAACAATAACAACAACAACAAGCAACCTTAGTCGCATAACAAAAACAAGAAGTAGTCCAACAACAACAATAACAACAAGCATCCTTAGTCACACAACAACATCAACAACAACAACAAACATCCTTAGTCACACAACAACAACTCAACAACAACAACAAGCCTAACAAAAGCAACAAGCCCAACAACAACAAAAAGCTCAATAATATACCCAACAACAACAATTTCTCATGCAATAACAACAACAACAACAACAATAAGGTTTATACTATAACCCTCAATGAAACATCATCAACAAAAACAAATTGGGAACATATACGCCTACACCATCATCACCTTATCCTACACCACCATACACACCATAAAACACATCATCATATTAGAATCCAACGTAAAATTCATTCACCATCCCACAATATGCAACATATGTTCCTCAAACTAGTCAACCAGACGATATGGCATCACAACTCAAGGCGTTAACACAAGAAATGCAAGATATCTGGATGGGAAAAAAGAAGAAACCCCATACACAAAACCTATGCCCATATCCATTTTATTGAAACATTGCAATGGTACCATTCCCTCCTAGTTTTGAAATCCCCAAATTCGAAAAATACAAAGGGAGAGGAAGTCCTGTGGACCATATCAAAGAGTTTAACGCCGTGTGTATGGAGGTCACCTATAACGAGTCCTACTTGATGCGCCTCTTCCTATGAAGTTTAACAGGTCTTGCCATGGATTGGTTTTCTCAATTGCCTCCAGGTATCAAAAATTTCCAAGAAATCATTGAAAAATTCATAGATCACTTCTCCTTTGATATTGACATGGACGTAAGCTTATAAGAGTCATATACTCTCAAACAAAACAAGGGATAATCTTTCACCAATTTCTTGCAACGATGGAGGCAAAGAGCTAGTAAATGCAAGTGGACAATTCTCGATGAACACCAAGTGGGAATTATCATAAAAAATCTTGATCCAAATCTATCCTTCCACTTAAAGATGCAATGCATCACATCTTATGACGAGCTTGTCCCTAGAGCCCTTAACATCAAGAGAGCTCTAATCTCACAGGGAAACACTCAAGCCTACAAAGACAACTGATCATCAACCAATTCAAATGACAAGCCTCGTGTCTGGGCTAAGAATAATAATGTAACAAATGATGGAGTGGTAGATACTAAGGTGGTCCTTAATGCTCCTAGGCCGAACAACAATCAAATCACCAATGTTCAACCAACTGTGCAACAAACAACACCACCACAAAACAATCAGGTCAGTAACACAAAAAACACAACAAAGATGAACTTTGAACAAGAACAACTATCTGAATGGAAATAAACATAGTTGAAGGAACCTATCAAGACCATGATGAAGAAATTGGTAGAGTCAAACCTAATGATGCTTGCAAATTTCAAAAACTACCAAGAACTGTAGGATAAACCACCCTGGTACAACAAAAAATATCTTTATGACTTTCACAAAATCAAAGGACACAAGACAATGAATTGCATGAGACTCAAAAATATTATCCAAGATCTTATAGAGAGTGACACTATATCTGTTAAGGTACCAGCTAGTAATCAAGATCTTAAGATATACAAGAACCCCATGTCGGATCATAGCAAAGGAAACAACACTGAGAAAGCTAAGGATTTCACAAATGTGTAGCATACCTATTCCAATGTGGTCACTTCATGTGATAACATCATTACCATCGTCACTATCAAAGGGCCTATTGTAGAGTGTGGAGTCACCTCACAATGTTGTAAAGTCATTATCCAAGGAGTCCCATCTCAATCTAGGGCACACCCTACTCAACCAACAACAAGCACTAGCAAGTACAATCTCTTAGATCAACTTAAGAAGACCCCCGCACAGATTTCTATCTTATAACTATTGAGGCTATCCCCCGTGCATAGGGAAATCTTAGAGGAAGCTCTATCCACATCATCCATCCTTGAGGATATAGATACTGAACAATTTCAAGCTATGGTAGGACATATCACTAATCAACTTCTCACCTTCTTGAAGCAAGACCTACCATCACAACCATCTCATAATTGTGCTTTACACCTTGAGGTCATCATTCATAAGGACAAGGTTAAAATAGTATTAGTAGATGGAGGTGCTGGTCTGAACATTTACACCCTTCAGTTGATCAAAAATATAGTATATTCAAAGGATACTATTGAGAAAATAAAGAGCACCACCATCAGAGCATATAAAGACTAAGAACAAGTATTACAAGGAATCATCACACTACCCATCCAAGTGTGCCCCATCATCACATAAACTACATGCCAAGTGTTAGATCTTGATCTTCCCTACAACATCCTACTTGGTCGACCTTGGATCCATGCCCTAAAAGCTATAGCTTCAACCTACCATCAATGTGTAAAGTTTCCTTTCGAGGGTAGAGAAGTTACCATCCATGGAGATATTGAGCCTTTTTACTACTGCAAGAATCTTGAGGCCAATTTATATAAGATCCCCCAAATACCCAAGAATGATGAAGGGCCTACACCTTCTACCTCATTCGTTGACCCATCATCCCTTGCATCTACCTCAGAGAAAAAAGAAAAAAAGAAAAAAAAGAAAGAAAAACAACTATTGTGCATAACATACTTGACATCAAAGCAATGATCTAGGATGATGGTTGTGGAAACTATAAACTAATGAAGGATACTTTTATGTTAGGAGAATTGTCTCTTTCTCCAAAAACTCATGGAAATCCCACACCTAGCACCTAGCAACAACATCCCTGAAACTATCAAGATGGTAGCTACTACCTTCACCAAGTTGGGGGACCTGAATAAAGAAGATGTCAATGAGGAAGATGTCTCTAAACTACTCTATCAAGATGAATGACCCATCCCTGTTCTTCCCATGGAAGATGATAAAAGGGCTTACAAACAATGAAGGGAATGGGCTATACCAATAACAAGAAACTAGGAAAAAATGACAATGGTTTGCTAGAACCTATCGTTCCTGAGAAACATCCAAAGAATCTTGGCCTAGGTTGTACTACTAGCAAGGTTACCCTTATTGGAAAAGGAATTTATGCTAAATGGGTTGAGGCTTCCTCTTGGTTACCAACATCACGTGATACAACCCTAGATGACTTCCCTCTTGATGTTGTTGACCTATTTGAGAATAATTCCCTCTTCATGATATCTACATAATCCTTCATCCCAAACCGAACAAATGAAATACACCTAGTATACCTGCAACTCATTGACTTGGACCAACAAGGACCACCGATTCTAGATTTATTCGAAAACAATGAAGTGATCTCAGAATTCATGGGACTTCATGACAACTTATCATGGGAAGATCACAAGGTTGGTTTTGACATAGACCTCGACACAAGGACATACTATGGGGAGATTATTGAATCCTTCAGTCACAAAATTGATGACATGCAACTAACTTGCAGATCTTTGAGTGAAAAACACACTGTGACACTCTCTGCTTCTAAAATAGTAAAAAGAAAGGACATATCCGAGGGTGAAAACCTCTTTGAGGTGACCAAGGATGAGGAATTCAATCTTCCCCTTAGTGCAATGCATCCAAAAAAGTTAGTAGTCTTAGCAAAAAATGCCACTCCAGTCAATGTGGGAACATAAGAAGCACCCAAGATCACTTTCTATGCTAAATCCTTGTTGGATGAAGAACATAAGAACCTAGCAGCATTCCTAAAAGAGCGAAGAGATAAATTTGCATGGTCATACAAAGATATGCCAGGGCTCGATCCAGAAGTAGTTGTGCATCATCTAGTAGTCTATCTTGAAGCCAAACCAGTAAAGCATAAGTTAAGGAAGATGCACCCTCAGATAACACTCTTGGTACAACTTGAGTTACACAAGCTTCTTGATGTTGGATTCATCCAAACCATAGATTATTCTGAGTGGATTTCAAACCTGATACTAGTCTCCAAACCCATTGGGAGCATCAAAATATGCACAGATTTCAGAGACTTGAACAAGGCATGCCTAAAGGATGAGTTCCCTCTTCCTAACATCGACATAATCGTAGACAGCAGTTGGGCATTAAATTCTATCACTCATGGATGGTTTTTCAGGCTACAATCAAATCATGATCACCAAGGAGGATCAACACAAAATTGCATTCACTTGTCCATGGGGGACATATTACTAGAACATGATGCCATTTGGGCTAAAGAATGTAGGAGCAACCTATCAAAGAGCAATGAGCCTCATCTTTCATGACTTGATCCACAAAGCAGTTGAAGACTATGTGGATGATATTTTGGAAAAGTCAAAGAAAAGGAGTGAACACATACAAGTCTTGGAACCCATCTTTGACAAGCTTGAAGAGTATAAGGTATGATTGAATCCAAAAAAATGTGTTTTTGGGGTGACATCAAGAAAGATTCTTGGTTATATCATCTCAAAAAGAGGGATAAAAGTTGATCCAGCAAAGTTAAAAGCCATCCTAGACATGGAACCACCGTAAACATTGAAGTAGATGAGAGGGTTACAAGGAAGATTGCAGTGAGTTAGGAGGTTCATAGCAAAACTATACGACAAAATACACCCTTTCTCGCATTTTCTCCATAAAGGAATAAATTAAAAGTGGGATGAGAAGTGTGATAAAGATTTCCAACAAATCAAGGAATATCTATTGACACCTCTAGTACTCATTCCACCAATACTGAACAAATCATTGATCTTGTATATCTCAACAACATCAACAACACTAGGTGCTCTTCTGGAACAACATGATAAAACATAAAAGAAAGAGCTATCTACTACATCGACAGGACTTCATGGGCTATGAAATAAACTATTCATCCATTGCGAAAGAATGTTTAGTAGTAGTTTTTTCTTCACAAAAGTTCAGACACTACATGTTTTCACATCAAATCAAACTCATTGCAAAGATTGACCCATTAAAATACCTATTATCTAAAGTGACTCTCACTGGGCGAATGGACAAATGGGTAATGATCTTAACTGAGTTTGACATAGAGTATGTGGAGTGCAAGTAAATCAAAGGGAAAGTGATGGCATATCAATTGGTAGAGGAACCTATCTATGTAGAGAATCCATTGATATCTAAATTCCCAGATGAATCAATGTTCCTTGTCAATACAACAAATCAGTGCAAGATGTACTTTAATGGATCATTCAACCAACATGGATCAAGGGTGAGTATTATTTTCATCACCCCTCTAGGTGATTGCATCCCAAAGTCATATAGGATATCATTTTCGTGTACTAACAAAATTGCTGAGTATGAATCCCTAATCACAGGTTTAAGGATAGCAGTTCAATGGCAGATACAAGAGGTGAAAGTCTATGGAGACTCCCAGCTAGTTATCATCCAAGTCAATGATGACTACCAAAAAAATGATTACAAGATTATTCCTTATAAAAAGATGGTAGATATTCTCAAGGGCCTTTTCATATATATAATTTTTGAGTAGATTCCTCACATGAACAACTGAGCAGTAGATGTTATGGCAACAATTAGGTCATTGTTAGACATGTTGCACAATGTCATTCAGTGCAAATTCTTGGTAGAACAACTTCTCGTACCAACTTTCAAAATATCAAAATCAGAATTTGTGTGTGTCATTGTTGGTCTTGGATCCCCATGGTATCATGACATATTCACCTACCTAAGCAGAGGAAGCCTCCCATATGATATCACCTCCAACCTTAAAAAGACATTTGTAAAGAAGGCATCTCGATTTGTGATCCTAGGTTATACCTTATACTGTCGAAGCATCGAAGGGACACTAATACGATGCCTTAAACAAGAGGAGGCCTTGACTGCTTTAACAGAAGTCCATGATGGCACATGTGGTTCCCATTCTAGTGATATAACTTTAGCTAAGAAATTGTTGAGGAAAGGGTACTATTGGCCAACCATGGAAAGAGAAGCCCACCAGTATGTGTAGAAATGTGTCTAGTGTCAACAACATGGAGATCTGATTCATGCATTGGCTCATGAATTGCAACCAATGGTCACACCTTGGCCTTTCTTGCAGTGGGGGATTGACCTCATAGGAAAGATTACCACAACCTCATCTATTGCCACAAGTTTATCATAATAGCCACTGAGTACTTTGATAAGTGAGTTGAAGCCATTACTATGACCTACATAATAGGGAAGAAAATTGCTAAGTTTATCTTGAATTACCTCATCTGTTGTTATGGTCTTCCGTAAACCCTTATCTCAAACAACAAAATACCCTTTAAGAATTAGGATGTGAAAGAGCTATGTCAAAGATTCAACATTCGACACCAATTCTCTACCCCATATTACCCCCAAGGTAATGGTCAAGCTAAGGATACAAACAAGACCATTCTAAAGATCCTAAAGAAAAAAACCAATGAAGCTGGCCATGACTGACATCTGTAGTGAATCCCTCTCTTTGGCCTATCGAACCAGTATCCACATGCCTACATGTGCAACCCCATTCTCCTTAGTCTATGACTCATAATCCATCCTACCTATTGAGGTCGAGCTTCCATCACTGCGAGTGTCACAATAGAACCTAATCATGGATGAAGAATACATAATATCTAGGCTGAATGAGATATAATTCTTGGATGAGCATCATCTTGATGCCCTTAATCACTTGCAAGTATATCAAAACTGATTGAAATAGAGCTATAACAAGAAGATCAAGAATCAATCTTTCCAAGTAGGGGATCTTGTCCTAAAATATAATTAGAAAAATCTTCCAGATCAGGATAGTAAAGGAAAGTTTGAGCCTAATTGGTTAGGACCCTTTGTCATCACAACAAGTTATGGATCATGAGCATATCAATTATCAAAACTTGAAGGTGAACCCTTGCAAGAACCAACCAACAACTTGCATCTTAAATTTTTTTATGCCTAGTCTTGAAGGGTGTAACTCTGAAAATATAAAAAAAATCAAAAAATGATAAAAATCCAAAAAAATTAAAAAAAAAGATTGAAAACAGTAAAAACAAATTGTCCTCTATTGAAAACCACTTTGGTGGAGCTTTGGGCAAGTGCCTTGGTGAAAACCTAGCAAACAAGTGCCTTGCGTAAATAAAGCACCTTCATCTACCTTGGATCTTTGTCCTATCATTCTTTGTATCACCATTCATCCATCATTTTATTCATCCTATTTATTCCATCACCCATCCATGTCTACATCATGGCTTGATATTGTGAAGTATCATATCCCCTTTAGTACTACTTGGCATATTCTAAAGGTCAACTTGTCCTGCCTATATCGATGTAGTCTATTGCATCACGCTCGGGGAAATTTTTTATGGATCACATTGGGTTCTTGTATATCTTAAGGTTATTGGAAATATTATCAAACATCCCAAAAACATTCATAAAACCTCATAAAAATCCAAAAACACTTGCAAAATCCAAAAAAATCCAAAAACATCTGTAAAATCTTGTACAACTAAAATCCAAAAACATTCGTAAAATTGTAAAGTCAAAATCGAAAACATCCAAAACACATCAAAAACCCTAAAAAGGTCAAACATCAAAAATCCAAAAATAGTACCATGTAAAACTACGTTGTCTCTAAGCTTGAACATAGGCAAGGGCATCATTGATGTGCCCCTAAGACATCCTAGGTCAATCCTTTAGGAGTCTGTCATAATAGATTGACAACTCGTTAACTGTTCATCTTAATCTTCAAATAAGTCGAGTCAATCGAACTACGTGGTCTCTGCATGTATAACATAGGCAAGGCTTATCATTGATCATCTCCTGAGGCCCCTAGGATTGGTCTGTTAGGTTAGGTTCTTGGTTGAAACTCAGAAAATCCTTAAACATTCATATATCAAAAAATCCCAAAACATTCAAAAACTTAGAAAATCCCAAAACATTTGAAAACTTGGAAAAGCCCAAAACATTAGAAAACATTCAAAAGACCTAAACAACATCAAATATCTTTGAAAACCCTAAACAACCTCAAATAACCGAAAAGTAAAACATTCATATAAAATTTCAAAAAAATACCCAAAACAGCCTCAAAAACATCTTCAAAATACCAATTTTTTTGAAATATTTCAGAAAATCCAAAACCATCCATCCCATTTCACTTTCACCCACAATAAAATTTTACCCATAATAAATTAATCATCACCTTCAACCTTTGGAAAAATAAATAGAAATTAAGTATTGCAAGTCGTAAAGTGAAAAGATAAGTGTTAGAATCTAAAGTCTAGGTCATAGGTAAACAAGTCTGTGAAGTTTGTATTAATGGATTATCATAAACCTCATCCTAATCAAACCATATGATAATATGTCCTAAGATGCATCCTTCCTACGATGGACACTAACATCAGAAATCACCTTAGCTAAATTAACTGGCAAGAGATATAGATAACACTGACTGTTTTCCTTTGATCTTTTCTTATGATTTATCTCAATGACCCATTTTGAGGACCTCTTGATGATGTCTATCTAAAATGATCTAGAGAGAAATGAATGGGGCATCGATCATTATCTTTCGTTTGTTGTGCTGGTGGGTATTCTTGTAAAATAATCTTGGCGCATACTTGCTTAGTTATGTGTGGGGAAGTTGTTTGGGGTAGATTGTTCACTATTGTGTATGCTTTGGTCCAATATATTCTGAACTACTAAACTACATTCTAATGAGGTTTCTGTATGTCAAGGTGTGAGCAAGAACTATCCTATCTATTTGCAGAGTCAGAGTCCATATCACTAGATACAACACCATCCTGGTTATCCATACCTTGATGCATTGTGTCTATGTGTTATATCAAACAATAAGGAATGTCAGAAAATCCCAATCCCAATATATGAGCAAATCATTATCATCATGCATCTCTCATCACCATCTCTAATAAAGTCTCAATGGATCATAGACTTGTTGGACTTTTCTTTTGATCGATCATCAAAATCAATGATCATTCATCTTATTTCTTTTGTCTACTTTCCACACTAACCTAGAATCCTGATAGTCAACAAAAACATCATCAATACATCCATCCTGCATCCACAAATCATCAACATTCATACATCTTGCATCATCACAACATATCATAATATTTAAAACACATTTCACTATAACATGATTATCATTTGAGTTGTGATAAATAATATAGACTTGTTATTTTAAGCATCTTAAATTTTTTCATTATCATAACAATTAATGAGCATCTACAGGAGCATACATAGCATGAACATTCATATACATCCATATACATACATCATCATCTCATAAATTGCATAGAAAAATACACAAAAAGAGATGCATCCATATCATTTGCATAGGAATAACATCACATCTCATAACACCACATATCATAAGCATTTCAACATTGCATATCGCATAATAGATAATCATCCATACATTCATAAGCATGAAATAAAGAGAACATCACATCATGAATCCATATCATCTCATATATATATATCAAAAAATGACTGTTATGGTACAAATATCTGAATTAGTGTATGTATATCTATGAAAAGTACAATATACATGAGGCTATCAAAAATGAGCCCACAAATGTATATCTATATAAATAATCGGGAGAATAATAAAAAAAGTGTTTGTATGCCAACTATCCTTGATGGCTACTCGACTCCCCATCTTTTCTATCTAATGGTTGATCCTTAGCCCGAGGATGTGCTCCACTCCTTTGTGAAAAATCAAGATGCCTCATCACTTGAGGGACATTTTGATGATAATGCATACGATAATAGGCAGCCTCGGTCACTGCCTCTCTGTATAATCATAAAGAAGTTGTCCATCCCTATGAAGCAGTTGTGATAGCCTCTAATTGCTATCACTACCCAAACTCCTATGCCAACTACATATCTGAGGTTTGTTTGAGCTGACGCTCTTGATTCCTCTCCGCTGTGAGTGCCAACACCTACTGCCAAGCCTGATCTAGCTCAACTGTCACTGTCTATAACTCCTACTGTAACTATTGTATCTGAACATCACAGGTATCTAGCCCCGATGGTGGTAAATGTATGGGCTATTACTGGATTGGCTATTGGGGCAGCTGTTGATACAATGGTGGTGCACCTGGGACTTGTCCGTCATGATGTTGGCCATCTTGGCCATCCTGTCCTCTGACCCGACCATCTGGCCCTCTACCCTATCCTCTTCCCTACCCATCCTGTGGATAGTCTTGACCTCTACCTAATCCCCTCCCTCTCGACCTCCCTCGTGGAGGTATACCTATTGGATCTATCTGTGTAGGAGGGGCTATGAACCATGCATCGTATGTAGGTGTCGTTTGTGCATCTATCTATCCTTGATCATAGGCCCATGGCCTCGTAACCAACTATCTAAATCCATCAACAACCTCGTGGGTTGGGATTGTGTCTCCCCATGTCATCTCTTGTGCTGATCTAGAAAAAATGGTCGTACAGGCATCATCGGGCCTGTTCTACCTCTCACCAAACTGTCTGGAAACTCTATCAGGTAGGTACTTCTCAATCATGGTATGCTCTAGACCCTACATATACTGGGTTTATTGAGCAAAGAATAGCTACCATACATTGTCATACCATGTTTGCATCTAGAGCCATGACCTCCATCTAAACACTTCCATATCGTCAATCACTCTCCTCCAGTATAGTATACCAAGCTGCCCTATGTGCTGAAGAGTGATGGTGCCTCTATACCTCTAGAAAATTAGATCATTTGGCTCCACATCCACCATGTGGACAATTATTCAAAGCATGACAATGTGCTCCCATGCCCATATGTGAAGAAGAGTGACTCTTGTACCAATAGCTCTACCATCATAGTACACGAATTCATGCATATCATGGTAAAGGGAGGCCAACATCACTGGCCCCCATGCATACTGAGTCCTCTGGAAGAGTATCTTGTGCCATGGCAACCCCCATCCTAGATTGAATCCCCTGCTTCGTCGATCTGGAGCAACTAACCCTGAAATCACTACTATAATGATCAATTTTAAGGTCGACGATTGACCTCTGTACATCTCAAGGTCAATCTAGGAGTTGACCAGGACAATGGACTCCTGGTCAAGAACCTTGTGATAGGCATCATATCCTACACCAGTGTCATAAATCACAAACTCACCATGTATCAACAATCACAAAATCCTCCATACATCCTCCAGCGTCACTATCGCCTCATCAATGGGTAGGTGGAATGACAAGGTCTTGCTATGCCATTGCTCGCATAGTGATATCATCATCTTCAAATGGGTTTGCACGATGGGCATATATGCAACGTACCACAACTTGATCTCACTAATGTGTTCTTGTTGAAGCTCAGATAAATCGTCAATTCTGGACAAAACTGAGGGTTGGTGCTCGCTGTGTTAAAGAGACGTAGGACAATAGAGAGGGGGGGTGAATCAATTGTCACACAAATTAAAATTCAAAACTTCAACACTTATCAATCCCACAACCACACTATTTTGTTATTAATTATGAACATGAAATGCAGATAACAAAAGGTAAAATCAACACAATGAACACTAAATTTTTACGTGGAAAACCCAATGAGGGAAAAACCACAGTGAGGATTAACTCACAATATAAAGTAGTTCCAAAACTGAATATATAAGGCTTACTGCCAAGGGCTCACTGCCCTGAATAAGACTCACTATCTGAATACAAAAGTTCACTACTTACAAGGGAGGCTCATTTCCTACAAAAAAGATTCACAAAACAAAATTGGGCATCACAACCAAAATGAACTGAGAATAGTGCACCTAACAAGTGCTGATGTAGTTTTGATGATGCTCAATAGACTGACTTGACACACTTCATCATTTTCACTCTTCTTCACTTTCACATTCACTACTGCTACATCAATCACACACACACACACTATCTTCAAAGAAAGACTATTATATATATACTCAATCTATTAGCAAGCATCAATTAGGTCAGCCTAATTAGATGCATCCCTTGCTTTCCAAAAATACCAACTTGTTGGCTTCAAATATTCACAAAATCTCTCCAAATAGCAATTCAAACACTTAATATGCTACCTCATGTCAGCATAGACCTAAGATAGGTCACACATACATCCGCATAACAAAATTAATTCACCATATCATGACTACTCCAAGAAGTCAGCCAAAAATAGACTTCATTAAAAAAAGCGATCAACGAAATAATGCCAATACGCCATATGAGCACCAGAGCACGTGCAATTCTGAACATACATGCCTTCAACAAGCATAAGTAGTTTCCCAAAACCGCAAGAAGTAACTATCAACTGCGGAGGATTGCAGACTAGAATACTAGAGAGTGCAACTTGAATACCGGTTCAGATACCAGACCAAAATACCAGATCAAGCACTGACTTAGACTTGCAACCACAACATGGTGACATCAATGAAAACAAAAAATTGTAGAGATGATCATTCTTCTTCGTTCTTCCAACAAGTTGGACATCAAAGGATAGATAACCTCGAGTATCCATGAAGCACACAACATCAAATTTTGCTAAAATTGGCTAAAGTTTGGAGCTTTTATCCCACAACTGAAAAAAGTGTCGGTATGGTTCAAATTACAAACAACGACGCTATATACATTCAAATTTCAAATCATGACTAGCGTCAGTCATCACACTCGCATCGCCCTTTGAAAATTGGAAACCCTAATTCTAAATTCCAAATTGGGAAGGTGCATCACTATATACACTCGCACCGTGATTTAAAATCTAGAAACCCTAATTCCAAATCGCAAAATGCGTCACTCATCACATGAGTGTCACTAAAAATGAAAATAGTGTCGCTGATTCTCAAAATAGCAGCACTATACAGTGACGCCACCCAAACCCAAATTTCAAATTGCTATAAATGCACTCAAAAGTCAAAATGCAAGTCAAGTTTCAAATTGCATACCGATGGTCCTGCACCTGGAGGCCTCTGGTACTCTCGAACCTGGTTGGAAATGTGTCATGGGAGCACTCATTGTAGCATTTTGTCAGGAGGCCAGAGCTCAAAATGCAAGAATTCTCTAAGGTGTGAATGCACAAATGAATTGAAAGTGACCCTTCCTCACCTATTTAAGCTTAAAAATTAGGGGTTTTTGCCCTAATTTTAGTGAAAAGCTAGGGTTTTTCACTAATTTCACCAATCTTTCCAAATGGAAGCTTATTTTGCATCAGTTTTTGCATTTTTGCCATGTTTTTGGCATCTCGGAGCCTTTTTAGACCCCTGAGATAGCATGTTATCTTTGTCTAGAAATCAACCCAAAATTTAAAATTTCTACCCGATTTCTTGAGGGGGTAGGGAACCAACTTATTCCTTCACTGGGGCAATGATGGGGCATCCAAAAATCAGATTTTTTTTTTTATTTAAGAAAAAATTTTTAATCCGAAGGGCGTCAGTCTTTGAACCAATGTAGTAGGTACCTCAGTTCAAAGAGAGGAAAAATGTAAACACTTTAAAATGTCTTGAATGATATCATGCACTCGAATCTGGTATATTAACATCATTTCCTCCTAAAAGCCATCCTCTTTTCGCTTAATTAATTAAATTAGCCTAGCTATTTAATTTATTATGTCATTTTCGTCTATTAACCTAATCAATTTAATTAGGTTAATTCAACCCCTTTACTGATAACATTTCATCTTATTAAATTAAATACATCAAGTTATTTAAGTCCCTAAGTCTTCTTATTTAATTAAATAACCCTAAGTTATTTAATTAAATATCATTTCACTTTCCCCCTTTTCATTAAATCACTATTTAATGAATATCATCTAATCCCCTTTAATTGCATAATTAAATTTTTGTTTAAGTATCAATTACTAATAAATCTAGTTTCCCCCACTTGCAAGGGAATATTCCTCCTTTGCACATTCCTCCAAGAAGAATATTCCCATGGAATATTCCTTCCCCTTTTCACTTTAAAACTTTGTTTTAATTTTCTAAATATCTATTTCCCTCACCCATTGGAATATTCCAAAGAATATTCTCTTTCTTCACTCATTTGAAAAATGGGAATATTCCTCTTTTGTAACAAACTTACTTGACTTCTTGTGCAAGTTATCTTACTTGACTTCTCATGCAAGTTAAAAGTGTGGTTTTTTGGGAAAAGGTGAACCCTTGATTAAATCTCATCATTGATTCTCATCCCTTGATGAGAATCCATGATCCATGCCTCCAAATTCCTCTATCCTTGACCATTGATTAACCTTTTTGATCTCAACCCTTCATTTCTCATTTGTCCTCCTATAAATAGGTCACTATTAAGAGACAAATAGATCCATCTTTTAACATCAGACTTATGTTGTTAAAATCACTCTCACTTGCACTCACATTTTACATCATTTTAGCTTTATTTACTTGAATATTAGCTTAGCTTCCATTAATGGCTTCCATGATAACATAAATGCATCAACTTAGCTTATTTGGTAATTAGGGTTTCATTATTTTTAGCTTAAACTTCATTTAGATTAGCTCTGCATTCACACATCTTGATCATCTTAGCATAAATAATGTTAAAATAGCTTGCATCATGCTAATTTAGCTTTAAATCATGTTTTCATACACATCTATCATCGGTTTTGATGATTCTCTTCAATAGAATCAATCATAATAGAATCATTTATCCACAGGATTGAGAAAGGGTCGCCATTCCACATCAATGTGACACCACTTTAAAAGCTTTTGTAGTTTAATATGCTAAGTTTTAATGGATTTCTAGTTTAGTCTTTATTCATTGATCTTATTGGTATTGATGTTTAGTGGCTTGAATACACTTCACATCCTCATGGATCAAGTGTAGTTAGCCCATACTAATCCATTGGTCATAGAAACCAAAAAAGATGAAATAAGTGACATGATGGAGGGTAACATGTTCCTATCATCTACCTATTAAATTCCCACAATAAAGTGTGCCACTCTTTAGAAAAAAGTTGGACACTGAAATCAATATTTTTCAACAAATTTTCACTTTATGAAACTTATAGCAACTAAACCATTTATAATTTGGAGATAATGTGAACTAGTGATTTATGAGGACCTTTTTGTAGATTTTGAATATATATATTTTATTTTATTATTTTATATGACTTTTAATACCTTATTTTTTATAGTAAAAAACATTTTTAAAAAGTGATGTTTATGATGAAGCATAACTTGTTTTACTGAAAGTATAATATTATGATTTAAAATATAGATTTGTAACATCAATATCTAATGAATAGATACGTTTTCATAATTTTTTATTTCATAATGTTTTTTAATTAATTTTTGAAGTCAAAGTAATTATAATTTGGACATAGGTGTGTCTTGTAGCACATAACTTGTTTTGTATGTATTAAATTTTTTATATTTATTTTTTGGCTGAAACAAGGACATCAATACCTAGGGAACACATATTTTTTAGATTTTTTTCTCCATTTTTCTATTTTTACGTGTGTGTGAAACAAATACCTTGATTTTTGGTGAAAAACTATTGTTGCAAGAATGTAAAGATTGAAGGTGTTATCATTGATGTCAACTGGTCAATTGGTTATCAACTAGTTGCTACTGGATGTTATGTCGAGGATATTGAGAAAATTGTAATGAAGATATGTTGCAGGTATTCAGTAGTTGCTCTAGGTTTCGGTTTTGATTTTCTCCTATGGTTGTACGGTTCAGACATGTTGTTCATGGTTGTTAGAAGATGCTATATCCATATTTTTGGTTGTTGAGTTGTACAATGCAAGTTGTGTTCACTAGTTGTGAACTATGGTTTTCTGTGTTTCTCATTGAGGTTTGTGAGAAATTTTGTTGGTCCATATTTCTCTTTGATGAAGTCTTATGACTTTTGGTTCTAGAGTTGAGTTGCCTTGATTCCATTGAACATAGTTTCAGCATTTGGAAGATTTGTGCTTAATGGTTCCGTGTTTTACACTGGTTTGGCTGACCTTGTGTGAAATACTACTTTTGAGGTTGATGAAGCGTGTTGGATCTTTTTGGGTCCCTTAAGGTGTGTGTTTGGGTTGCCCTCATTCTAATTCCACCCTACTATATTTGGCGCCAACCTAATTTGAATTTGAATTTGGGTGATCGACTTTGGATATGTTTCAAAGTTGAAGATGGTATAAGTACAAGATGAGTTAGTGGTGAAGAAACATATAAAGTGCAAAGAAGAAGAGTGATAAGAGAAAATTGAAAGTGAATTTAGATGTGACATTGATTCTATTTAGTGAGTGTGCGTGGTGTGAGTGTGGCAGATCAATGTGAAGCTTAATGCCGAGTTTCTGGATGCAGTGAGCAAAAGGTGAAATCTATCATTCATGCATGTATGCGAGTGATTGTGGAGGAATCCTTAGTTTCATTAGGATTGTAGTCTCTCTGTAACAAGTCTTCTTTGTCTTCTTTGTATCTCTGTAGTAGTGAGCCCTTTGGGTTGTTAGCCCTATTGGACAGTGAGTCCTTGTTTTGGCAGTGAGCCTTATTTTTGGAAGTGAGCCTCTTGTAATCAGTTTTGATATTCTCTATAGTGTGAGTTAACCCTCACCGTGGTTTTTCCCTTATTGGGTTTTCCATGTAAATTTGGTGTTATTGTGTTTATGTGTTGGATTTTTGTTTCTGCATTGGCATTTAATGATTAATCATTTAAGAAATATTAAGAATTAGTTATGGTGATTGAATTAAAGGTTTAATTATGTGGCAAATGATTTTCCCCCCTCTCAGTTGTCCTATTCAACAGTTGGTATCAGAGCGTCGTTCCTTGGTGAAGAGCTTAACCACTTGAGGAATGTCGAGATGGCTGGAAAAATGATTTTTGATTATTTGAGGTTTGATGGAATTGATTATGGTATCTAGAAAGTATCGATGGAAGAATATCTGGAGTGTTGTGGATATGATGTGGAGAAAGCTTACAAAAATCCTTGCACTCCTTCTACTAATGGTTTGAGTATGGCCGATGAGATTAAAGTACATGAAGCGAACAATAAGACGAAGTTCATCTTGAAGAAAAGTCTAGTACATTCCGAGTTGATTAAGGTTCAAAATTTGAAGACTGCTAAGGAAGCATGGAATGCCTTGGAAAGAGTGCATGATGGTGATGAAAGAGTCAAAGATGCGAAACTACAAAATTTGGAGACAGTTTTATCTTCTACATATGTCTGAAGATGAGAATGTTAAAGCTTATGTATAGAGATGAGATGAGATAGTGGCCGAAATGCGAGGACTTGGTGCTACTATAGATGAAACCAGGATTGTAAAGAAGATTCTCAGAACTCTTCCTAATGCTTACAATGAGAAGATGAGTGCTATTGAGCATACTATAGATTATAAGGCCTGTACTAAGGATTTGTTGCTAATATTTTTGACATCTTATGAAATGAGGAAGCTGAGTTTAAGGAATGGATGCAAATTAGAGACTTCTTTTAAAGCTACAAAAGCTGAAGATCTAGATGAATAAAAACTTGATGAAATAGAAGCTAAATTTTTAAGAAGGATGAGGAAAGGCTCTGGTAAGTATGAAGGTAAGTTTCCCTTTAAATGCTTTAGTTGTGAAATAGGTCATTATATTGCAAAAATGTCCTGAAAGAGCTAAAAGGAATTAAAAAAGATATGAGAAAGAAAAGAAAGGAAAGAAGATTAACATAGCTTACTATGTGAATGAGAGATTCATAATATGAAGATCCCGATGACAATGAATGCACCTATTCTTAGTGATTAAAGATGAACCTACTTCTGCTAATTCTAGAAAATAGGTAAAGGAAAGCCATTTGGAGAAGAAGAAAAATGAAGGTACGGTTATCTCTGCCCTACATGCTAAACAAGAGAAAAAATATTGGGTAGTTGATAGTGGTTGTTCACATCACATGAATGGTGATAAGAGTAAGTTTTTTAAGCTTGAAAAATATGATGGAGGCTTGGTTATGTTTGGAGATGATATTGGTGCTAAAATCTGTGGGATAGGTTTAGTGAGTTTTGATGGAAAGCATCATACTAATGATGTCTATTATGTTAAGGGTTTAATACATAATCTATTTAGTGTTGGTCAGATGTGTAGAAAAGGATATGATTTTTTGTTTAAGGATGAGAGATGTGAGATCCAGAAAGGATCTAAAACATTGATTGCTACAAGAAAGAAATCTGAAGGGAATATCTATCAACTTAAGGGTGCTGATGGACAATGCTTTATAACTTAGATTAATGGCAGTTGGTTATGGCATAGGAGAATATGTCACATGAATTTTGATAACTTGGAAAGGATCAGTGTTGTTCAGGCTATGAGAGATTTATCAAGAATTACAAATTCTACTAATTCTATTCGTAGGAATTGTCAGTTTGGAAAGCAAGCAAGAAATAATTACAGATCAAAGGAATAGTCTATTACCAGACTGCTAGATTTAGTTCATATAGATCTTTGTGTTCCTACAAGAGTGAGAAGTCTACTTGGTGAAAGGTACTTTATTATTTTAATTGATGATTATTCTAGATATACATGGGTACATTTCTTAGAGAGAAATCAGATGCATTAGATATATTCAAGACATTCAAAGCTATGGTTGAAAATGAAGTAAACTTGAATATAAAATGCTTAAGGTATGATAGAGGTGGAGAATTCACCTCCCATGAGTTAAATATGTTTTGTGAAGTGCATGGAATAAAGAGACAGTTATATGATCTGAGAACTCCTCAGTAGAATGGAGTTGTTGAAAGGAAAAATAGAATAGTTCAAGAAGCTGCGAGATCAATGATGACTGAGGCTGGTTTACCGAAAGTCTACTAGAAAGAAGCTATTCATACTGCTATTTATGTATTCAATCAAGTTCAAGCAATATCAAATAGTAAAAAGACTCCCTATGAGCTATGGAATGGAAGGATTCTTACTATTAAATATTTTAAGGTATTCGGAAGAAAATGCTATATCAAAAGAGATGAAGAAACTTTGGGTAAGTTTGATGCAAGAAGTGATGAAGACATTTTTCTTGGATATTCTACTAAAAGAAAGGCATACATATGTTTCAATAAAATACTAAGAAAATATGTAGAGAGTTCAAATGTCAAGGTTGATGAGACAATGAAGAATTCTATCGACATTGATGGATATGTATTTGATGAACCTGACTATGTAAGAATAGAAGAAATTGTGGAAGAAAAAGAAGAAGATGAGCAAGAGAAGTAGGATGAACAAAATGAAAGAGAAGAAGATGCTCTGATGATGTCCCCTAATACACCTAGATATGTACAGAAGAATCATTCATAAAATTAGATCATTGGAGATAAGACAAAAGGTGTATTAACTAGAAGCAGAGCTACTGTTGAAGTGAATTTGTGTTTACTTTCTAAGATTGAACTGAAGACTGTAAGTGAAGTTTGTGAAGATGAAAATTGGAAGGAGGAAATGAAAGAAGAAATTATGCAGATTGAGAAGAATCAAACTTGGGAATTGGCTTGAAGACCGACAGACAAAAAAATCATTGGATCAAAGTGGGTATTCAGAAATAAGTTGAATGAGAATGGAGAAGTGGTTAAAAACAAAGGCTTGTGTGTAAAGGTTACTCACAAGTAGAAGGCATAGATTTTCAGAAAATTTTTGCTTCAGTAGCAAGAATGGAAGCTATAAAGATGTTCTTGCCATTTTCTGCTCATAAAGACTTTAAGGTCTATCAAATGGATGTCAAGTCAACATTTTTGAATGGCGAGCTAGAAGAAGAAGTCTATATGGAACAACTAAAAGGATTTCAGTTGAAAGATCAACTAGATATGGTGTGCAAATTGAAGAAAGATATATATGGATTGAAGCAAGCTCCTAGAGCTTGGTATGTGAGATTGGATATGTATTTGATTCAGCAAGGTTTTAAAAAAGGTACGATAGATAGTAATCTATACTTTAAGATTGAAAATGACAAAATGTTAATTGTAGTTGTGTATGTTGATGACATTATCTTTGGAGGAAATGAAATTATGTGTAATATTTTTTCTGAAGATATGCATAAAGAATTTGAAATGTCTATGTTTGCAGAGATGAATTTCTTTCTGGGACTACAGATTAATCAAACAGAGAAAGAAATTTTCATTTCAGAGCAAGTATAGATCTATGATCAATGGACTATTGTATTTGACTGCTACTAAACTGGATATCATGCATGTTGTCTATCTTGTGGCTAGATTTCAAGAAGATCCTAAGGAAACACATGTTGATGCTATTAAAAGAATATTCAAATATTTGAATGACACTCTGGATTATGGATTATGGTATCCTAAAGATATTGATTTTACACTTAGTGCCTATATAGATGCAGATTGGGATGGATGTATAGATGAAAAAAAAGTACAAGTGGTGGTGCATTCTTTCTTGGATGCAAATTGGTGGCATTGTCAAGTAAAAACCAAGATTTAGTCTCCTTGTCTACTGCTGAAACTAAGTATATTGTTGTTGCATGTTGCTATACACAAGTACTATGGATGAAACAGACATTGAAATACATCATAGTGGTATATACTGATCCCATTTCTATTTTTTGTGATAATACAAATGCAATTAAAATTTCAAAGAATTTGGTGATGCACTCAAGGACAAAGCATATATCTATTAGATATCATTTCTTGAGAGAAAATGTTATGGAGAATGAAGTAAAGATTGAGTATGTTCTGATGAAGGATCATATTGCTGATATTTTCATGAAGGCTCTTCCTAAAGATACTTTTGAGTATCTCTGGGAGAAGTTAGGGGTTATTTCCCCTCCTTTCCTGAACTAGATGCATATGGTGATGCATTATTCTAGTGGATCTATGGATCTATCCTTCTTTTGGACTGAAATTTTGGTGGCTACCTCTCAGGGGGAGCAGGTAGTATCAGGTGTTGTCAATGTGAATATTTTGCTTTTTATGTCAAAGGAAAAATCAATGTAAAATATTCTTTTTCCTTTGCCATTGATGTCAAAAGGGGAGAATAATCATGTGAAAAAAAAAAGGAGAAGCATGTGAAAAAGAAAAAAAGAGAGAAAAAGCATGTGAAAAATAAAAAAAGAGAGAGGAAGAATGGGAGAAGAAGCATGTGAAAGGAAAATAGATTATCTACTAAGGGGGAGAAATAGAAAAGTGAATTCAGAGCTAGTATGTTGTCTTTGATGGTTTTTCACGTCATGTGTTTCCATTAATGAAAAAGGGGGAGATTGTTGCAAGAATCAAAAGATTGAAGGTGTTGTCATTGATTTCAACAAGTCAATTGGTTATCAACTAGTTGTTGTTGGTTGTTTTGTCGAGGATATTGAGAAAATTGTAATGAAGATATGTTGCAGGTATTTAGTGGTTGCTCCAGGTTTTGGTCCAAATTTTCTCCTATGGTTGTATGGTTCAGACATGTTCATGGTTGTTAGAAGATGCTATATCCAAATTTTTGGTTGTTGATTTGTTGTACAATGCAAGTTGTGTTCACTAGTTGTGAAATATGGTTTTTTGTGTTTCTGGTTGAGGTCCAGGATAAATGTTGTTGGTCTAGATTTCTATTTGATGAAGTCTTATGACTTGTGGTTCTAAAGTTGAGTTTCCCTGATTCCATTGAACATAGTTTTGGCATCTGGACTATTTGTACTTAATAGTTCTATTTGTTTTACACTGGTTTGACCGACCTTGTGTGAAATACTACTTTTGAGGTTGATGAAGCATGTTGTATCTTTTTGGGTCCCTTGAGGTGTGTTTTTGGGTCACCCTCATTCTAATTCCACCCTAGGATGTTTTGGTGCCAACCTAATTTAAATTTGAATTTAGATGGCCAACTTTGGATATGTTTCAAAGTTGAAGATGGTACAAATACAAGATGAGTTAGTGGTGAAGAAACATACAAAGTACGAAGAAGAGTGATAAGAGAAAAGAGAAAGTGTAGTTGGATGTGGCATTGATTCTATTTAATGAGAGTGTGTGGTGCGAGTGTGGTAGATCAGTGTGAAGCTTAATGCTAAGTTTTCAGATGCAGTGAATAGAAGGTGAACTCTATCATTCATGTATGTCTATGAGTGATTGTGGTGGAATCCTTTGTTGCATTGGGATTATATTATCTCTATAACAAGTCTTCTTTGTATCTTTGTGGCAGTGAGCCCTCTGGGTTGTTAGCCCTATTGGATAGGGAGTCCTTGGTTTGGATAGTGAGTCCTTGTTTAGGCAGTGAGCCTTATTTTTGGTAGTGAGCCTCTTGTAATCGGTTTTGATATTCTCTATATTATGAGTTAAACCTCACTGTGTTTTTTCCCTTATTAGGATTTCCACATAAATATGGTGTTATTGTGTTTATGTGTTGGATTTGAGTTTCTGCATTAGAATTTAATGATTAATCATTTAAGTAGTATTAAGAATTAGTTCCGGTGATTGAATTAAAGGTTTAATTCTATGACAACTGATTCAACCCCCCCTCTCAGTTGTCCTATTCAACAAATATAATAATAAAATTAAAAATATTAAAATTTATACATTTTTGAAAGCTTATAATAATAAATACATATTTATATTTAAACATAATTTCTAAATGACTTTATTTTATCCCTCAAAAGGTAAAAAATAAGTGATTTTTTGTCAGCATTTTGATAGGTGCAAAGGAGACTCCATTGTGGGTATGATTTAAGAATAGATGGGTTATATCCAAGGGAATTTTATCTAAGGGGGTCTTATCTAACCCTATTCAATAAAAACCCTTTAGATGGAACCCCTCAAGTATTAAATAACTAATTTTTCTAAAAAATATGTGATTTCAGGAAAAAATCAGGATGTCCCAAGTTTGAGACCCATTATTGTGGGATGAGCATCAGTGCTGGTGTCGGTGAACCAACACTAGGAGGCCCTAGAATTAGCTAATGATGTAGATGATGATAAGGATGGTGGTAAGGAGGCAGATTAATCAAGACTTCTAATTTATTGGATTGAAGTCCAATTTAGGTTAATTTATGACTCAATCACCTCCTAAACATTTTAATATAGTTAATCAATATTTTCCTCTTCACATGCCCTATCATGATTAAATTTTTTCAAAATTTAAATAGAATTTTTTTATTAGTATACAAAATTTAAAGAAAAGCCTAAAAATCTTATTTCGTTTATTGAATTACAATTGGTGATTCATCCTTTCTTCTCTTTCCTAGACCTCCTTTTCACATCCTCCTCCTTAGCACTTCAATGGTGGTATTATTTTTATTTGTGAAATCTCTCTCCAAATTATGTTACATCTACACTCTTGTCTTATTATTCTAAATTACTCCCCTTCGACTCATCTCCACCTCCCTCATGTTGTCAGTTTAGTAGCTAGAGTTGATATGGTCTTTGTAATTAATGGTTTAGACATGCCCACTGCTAAATTTATACTTTAGTTATAGTATTTTATAAATAAGTGAAATTATTGTAGAAAACCTATCCATTTGTGATGTGCCTTTATAAGAGCAAACTTGTACCCCTTACACAAATTCCCCTTTCACATACCCTCACCTTAGAAAATAAGATCCGAAGGAAAAATTCCATGTAACCTGTCTACCTTCCATCCACTTGGCTTTTGTCCTATGTGTCAGTGAGAGAATATTTTTCAAGGATGAATGCACGACACACAAACATCTACATGGTGCACTACCATCCTTGAAAGATTCCTACATCTGAAGTTGGCAGAGGCGTTACACACTAGATTGGGGTCAAATTGTAACACCCCTCTTTGTCCAACCGACCCCAAAAATGGTAGATTCTTGCCATCCAACCTTCAAAAACACTCATTCTTACTTCATTTCATTCTCTTACACTGTCTAAGCATTCACTTCACTCTTTTCACTCTCAAGCAACATTCTAGCACTTCCATTGAGAACATTACAACAACAACATCATTCCATCAACTCCACATTGCAAGTGTGAATCCATCCCAGATGTTGCAAGCTTGGAGTCTTGCAAGACCTCCCTTCACCATGGTTGCGGAAATGATGACTTTGCCAAGTTCATAGCTTGCTTTCTCCTCCATTGGCTAGTGAGCTTTTGGGTGGAGGTGGTAATGCTTCACTCCTCTCCTTTGTGATTTGATTGAGTAGCATAATATTGTTTGTAGTGTTCTTTGCTTCGTTTTCTTTCTTTTATCGCATATTCTACTACATTGCTTTCTGGATGTCTGTGGAGGTGGAAACACCAAAACGGAGGTCTGGTTGAGGCAGGCCCCTATACAGCCCCCCAAATTTTTCCCTTTTGCTTATGTGTAGGTGAACGTACATGTGGAGCTAGCTGGAGAACAAGTGCTTTTGTGAGATCATCTTCATCACAAATTGGATTTCATTTATTTGCTTTATTACATTCATCATTACTTTTTGTATTTCCTCATTCTATTTTTTCCACCTAAAACCAACTAATTGGGCTGTTAGTACATTTTTAGGTAGTCTTTATTGTAATTCCTATTTTTCTAGTTGTACAGACGCTAGCGCGCTTGAGAGACGCCAACGCACTGTGCTGTTATCCCAAAACTACACTATCATCCTCAGATAGTGAGTTGTCTGAGGTGTAGTATTGACTCTGAAAACTAGTTTTCCTAGCCTAAACTTGAAACTCAGGTCGAAAGAGTGATAGAAGTACTATATAGTGCTCCTCACTCTTGATCTCCATCCTTTAGAGTGAGGTAAGTTAGGTCAGCCCTCCGCTCTAGACTCTCTGTGACTTGGAGCCTTGACATGGTTGGTCCCCCTCTTACATTTTTGGTGAACTCGACATGAAGCAATGTCTTCCCATTTGTCGGTGTTGAGAATTTTCCCTTGTATCTTTTGATCATTATAACCTTGAGTGTTGTGAATTTTTATGAGCATCACAACCTAGTCGACAAATTTTGGGTACATTGTTAGGTGAAGTGTGTGACACCTGCCAATGGAGAAGATGGTCACCTCTAGTTTTCCCACTAGTTTAACTAATGTGTTTACCAGTGTTTTTCCCACAAACTATGCTGAAGATATGGGTTTCATAGAAGAAACCAATCGTGTGCCTACCCCTCAAGCATCCCCTATGCCTTCATCCATAGATGAGGATGATGTTGTGCATGTTCCTATGGAAAAAATTATGGCATTAAATAAGAGACAACTAGACCTTGAAAACCACTTGGAGAAAGTGCCGAGTGTGGCGAGAGTCGCTAGGCTTACTAGCAAATTTAGACATTTTTTGGGAAAAGATCGAACATGCGTAGAATTCTTATGTGGTCTAGTCAATATGACTGAAGCTTATGTCCCCTTGTATAGGCCTAGTTTGAGTACCACCTAAGGAGAAGTGCTCAATGCCTATGAGAAGAAAATAGGTATATCAATGCCTACAACATCCATCTACATGGCTGAATCAGGGCCCTCAATTAGTGTCTCTTTTGCTCCTCAGAGCCCCCCCTATATCAAGGTGTGTAAGATGCCCCTTGGGTTTAGTTTCACCCTTCCTACTGCCCCTGGTGGTGGAGGGTCTGGTGGAATGAGTGGCGGTGGTTCTAGTAGTGGAGGGGGCATTGGTGGAGGTGGCTCTAGTGGAGGCCACAAAGGTGGTTTCAGTAGTGGATGTGGCTCAAATAGAGGCCCTACTGGTGGTGGAAACTCCAATGGCGGTCACGGTGGTGGCTACAAAGGTGGTTCTAGTGGTGGTGGTCCCGGAGGCTCCACTGGTCCTTTGTTATCTACTGACTCTATTTTGAATGCCTTGCTTCAGAATATGGGTCATATGCAAAAGTAGCTGATGAGTCTCTCCTAGGCCTCGACCCAGCCTATCTTTCAACCCTTCTTCCAACATATCCCATTGTTGATGACAATCTTGAGCACTCCCTTCCCGTAAGGAATGGAGATTCCAAAATTTGAGAAATATGGCACCAAAGGGACCTGTAAATGCATGTGTCCACCTTTAATGCCATGTGTATAAACTTCTTCCTTCATGATGCATTGATGAAAAAATTGTTTCCCTGATCCCTTAAGGATACAACACTTGAGTGGTACTGTTCCTTACTTGAAAACTCTATCTTCTCATTTGATCAACTTGTAAATTAGTTTCTCTGACAATTCAAAGCCAACATCAAATTGAAGATGACATTTTCAGATCTTGTCCAATGCAAGCAATGGGATAATGAGAAGATTACTAATTTCATAGCATTATATCAAGTGCTCTTTTCTTAGATCTCATACCCGCTACCCGATTATGACGTGTAGAAGGTGTTCATAGGGAACTTGCAAAGACCTTGGTAGGAAAAGTTTGCTCTTATGAAGTACCCTTCTTTCACGAATCTGTGTGCAAAATTATGAGAATATCAGCAGACGGTAGTTCAGTTCAGGGGATCCTCCTCATGCTCCCATTCAAAAGGAAAATCCATTGTATTGATCTTGGGAAAAGGTAAAGTTGTCATGAATATAGTAGCCACCACAGATGATAACAACCTTATATGCAATAGAAAGTTCACAAAGTTATTAAAATATTATTCTTCAATATTATAGAAGTTGCTAGAGGATAATATCATAACCTGGGGGACTCCTCGACCTCTCAAGGAACCTTACCCTGATTTGTATGATGCAAAAACCTTATGTCAATATCATCGGATCAACGAACATGATACCGAATGCTATATGTGCCTGTGTCACGAGATAGAGGACCACATTAAGGATGGCACTATTCATCTTGATGGAAGTAAACAAAATACAAAAAAATCAGTGGCAAAATAAAGTAGTGAGTTGAAGATATACACAGACCCATTTTTGTCCCATTCTGCTAACTTAATAATTGATCCCTTCGATTCCACCACTCAGCCCAAGGCATATGCAAACATGGTTACGGTTACTTCATCTCCGTAGCTTGCAATTGGTTCAATAGATGTGATAGTCACATCATAGATTTTCCCTTGAGAAATAAGCCCTCTCCTCTCTACATTCCCACTCGTCTCAACGGAAACATTGTGACAGGTTTTGAGTTGGCCTTGCGAACTGAGTGAATGTCATTAGGGAGGAGACATTGTGGTTGAATTCTTTACGAAGGGAGAAGCACAAAGAAACAAAGTCTACCATTCATACGCATGATGGCCTCTCTCTCAAGTTGTATGGCTCAATAACTCTTTCCATTCTAGTCCGACCTAGGACCGTGAACATGAACTTTGATGTTATTCCAGAATTGGATCTGTTCAGAGTGAAGTTAGTCATACCTTGGCTAGCTTCCATGAATGAAATCACTTCTTTTATTCATAAGTGCTTAAAATTATCCCATGAGGGTGCTATGCATGTGGTGCATGACACTAGATATCAGTCATTGGTGTCCCGCATGGGTTACTCATTAGATCATTTTTTTCCCATCCTACTTGGTCCGCTCCCTCCAAGAACATACCTACTTTACAAAAACTATGTGAAGTATAAGACCGGGGGTAAAGGACATCCAAACTTCACCCTTCTAGTAGTGCAACAACAAGCTACCTCCTCTTCTTGAAAAGGGAGGGAGAAGCCTACCTGTCCTAAAGGTGCCGCTTCCTCCCCTCTTTTCGAAGAATAATTTTGGATGAATACTCTTAATTTTTACTTGAGTCTAATGGTACTGGCTTGGCACAAACCCAATATTTAGATATTTGATCTTCCCACTACACTTCCTAGACCCTGGCCATACCTATATGGTAGAAGAAAGGGTCCCTGATGGGAATCCTCTATGTCTTGACCTCCGTGGCCTCCCATCGCTCCTACTCCAAAAGTAGTAAACATGAAGAGGCCCATCATCGAGGCACTAGAGCCGATTCCTCCACTGTTTCTCAACTATTTCCTCCTGCTCCCATTTAGGAGTCTGTCCCTCCACCAGAAATGACTGTAAACACTCCTATGGTTAAACATGAGCCTTTTGTCCCTTCGTAGCTCCTAGCCTCTAGCTTAAAGAGTCGTAGAAACTGCCTTGCGCATGAGTGCAAGCATTGGTGAAAGGCTTTGGCGGCTGAGTAGGCTACTTTGTAGAAGAAGGAAGAGGAGATGAGAGCCCTTGCTTTAGGGCCTCTTGATGTGTCCTCCTCTCTTCTCCCCTCTACTTCCGTTCAATCTAGCTCAATATTGCTTTTGGTGCCTGTTGTGAGTGCAATTGCACCTGACCCAAAAAGGTGCAGGTGTTTATCGGTCCCTTGGCTGAGCTGACCTTATTGATGTCCCTTCCAGACATCTTGCCATTCCCTAAACCCGTGGAAATGTTGAATACCTCGGTGGCGTCCATTGTGATTTTCTCTTCCTCCTCCACACCTCTTCCCTCATTTGTAGGGAGTTCACATCCCTCAATGAAGCAAAAGGTAGAGGTTGGACCTTCTAGCAACAAAGGGCATAAGAGGATCCCACCTTCTCGAAGGGTGGTCCTGCACTAGCTTTTTCTATCCTAGTGACAAAACAAGTCCTGGCTTCCCCTGAGTTTTTCATCACTCCCAAATTTCTTCATGAGCCAAGTGGTGAATCTCGGGTGCCATCATCTCCATCCATTGAGGTAAGACATGGAACTCCTACAAAGTGCATGTTTAACTCTTTGGATGAAGTTTCAGCCTTGTCGGAAATCAAAAAATCGCTGACCACAGCTCCACAAGAGTTGAGCAAAGAAGACCTTGTAGGGCCTTCTTCCTTATCCCTTATTGTGGGAGGGTCAAAAGCTCCTCCCCTTAATATTTTTCCACTGTAGGCTCATCCTTCTTCCCCTTACAATGATCTAGATTGGGAAGCGGATGACCTTTTGGTCGATGAGTGTTAGGGGGAGGCCTCTTCTTTATCTTTAGAATAGATGTGTGTGTGTTGTGATATGTTCCCCCGTGCTTGTGTTATATGTTCTTGGACGACCCTTGTCACCCTTGTTGGTGCTTGGATACAGGAGTGATTTTTGTGTCGTGAACCTTATTCTATTTGTATCATCATTCTTCCATGTTCGTTCTTGAGTTTCAAAAAATTGGGGATGATGTAAAGTGTTGGGGGCATTTAGGCTTCCCTTCCATGTTGACCCAATTTTTTATTTTTACTTTGTCTTATGTTCATTCTTCTTGACCTGGTGATGGAGATTGATGATCTTTTTCCTTGCACCACAATTACCTTTTATTTATATAAGCATGAGTAGATTTGACCCTGTGAAACTAGATCCCCCTGTGTCTCTTGTTTGTGATTGTTTATCTTTTGATATTTTCTTATATCTCTCTCTTCCTTTCTTGATTTTTCCCTCTCATGTGTGACAATGCACTCCCACAATACTTCAAATTTTAGAAAATGCATTCATGGCCAGAAAATATTTTCTTGAAAGTCCTTGCAAGTTTTTTTCATAAAAAATTGCATTCTCGACTTGGACCCCTAATGGAACGTGTTTTCTCCATCATGGGTTCACAAAGAAAGAACTTGATAACTTTCCTCTAGGGTGGGAGCAGCTTTTTCCTGTGGGAGAAGCCTCGACCTTCCCCTCATGAGGGGGCATTTTCTTCCTTTCGATTTCCTTGATGAAGTGAGCATCTTTCAAAAGGATTCCTTAATGATGAATTGATTTGAGTAAAAATGTCTCTATAGAACTTTCAAATAGTGCATCCCTTGAGTGGACACATTTTTTCACACTAGGTTCTCGAGGGACCCCTTTTAAAGTCTTCCAACTTGTTGATGATTTGCATGACTTTCCGCTTATTTTCCTACATAGTTGCTTTGTTTTTTGACATGTTTTATCTGCAGATTAACATGTCGCTTTGTAGGTACACCTGTAAAGCTGCTTTCCAGTCTGACTCTGTGGAGTCCCCTTTACTGAGTTTCCCTCATGAGAGAGAACTTGGGGGACGCCTCCTTGCAGTTCTACAGGCCTGTAAGGCATTTACTTTACTGGGTTTCCCTCATGAGAGAGAACTTGGGGGATGCCTCCTTGTAGGTTTGTGGGCCTATAAGTCACTTACTTTGTTGGGTTTCCCTCATGAGAGAGAAGGATGCATCCTTGCAGGTCTATGGGCCTGCAAGGTGCTTACTTTACTAGGTTTCCCTCATGAGAGAGAACTTGGGGGATGCCTCCTTGTAGGTCTATGGGCCTATAAGGTGCTTACTTTACTAGGTTTCCCTCATGAGAGAGAACTTGGGGGATTCTTCCTTACAAGTCTTTGAGCCTATGAAATGCTTTCATCCCACGAGATTTCTCCATTGTTAGTCTGAGGGCCTTTGGTGTGCTTTGTGCAACTTCATAGTTCTGTAGGGCCATGGAGTCTTTTTGTTTGAAACTCCTTAGGGAGAGTACCTATGGAGTCCTTTGCGTACCCTTCACTTTCGATTTTTCCAGATCGTGGTCTACTTCCTTGATGATTTAGGTATAAATTTCTAATCCTACTAACTCTTCAATCTACTTTACCAAAGCACTCATTAGTACTCATGTTCACTAAAGTGGGGGAAAAATGTATCAGAGAAAATTTACACCCCTTACACAAATTCTCCTTTCACATACCCTCACCTTAGAAAATCAAATCCGAAGGAGAAATTCCACATCACCCAACTGCCTTCCATCCACTTGTCTTTTGTCCTTTATGTCAGTGAGAGAATATTTGTTGGGGATGAATGTGTAGTGTGCAGATATTTGCATGACACACTATTTTCCCTGACGGATTACTATGTTTGAAGCTGGAAGAGGTGTTACACACCCAATTGGGGTCAAATTGTAACGTCCCTCTTCTACCAACTTGACCCCAAAAATGGCAGATTATTCCCCTCCCACCTTCAAAAAAACTCATTCTTACTTCATTTCATCCTCTTACACACTCTCTAAGCATTCACTTCACTCTTTTCACTCTCAAGAAACATTCTAGCACTTCCATTGTGAACATTACAACAACAACAAAATCACTCCATCAACTCCACATTGCAAGTGTGAATCCATCCTAGACGTTGCGAGCTTGGAGTCTTGCGAGACCTCCCTTTACCACGGTTATGGCGATGGTGACTTTGCGAAGTTCATAGCTTGCTTTCTCCTCCATTGGCTAGTGAGCTTTTGGGTGGAGGTGGTAATGCTTCACTCCTCTCCTTTGTGATTTAATTGAGTAGCATAATATTGTTTGTAGTGTTCTTTGCTTCATTTTCTTTCTTTTATCGCATATTCTACTCCATTGGTTTTTGGCTATCCGTGGAGGTGGAAACATCAAAATGGTGGTTTGACTGAGGTAGGTACCTATACAACCCCCCAAAAATTTCCCTCTTTCTTGTGTGTAGGTGAGCGTACATGTGGATCTAGCTGGAAAACAAGTGCTTTTGTGAGATCATCTTCATCACCTTGGCTTTCATTTATTTGCTTTATCACATTCATCTTTACTTTCTATATTTCCTCATTCTATTTTTTCCACCTAAAACCAACTAGTTGGGATGTTAGTATGTTTTTAGGTAGTCTTTATTGTACTTTATTTTTTTCTAGCTGTACAGATGCCAACATGCCAGAGAGACGCCAATGCACAATGCTATCATCCCAGAACTGGCTTACCATCCTTGGACATAGAGTTATCTGAGGTGCAGTATTGACTTCGAAAACCAACTCGCCTAGCCTTAAATTGAAACTTGAGTTTGAAGAGTGATAGAAATACTATACAGTGCTCCTCACTCTCAATCTCCATCCTTTAGAGTGAGGTAAGTTAGGGCAGCCCTTTGCTCTCGGCTCTTCATGAGTTGGAGCCTTGATGTGGTTGGTCCCCCTCTCGTACAATGCTTATTAAAAAATATTTTGAGCTTGCAATTATTGTAAATATTTATGGTCCATGCACCCAAATGTTTCCCTACCAAGTAAATAGTGTCTTCATTTATTGATTGCATGGAATAAAGAATATAAATCCTTGTAATACATTGAATACTCCCTCATTGCTAAAGTGAAGACCTTTGAATGGTAGCATACTAGTTCATCACCTTTTAAAAATATGGCTTACATAAAATAATCAATAGCATTCATCTCAACCTCAACGCTCAATTATAAATTATGTAGAGCTAACACTAGAGAATTACATATATTCCTTCAATATTGTAAAAATCTTAAATCTTGTATATTGCTCCAATGAAAGTGCTTACTTAATACTACAACTAAATTTTGAGGGGATACTATGGAAGAGAAAGCTAAAAAAATTGCACATATTTATTATGTAGTACTTGTAGACACTGAAAAATGTCCTAAACAATATCATACATTTGAAATAGGTTTACTAACATCATTTCCTCTTTAAACCTATCCTCTTTTCTCTTAATTAATTAAATTAACCTAGTTAATTTAATTAATGACATGATTTTTGTCCATTAACCTAATTCATCAAAATTGGGTTAATTCACCCCTTTTCATGCTAACACTTTGTCCTATTAAATTAAATAAATCAAACATTTAATTTAATTCCCTAAGTCATCTTATTTAATTAAATATCATTTTATCTCTCCCCCATTGATTAAATCATTTAATTTAATGAATAACCCTTTAATTCTTCAAATCCCCTAATTGCATGATTAAACCTTGTTTAAATTAAGAATTAAACTAATTTTACTCCAAAAGGGGAATATTCCCATGGAATATTCCTTATCCCTTTTTTGCACAATTAAGAATTTCTTTTAATTTGCAAAATTTGTTTTATCCTCACCCAAATGAATATTCTTATTCCTCCATCATTTGAAAAAGGGATACTTTCACTTAGCTTCTAATGCAAGTTTTAACCTTTAACCTGTGTAAGTAGGTCAAAAGTGTGTTTGTTTGTGTAGTGTAGTAAAATGCATACCCTTGCATTTTCACACTTGTTTGGGCCTGCCTTGCTTTATTTATGCTTCTTTATGGCTTAACTGGTCCTATTTTGTGTCTGCAAGCCCTATGAATTACAACTTTTTATGGTTAATCCTGACATTCTCCAATGCATAAAAGATAATTTAATGACTCCATCAGCGCGTCCTTGATTTTTGGGTTCAGACTAAAACGCCACCTAGGGTGTTTTTGTCCCCCAAGGCTCTCGGGACCTTGATTTTGGCATAGCTGGATTGGGCCCCTTTTTGGTGTATGTGCCCCAAGTTTTATGACTTGGACTAAGACACCACCTAGGGAATCTTAGTCCTCCTTGGGTCATTTTCAAGATTTAATTTTAAATTCTGGTGGGATTTAGTCTCCTTTATTCAATGAATTCATATGTCAGTTTGGTGTGATGTAATTCATGGTATTAAGCACAAGTATAAATACAAGGTTCCTTAATTCATTTCAACCCAAGTCTTTTGTGAGAGCTTTTATCATACGATAATTGAGTTCACAAGAGCATTCAAGAGAAAATTCATTAAGCATTTGGAGCCATTTTCAGATTCAAGAATCATATCAAAGAGTTTTCTTGCATCATGTGTGTTGTTGTACTAACATTTTTCATGTGGGGTTTTGATTCAAGCAAAGAAATTCAAGTCCTATCTATTAAGCATTCAAGATCCATGTTCATTACAACCATTACACACAAGTTTGTAGATTTCATAAGGGTTTGGTGAGTTGTATCATTGCATGTTGTTCATTCACCATTGCTTTCATTATTTCTATTTCATTTCAAGGTTTAATTACCAACAAGGGGTTTGACCAAGGAAAACCCCCATTCACTAACAAACAAAAGTTTTTCCCTCTTGCATATTTGTGATTTCAGATCTAGGTTGTAGACTTGAAGATCACTTGGAGTGAAAAGTTGCATTACAAATTTTTCATCTTCACAGAAACTCACCTACAAGCTGAATCCAAGAGTTTCATAACCTGAGATTGGAAGGGAAGCAAGTGCAGACCTTGAAGCTCAGGATCCTATTTAGAGTTTGCAGAAATTCAAAATGGGACTAATATTCCATCTTGGGAATCTTAGTCCCCTTGGCTTATTTTTCAGAGATTTTTTGAGATGATCTGGTTTCGAGATCTGAAGACTCCATATTTTCCCTGAAAAACAACAGGACTAATATGCCATCCTGGGCGTCTTAGTCCTCCACAACAATTTTTGGAAGCTTCTTTACATTTCCAGAATCCTCACAACATCTCTAGACTTCCCAAGTACACATATAATATTTCCATGTTGCATAATTTCATTATTTACATCTCATTTAGCTTACATTTCTAGTTTTAGGTCATTTTGCATATCACACTATGTTTTCAAACATTTTCTTTTCCAAGCATTTGCTTGGTGGTGAACCCCTTAGAACTCAAAGAACCCCCTCCTAGGACCTTCCTAATCATTAATTTCCTCACCTTGTGAGGTTGTTAGTCAATCCAATTAGGAATCCTAGGACATTAGTGGATGATTGAGTGGAAAAAGTGTGATATCTTTAGGTATCCATTTTTTGACCAATCAATTTGAAGAAAATGCGAGGCCTTGATTAAATCCCATCATGCATTCTCACCCATTGATGAGAGTACATGATCCATGCCTCTTCTTCCTTTCATCCTTGACCGTTGATTAATCTTTTTGATCTCAACCCTTCATTTCTCATTTTCTTTCCTATAAATAGAACACTATTTGGAGACAAAGGGATCCATCTTTCAATTTAAAATTTATGTTGTTGATTTAACTTGCATCCACACTCACAATTTACTCACTTTTATCTTGTTATAGTTTATTTTTAATTTCATAATAGCTTAAAGCATCCATTAATAGATTCCATGCATCCATCTTAGTTTGTATATGAATTAGGATTTCCATATTTTAGCTTAGAATTAGCTTAGAAATTGCATAATTAGTTCATTTTTAGCATAAAATCATATTAAATTAGCTTGCATCATGTTTAATTTAGCATAAACTAGGTTTTCATCCATTTATCACAATGATTTCATCGATTCTCTTCCATAAAATCAATTAAAATAGGCTCACTAATCACGAGATTGGGAAAGGGTCGTTGTTCCACATCAACACGACACCAATTCCAAAATAGGATAAGTTTCAAATGGGTTAGAGTAGGAATTGAACTATTTTCATAGTTTGTAACTTTCAATTTGTATAAATGCTTACTTTAACTTTTCAATTTGAATGATCTTGTTTGGTAGATTGAGGTTTAGTGGATAAATTGTGTTCTCATGGATCAAGCGTAATCGACCCACCCTGACGATACTTGTCACACATTTTGGTGCTAGAAGGAGGGAAAACCATTAATTTAACCATTTTTAGCTTGAATTTTGTTTTATGCTTATTTTGTGGGATACAACGACGCTCAAATCACAAACAATGATGCAGTTTGAAGTGCATTGCCATATAGCAATGCCGTTGCAATTTGAAACACTGATGCCGATTAATTAATACACCAATGTTGATTTAAATTTGGAAATGCCAATTTAATAAAGAGGTATCGAAAACATTAAACAACGACACCTCAAGTTCAAACAGTGATGCCCCCAAATTTCAAATCACGATGCTACAGTGTGCATCAACACCCAAAAAAATTGTGACACTATCGTGCTCTTTGTTTTTGCTACAAAGCGACACCCATTTTCACCAGAGTAACACCCAAAGTTCAAATCGTGACGCTATCGTGGTCAACAACGCCCAACCAGGGTAAGAAATTTTATGATTTTTTTTGACATGTGCTTTAATTTCCTTGATTTATCTGATCACTAATGCACTTTTGACTGTGTTTTGGTTGTTAGAATAATAGGGTTTTTTAGGTTGAAAGACATGGAGCTAAAGTGAAGAAAGATTCCCTTTGTTGAAATTTTATGACTGTAACAAGTGTTTAACGCTTTGGGGAAATTATAATCCAACGTTCATTCTTTCTTCTTTATGCTTTAGGACACACACTAAATTTCCATTGGGTTTAAAAAGAACACTCAAACAAAATTAAAATTGAACCCTCATCTTATCATTATTTTTTGGGTTTAAAATTGAACAAGACAATTATTTCATTTGGTGGTTAAAACGAACTCATCACTACTTTGAGGGGTTAAAATTTACAACTGTTTGTTATGTTTTGTGATTTACAATGATGTTAGTGGATGTGTATGCAATTCTCTCGTGCCATTTGGTGATCTTGAGAAACAAAAACTTTTCTTAACACTTTGCAAAATCACTTACACCTTTTAATTTGGATAAAAACTGGACCCCCTTGTGAGTGTGAGAAAAGGAATAGCGTGTGTTCTCTCCTTGTTCATACGAATGAAGATGATTGAACTACAGATGTACTTCCTCACTATTTTTTACCTTTAGAGGGCCTTTCTCCTTGCTTCAAAAGGAGGGATCAACCCAAGTGGTAATGAGCGAAAGCCAAGCTCTTCCAAACTGCGATATAATTGTGTGGTTGGAATGAAAATTGTGATCAATGGGAAGTAGTACATGATAGCTCTCCCCCAGTATCTTTATGATGTGTAAATCCCTTGTTCTAAGTTGGGAGACCTCTTGATGGAGTTTATCATTACACCCCCTAAACTAGAAACCCTTATTAGGAACCCTTGTTTAGAAGCCAAAAAACCTTAATATTTGTTGGTGCAAGAATGGTCATTCTGAAGCTGCCCCACATTTGTACTATTCAATTGTAGAAACAAAAAAATCCTTTTGATATTTAAATTTTAAGGATTTTGAGATTTGGTGGTCCTGAGAAGTGTGTGTCGTGGAGGGGAGACAGTGTCACCAAATCTCTACCTATTCGCATTGTTTAGTGTTTGGAGAAATCTGAGTGGGAACTCATAAAATATAGCCATTTCAAACCTAGGGTTGTAATGATTGTTAGTTTAACACTTTTCTTGTTTCTAAAATGATGCAAAACAAACATTCACTATCTTCCTCAAAATTTCAAATAGTTTGGCCTAAATATGGATACCTCTTGAAAAAGCCTTGATATTGTTGCTTGTCCTAAGGATTCTATCCTTAGAGATTTCTAAATATCTTGACTTATATCAAAATCCATATTTTCCAAAGACAACATAGGCAATTATGGCTTCAACCTCATGATTCTCACAAAATGGACATTGTGAAAGTTATGGTGTTTTTGACATAAACATCTAGTTTGAAAACTTAATCCAGACAAGTGATTGTGGTAAAATAAACTCATTAAGCAAGATAAATTGACAAATGAACCCCACATGACTATTTGGAGACCGATTGCTCCTATTGAACAACTTGATCTTCTAGGTGCTATAATTCAACCAAAATTTGAACTCATTAACTAAGAACAAACCGATCTCATTAGTAGTTTCAGAAGCTTCACTTTTGAAACAAAATAAAAAATACCTAGTGGAGAAATGCAACAACCATCTTAGACGAAGAAGAGGAACAAGCTGATATTGAGGCTGGAAGGCCCACATTACCACCTCCAGCATGGCAATAAATATCTTCCTTTCTTCCATAAACTTGAACTATTTCTACATGATCTCACGTAAAATCAAGATCCCTAAAGTAAGGTCTATAGGTTGTCATTTAGACTTAGGCATCTCAGTCTAAAAGCTCTCAAGAAACATCTTTTAAAACTTCACAAGAATAGAGACAAGTTGGTAGCAAACTTTTACAGACACATTTCAAGAAACAGTCTTGTTGATGGTCAAAACAACACAATATTAAATAGAATATCACTATCATATTTCTCTTGAAAAAGAAAGAAAACATAAAGTAATCTAACTCCCAAGGTCCTAGTTTTTGGTTCTCAATTGAGATAATGTTACTCAATGGCCAATATCACTGTAATATTCAAGGGGCCTTTGCTAGTAATAAGGAACACAAATTGCATTAGATCAATTAACCTATGTTAGGGGGGGTGTAAATAAATGGAAAAAAGATAAATCAAGGATTCAGAATAGTGAAATATGAATAAAATTTCTTAACATCTAGACATGCACCTTAACAACAAGTGTTTCTTTATCTAACCAAAACCATAACATGATGCAATTCATAGAATAATCTACACCACTGCATACATTCATAGTGCTAATTCAAAAAATCACAAACATTCACTAAAACTTCACTTCAAGACTTGAAATAAATCACTCACTCATTGCTAAAACCAAATCAAATAGACATAAAAGCAATTCCATTCACATATAATTTAATGAAATAATCTTAAAATCTGGTTCCCCCTATTGATTTGCATCAAAAAGAAAACATTTAGGAAAAACAACTCATTGGCATACAGATTGATTATGATTCATTAATCTTATCACAGCAGTCCAAACTTAACAATAACATGCAAATTGTATAAAGCTATAAAAAGTATCCAAGTTCAACAGAACTTTCAAATTATCTTGCTAAAACTTATGAAATCCAAAGACTATGATTCCCATCTGCTATCATATTAGGTGGCTAATCTTTCTTCAATCAGCCGACCTTTACAAAATGGAGCCTAAAAGTAAATATAGGTGAGCCATGCATAAGTTTCTCTCAATAAAAAATTCAGATCCACAAATTAAGGAACCAAAACTACATGAGGAAAGTAGATTTGCTAATCTTCAGTTCACGGTTGATTGCTCTATTGTGTAGAATCTGACTCCCAAGGAAGAAGGTAGAACTAGTGGATGAGAGCTTTAGTTCAACTTATGTTAAAACCATGCAAAATAGGATAGGAGAGGAAGTTGTGTCAACAAGAGAATGTTCTGCAGCTAGCTCACTCCTGCATTGCTTGGTCAAGGAGATACTCATCATAACTAGAGAATACTTGTTGAAGGATGTCTAGATCAGGCCCATCTACCCTGTTAGCTCTCAAAAATGCAGGTAAAATACCTCAAGAGGTTTCCAATCTATTGATAAGTTTTAGGGTAACAGACAAGGCCAAATGGTTTAGACCTTCTCTTCAGGTGTTGCTAGACCTAGGCAGGTGTACCTACATGAATGAAGCAAAATTAAAGTTGTATGACTTGATTGATTTCAAAGATCTATTACAATGGCACAAAGTGTAATAGATGAAAGCTTGCTAACTATTCCTACTCCTAGTATTGAAATTGAGATATGGATGTTTTAATAAGATTTTATGAAATTCTAAAATATGAAAGGTGTGACTAGTGCCTACTTCTATTGGGATTACAGAGTCAAGATTTGTATAATGGGTGACTTGCTTAATGGCTATAATTCAAATTGCTTGGTAGTTGTGACTGTTTACAGCTTGTGCAAACGTGCAAGAGTATAATTATCAAATTCTTCTTAATGATCCAAATGTCCTTTTCCAAATTACTGTGATTAATCAAAACGATTTAATCATGTCTTACAGGAACCAGTTAATTGAACCACACAAGAGCAACAAGTGTGCTTTGATAAATTGAAAAATATCCTTGATATCTCAATTTAAATAATCAAGAAATGACAACCAGATAATGTTTTCAATAAATTCGACAAACAATTGAACCCATAATTGGATCACCAAATAAATACGTTCTTCTCCATTATATAATTTTAAAATATTTTACAATGTACAACATGATATTTATTTCGGCAACAGTTCACCCTATCCAACTACCTAATCTACTAATTCTTTCTCCTAAATCTAATTCATTTTTTCATGATTTTACTCTACATATATACAATACACATTTTAGGGTTATGACCCTTCATTTGTTCCAGTGTAGCTTTTCAACATTCTTTAGCGAAAATAAAATATTTAATTAATTGTCATTTTGGAAAATTAAATATTTTAGTTAATCTTCATCATCTCGGGCGAAATAATCAATTAACCTTCCATAAATGAAATAATTGACTTTAACTCCTCATCTTTGCATTCTCGTGAAAATCAACTTTTAATAATTATTATAATCTTCATTGTGGTAACAGGTTTCACATTTCACCAATTAAATAATTACCCGTCTTCATAGCTTCTTCAGTGAATATTGATTCATTTTCCCCTTTCACTTGAAAATATCCTTTAGGTAAAATAATTACCTAATTGGTTAACTCCTTCATAAAAATAATTTACCTCCCAAAATACTTTTATATCTTTGGTAAAAAATATTTCTCCTTCAGCGCAAATATTTATAATTCTTACCCCTTATGATCTTTGTGATTGAAATAAATATCTTCCTTATAACCCCTTAGTAAAAACACGAAGTTTATATTCCTTAAAATAACATTATCTTCCACCATAGTTTTGTTTTATTCAATCTTCTTTCCGCATTATGACCACATTTATTCATATTTCGGGGTGACTTGAACCACTCTAGAGACTTATTTTTTTCTCTACCGATTGTGATTTTCTCACCGATGAAGTAAGTTCTATCGGTAAGACTTTGAGGCTCGAAAAGACTCCCACTGATGCAAGGCAGTCTCTCCGATGGTGTTTATTATAGGGTTTATGCCCTGTTCATTCACTACTATATTTTAGGGTGTCCTATTAATGCTACGTAGAAGAGGTCTGTACAATACTGTTGGGTATTGTCAAAACATTTACCTTATGTATGTTGAGTTCTGACTCCTTGTGAATCATGAATTGTGTTTGAGAAGATGCAATGATGACGATTGCTTTGATTTTTGCACTTTATCAATTGGAAGTCCCTCTTTCATTCATACTGTAGATGTTTTTTCCTCCAAATACTCCGCCCTTGTCATTCTCAATCAAAACAATCAGATTCTTTGGAATTATCATGAAGTATCCTCCTTTTGATGCTCTCAAACTAAACATTTATTATGTGAAAAAGAATTTAAGAAACTTTTGTATCACCATCTTCTTGATTTTGACTATTTGGAATGTCTCATTTGTTGAACTCATTCTTCAACTAGATCAAATCAAATCTCTGATTAATAATATCAGACTTAATTCCGTCTTCATATCCATTCTATTTGCAATATATTTTTCTTTTCATAGTAACTATCTCTGTTTTCATGGGAACATGGTAACAAATATGGCCTTGCTGGAGGAGAATTTTGCAGATGATGATGTGCACTTCTGAGACATGTTTTAGTTATGAAGCCTTAACAAAATGCATATATTTAACACCACCTTCCTAATGTATCATTTTTAGGAATTTGTAGTAGTGTATAAATTTGTTTTTTCAATTATGTCTATAACTTACAATGCATCAATTTTATCATCTGCTCCAGTTTAGTGCTTGAAGTAGGCATCTATATAACTAATTTGTGGTGCTAGATGATAATGGTATTCTAGGAGAGCCTTATGCAATCAAATTCCATAACACTCTATTATTTTTTGTGATATTTTGAAATGCATTGAAGTAAGTATTCCTCAGGTTTTGTCTTTTTGAATTTTCACATTATGAAAAAACAGATTAAGTAGCCTCCAAAATGGCTTTTGAAAACTGATCAAATGATCGCTAGAAGCCATGAAAATGTACCGAAGTATTGAATTATGGTAGGAGAGCACGCTTGATGGATGATTTGGCATGAAGTTATTTGGATTGAAAGCTGCTCACAATCGAAGTTGCTTGTTGAACCATTTTCTGGAAAATTGCGCCTATAAAATTAAGCTAAAACTTACCAATTTGCAATTTTGTAAAAATGTCAAATCACTTCCTGTGAAGCCATAAATTGGGACACTGGTTCATTTGGGATCCATGAGCATGTGTGCACAATGATTTTTCATCAATCTTCATTTTTCAGAAAATATCAAATGCCAAATTTGACCCTTTTGCAACTGTTCTGGAAATGGAATCCTCAAATTGTGTAAAATCCATCCGGAATTGATTTTGCAAAAATACCAAATGATGTTCAAATGCCCTAAAAATTGGCATGGATGCACCTTGAGATAGGGAGATTAAAGAGCACCAATTGGTCATTCATAATATCTTTTCAGATGCTTAATATTCTCCTTCAAAGTAGGCCACTTTAACAGATTTCACTGTGCTGACAGCAGATTTTCTCAAAAACCCTTAAACTTGGCCCTCTGAAACTTTGTCAAAATGGATCATATGAAACTAAAAATTGGTGTGCACATTCCCATATGGTAGATGAATATGTTTGCAAAATGATTTTGTGTGAAATTGAACATATCCAAAATTATGATTTTTCAAAATGTGCTCTTAAGACTGATTTTACACTTGAGTTTCTGAGTGTTAAAATCCTCTTTTTTAATATGGGGACCTAAAATTTGCATGAAATTTTAAGTCCCAACAATGGATCCATTTGGGGATGAATGATTGTGAAATCATTGCAAGAATTCAGATCACTGGAAGAGCAAACCAAATTTTTATTCATTTGAGCAGCAGACTTGAAACTCTTTTCTGTCATGAACTAACATGGTTTTTTGAAAAAAACATACCATAGCTGATGGCACAAGGCCATCAAAAGAGAAGCCCCTTATTTTCCTCTATCATATACCTTATTCTGTTTTTAGTTCATTAAATTTCCCTTGAGAATATTTATGCAATCTTCCCTGCTACATGCACTACCATTGGATTTTTTTTGAAAATCACTGTGTTCAACTTGACCCAAGTTTCTTTCACCATTTTGTTGTTTATATTCTTCATCATCATGTGATAAATCTTTTTCATTTTCAACATACAATGTGTATGCATATTTAATGCAACATTTCTCATCACTTTGTTCACTATTATGTGTTGTATAATTGTCTCTCAGCTGTACTAAAAATTCACCATCAAAATGCCATTCTTGTAAGTCTGAAAATTCTTCTATATCAACATTTTTTGGAACAACCAGATTTGAAATATTTTTTACTTCCTCCATATCACTGATTGGTAATGAGACAAAATTCTGATCCACACAACCATCATCATGAATATTTGAATCAATTAATGCTGGAGATGAATTTTCTAAATCTTGATGTGTATGTTTTATATACTCTGTTGCCAGTAAATTTGAAATTTGTTCACTATTGAGTGAACATGCCTCGGTATCCATATCATTGTTGTTGTGTTCATCATCAAAAAGTGGCAATTCATGTGTTTTGATCTCACATTCAATTGTTTCATAAATTGGTACATCATTTTGATTATCAGAAAATACTTCATCTTCAACATAAAGTGGATTTGAAAACACATAAATTTGGTTTTTTGGCATACCTTGGTAAAATCTCATATAATCTTCTTCTATCTTCTCATCATATAATGGATTTGAAAAAAAATGAAGTCTATTTTCAAGTGTACAAACCTCTTCATCATCAAATGTATCTTCATGGTACTCAACTACGGCTGGAAGTGTTACTTGTTCACTATCAAATGGATCCATATTTTCCATTGCTTCTTCTTCTTGATTATCACAAGAACTGCAAGAATCACCTTATTGTAAATAAAAATCTGTAGGTTCATCTTCACAATTTGAATACTCATTGGATCCCTCATAACATGCACTGTCACAATTTGTTATGTAAGAAAGACCTTTTGCATCTTCATCTTCATCATGCAGGTTATTATAAGAGTTATTTTCACTCTCGCATGTCTCATCTTCTAGCTGTATTTCCTGATCAGTTTCTTCATACTCATTAGTGATTTCACTATTGGATTCAACATTGATAGTGTCCTCATACTTGTTCTTATCTACGATGTCAATCCATTCATCTATCTGACCATAAGCTACTGGTACCCATGATTCAGGCCAATAAAGTGAATTGGGCTCATATACTCTCATGAACTACTCAATGAACTCATACCTACTAGGTGGGAAGTTAATAGGTATTTTCCTATAAATATCTGCCATTCTTCTATACAAAGAGTGTCCAGACTCTCCATCATGTCTCCTTATGTCATGAAGGGTGTCCAAAATATTTTTGCTTCTCTATTGAATATGTAAATGTACATCATTTTTCTTCATAGATTGTTGATTCTGATATGTACCCTGCTGTAGATTTTGACTGACATTCCCAAGTGGGCTGGAATCGTGTTGCACTTGACATTGATTATATTGATAATTTTGATAGCTTACCAGTCTTTGTCTAGGAGGGACTGGATAAGCATTTATTTGTTTTGATGGTTGTGGTGAATAAATGTTTTGTTGTGCATGATATGCATTGCCTCCATTGTGAAAATTCCCAATTGTATTATGAGGCGCTTGTGGAATCCAAGGACCACTTGCATTTGAATATCCTTCCTCATCGGAGAATGGTATATATTGTGGTGCATCTAAAGCAGGAAAGATACCCAATTCACTCAGCTTTTGAAGTATTGCTCTCTTTCTCTCAGCTACTTCTACTTTCACTTTGTTTAGTTCATCACCTAGCTCATTCAAAGGTTTTTCTAGAAGGTTGTACATTTTTCATCAATTTTTTTCCAGAGTTGCCACCTACTGTTCCAAAAGTAGCAAAATGATTATTTTGAAATTATTTTTGATTTTCCCTAGCGGAATCTCCTCACTCCAAATGTGAAATTTATATTGAATCTTTAAATGGAAAGGTTGGAATCAGATTTCCTAAAGTTAGTCCCTAGCAGAGTCGCCAATTTGTTAGCTCTAAAAAATGCAAGTAAAATACCTCAAGAGGTTGCCAATCTCTTAATACGTTTTAGGGTAACAGACAAGGCCAAATGGTTTAGACCTTCTTCTCTTTAGGTGCTACTAGACCTAGGCAGGTGTACCTACATGAATGAACCAGACTTAAAGTTGTATGACTTGATTGATTTCACAGATCTATTACAATGGCACAAAGTTTAATAGATGAAAGCTTGCTAACTATTCCTACTCCTAGTATTGAAATTGAGATATGGATGTTTTAATAAGATTTTATGAAATTATAAAATATGAAAGGTGTGACCAGTGCCTACTTCTATTGGGCTAATGGAGTCAAGATTTGTATAATGGGTGACTTGCTTAATGGCTATAATTCAAATTGCTTGGCACTTGTGACTATTTACAGCTTGTGTAAATGTGCAAGAGTATAATTATCAAATTCTTCTTAATGATCTAAATATCCTTTTCCAAATTATTGTGATTAATCAAAAGGATTTAATCATGTCTTGCAAGAACCAGTTAATTGATCCACACAAGAGCAGCAAGTGTGCTTTGATAAATTGAAAAATATCCTTGATATTTCAATTTAAATAATCAAGAAATGACAACCAGATAATGTTTTCAATAATTTTGACAAACAATTAACACCATAATTGTATCCCCAGATAAATACGTTCTTCTCCATTATATAATTTTAAAATATTTTACAATGTACAACATGATATTTATTTCGGAAACAATTCACCCTATCCAACTACCTAATCTAATGATTCTTTCTCCTAAATCTAATTCATTTTTTCATGATTTTACTGTATATATATACAATACACATTTTAGGGTTATGACCCTTCATTTGTTCCAGTGTAACTTTTCAACATTCTTTCGCGAAAATAAAATATTTAATTAATTGTCATTTTGGCAAATTAAATATTTTAGTTAATCTTCATCATCTCAGGCGAAATAATCAATTAACCTTCCATAAATGAAATAATTGACTTTAACTCCTCATCTTTGCATTCTCGTGAAAATCAAATTTTAATAATTATTATAATCTTCACTGTGGTAACAAGTTTCACATTTCACCAATTAAATAATTACCCATCTTCATAGCTTCTTCAGTGAATATTGATTCATTTTCCCCTTTCACTTGAAAATATCCTTTAGGTAAAATAATTACCTAATTGGTTAACTCCTTCATAATTATAATTTACCTCCCAAAATACTTTTATATCTTTGGTAAAAAATATTTCTCCTTCAGCGCAAATATTTATAATTCTTACCCCTTATGATCTTTGTGGGTGAAATAAATATCTTCCTTATAACCCCTTAGTGAAAACACAAAGTTTATATTCCTCAAAATAACATTATCTTCCACCATAGTTTCGTTTTATTCAATCTTCTTTCCGCATTATGACCACATTTATTCATATTTCGGGGTGACTTGAACCATCGTAGAGACTTATTTTTTTCTCTACCAAGTGTGATTTTCTCACTGATGAAGTAAGTTCTATCGGTAAGACTTTGAGGCTCGAAAAGACTCCCACCAATGCAAGGCAGTCTCTCTGATGGCATTTATTTTAGGGTTTATGCTCTGTTCATTCGCTACTATATTTTAGGGCGTCCTATTAATGTTACATAGAAGAGGTCTGTACAATGTTTTTGGGTATTGTCAAAACATTCACCTTATGTATGTTGAGTTCTGACTCCCTGTGAATCATGAATTGTGTTTGAGAAGATGCAATGAGGACGATTGCTTTGATTTTTGTAGTTTGTCAATTGGAGGTCCCTCTTTCATTCAGACCGTAGATGTTTTTGCCTCCAAATACTCCGCCCTTGTCATACTCAATCAAAACAATCAGATTCTTTGGAATTATCATGAAGTATCCTCCTTTCGATGCTCCCAAACTGAACATTTATTATGTGAAAAAGAATTTAAGAAACTTTTGTATCACCATCTTCTTGATTTCGGCTATTTGGAATGTCTCATTTGCTGAACTCATTCTTCAACTGGATCAAATCAAATCTCTAATTAATAATATCAGACTTAATTCCATCTTCATATCCATTCTATTTGCAATATATTTTTTTTTTCATAGTAACTATCTCTATTTTCATGGGAACATGGTAGCAAATATGGCCTTGCTGAAGGAGAATTTTGTAGATGATGATGTGCACTTCTAAGACATGTTTTAGTTATGAAGTCTTAACAAAATGCATATATTTAACACCACCTTCCTAATGTATCCTTTTTAGGAATCTGCAGGAGTGTATAAATTTGTCTTTTCAATTTTGTATATAGCTTTATAATGCATCAATTTTATCATCTGCTCCAGTTTAGTGCTTGAAGTAGGCATCTGAATAACTAATCTGTGGTGCTAGATGATAATGGTATTCTAGGAGAGCCTTATACAATCAAATTCCATAACACTCTATTCTTTTTTGTGATATGTTGAAATGCATTGAAGTAAGTATTCCTCAGGTTTTGTCTTTTTGAATTTTCACATTATGAAAAAATAGATTAAGTAGCCTCCAAAATGGCTTTTGAAAACTAATCAAATGATTTATAGAAGCCATGAAAATGTACTGTAGTATTGAATTATGGTGGGAGAGAACGCTTGTCGGCTGATTTGGCATGAAGTTATTTGGATTGAAAGTTTCTCACAATCGAAGTTGCTTGTTGAACCATTTTTTGGAAAATTGCACCTATCAAATTAAGCTAAAACTTACCAATTTGCAATTTTGTAAAAATGTCAAATCACTTCCTGTGAAGCCATAAATTGGGAGATTGGTTCATTTGGGATCCATGAGTATGTGTGCACAATGATTTTTCATCAATCTTCATTTTTCAGAAAATATCAAATGCCAAAGTTGACCCTTTTGCAGTTGTTTTGGAAATGGAATCCTCAAATTGTGTAAAATCCATTCGGAATTGATTTTGCAAAAATACCAAATGATGTTCAAATTCCCTAAAAATTGGCATGGATGCACCTTGAGATAGGGAGATTCAAGAGCACCAATTTTTCATTCATATTATCTTTTCAGATGCTTAATATTATCCTTCAAAGTAGGCCACTTTAACAGATTTCACTGTGCTGACAGCAGATTTTCTCAAAAACCCTTAAACTTGGCCCTTTGAAACTTTGTCAAAATGGATAGTATGAAGCTAAAAATTGGTGTGCATATTACCATATGGTAGATGAATATGTTTTCAAAATGATTTTGTGTGAAATTGAACATATCCAAAATTATGATTTTTCAAAATGTGCTCTGAGACTGATTTTACACTTGAGTTTCTGAGTGTTAAAATCCTCTTTTTTAATATGGGGACCTAAAATTTGCATGAAATTTTAAGTCCCAACATATCCAATTATCCTCAAATTTAATCCTCTTCAACTTTGTTGAGGTGAATTCTTGCATATCTTTCAATTTGATTAATTCCCTCCAAGCAACTTTTACCTCCTCCTTGATGTCCATAAGTCTATCCAACACCAAGTCTTCTCCATCATCTTCTTTTTGCATTACTTCCTCAAATATGTTGCTCCACTTCTCCCTCAACTTATCCAAAGGAAGACCTTCTTTGACCAGGATGTCCAGATTGACTAGAATAGCAACCACTGCCTCCAATTCATCAATTTATTCATTCAAGTCTTTGCTAGCTTCTTGAACTTCATTCTTATGCTCATAGATGAACTTGGATCTGAACCAGATTATATTTAAGGTCTTCTCAATGAAATATGTGTTGTCCTCTTCAAGAATTGATTGCTCTAGGAGAGTGGACTTAGGCACCTTGCTGATGTCTTTCAAATTCTTGACATGTTCTCTATATTCTTCATCTTGCTTCACCAGAACTTCAACATGCTGATTCATTTCCTCTACAAACTCAAGTGATCCTTCATGAACTTTGAAATCATCATCCAACACTTCACCAACCTCTTGATTGAGTCTATCAATCCACCTATCAAGCATCCCCACCTTACTCCTCATCTGCACTAAATCATTAGCTTCTTTCTTGCTCAATAGGATTGGGGTCTCGGGAGCAATAACTTGTTGAGAAACTGGAGTGGAGACATCCTTTAGGAATTTGTGCAATTGATCCAATTGGGCCTTAAGTTCATCCTTTTTTTTTATCTTTAATCATTCTGGACAGGTGGAGGAAGCTACAATATCAATGAGATTCATCTATTGGTTCCTTATAGGTCTCCCCAAATTAATAGTGCCCAATTGGTAATCAGTTATTTGCATATCTTCCTTGTCCTTATTCACCACTAGAATTGCACCTTCAACAACAATTTCTCCTGCATCCGCGAGCTTGGTGGAATGAAGAACTTTGGCCTTATTTTTGGGTCTTTCCTTCTCTATCTCTTTCATCATTTCATCCCAATTGAGAGGTTGAGGTTGAACAATCCGCTTCTTCTCAAGATCAAGTTTTAACCATGTAGGAGTAGTAGGAGTGGTGACTACTTGTGTTGAAGAAGAGGCAGCAGTGGCAAAAGATAAAGGTTGCAATATGGTGTTTATAGGTTGAGAATCAACCTCTTGCACATTTTGTTGTTCTCTTTGTGCATCTTCTTGTAAAAGTCTCTTAGCTTATTCTTTGTCCTTTTGCTCTTGCAACCTTTTAGCTTCCAACTCCTTTTGCAGACGTTCTTCTTCCAATCTCCTTTCCTCATACATCTAGTCTCTCTATTTTTCAAGCTCCTTGACCTTGTCCCATGCCTCTTTTTGACATCTATTCATGAAGCGCAAGTTATTTAGCCTCATTTTATCTTTTTAGGCATTCTTCCTCTTCTTTCTTTCTATGGGCTTCCTCAACAACCTTGAATTTAGCCTCAAGGGCTTCTTTTTCTCTTTTCTGTTTGGCCTTTTCCTCCTCAAGATCATGGATTTTCTGCAGCATTGCCAATTTGTCTCTTTCATCTTTAGTTTTGAGCTCTTGCTCTCTTTGCTATTGTTTCTTAGCCAATTCATTAGCCTTGGCTTGAGCTTCCAATTCATGTTGTTTCATCAATGCATCAGATTCTTCTTTAGCATCAATCTCCTTATGTTTAGCTAGTGCCTCAACTTGTGCCTTGGCATCTGCTTCTCTTTTTGCATCCTCAAACAACTTCCATTGATCTTCTGCCAAAACATGTTCAGTCCCTGCATCCTCAGTTACATCAAGGGATGCAACCACATGAGTCTCCCTGTCAGATGGGATATCATTAGAATCTGTCTCAATGTCATGTATCTCTATTTCAGGCTCCTTCTCCTTCAAGGATTCAACTTCTTTGTGAAGGGTTCCCATAGGAATCTCTCCACTTGGTTGCTCTGTGATAAGAGGCTAAGTTGTTGTTTGTCCTTGAGAAGTTGTTGAGGCAATAGGTTCTATTGTGGCCTCTTCTCCATGTGCTTCAGGAAGATCCTGAGTAGGGATTTCAATCAGGAAAAGCTCTAAGGGCTCCTTAGGAGCCATTCTTCTTTTTGTTCTCTTATAGCCTTGAGTGGCACCTGCAACCTTTCTCTTTTTGGAGATCTGAGCCTCTGGTTGATTCTCATGAAAACCCATTGGATGCTCCTATCCAATACCGTCCTTGCAATCTGTTTTATATCAATGGACTCCTCCATGTTCCAATCTACTGAATCTAAGTCCTTGGTATATATTTTCTCAGCATCATATTGGGGATCCAAAGTTACCCTATCATCTGACAATGTTTCAGGTATTTCCTTTATCCCATGCTCAACCATGAGTGGGATAGGAAATATTTCATTGTTTCTCCTTCTCAGATCATATTCATTATCTAGATCCATCCAAAAGTATTCTAGTTGATTGAAGTGTTTGTCAAAGACAGTAGGAAGCATATCCCACATCTTGTGCTTGGGATCACAATTTTTCCTGGAGGTGTACAGACCCAACTTTAAATGAATTAATTCATCATAGATCACCTTAGCTTCCACATTGTGTGCACAACTATATTCACCCAACTTCATGGTGAATTTGTAGTAGCCAGTCTTGTGTTTATTGGAAAATTTGAGATTGACTGCTATAGCTTGATAGATGAACTCCATCAAGACAATCCTGTTGTTGCAGTACCTAGGGAGTAGATGAGGCTGGCCATCAAAACCAACCAGCTTGAAATAAGTAAATATGGGGTATTGGATATACCAATGTCCCCACTTTGCAATAAAGGCCATAGCATCCTTGCTCAGTCTATAGCCTGCATCTCCTATAAGCCGGTTAATGATAACATATAGAAATGCATCATTAACCCTTCTGTAGTGTGATTCAAAAGTCTGTAAGGTGAGTTGATCATAATGATCCCACACCCTTTTCTGTCCTTAGGCTTCTCCCAATATGCCCACTGCATTCAACCCAAGAAAGATGCCCATTCTGGTTGTTGCATATATCACACAAGAGGTCATAAAGAAACTCTTGGTTTCTCTCACTCTAAGCATCTAGTTGTGAATGCATTCTGATACAATCATAGGCCATTCAAACTATTTCCTACCATCTAGGATGGTCTAAATAAAAGGAAAAATCCATTCCTTGAATTGGGAGGCATCTCTTTTCCCAAACACCCTGGAGAGCATCATTATTATATCAACAATCTCTTTGTAGAAATCTACCCTTTTAGGTTGATCATGAAGCTTAGCTAGGGGATTCTTTTCAACCCTCATCTAGTGCTTGTTTATGTGAGTCATGTTGGACTCCTTCACCTTACTATAAAGCTGTAGTGTCTCTGCTTCATTGAGCTTCCTGGGATTTTGTGGAGTAGGTGCATTGTGTTAGCTCTCAAAAACGTAGGCTGAATGCCTCAAGAGGCTGCCAATCTCTTGATACACTTCAGGGCAATAGACAAGGTTAAAATAACTCAACCTTCTTCTCTTTAGGTGCTGCTAAACCTTGGCGGGTGTACCTCCTTGAATGATGCAGACTTAACTTGTGATTATCTTCTTGAAACAATTTGTTCACAATGGCAATGGGAAGTAAACAAATGAAATCCAACTTGAAAACAATAATAATATTCTGATGTGAATCCTAAAATAAGTGCTCAATTAACAGATGTAAGGAAAACTAAATGAGTTCAAATGGTGAAGTGCAGAGACCAGTGCCTTGTTGGGTATGCAGAGTCAAATGAGATCAAAATGAACAACACATCACTGAGAAAATTCAAATTATCTGGCATATGTTATGTTTACAACTTGTATAAACATGCAAGAATATGACTGCTAAGCTCTACTTGAATAATCCAATTGAATCTCTCTGATTACTGTGATTAGCTAAAAGGATTTAGTCTTTACTTGAAAGAACCAATCAATCAATCACACAAGTACAACAAATGTGCACTGATAAATCAAATACAAACTTGTCATATCAATTTAAATAACCAGAAAGAGTCCATCTTGGAGACAACTAAACCATACTTTCATTAAATCTAACAGATAATTGACACCAAAAATGTGTAGCAACATCAATTGACTTTCATAAATACCTCCACTTTGAAAACATGCAACTTAGTCTCTGATCTGATGAATTTATATTACTGTATCCATCAGAAAATGCCTCCTGTATATCGAAATAACTAAATACTCCTATTAAAAATGCAAGAATGCTTATTTATACACAAGCATTTGAAGAAAATATCAAATTGAGAACTCATGTCGGCCCAAGCACAAAATTCGGGCCCAAAATATGTTAGCCTGCAACGGTTATATGAATTCACATGTCAGCCACAGGAATTGTATTTCTGTTATTCACCAGTGAGATAGTCGGCGAGACAACATAGTAGCTATGTCGAAGGCAATTCACTTGTTAATCGCTTCGCCCTTGTATTTCGCTTTCGCTGTGACTTATCCAAGTTGGGGAGATGTCCTGTAGATCATATTATGTTTTACCGATATGCATTGTCGCCTTCTGTATGTCGCTATAACATTCCGTTGGTCACACCAAAGCCAAGAAGTATCCCCCAGTTCCCTTTGCATATCACTATAGCTCTATGATATCGGGAAGACCTCTCGCAGACTCCACATTGCTTTACCGAAAATCTTCAACCACTCTGAATGTCGCCATGACTTAAAGATTTTCTTGCCGACGAGTGCCCATTATGAATGTCGCCATAACTTTCAATCTTCGGTGAGTTGTCTTGTAGACTATGCAATGCTTCATCGAAGGTCTTCAACTATCCCCGTGTCACTGAGACAAGGCAACACCTATGCCGACAAGGGTCTACATTTTTTCCATCAGCGAGACCAGAGGTCACTCACCGAGACCTCGTGCCGAAAACCCTTAGCTTGGCTGAAACACCTCCATATGCGCCAGTCAGTATAACATGTTGAGATCGCCAAGACATGATACCGATAACCCATAGCCACGCCGAAAAGAAACCCACATGTGAAGTTGGCGAGACATATTGTATTCGCTAAGACCACTCACCGAAACCAAAAAGTTACGCCGCGCAACACCATTGTCATATTCATCCTTGCTGAGACATAAAAAGACTCCTACCGAAAATCATTTGGTAGAAAGCCTTTTGCATCGTCGGTGAGACAAACTCACCTTGTTGTGATATTATATCGAAGGCACTTAGCTTATACCGATGAACCACCAAAATGCAAAGTCAGGGAAACAAGTGATATTCAGTAAGACACCACCCCGAAAGCCATAACATATGCCGAAGAGACCCACAGTGCACCTGCCGCTGAGACATCCAGAATTCGGCAAGACGCTAGCCTGACAGCCAAGAAAAATGTCGATAGAAGCCACCACAGTTGCCGAAACAATAGAAACGTCTTGCCGATAGGCAACAAACATTTGCTAGCAGAAAAACGGATCGGAGAGACCCAAATGCTGTCACGCCGAAACACCATATTTTTATAGTTCCAACAGTGGCTCCGTTTGGGGATGAATGATAGTAAGATCATTGCAAGGATCTAGAATCTCTAGGTGAGTAGACCAGACAAAAAATGAGCAACTAGTGAGAAGCAATGGAATGAAGCAATTGAAATGAATGGAAAGTGAAATGGATGCAAAATGAATGCAAAATGGAGGCAAATGGAAAATGAGAGTGAAATGGAGATGGATGAGAACCTAAAACTACTGTGCATGGAAAATAATTTTTAAGAGGATACACAAGAGTTGTCCATGCACTGGCAACCCTTAATCCTCTGTGTTGCTCAAGAGAAGAAAAGCTTCAAGAATTTCCCATGAACAGGCAATTCCCGATCTTCACCAGCCATGTTCTATAGATAATATGAGTCCTCACCCCTTTTTCCAACAACAACAAAAGGTCCCAGCCACAAAGCTTCAAATTTACCATGCTTGCCTTTCTCATGACACCTTGCATTCCACATCAACAGTAAGTCATTTTCTTCAAATTTTCCATTCTTTGCCTTCTTGTCAAATAGATACTTCATCTGTGCTTGTAACTTCATGTTTTGATCCTGGGCCTCCCTCTTACTTCATCAAGTTTAGCAAGTTGCTCCATTATGTCTTCCATGGGTTCAAGAACTTCCAAATCTTCTTGTAAGACAAACTTGTAAACTGGTAACAAATTCTGCAAAGGCATCCTAGCCTGTGTTCCATATACTAATTCAAATGGAGATTTTCCAATTGCCTTTTTCACAGTGATCCTATTAGCCCACATAGCCAATTTTAACTTTGAATCCCAAGCCTTCTTGTTCTGTCCCAGCATCCTCTTTATAATCTTCAAGAGACTCTTATTGTTGGACTCTGCTTGACCATTGGCTTGTGGATGATAAGGAGCTGCATAAGAAATAGTAATGCCATACTTATCACAAAATCTTTTGAATTCATCTGACCTGAAGCACATCCCATTGTCAGTGATTATCCTCAATGGTGTACCAAATCTGGTGATAATGTTGTCCATCAAGAAATTTGTTACAACTTTACTTGTAGCTTGCTTGGTTGGGATTGCCTCCACCCATTTTGTAAAATAATCAGTGGCAACTAGTATCCATCTATGCCCTCCACTTGATTTCTCTTGTATCTCTCCAATGAAATCAATTCCCCATTGATGGAAAGGGGCATTAGCCTGCAAGGGTCGAAGTGGCAGAGCACCCTGGTACTTCAACTTTCCAAAAAACTTTTGGCAAGCCTCACATCTTCTCACATATGTAAAAGAATCATTAAAAACCTTTGGCCAAAAATGCCCAGCCCTGAGAATTTTGTGCACAGTTGTCTTTGCTGAATAATGACCTCCACAAAATCCTTCATGCATTTCCTTCAAAACATGCTTGGCCTGTGATTTATCCAAACATAACAACAATATGCCATCCCTGTTTTTCCAAAACAGATCGCCATCCATAAAAACATATTTTGATGCCTGCAACTTCAAAGTTCTCCTTTGGTTGTCAGTCAATACATCTGGACACTTCATGTATTTAAGATAATGCATAACATCAGTATACCAAGGAGTATGTTCAATGCTTGCAACTGCAGCCCTTTCCTCAACATTACAGATCAGATTTGCCTCAATATTAGTTTCTGCCATCAACTTAGCCAAGCCTTGGCCTCTTACCAACTTAGTGATCTGTATTTCCATGTCAAATTCTTGAATCTTGTTGATCCATCTGCATCTCTTCCCTGTGACTTCAGATTGTGTTAAAAGGTCTTTGACAGCAGCATGAGGGACATAAGCAATTACTTTTGTTCCAACAAGGTATGGTCTGAATGCTTTAGTAGCCTTCACAAGAGCAAAGGCCTATTTTTCCATTATGTCATACTTCAATTCAGATCCCTGTAATGATTTACTAAAGAAAGATACGGGTTGTTCATAACCATCATTATTCTTTTGTAACATAACAACATCAATAGTATGCATTGAGGAAAATGAAAAAATCTGAAAAGGCTTTGTAAAATCTAGAGATTAAAGAACAAGAGCCTCTTTGATAGCCTTTTTGATAGACACAAAAGCATCCAAAGCTTCAACAGTCTAGTCCATTTTTTTTCCTTTCTTCAACATTTTAGATATGGGCTTGATGATCTCAGCAAAATTAGAAACAAATCTTCTAACAAAATTAATTTGTCTAAAGAATGACTGTATAGCCTTGACCATTTTAGGGATAGGAATTTTATCAAGAGCTTCAACTCTCTCAGAATCTATTCTAATTCCTTCTTTTGAAACAATATGACCCAAGAGTTTACCTTCTATGACTGCAAAATGACACTTCTTTGGATTTAAACTAATACCATATTCAAGAGCTTTGATAAATACCATTTCAAGATGTTGCACATGATCTTCAACCTTCTTTGAATAAGTAGTCAAGTTATCTTGGTACACCACCATGATAATATTAATCAAATCAGCAAATGCCACATCCATGGCTCTTTGGAAAGTCGCTCTAGCATTGGTGAGACCAAATGGCATTCTTATGTATACATAAGTTCCCCAAGGAGTTGTGAATGCTGTTTTGTACTGCTCAGACTCCTTGACTTTAACCTGATTGTATCCAGAAAACCCATCCATCATAGATAACAGCTCACAACCTGTCACCTTATGCAATATTGCTTCCATGTTGGGTAGAGGATAATTATCCTTGAGAGATGCCACGTTCAGATTTCTAAAATACACACATAATCTGATATCACCATTCTTCTTTCTTATAGGAACCAAATTAGAAACCCATGTTGAATGCCTGATTGGTTTGATAATTCCTCCATCTCTGAGCTTTGTCAGTTCTTCTTGCATTTTAGGCTCCAATGTTGGATTTATAGGTCTTTGCTTCTGTCTAAAAGGCTTGGCGTCTGGTTTCAATGGTATTTCATGCTGAAATAAATCTTCCCTGTATGCTTTCAGATCTTCATAAGACCAAGCAAAAACATGCTTGTACTTTCTTAGCAACTCTTTCAGCATTCTTTGAATTGCAGGGCTGATCTTCTTTCCAATATATACCTTTCTTGGTGCTATCTCAGTCGCCAAGTTGACTTCTTCAATATCTTCTCTTCTGACTGGCGTCTGTTTCATTAGAGATCTATCATTTCCATCATACAACCTCTCCAATGCCCTAGACCCTTAGGAAATTTATTTGTTTTGAGTTGCAATATCTCATTGCCAAACACAGTTTGCTTCCCATCCACTTCTTCAACAAAAGCATTGAAATCAATTTCCTGAGCCTCATACTGATCTATACAATTGAGGAATTTCAAAAGGTCAGTATCATCATTGAAAACTTGCCAATTATAAATGTTATCAGGCACAACAGGTCTTGTCTTAAACTCAATCTGTGATACTCGAGCCAGTGTGATATCATCTCTTTTCAGCACCACATTTGCTAAAAAATCAGCCATTATGTTCTTTGATCTGTCAATCCACTCAATTGAAAATGCATCAAAAAATTCGATGGTATCCCATACATCATTCCTATACTATTTTAATCTTTTGTGTTTTGCTGCATATTTTGATTTGATTTGTGAAACAACCAACTCAGAATTGCCCAAAATAGCCAGCAACTTAATCTTGTGTTTCACAGCTATGTTCAAGCCTGTCAATAAAGCTTCATACTTTGCCACATTGTTTGTACATTCAAATGCTAACAGAAAAGAATATTTAAAAGTAATACCTCCAGGCGAAACAAATACAATCCCAGCTCCATTACCTTCTTGGATATAGGCTCCATCAGAATACATCTTCCAGACACCATTGCAATTTTGTGCAGCATGTTTTTCAATTGGATCACTATTGGTTAACTCTAGCTGAGCTGGTTCAATCTTAAAACTTCCAAGATCAACATCACAGAAATAATTGATCTGATCTTGAGGCACATAATCAAAAAGTTGGTTCATTCTTGGCTCTCTATACAACTTGACATCTTGACCATTCACTGGAATAGTAGCATAAGACAAATCAAAATGGACATTTCCTCTAACTGCTGCTGTCCATTGTCTTGACAAAAGCATACCAAACTGCGGAGGAGTATCAATCACTGTGATATCTATATTATAAGCCACTTGTGGATAAGTATCCAGTTTGACTTCAACATCTTTCATAATACCAACCACAGGAACATGTCTGTTATCCATTGCATAACACTTGCCTCCAGTGATATCAACCCACATACCAAGTTGTTTCATAACTCCAATAGGCATGATGTTTATAGCAGCACTAGAATCTATCATGCAGTTCCTTAAAAATTTGTTATTAACAAGCAAAGTAGTAAAAAAGGGATCAACTTGAGGAGGAGTTGATAATATATCACTCAAGCAGACTTCATAATTATTTATTTTCTCCTGCCTATTGACTGCTTTAACAGTTATTTTATTTTCAGCATTCACATGTTCTCCATTCATTATCAATTGAACAGTAGTATCCCTATATTCTTTAATTTTCATCATCTCAAGTAGTGGAACATACATTTTTACTTGGGACAATGCTTGAGTGAAATCAAAAGAGGAGCTCTCCACCTTGGCAGTCTTCTTTAATTCTGGCGCTTCTCTTTTGTTTTCTTCTTTTTCTTTTTTATTGGACTGGTCAGGCGTCTGTATTTCTTTATTTAATTCCTTTACTTCCTCCTTCTGGCCTGGTTTCTGTTCAATTTTATCATGCTGCTTGTTTCTTGGCTTTTTTTTATTTCCTGTGTTGTCTTTTGATCTTTTATAAAAATTCCCCCAGGAACTCCATCTAGCTCATTTACTTTTCTGTTTCTCAACCAATATTTACTTCGTGCTTCCTCAACTGCAGCAATAGTGATCCTTTCTATTTCATCCTCAGTAAGTCTCCTTACATTGCATTGAGCAGGCACTGCATCAGGATGTGGCTCTGTGTAATCTTCATCAGAATCATAAAAAATCTGTTGTTCAGCCATATGGACATTATATTTCTAATTGGAGACATCATATTCATAGCCTTCATCTTCTGAAGATGCGTTTCTTTCCTCAACATGGTGAAAAACATTTGAAGTCAAATACACCTTGTGATCTTCTCCATCATTCTCCATTAACATTCCCTCTTCATGCATCCTTTGAGCTACAACACAATAGTCTGGAGAATGTGGCTGATTACAAACTTTACAAAAGTAATTATTACTCACCATGTAAGTCCCTTTCTTGTTCAATGGATCTGGAGTTTCTTTGTTTCTAGGCCTAGCTGCCATAAGTTTTCCATCTTTCTAATCTATATTGTAAGGCATATCATGCAACCTTGGCCTTTCATTCCTATTCACATTTCTATATGTATTCTCTTGTCTGTACTGATAATTATTGTTTTGCTGAGGAGGCCTCGGGTTGTCCCTCTTATTAGTTATACCAGTAGCCTTCTTGTTATTTTCAATTGTCAAAGCAATTTTATATGCTTCAGCCAAATCTCTTGGGGATTTACTTCTCAGTTCATACCCTATCTTAGGATCAAATGCATTTAAATAAACATTCAGTGCAACAGAATCTGACAACCTTGATCCAGGAGGTACTTTAGTATGCAACTTGTTGAATTTCGGTTGAAATCATAAATTGAATCATTTTGATTTTTCTGAATTCTCATTAATTCATGAAGAGCTGCATCTGGAGTATTTTGATTTCCATATTGCTCTAAGAGTTTTTCTTGAAATGCTTGGAGAGAATTAATTGAGAATGCTGGCAAGCTGTTGAACCAATCCCTAGCATCTTCAAGAAGTGACATCATGAACAACTTCATGTGTAAATCTTCATAAGGCATATCTATGTCTTGGACAAAAATATTAAAATTCCTTAAATGTTCTTCAGTTGTGATTGCATTACTTCCTGTAAATTTGGGCACCATATTCCTCCAACTGTCATCCATAGGGTAAGGGTACAACTGAAAACTAGTTAAATCAAACTGCCTGATCATGGTTGCATGCTGGTGAGGGGGAGGCATAGGCAGATGCTGATACTGAGGCATGTGATTATTATACTGTGCATTATGAGGTGGGATATAATGCTGACTAGGAGGTGGATACATACCTATATGCTGCGCAGGAATGTGATGTGGACGATTTGGCTGCTTGCAGTGATTCCCTATCTGATTGTGAGGAGCATTTTGCTGATTGGAGGACCCTGCACCATGATCACCCTGCTTGTGAGGTGGAACATACTTTGGGCCACCAGCCATCTGATCAGTAACTTGGGATTTCTGTAATTTAGCCTCCAACTCTTTTATCTTCCTTTTTTGTAGTTCCAATTGTGCCTTCACCTCATCAGAAGGCTCATGATTAATAGAGTCATTTTGGTTACCTTCCATCTATTGATCATATTCATGCTGAATTCTGATTCATTCAGCCTCACATGCAGCTTCAAGCTCAACTCTTTTCTGGGGATCAAGAGAAAAGAAATGATTTCTTTGATCTTTGGGAGTACAAAGTTTTGTACATGAATTATCTCTCCATGTATCATATGTTTCACAATGTGCTCTTGATGTTTTGTCTTTGCCAGTCGTGCACATGTCCTCATTTATCCCTTTTCCCTTATCAACTCTGTCATCTTTATGTGTCCACTTACTGCTACCAGCAGGAGCTCCAGTATGAGCTCCCCTGAACTGAGATCTTCTTCCATTCATGATGAACAACTGCAAAAATTTATGTCAGAGTCGCCACTCACTTTTGTCAAAAGTAAGAAAATATTTAATGCTTCATATTCCCAGCGGAGTCTGTGCAAGATTTCTGACTCTATGTTTAAGGCCTTGATTCTGATTGTTCCCCAGTAGAGTCACCAATTTGTTAGCTCTCAAAAACGCAGGCTAAATTCCTCAAGAGGCTGCCAATCTCTTGATACGCTTCAGGGCAACAGACAAGGTTAAAAGAACTCAACCTTCTGCTCTTTAGGTGTTGCTAAACCTGGGTGGGTGTACCTCTTTGAATGATGCAGACTTAACTTGTGATTATCTTCTTGAAACAATTTGTTCACAATGGCAATGGGAAGTAAACAAATGAAATCCAACTTGAAAACAATAATAATATTCTGATGTGAATCCTAAAATAAGTGCTCAATTAACAGATGTAAGGAAAACTAAATGAGTTCAAATGGTGAAGTGCAGAGACTAGTGCCTTGTTGGGTATGTGAAGTCAAATGAGATCAAAATGAACAACACATCACTGAGAAAATTCAAATTATCTAGCATATGTTATGTTTACAACTTGTATAAACATGCAAGAATATGACTGCTAAGCTCTACTTGAATAATCCAATTGAATCTCTCTGATTACTGTGATTAGCTAAAAGGATTTAGTCTTTACTTGAAAGAACCAATCAATCAATCACACAAGTACAACAAATGTGCACTGATAAATAGAATACAAACTTGTCATATCAATTTAAATAACCAGAAAGAGTCCATCTTGGCGACAGCTTAACCATACTTTCTTTAAATCTAACAGATAATTGACACCAAAAATGTGCAGCAACATCAATTGACTTTCATAAATACCTCCACTTTGAAAACATGCAACTTAGTCTCTGATCTGATGAATTGATATTATTGTATCCATCAAAAAATGCCTCTTGTATATCGAAATAACTAAATAATCCTATTAAAAATGCAAGAATGCTTATTTATACACAAGCATTTGAAGAAAATATCAAATTGAAAACTCATGTCGGCCCAGCACAAAATTTGGGCCCAAAATATGTCAGCCTACAACGGTTATATGAATTCACATGTCAGCCACATGAATTGTATTTCTTTTATTCACCAGTGAGACAGTCAGTGAGACAACGTAACAACTATGCCGAAGCAAATTCACTCGTTAATCGCTTCGCCCTTGTATTTCACTTTCGCTGTGACTTATCCGAGTCGGGGAGATGTTTCGTAGATCATATTATGTTTTACTGATATGCATTGTCGCCTTCTGTATGTCGCTATAACATTCCGTTGGTCACACCGAAGCCAAGAAGTATCCCCCAGTTCCCTTTGCGTATCCCTGTAGCTCTATGATATTAGGAAGACCTCTCGCAGACTCCACATTGCTTTACCGAAAATCTTCAACCACTCTGAATGTCGCCATGACTTAAATATTTTCTTGCCGACGAGTGCCCATTATGAATGTCGCCATAACTTTCAATCTTCGGCGAGGTGTCTTGTAGACTATCCAATGCTTCACCGAAGGTCTTCAACTATCCCCGCGTTGCCGAGACAAGGCAACACCTATGCCGACAAGGATCTACATGTTTTCCATCGGCAAGACTGGAGGTCACTCGCCGAGACCTCATGCTGAAAACCCTTAGCTTGGCCGAAACGCCTCCATATGCGCCAGTCGGTATAACATGTTGAGCTCGCCAAGACATGATACCGATAACCCATAGCCACGCCAAAAAGAAACCCACATGTGAAGTTAGCGAGATATATTGTATTCGCTAAGACCACTCGCTGAAACCAAAAGGTTACACCGCGCAACATCATTGGCATATTCATCCTCGTTGAGACATAAAAAGACTCTTGCCGAAAATAATTTGGTAGAAAACCTTTTGCACCGTCGGTGAGACAAACTCACCTTGCCATGATATTATACCGAAGGCACTCAACTTATACCGATGAACCACCAAAATGCAAAGTCGGGGAAACAAGTGATATTTGGTAAGACACCACCCTGACAGCCATAACATATGCCGAAGAGACCCACAGTGCACCTGTCGCTGAGACATCCAAAATTCGGCAAGACGCTAGCCCGACTACCAAGACAAATGCTGATAGAAGCCACCACGGTCGTCGAAACAATAGAAACGTCTTGCCGATAGGCAACAAACGTTTGCTAGCAGAAAAACGGATCAGAGAGACCCAAATGCTGTCACGCCGAAACACCAGATTTTTACAGTTCCAACACATTGAACATAAACCTTATCATTTGTGGTGTAAGGTAAATGATAATATTTCCCTGCAAGTCCACACATTGTCTAGTAGCTGGATTGTAGGATGCAACTGCAGTGAGTATTAGTTATGCGCATTGGACAGATAAAGGGAAGAGGGAAACATGTTCCAAACTAGAATGAACAATCCTCTCCATCCTTCCTGAGACATCTTCACTAAATGTCTCTTCATACAACTCTTCATAGTTGAAGGGGCCCAAATTTGTATCTGTAATTTCATCCCAATCTAAGTCCACCTTGCTAGCTATGATGGTCCAACTCTAATGCTTATACCTCAAAGTATATGGGAGCTATTCCACCTTGATCTTCTTAGGCTTAGCTCCTTGCCCTTAACTTTTTGTAGGTTGGCTTCTTTGAGAAGCCTCTTCTGATGCTCCTGACATCTCTTACTTCTGCAATAAAACCTTGTATTAGATGAATAAAAAGCGTGAAGATTGATACATCATATAATACCAATCTCTACTTCCTCAAGAAAAATTTCATACTTAGTCAAATTTCATATTCATCAGAAGCGGAGTCACAAAAGAATAAGGAACAAAAAATCATTTTAACACAAAGAGGGATCAAAATCAGAACCAGGACGAGATCGAAACTAGGATCGGAACAGAAACCGAACCCAGAACCAATCAATAGTTCCAAGTTCGACCTCTATTCTAGTTCCGCTTCCGCTAAAGGGAAAGTGTGAAGACCAAGATCAATAATAATCAGAAGTGGGATAATTTTGGGAATGAACCCCAATGCAAACACTTACGGGACAAGTTCATTCCTGAGCCCGCTTCCGCCAATTTACTACTCAAAATGAAGTAATTTCTTGAAGAGGTGGCCACATGAGCTTAAGGACCTGAGTCACATGGGATAATATGGGAATCTCAAAAGGGGCTTAACCTCACCATTTTAACTGAATAAAGAAAAAATTTAACTCTAAGTCTGGATATTTGTAAAGGTCATCGAGCAAACCGTAGTTTGTACAACACATCGACTCAGATAATTAGGGTATCAAAAACCCAACATGGAAATCATTGAACCAACATGAAAATAAGATCAGAGGGGTCTCTAAACCAATTCCAATGCATTTAAAGCATGAAGAAACCCATCAAACGAAACCCTAGTTGGAAACTAGGGCATGACAGAATGGACCTACCACGAAAGTGACAGCAGAATGGAAAAAAAGAAGAGAAAGATAGAAAAAGCAAAATGGAAAACAAAAAAAGACACCAAAAAGATGTAAAGGAATGAGTGAAGATTCACAGGAAAAGGTCCCATGAACGCGCAAGAGCATGAAAATGAAACAACAAAGTACAAATAGGAAAAGAGAGGGAAAAGACCCTACCTCAAAATTCCAACAAGGAAAGGTTGAAACTTGATAAATCTGCTCACCAACATGCCTCCACAATCAAATCGTGCTCCTCTCAAAGTTATCTTGGCTCTGGTTCACTAAAAAAGCTTAGATAACAAAGATAATGAGCCAATTAACCTCAATTAAGGTTTTAAAATCATTTCACACATGTGAGAAGGCTGCAATTAGTGCCATAAATGCAGTTGGTCAGCAGAGCAAACAACATAAATGAATAGTCAACTAGTGTAGAAATTAAAGGCAGGGAAGACACGGACCCAGATCTAGAACAGGACAAGAAACCTTTAACTAATCTCTTACCCAACTCCAAACCTAGTTTTGGTCCCGTGACAAGGATAGGCAACAAAGGAAGACGAGGGAGGAATCAGGACAAGATCTGAATCTAGAAATTTTTAAATTTCCATGTTTACTTCCAATTCCACTTCCGCTTGGGAAAAAAAAAACCCAAGGAAAAAGAGAAATGACTTAAGGGCGAAACGAACCCAAGAGTACAAGACCAACCAAAAGATAGTGACAAGAACAAGGAAGAAGGGCGGAACCGGAATTGGGATGGAATCAAGACTTGGAACCTTACAAAAGTTCTAAGTCCATTTTCCATTCTGACTCCGTTTCCACCTGTGTGTAATGTTAATTTTTTAATCTAATTGAAAACAAAAACACAATTAACAGAACTTTTAAACTAAAGAAAGCTGAAATAAAATTAAATATAAAAGAGAATTCTTCAGAAGCGTTCTGTCTTTCTCTATCTCCAGAGATTGGTTCGAAGCTGCTGCTCTTAGATTGTGTAGGCCCAGCTTCTCCAAATGGCTGTCTGCAGAATGAGTATGCAAATGAAAATCTCTATCCTATATACTGGTAAGAGTGAGAATGTTGACATATATGGACAGGGGCTGTGGATTATGCACAGGGGTAACAGATTATGGATGCCATAATATGCTATGCTATGAAAATACTGTGAATGCTATGAATGCTATGAATGCTTATACTACTTGCAATTTGACTATAATATTCCTGCTTAAGACTTCTATATCATTTGAAGTACCCGACAGTCTTATTTATAGTTTTTCTTAGGCACAATCCTGACTGGCAAAGATCAACGGCTGTGAGGTTGTCTGGTAAGTTTGAATGGTGAGAGATGGAGAGGTTGAGAAGAAAATGGAAGAGGTTGAGAAGTTGGAGAGAAGGATGGATTCCTGTCTTCAACCCACGAGAACAAGCCTGCACAGAAATAGAGAAAATTAATTTTTCTGTTTTGGCAGTTTGTTTCACGGGTGTTGAAGATAATCCCCAAATTAATTAAATAAATAAATTTATTTAATTTCATTGATTAAATTTGATTTTTGATTTTTAGGACTATAGAAGTTTTAATTAAATATTTTGAAATATTTAATTGTGATGTGACTTTAGAAGAATCAATTAAATATTTTGCGATATTTAATTGTGAATGATATTAGAAGAATTTAATTAAATATTTTGAGATATTTAATTGTGAATGACATTAGAATCAAATTAGAGGAATTAATTAAATATTTGAAATATTTAATTGTGAATGATATTAGAATCGAATTAGAGGAATTAATTAAATATTTGAAATATTTAATTGTGAATAATATTTAGAAGATTTAATTAGAAAAGAAGAATATTTAATCTTTATTTGAATAAAATATTCAAGCCAAGATTATTGATAATTAATATAAATAAATCGTAATGTTTATTTAATTAATTAAGAAATGAATAAAAAAGATGATTAAAATGAAAGAATGAACAAATATAAATAAATTATTTAAATTTATTTATACGTAGATGTAATTCAAAGATTTAATTAAATATTAAAAATATTTAATTAATTACCAGACATTGTGATGTGACCATTTTTAGGTGTATACATATTGCCCCTCTTTGAAGTGATGTGTTTTACACATTACTTCAAAGAATTTTGAAATTTTCCCCAGATATTGACTGTTGAATATTGATAGGTATATGCCCCCTCGAACGATGAATTGATATTATTTTGAATTTTGTGAATTATTTTTTTTTATTTTTGAATTTTATGATTTTAAAAATGTCGATTCATCGTTCGAACATAATGATGTGAAGAAACTAACTTGGAGAGATATAAAATGTCAAAAATTGCCCCTGCTCTGTTAAAATGTGATAAAATGCCCCAAATTTACCATTATATAGGTTAAAAATGTCATTTTCCATGTCATTTTCCATTTTAACCTAGTAAAATTTGCAAATTTTGAGCTCTGGATTGAGAAAGATGGCACTTCCCGTTCACCAACACCGTTTCGAGCGCATTCGACGACATCAGCGGCCAGCACACTACGGACCCCCGGTATGTACCCCGTGAAACTCCTGCGTTTTGAAAATTTTCCGTTTGAAGCACGCTTTTCAATGTTTTGTTTGCAAAATTTGGTGTTTTAGCGCCCTTAAGGTTTTTCGTAGCGCTCTTAACAATTTCCATAGCGCATTTGATAGATTCTATAGCGCTCTTGATATTTTCTGTAGTGCATATGATCCTGTAGCGCCCTTGATAAATTCTGTAGCGCCCGTGATTAGTTCTGTAGCGCCCTTGATATTGCAGCGCATATAAAGATTTCTGTAGCACCCGTGATTAGTTCTGTAGCGCCCTTGATTAACTGTTGTTGTGAATGATGAATTTGTTCCCAAATCTGTTGGAAAACAAATAAGAACTGATAGATTTGTTTTTAAAGTTATTAAAAACAAACGTGATTATGATTATCTGCCTTCCATGATGATGAAAAACAAATAGTTTTGATTGATGTGTTTATTTCTAAAGTTGTTAAAAATAAACATGATGTTGATTATCTGCTTTCCATGAAAATGAAAAACAAATATTTTGATTGATATGTTTATTTAAAAAGTTGTTAAAAATAAACATGATGTTGATTATCTGCTTTCCATGAAAATGAAAAACAAATATTTTGATATTTAGATTTGATTGATAAATCATGATGATTTGATATTGATTTTGCATTGATGATGTGTCAACAGGAGAGATTGGGCGTATTGCAGTCACGAGAGGCATTTCCGAGTACATGGACATTGATTCCACAGTTGTTACAGTCAGACCGAGATGTGATTGAGGCCTGTGGACTGAGGTCATTGCTTAATATGCCTGAGGTTCGCCTCAATAGGGCTTTATTGATAGCACTTGCTGAGCGGTGGCATAGTGACACCAACACATTTCATTTACCGACCAGAGAGATTACAGTGACCCCTGAGGACGTATATCGCATCCTGAGGATCCCAGTGATGGGGGAGATAGTGGTATTTGATAGCCGAGAGGTTGGAGGCACTGATGCTTTGAGGAGGGTTTTTCGAGATGATCATATTGCTGGATATTTCATCCCATGGGGCGAGATGATAGATACATATCCACCTTTATCGTCTGTACTGGCAGGATTCATTGGAGGTGTGTTGTGCCTCGACCATAGGTCGAAGGGGTTCGCGATCGGATGGGGTCGTGTGCTAGAGAGTATGGTGATGCAGGGGACACGGTATGCGTGGGGTACATGCATGCTTGCTCACTTGTATGATGAGTTACATCATATTGTGTATGGTAGAGGCCGGAGTTTTGCTATTGGTTGCTCATTATTACAGATATGGGCATGGGAGCACTTTGCTGTTTTGCGACCATTGACTCGAGGACAGCGACCAGCTGGTCGATCGTATAGATGGAGATATGCCGACATTATTGCTCAGCCGAGACTGGGCAAACTAGATAATTGGCAACGTCTCTTGGATGGTCTGGATACAGTATGTTGGCGGCCATATTTAGATTGTGAGGTATGGCCAGAGGATGTGAGGGAGATGTCGTTCGTGTGTACATCCAGATTTTTGATTGGGCGTACTCCATGGATCATTGAGAGATTTCTTGCTGGACGAGTATGTCGGCAGTTTGGACGGATTTAGGGCATGCCTGTAGGTTCGGCCATTTATGCACGGTGACAGCCAGAGCTTGCAGTATGGGGTCCATGGATTTCCTATGAGACAGCGGTGGCAGAGTTCACCAGTTTAGGAGCGGTGATGTGGGATTACCGGGTTGATATTCTCGATGCAGGGACGACACCAGAGTATAGCTAGTATATCCTAGAGCATCCTACACCACGTATGTTTGATCCTGATGAGCCTATTATTCTTGTTGCTGCACAGAGACGATGACAGAGAGATTCGGCTTCAGAGGGTGATGATTCAGAGGGCAGTGATGATGATGAGAGTGGAGGAGATGATGACTCAGAGGGAGATGATGGTGGTGATGGTAGGGGTGGTGATAGGGGTGGCAGGAGAGGTGGTAGGAGAGGTAGAGGGGGACCACGGATGAGACACACAGATCCATCTCTTTCAGTAGATCCAGTAGTATCAGGTCAGCTATCCTCACTACAGAGTACAGTACAGAGTTTACAGACTCAGCTGGCACAGGCACAGGCCTTGATTACACAGTTGCAGGGACAGTTGACTGCAGTTACTACTAAGAGCGATACGACTAGACAGCGGGGTGAGCAGGCCATTGCTTTGGTGGACAGTTTACAGAGAGTAGCAGCTAGCACCCTACTTGGTGATATGATGAGAGAGGTTACCAGAGCCACCCGGGAGGCCGAGTTTTACAGGACCAGATATCATGATGCTGTTCCACCTGAGCAGAGGGAGAGTTATACTCGGTCACGGTCTATGCATAGTCACACTCGTACTACCAGTAGAGGTGTCACACAGCCACTACCTCTAGGAGGGCCATCAGGGACAGGCGGAGTAGGTCCATCAGGGGCAGGTGGTACAGGTCCCAGACCAGCTCCATCAGAGGATAGCACTGCCTAGTGTATTGTAGATAATGTTTTTGTGATATTCTGTTGAAACATTTGTATACACCCTCAGATGATCTCATTTTTGATGATGTTATATCATGTGTGATTGACATCTTTGTACATTTTGACATTCATTTTTGAGATATATGAAATGCAGCGATGATTTATGATGAGATAAATGCGTCTATTTTCTTATATTTATGATATAATGATTTCCCTATGTATATATGTTTATGATGTATATATATGCAGGATATATGAGATGAGATGAACTCTATTGGATGCATGATTGTATGAATATGATGAGTGATACATTTTATACATGTGAATGAATGTTTATGTATGCATGCTATATTTTTATGATTTTCTGATGCAAATATGTATGAAATGATGTATGAAATGTTGTTTTTGTGAATGTCAAAATATACTCAGTCATGTATGCGAAAAGATGTGAACCATTTGATTCTTTGCCAGCTTTTTGAGAAATCTATGAATGCAAAATGCAAATTCTAACATGAATGCAATCTATACTAACCATGCAGGATATCCATACAATATTGCCATTTGGAGAGCTTATTTTTGCTTTTTGTATCATCATAGAGCATTGAAATGTTGAAAGTTAATACAAGCATCAAAGGGTATGTTAGCACCAGTGATGACCTGAGTATTGCTTTCATGAGTTTTGATATAGCAAGTTAATACAAGCATCTAGGTATAATTAAACTGAGATGATCTGAGTATTGCTTGCATAAACAGACAAGAGTTAACCCGTTTCCCATGCAAATTCCGAAATGTCATCAATGATCCGTGATAGAGCATGTCTCGCGACCAATTTGCATAGTACTAATGATTTCCTCGCAAACAGTAGACAAATAAAAATCATACTCCTTCCTTCCTTTTCTAGTTTAGTACATCATTGAATTGCTCCAGAGATATGATAGAAAAATCAAACAACCATTCAAGTTTTGCTTAAAGTATTTCAAACATTTATTCAGATTAAGATCATCCAATTTGGTTATCATCATTGATGTTCTGCTTTGACATTTGTGTGGAATATGTTGTTTTGATGTCCATTGGCATTGAATAAGCATGTTGTGGTTGATTTGATATAACAATGTTTGTTGTATTTTGACAAATCGTTTTGTGTCTGTTTGCGATGTTCTAAAAGCTTGTTGTCTCTTCTCTTGTTCAGTCTATGTTTCTGTGTTTTTGCCCCCAGTGTAAACATAACCTAAAGATGAAAGATATGTACAAATTTCATCAAGCGATGATGAAACATAAGGATTCCTGTTCATATGATATGGATATAAAAGATATATACAGAGGATAGATATGGATGGATAATGCCAAAAGTGAAAACAAGACATAAAATAATGGATGGAGGAGCCTATTTTAATCACAAGTAGCGCCTGTTTGCCAGGTTTTCACCACTTGCTTTTATTGCACTTTTTCATGATTTTTCTGATTTCTTTGGATTTTTTAAGGACTTTTTATGATTTTTATTTTTTTAATTTTTTTCAGGACTTTTTTATGATTTTTTTTTTGATTTTTCAGGACTTTTTTTATGATTCTTTTTAAATTTTTTCAGGACTTTTTATGATTTTTATGATTTTTTCAGGACTTTGACGATTTAGACATAGAATTTCTTCAATGAATGCTATTGATCGGCTCTTCAAATAGGTCCCCTTCTGACGTAGATAACTGATATGCACCAGAACCGTATGCTGCAATGATGACAAATGGACCAAGCCAGTTTGGTTCAAATTTCCCTTTCTTTTCTCTATCTTGCTGATTACATGGATTCTCTCTCAAGACTAAGTCACCCACTTGAAATGTCCGTGGTTTAACTCTGTGATTGTAACTACGAGACATAATCTGTTGATAAACCTTCAAGTGATCAGCTGCATGACGTCTTTCATCTAACAATTCTAGCTCTTGGAGGCGAGAAACTCTGTAATCTTCATCACTTATCAATCCCTTAAGTGAGACCCTAAGCAAAGGTATTTCAACTTCCAGTGGTAAGATTGCTTCTGCTCCATAGACCAAGGCATATGGTGTAGCTCCTGTTGGTGTGCGAATACTGGTTCTGTATGCCCACAAAGCTAGATTTAATTGGACATGCCAATCATGACCGGCATCATTTACTGTCTTATTCAAGATCTTCAAGATGGTTTTGTTGGAAGCTTCTGCTTGACCATTACCCTGTGGATAATAAGGTGTAGAGAACCTGTGTTGGATGTGAAATCTTTCACAAAGTTCATCCACATCTTGATTCTTGAAAGGCCTTCCATTATCAGTGATGATAGAATTAGGAATTCCATATCGACAAATGATATAATTCAGAATAAATGAAGATATTTGTTTACCAGTCACTGTTGTCAGAGGAACAGCTTCAATCCATTTTGTAAAATACTCTGTGGCTGTAATGATAAATTTATGGCCATTTGATGATGAAGGATGAATTTTTCCAACAAGATCTAATCCCCACTGAGAAAAAGGCCATGTCAGAGTGAAAGGTTGTAGTTCTTGTGCAGGTGTATGAATAAGATTCCCATGAATCTGGCATTTAGAACACTTCTTGACAAAAGTAAAAGAATCTTTCTCCATGGTAGGCCAATAATATCCCATTCTGACAAGTTTCTTGGCTAAGGTCAAACCACTTGAATGAGTTCCACAAATACCACCATGAACCTCTTGTAAGGCATTTTCATATTCGTCACGTTCAAGACATCTAAGGAGTGTACCATCAAGACCACATCGGTAAAGGATATCAGTGATCAATGTATAATGGGATGATTGGCGGATGAAATTCCTTTTTTGGTTGCGGGATAAATCCGGAGGTAAGATGTTATTTTTCAAATAGGTATAGGTCTTGCCATATAAAGGTGAATCAGAACCAGTTAAATGATATATGACTTGGGTCTCAGGATTATCATAGGCGGGAGAAAACAATTGTTCCACCAAGAATTCATACTTAGTTTGATCTTCTGATAGTTGTAATAAAGAAGCAATGGTAGCCATTGCATCTGCAGCTTTATTATCAATCCTTGATATTTGTGAAAACTTGATTGACACAAAATACTTTTTATAATCATCCACCATGTTCTTGTAAGGTAGCAACTTATCATCTTTAGTTTGATAATCATCATTAATTTGATTAATGACAAGTTGTGAATCACCATAGACCTGGAGCTCTGTAATCCGCCATTCCAATGCTATTTTTAATCCTATGAGCAATGCCTCATATTCAGCTATGTTATTTGTGCCAGGAAACATCAACCGATATGATCGTGAAATGGTATGTCCTTCAGGTGTAACAAAGAGAATCCCTGCCCCTGAGCCATATTGTGTATAAGATCCATCAAAATACAATGTCCATGATTTTTGAATTGTTGCTGTGAAGACATCTGCATCAGGAAACTCAATATGCATTGGACTTTCTTCTTGTAAAGGTGCTTCAGCCAACTGATCTGCAATGACCTGTCCTTTAATAGCTTTTCGATCTACATAGTGAATGTCAAACTCACTTAAGATCATTACCCATTTTGCAAGTCTCCCTGTTAAAGTAGCTCTGCTTAATAAGTATTTTAATGGATCAATCTTGGTTATTAGCTTAACTATATGAGCCAACATATAGTGTCGCAACTTTTGAGAAGCAAACACCACTACAAAGCAAGCTTTTTCTATGAAAGTGTAGTTCAATTCATGAGTTGTTAGAGTTCTGCTGATATAGTATATAGCCCTTTCTTTTCCTGTAGAATCTTCTTGTGCTAGAAATGCTCCCAAGGATACGTCTGTTGCTGAAATATAGAGTATGAGTGGCTCTCCTGGAATAGGTGGAATTAAAATGGGTGGGTGCATAAGATATTGTTTGATTTGATTGAATGTTGTTTCACATTTGTCTTCCCATTTGAATGGAACATTTTTATGCAATAAATGTGTAAATGGTAAGCTTTTGTCTGCCAGTTGAGCTATAAACCGCCTGCTGGACTGTAATCGCCCTTGCAATGATCGAAGTTGACTGATATTTCGTGGTGGCAGCATGTCCATTATTGCTTGTACTTTTTTTGGATCAACCTCTATGCCCTTTGTTGAAACAATGTATCCTAGGAGTTTTTCAGATGTAACACCGAAGACACATTTCTTTGGATTAAGTCGAACATTGAACTTCTCCATTCTGGTAAAGATTTTTGATAAGATTTCTAGGTGTTCTTCTCGTGTGTGAGATTTGGCAAGTAAATCATCAACATAGTCTTCCATAAATGTGTGCATCATGTCATGAAAAATTGTTGTCATTGCTCTTTGATAAGTAGCTCCAGCATTCTTTAACCTGAATGGCATTACATTCCAGCAATAGGTACCCCAAGGGCATGTGAATGTTGTTTTGTCTTGATCCTCTGGTGCAATTTTTATTTGGTTGTATCCCGAAAATCCATCCATTAATGAATACATTGCATGGCCAGCAGTTAAATCAACAATCATATCTATGTTGGGCAAAGGAAAGTCATCTTTGGGACAAGCCTTATTTAAATCTCTGAAATCTATACAAACTCTGATCCTTCCATCTGGCTTTGAAACAGGTACAATATTGGAAATCCATTCTGCATAGTCAATAGTTCGAATGAATCCAACATCCAAAAGCTTCTTTAATTCTTCTTTGACCAATAATGCAACATGTGGATGCATTTTTCTGAGCTTTTGCTTCACAGGTTTTGCCCCTGCCTTGATAGATAAATGATGCATTATCAGATTAGGATCTAACCCTGGCATATCAGCATATGACCAAGCAAAGTTGATTTGATTCTCCTTCAAGAATTCCATGAATTTCAGGACTTCTTCAACTGTTAATGATGCTGCAATTTGCAAAATTTTTGGCTGCTCTGCTGTACTTATATTGATTGATTCTGTTGGTTCGATCAGAATAGAAGATCTTTCATGATAATGGGAAGAGTGTCAAGTTTCTCATCCTTCAGTGCCTTAGAAAGGTTTTCACTGTCGGATTCACTCTTTATTTTTCTCTTGTTGTGATCTATCACTGCCATTTTTCGGTTTTCACCAATAGATCCATCTTTTATTTCATTTATTTTGCAGCTAAGAGACTTGACACCCTCCTTATCAAAATCATGAGTATGAAATTCTTGAATGAAACAATTGTTTTCTTCATTGGAAGAACAAAGGAAATTTATAATATCCTCATCATCATGGAATGTGGGGATATGGATAGGTGCATCAATGTCCCAATTAATAAGTTCCGGATAAACTAAAGGCATGGGATCATTAGGTTGGGTAAGGTCTTGAATTGTCAAAGTCATGATGTGGTTATCATCTTCATGATAGACAAGGTCTATGATGGTATTCTCCTGTTGATCGTCAATCACGTTAGAATCTGATTCATCCTCACTTGAGTCATGATCGCTTTGTAAAACATAATCAAGTGGAGACCTTGAACCTTCTCCTTGTATAAGAATAGGCGCATATTTGTGTATGGTATCAACTTGTTTGTCTCTCCAAAATTCATCATTATAAATGGTATCCCATTCATATTCATTGGAATCAGTATCTGAACTATTCTGCAATTGAAAAACTGATTCATGAGGTTTATCTGAGATTGATCCTTCTTCATGAGTTGATTGTGTTTGCTGTGAAGTAGAGTTTTCTTTATCTTTACCATATCCAAGTCCTGTTTTATCACTTGAATGCTTTGAAATAGGTTGAATTGGTTCCATGATTCCTTCTCTTCTTTTTCCTATAGGACCATTTCCTTCATAGCCCATTTTCTACATGATAGCGTACCCCTTACCATATTGTTCTGTAGGTAACTTAATATGCAAGAGAGAGTCATCTTCATCTTTGTATATCCAATTTAGGATGTCCCTATCTTCAGCTTCTTCTTCAGTGGTGTTAGCTCTAATGAATTTTCTATCAAACTTTGTGACTGGCACAAAATTTTGGGATGTAGAAGCTGTTGCAATATTTTGTTTTGATAAGGTTGGCTGACCATGTGACCTTGGAGAAGGAGGTAGGGTAGAAAGAGATAATGAATATTCACCAACTCCTTTGTCTTTAAAATTTAACTTAGTGTCAAGATTCTTTGTCAATTCTTGTAATTGACCTTGTAGATTGGAAGAAGAAATAACAAGAGCCTCCCTATTATGTGGCACAAAGGTATCTTGAGTTGCTTGAAGATTTGAACAAGTTTGGGTACTATTGTAATCAGCTTGTATAGTTATTTCTTGTCCATCATATGGAAACTTGATGCATTGATGATACGTGGATGGTACTGCTTGCATATCATGAATCCATGGACGACCCAAAAGTATGTTATAGGAAAGATCCTGATCTAGAACCTGACAAAATGTGTTCTTCACAACAGGTCCCACTCTGATAGGCAGTAATATTAATCCCTTAGAAGCTCTTTCTTCATCATCATATGCTTTGATAGTTATTTTCCTTCATGGATCAATAGAATTTTCTGAAATTCCCAAGGCATGTATTAGCTTTAAGGTACAAATGTTTAAACCGGCTCCTCCATCTATTAAGACACGTCTAATTCGGTGTTTATGGATCATGACTTCAAGATAAAGCGATGAATTATGTGGATGTGTCATGGAGGCATCATCTTTGTCGGAAAATGAAAGACAAGTGGGGGAAGACAAGTGTCCCACCATGGCTTGAAATTTGTTTACATCCAAATTAGTATCAACAGTTGTGTTTACAAGAGCTTCTTCTAAAATATTCTTGTTTATGGGGGATATTTTGAGAAGTTCAAGGATGGAGATTTGAGCTGATGTTTTTCTCAATTGATCAACCAAATTATATTGATTTGGAGAAGGAATAGTTGTTTTAGATGAACTCCCTTTTAAAACAACTTTTGCTTGTCCTCTCGTAGTCACATTAACCTGTTGATATTCTTGTTTTCCCTTGATTTTGATAACATTAACTCGCTGATCATCTGCGTAGATGTGACGGATTATATTGTCTTCAACATTATGTATGCTTTTGGCCTTGGTATCTGATGTTTCCCCCTTTTGATAGTTTGGTAAAGGATCCTTGAATGCTTGATGATCGTCATTGGTATGATGTCCTTCAATTGTAATGGTACCATTGTCAATTAAATCTTGTACTAGATTTTTCAAAGCTTGACAATTATTTGTCCTATGACCTTTACATTGATGATAATTGCAATAATACGAGTCATTCCATGATGGTGGTTTGACTCATGGCTCATAATCTCTTTGTGGTGGTAAGGTAATAACCTTATTATCAAGAAGCTCCTTGAGAGCAGACTCAAGAGATTGACCCAAAGCAGTAAAATTCCGTCGATTTGAAAAGAATGGAGGTCTGGACGGATTTGATGTTTGGGTATTGCCAAGATTGCTATTACCACGATTTTGATTGGTCATGCTCTCTTGCTTGGAGATTTGTCCTTGTTGATTGTTGTTTCCTTGTTGATTTGTATTTCCTTGTTGATTGGTTCGTGGAGCACTTGATAAATTAAAGACAGATGGTCTTGTTCGTAGATTATTTGCATCTACTATGCCATCATTGACAACATTTTTATTTCTATTCCAAAACCTTGTTTTATCGTTGTTATTTTGGTTTGATGTACTTGGATTATCAAGTTTTATCACTCCCCGTTTAACCAAGGCCCCTTCAATGGTGATTGCGTTTTCAATCAACTTTTCAAAGTTATGAGGACAATGAAGATTAAGCCTATAACTTAATTCTGGATCTAGGCTATTGATGAATATATCCATCTTTTCCTTTTCAGGAATAGGACAGGAATATCGTGCAAATAACCTTCTCCACCTTTACAAGAACGTAGTGAAGGGTTCTCCTACTTTTTGTTTGACTTTACAAAGATCAAGCATTGTTATCTGGTGTTGAATGTTGTAGGAGTATTGCGATATAAACTGATTTATCAACTCCTCAAAAGTTTTGATGGGTGGAGTGATCTTAGAAAGCCACTCCATGGATTGTACACCTAGACTTCGTGGAAATAATCGCATCAAGTAGGTATCGTCATAGGCGAATTCTAGACTCATGTTTCGGAAATCCCTCACATGGTCAATGGGATCAGTTTTTCCATTGTACCTATCATACTTAGGAATCTCACAATGTTTTGGAAATGGGATCATTTGAAGACTCCTATCAAATGGATAAGGAGATATGTCTTCCAAAACATACTTCTTTGTTGTACCCCCTTGCATTTCTTTTATTTGCCCTTGTAAATCTTTTATCTGTTGAGTAAGGGCACTAAAGTTAGTAGGAGGAGTTTTAGGATTCTGTTTAATCCCTTCTATGTCAAAATTGTGAGGTAACTTAGCTCCTTGATTAGCTAATGAAAGAAAATATCTTTCTTTGTTTCGTTCTAAAATCCTTTCCATAAGAGTATGGAATTGAGGATCTTGCTCTACTTCTTGAAGCTTCTCTTCTGTTAATTCGTCGAGATTAAATGTATCCTCTTCTTTTTCAGTATGGTCACCCATTTTGCTTGTAGTGGTTTCTCCCTCGTCTTTTTCCATGTGTTTTTGAGATCTCGTGAAGACAGGCATAAGTTTTGTTCCAAATTTCTACTCACTTTTGATCAAAAGAGTGAAATAGTGTAATTATGTGATATGAAAGTCAGGATAGAATGAAGATTCTATGACTTACAAAGGTTTCTAACCTTTAGCTTGTGTTGTTCCCTAATTGAAAGGATGAAAATCCTGTTGATGGGAATTTAAGCAAAAGATCTAGAAAATGATGAGTTTGCACTTTATGAAGTTTTGATCTTAGGTTTGTAAAAGGATGGATTTTTGTGATGGATGCCTAATGTAATCTAAGTTCTCTATTGCAAAATTTGATTTGGACGAGTAGAATATTCAATTGCAGGTTGGGGAATATAACTAAAACAAATACGTTGACTATGGTTATGCCTTTGAGAAAGGGCTCTTCTCTGAAAGTAAGCTTGTGAGTACAAGGGTTCTATAGCATAATCATCAGAAAGACCTCTAACACAATCATGATACCTATGAAGAAAGGTTCTATATTTAAGTAAAACTTTTCGGCTTTGATACAAAAATCGTTGCTTCTTCAATAGTTTCTTGTGGTTAAGGGGTTTCTTTGGCTTTTTGATCCTTTTGAAAACGGATTTCTTTACAAAAGTTGTGGATTTCCAATCTCGTAACATGAGAGTAATCAATGTGATAGTGAGTGTTGGATAATCTTATCTGAATTAATGTATTGAAAACACATCAAACAATTTGTAAAATAGTTGTCTTAAGTCCTATGCTAAACATCAAATGTATGATCAAAATGTTATTCAAAAATTGTTTTAACAGGTTTTACACATGATAAGCATTTCAAACAGACTCACTCTTAATTCTCAAGTAGGTCATCATAATGATCAATAGCCCACATCTTAAAACTGCGTCGACTCACACAGCCATGTCACCCCCAAAAGGGCGCCCGTGTTTTTGTCTTTTCCAGGTGCGTACTCAGAGTGACAGAAGTGGATACCAGATCCCCTGAGCAAACAATCCTTGGCAGTTATATGGTGAGTATCTTGGGGGTAGATTCTTCCCTCCCCTACACTGTGATTAATATAATGTTCAGAAACTGACTCGGTAAGATACTACACTAGGTTCTTAGTAAGGGTTTCCGTTCGGTGCGGAAAATGATAGACTCCCTCGAGAGACCTCCCTACCTTTAGAACAAAGGCTTTGGGGATGGTTATCAATGCACACTACCGTCAAATGGGATTTTCATCAACTCACCAACGTGCCTCCACAATCAAATCGTGCTCCTCTCAAAGCTATCCTAGCTCTGGTTCACTAAAACAACTTAGATAACAAAGATAATGAGCCAATTAACCTCAATTAAGGTTTTAAAATCATTTCATGCATGTGAGAAGGCTGCAATTAGTGCCATAAATGCAGTTGGTCAGCAGAGCAAACAACATAAATGAATAGTCAACTAGTGTAGAAATTAAAGGCAGGGAAGACACAGACCCAGATCCAGAACAGGACAAGAAACCTTTAACTAATCTCTTACCCAACTCCAAACCTAGTTTTGGTCCTGTGACAAGGACAGGCAACAAACGAAGACGAGGGAGGAATCAGGACAAGATCTGAATCTAGAAATTTTTAAATTTCCAAGTTTACTTCCAATTCCACTTCCGCTTGGGAAAAAAAAAACCCAAGGAAAACGAGAAATGACTTAAGGGAGAAACGAACCCAAGAGTACAAGACCAACCAAAAGATAGTGACAAGAACAAGGAAGAAGGGCGGAACCGGAATTGGGATAGAATCAAGACTTGGAACCTTACAAAAGTTCTAAGTCCATTTTCCATTCTGACTCTGTTTCCACCTGTGTGTAATGTTAATTTGTTAATCTAATTGAAAACAAAAACACAATTAACAGAACTTTTAAACTAAAGAAAGCTGAAATAAAATTAAATATAAAAGATAATTCTTCAGAAGCGTTCTGTCTTTCTCTATCTCCAGAGATTGGTTTGAAGCTGCTGCTCTCAGATTGTGTAGGGTCAGCTTCTCCAAATGGCTGTCTGCAGAATGAGTATGCAAATGAAAATCTCTATCCTATATACTGGTAAGAGTGAGAATGTTGACAGATATGGACAGGGGCTGTGGATTATGCACAGGGGTAATGGATTATGGATGCCATAATATGCTATGCTACTATTGCTATGCTATGAAAATACTGTGAATGCTATGAATGCTATGAATGCTTATACTACTTGCAGTTTGACTATAATATTCCTGCTTAAGACTTCTATATCATTTGAAGTACCCGACAGTCTTATTTATAGTTTTTCTCAGGCACAATCCCGACTGGAAAAGATCAACGGCTGTGAGGTTGTCTGGTAAGTTTGAATGGTGAGAGATGGAGAGGTTGAGAAGAAAATGGAAGAGGTTGAGAAGTTGGAGAGAAGGATGGATTCCTGTCTTCAACCCACGAGAACAAGCCTGCACAGAAACAGAGAAAATTAATTTTTCTGTTTTGGCAGTTTGTTTCATGGGTGTTGAAGATAATCCCCAAATTAATTAAATAAATAAATTTATTTAATTTCATTGATTAAATTTGATTTTTGATTTTTAGGACTATAGAAGTTTTAATTAAATATTTTGAAATATTTAATTGTGATGTGACTTTAGAAGAATCAATTAAATATTTTGAGATATTTAATTGTGAATGATATTAGAAGAATTTAATTAAATATTTTGAGATATTTAATTGTGAATGATATTAGAATCGAATTAGAGGAATTAATTAAATATTTGAAATATTTAATTGTGAATGATATTAGAATCAAATTAGAGGAATTAATTAAATATTTGAAATATTTAATTGTGGTTAATATTTAGAAGATTTAATTAGAAAAGAAGAATATTTAATCTTTATTTGAATAAAATATTCAAGCCAAGATTATTGATAATTAATATAAATAGGTCTAAACATCCCCATCCATCCTCTCATCTAAGTCAACATTGGTTCTTTAGGATTTGAACATTTTAGAGGTATAACATCATTCTCACTACCTTGGTCTTGTCAAAACAAAGGTTCACTTTAAAGTCAACATTGGGTCAAACATCTCACTCACCCCTTCATAAAATTTCATCTTTCACTTAATCCAGCTTTGCAAAATTTCAAGTACACCAACACTTTATAACTTAAACATCAAATCAAACCAACCCTCTAACTTTCCTATTTTGTATGTGAAATGCATCCTTTTTCCATGCATTTATACAAGTCAGCTATCATCCTTGAACTAGTTCATCTTGAAGGTCACAAGTCTACCCTAAATATTTACAAGTTCATAAACATCCCTTATCCTAACATCAAAACATCAAGAGAAAGTCAAAAAGTGTTGTTCCAAAATGTTTGCAAAGATCACTTCCCACATCACTCATATTTTCATCCCCCACTATCATCATTGCTCCCAAAAGACTTAGAGCATCTCTTTTACCTAGATTTGAGTCAACTAGAGAGTTCAAACATCAGAAATCCCAACACAACTCTCCCAAAGGTGACACAACATTTATGGTAAAGACTAGATCACAACACAAGAGAATCATGGAGAAAGGCAAAGTTACATTTACCTCAAGTGATCCAAATCCTTTAGAATTTGATCCAAGAAGTCAAGTTACACCATCACAACAACCATCATCATCATCAAGACCATATGGGATAGAAGATATCAAAAACAACCCATTTGAACTCACTAGGGAGGAAATTATGGAACATCAAGCTTTTGAAAATGTAGCTCCTATCTCCTTGATGTTTGTGGCACAAAATTTATGTTGCAGGGGCACCATATCACCTAGGTACAAATTCTTGTGTCTAAGTAGTCCTATGCTTTCTTATTTTAAAATGAGTCAATACATTTCATTTGCAAGCCTAAAAATGCAATAATATAAGATTATATGTAATAGAGTCGTGAAGGTAAATTCATAAAGTTTCAAGTTTATGAGTTGCATTAAGCAACGTATTTGTAATTCCACCGGTTATATGCTTTCAAAAGGTGGTTGTTTGGTAGTTGTGGGTGTTGGTGGGATTGAAAAGTTTGTAAAGTGTTATAAAATCCTTGGGGAAGCTTGAGAACAGGTTGTTGAAGCAAAAGGAAGCAATAAAGATTAAAGTTTTCTTTGTTTTCATGTAGTTTTTCACTATTTTTTCCAAACTTCCTTGTTCTTTGTAGGCCATATAGGATCCACATGTATTGTTTTCCCATCTGAACCTATAGACAAATGTTCTAATCTTCTTTTGGTGTCTTGACAAGGGTTTATTTAAACCTTTAATGCTTAAAAATCAACAAAAACTCCATATCGAGTTTCAGCAGGGATAAGGGTTTTGAGGCCATTATAATGCTCCAAAAATCATCCCACCTACTGTGATTGATTGTAACTTGGTGGGATGGTGTATTTGGATATAGGTAATTACATTCTAGGAGTATGAGGCATGTAATGATGGTTTCTTGGCTTGAACAATGAGAGTAAGGGCTGAAATTGTGTGTTTTCCCATGGAATTTGGTGGGTCAGACCTATGAAGTTGCAAACCCACGTTGTTATTGGCCAACTAAATGTTCCTTGAGCATGAGAGGGACTAAATATATATTTAGTAGCAGTTGGTTTGTTCTAGAATGGTTGGAAATGTGGAGAAACAACAAGGGTGCTCCAAAACCTTAGTTACTTAGGCTAAAATGAGGGTTTTAGGTTTGTGGATTTTCTTGAGCATTTGGGGTCTTAAGACCTAAAAATTATTTGGTTTGGAAACCAAAGACAAGAATTTTTTGAGGTTAGAAGGTCTGGTGAGGAGTTTTGAGGCAGGTCTCTTTGGAAAAGTGGCCTAATTGGAGGCCTAAAATTGCCAAAATCTCAATTTTGAAGCTTTTGGTCCAAAATAGTTATACTTGGTTCTTTGATATGTTGAATAAATTTGAAAAGGGTACTTGAATCCATGTTATATTTCTTAGGTGTTTTGGGAAGTTTTGGACAAAAGGCTGAAAAATAGGTTTCCCGATACTACAAAGAAGGCTAGTGTTAACAGGTGAGTTTTGAAGATTTTGTTGAATCTGACTTTGAGATTGAATTTAAATGGCTCAATTTTCATAATATGCATGTTGAGGGAATTTTTTAGGGTCTTGGTGGAGATTTTTAGTTGTTTTTCAAAATTGAAGGGTTTAGACCCTTGAGGGTGAGTTGATGCCTAGCAGGTTGGAAGCATTGTAAGGAGAAGTTCTTTGTTTTAGAATTGATTTTCCATTATTGAGTTGGATCTTCACCTTGACTTTGAATCATAGTGGTATCAGAGTAGGGAGTAGATTTTTTTTGCATTTTTCAGGTTGAAGAAGAGGCAAGGTTGACAAGATGCCTCCAAAGAAGAATGATATGGCTAAAGAGATGAAGGAGATGAAAGATAGGCATGCAAGAGAACTCAGAGAGTTGGAAGAGAGAATCATAGCCTTGGAGATAAAAAAAGAAGGAAAGTGGAAGAGAGTGAGATAGAAGAAGAGGAAGATGAGGATTTTGAAGATGTGGAAGAAGAGCTTACTCCATAGGATCAAAGAATTGCAAAGTTGATGAAGGAAGTGAAGACTGACAAGCCTAAGGTAAAACTTGATGTTCCTAAGTATGGTGGTAGTTTAAATGCTGAAGAAATGCTTGATTGGATTGCTGCATTAGATAACCATTTTGAATGTGATGAGGTTCCTGGAGAGCAAAGAGTCAAGATTGCAAAGACTAAGTTGCAGGGCCATGCTTTGGTATGGTGGGATTACTTTCAATCTGAGAGGAGGAAACAAAGAAAGTCTAAGATCACATCATGGGAAAAGATGATATCAAAACTCAAAGGTAAATTCTTACCCAAGGACCAGCAAGTTCAATTTTTTAATAGATTGCAAAACTTAAGACAAAGGGAAATAGACATTAAGTCTTATATTGAAGAGTTTTATAAACTAATTTTGAGATCTAGTCATCATGAGAATGAAGATGAAAAAGTTTCAAGATACATGGGTGGTTTAAGATTAAACATACAAGATGAATTGGTTTTGGCTAACCCTAGAAATTTAGAGGAATTTTATCAAATTGCAATCAAGGTGGATGAGAAAATGAAGAGAGGGAAAGACAAAGCAGTTAGAGGCAGAGGTAATGCATCAAGAGGAAGAGGATCCATGCCTAATTCAAAGTCAACCAATGATAATCAAGATGCCATGAAAGGTCAAGAGCAATCTGATTTCAGAGGTGGGTGGAGAGGCACAAGAGGCAGATTTGGAGGAGGTAGGAATTCTAACAATGTGTTTTCAGGTAGGTGTTATACTTGTAATGAATTTGGCCATCCATCTTTCAAATGTCCTAAGAAGATTGGTGCTTCATCAAGTGGAAGTAAAGGTGAAAAAAGGGTTCAACTAGTGCATGAAGATGAAGAGAGTGTGACTTCACCTGTAGTGAACCTCACATCAGAAGTTGGAGAGAATTTGATGATTAGAAGAACATTGCTCAAGGTACCAATCCCTAAAGAACCCCCACAAAGGAAAACACTCTTCAGAATCAATTGCAAGGTACAAGGTAAAGTATGTAAGATAGTAGTGGATTCAAGCTCAACTGAAAACATGGTTTCTTGTGAAATGGTGAATAAACTAAATTTGAAAAGAATCCCTCATGATTTTCCCTACAAGGTATCTTGGTTAAGTGATGGTCAATCATTGTTAGTGAATGAGCAAGCTATTTTAGATTTTCAAATAGGTGAGTATAAAGAAAGTGTTATTTGTGACATTCTACCAATGGACTATTGTCACATATTCCTTGGAAGACCATGGCAGTATGATAGGTGTGCTATGTATGATGGGAGAGAAAACAAGTATAGAATCATGAAAGATGGTCAAAGGTTTGTTTTAAATTCTTGGGTAGAGGATGAGAAAGGTAAGGAAAAGGTTATTATGTGTGGGATGAAAGAGCCTAGAAATGTTGTGAAAGAAAACAAAATAGTAGATCCTAATGTTGTTTTGAGGATTAACAATGCAAGAACAATAGGTCACAAGGAAAATACAGAGGTAAAGGAGGTAAGGACAGTGAATTTTCAAGACAAGGTGATGGTAGGAAGCATTGAATGACCTATGGTTATGCATGAAGTTGAGAAACAATCAAATTTTGTTGGTACAATGAGTGGAAAGGTTGAGAGGACAGTGATAAATCAAGTTAATGAGGCAGTGAGTAAAGGACAAGCAAAACAGGGCAGACAAGACAATTGCAGACCTGAGCATGAAAGGAAAGTGAGGACAAATCAAAGGAACACTAACATATGCTTGTTGGCAGGTACAATGCAGGGTAAACAATCACATCTTGGTCAGAAAAAGGATACAAGACAGTTGACTGGTCTAAGGACAGATTGCAAGGCCAATGCACATGTGGATGCACTCCAACAAGTTAGAAGTGCAAGGCAGAATAAGAAGATAGGAAAATATGGAGCACAAAGTAGCATGGGTCAATGGAAATGGCCTGTGGAACAATTGAGTTTCAATCCAACTTAGACTTATTGGTACCATCCACAATTCATGTGGCATGAATTCTTCTTAAAGGGGGTGTATGGTGCAGGGGAACCATATCACCTAGGTACAAATTCTTGTTTCTAAGTAGTCCTATGCTTTCTTATTTTAAAATGAGTCAATACATTTCATTTGTAAACCTAAAAAGGAAATAATATAAGATTATATGTAATAGAGTCATGAAGGGAAAGTCATAAAGTTTCAAGTTCATGAGTTGCATTAAGCAACATATTTGTAATTCCATCGGTTATATGCTTTCAAAAGGTGGTTTTTGGTAGTTTTGGGCATTGGTGGGATTGAACAGTTTGTAAAGTGTTATAAAATCCTTGGGGAAGCCCGAGAATAGGTTGTTGAAGCAAAATTAAGCAATAAAGATTGAAGTTTTCTTTGTTTTCATGTAGTTTTTCACTATTTTTTCCAAACTTCCTTGTTCTTTGTAGGCCGTACAGGCTCCACATGTATTGTTTCCCATTTGAACCTGTAGATAGATGTTCTAATCTGCTTGTGGTGTCTTGACAGGGGTTTATTTAAACCTTTAAGGTTTAAAAGTCAACAAAAACTCCATACCGGGTTTGAGCAGGCATAAGGGTTTTGAAGCCATTATAATGCTCTAAGCATCATCCCACCTACTATGATTGATTGTAACTCGGTGGGATGGTGTATTTGGATATAGGGAATGACATTCTAGGAGTAGGAGGCATGTAATGATGGTTTCTTGGCTTGAACAATGAGAGTAAGGGCTGAAATTGTGTGTTTTCCCATGGAATTTGGTGGGTCAGACCTATGACGTTTCAAACCCACGTTGTTATTGGCCAAGTAAATTTTCCTTGAGCATGAGAGGGCATAAATATAGATGTCTAAGCAGTTTTTTTTTCTAGAATGGTTGGGAATGTGGAGAAACAATAAGGGTGCTCCAAAACCCTAGTTACTTAGGCTAAAAGGAAGGTTTTAGGTTTGTGGATATTCTTGAGCATTTGTGGTCTTAAGACCTGAAAAATATTTGGTTTGGAAAGCCAAGATAAGAATTTTTTGAGGTTAGAAGGTCTGGTGAGGAGTTTTGAGGCAGGTCTCTTTGGAAAAGTGGCCTAATTGGAGGCCTAAAACTGTGAAAATTTCAATTTTGAAGCTTTTGGTACAAAAGAGTTATACATGGTTCCTTGAAATGTTGAATAACTATAAAAAGGGTACTTGAATCTATGTTCTATTTCTTAGGTGTTTTGTAAATTTTTGGAGAAAAGGCTAAAAAATAGGTTTCCCAATACTACAAGGAAGGCTAGTGTTAAAAGGTGAGTTTTGAAGATTTTGTTGAATCTGATTTTGAGATTGAATTTAAATGGCTCAATTGTCATCATATGCATGTTGAGGGACTTTTTTAGGGTCTTGGTGGAGATTTGTAGTTGTTTTGCAAAATTGAAGGGTTGAGACCCTTGAGGGTGAGTTGATGCCTAGTAGGCTGGAAGCATTGTAAGGAAAAGTTCTTTGTTTTAGAATTGATTTTCCATTATTGAGTTGGATCTTCACCTTGAATCTGCATCAATTTAACACAAGGTTTCAAAAACCTGTCGCTAGGGCTAAATCAAACCTACATTCCTAGTATTGCAACAAACCTTGCTAAAGACTTTGGTCATGCTCTTTCATTTGAAAACAATACACTTTTAGGAACACTTGAAACCAATCCTCCATCTAACATAACCACTTGGACACCTATCTTTGGTTCTCCTCCCATTCCTAAAGATCTTAAATAGATATACACACCTCTTGATCTTCATTACTCGACCACGAATTTGACATATCGAGGGAATCCCTCTTCATCAGCATCTATGAGTATCACAAGTGTTCCTACCATCACACAAAGCAGTGTAGATCAAGTATCTCAAAACAATGGGCAAGGGCATATCAATACCATACCAAAAATTCAACCCTTGAAGCAAATAGGGACATCCTACCCAACCCTACCAGTGAGTTCATCCATACCATTAGTTTCACAAAACACATCCACACCATCCATCAACAACCCATCTCAAAGAAATCCCTTGGTAAAAAACCCTGTCAACATAGGTAATACATCCCTAACACAAGGAAATCCTCAAAACATGGGACAAGGTAATATTTTCAACCAATGGAATCAAGGTCCTAGTCTGTCATTTCCATCACATAATCTAATGGAGCCATCCTCATCTTTTTCCACAGTCCCCTTTACTATGCCCAATCAAACAGGATCTCAAACATACATTCCTCTACCTTATTCTACCATCTTACAAGGAATTTTGAAGCAAGGGAATCCCAAAAATTTCATCACCAATCCATTACCCCTTCAAAACATCAATAACCATAATCCTCCATAGATGTATCAACAACCACCTGATCTCACATTACAAGTGCATGCCTTAGATTTACAACAAGCACAACAAGCCTATCAATAAGTAGCCCTAGCACAACAACAACAAGCAACAACACAACAAGCAGCCTTAGCACAACAAAAATAACGACAATAACAACAACAAGTAATGACACAACAAACAACCTTAGCACAACAACAACAACAACAACTACAACAAGCCGCTTTAGCAGCAAAACATGCAACCTTAGCACAACAACAACAAAAACAAGAAGCAACCTTTGTAGCACAACAAGATGCACAACAACAATATCAATCCCATCAAGCATCCTTAGTCACACAACAACAACAATAGGCCCAACAACAAGCCCTAGTGGCACAACAACAATAACAAGCTCAATAACAAGCCTTACTAGCCCAACAATATGCCCAACAACAACAACAAGGTTCCTATTATAGTCCTCAATCAAATATTGTCAATCCAAACATATTAGGAACATATACATCGATACCCAAATCATCATCACTAAATATTACATCACCATACACCCCATACAATTCATCTGTCATCCCATCATATGTTCCTCCACCCAACCCGCAAGACAATCTAGCATCACAATTTAAAGCACTCTCACAAGAATTGTAGGACCTTCGCATGGGTAAGGAAAAGAAACCCCATACACAAAAAAAAATTCCATATCCATTTGATCAAAATAGTGCAATGGTACCATTCCCTCTTAGTTTTGAAATCCCCAAATTTGATAAATATAAAGGGAGAGGAAGTCCTGTGGACCATATCAAAGAATTTAATGTTATTTGCATGGAGGTGGCCAACATTGATTCTTATCTAATGCGCCTATTCCCTTGAAGTTTAATAGGTCTTGTTATGGATTAGTTTTCTCATTTTCCTCCTAGTATCAAAACTTCCCAAGAAATCATTGACAAATTCATTAATCATTTTTCCTTCAATGTTGACATGGACGTCAGTCTAGAAGAATTATACACTCTCAGACAAAACAAAGGGGAAACTTTTGCTAATTTCTTACAACGATGGAGACAAAGAGCTAGTAAAAGCAAGTGGCCTCTTCCCGATGAACAACAAGTGGGAATCATCATAGCTAATTTAGATCCAGATCTATCTTTCCACTTGAAAATGCAGTGCATCACATCTTATGACGATCTTGTCCCTAGTGCCCTTAACATTGAAAGAGCTCTAATCTCACAAGGAAATACTCAAGCTTATAAAAACAACCATCCCTCAACTAGTTCAAATGACAAGCCTCGTGTCTGGGAAAAGAACAAAAACGTAGCAAATGATAGTGTGGTGGATGCTAAGGCAATTTAAAGTTCTCCTAGACCTAATAACAATCAAGTTGCTAACATCTAACCAACTGTGTAAAAAACAACACCTCAGAAAAATCACATCAATAACACTAACATGCAACAAAGGTGAACCCCTAACAGGAACAACTATCCCAAATGCAAGTTTACACAGCTATAAGAACCTATCAAAATAATCATGAAGAAGTTGGTAGATTTAATTTTGGTAACACTTCCCAACTTTGAAAACTACCAAGAACCACAAGAGAAACCATCTTGGTACAATGAGCATGATCTTTGTGACTTTCAAAAAATCAAAGGACATAAAACAACAAATTGCATGAAACTTAAGAATATCATTCAAGATCTCATAGAGAACGACACCATATCTATTGACGTACTAGATGAGAATCAATATCTTAAGATATACAAGAACCCTATGTCGGATCATAACAAAGCAAAAAACAATGGAAAAGCTAAGGATTACAAAAATGTATAACATACCTACTCCAATGTAGTTTCCTCCTATGATAGTGTCATTACTGTTGTCACCATCAAAGGAGCTAGTACGAAATGTGGAGTCACCACACTACGTGGAAAAATAACCATTCAAGGAGTCCCATCTCAATCTAGGACACAACCTACTTTTCCCACATCTAATCCTAGCAAGTACAATCTTCTAGATCAACTTAAGTAGACCCCCGCATAGATATGAATCTTGGAACTCTTAAGGGTATCCCCCACTCATAGAGAAATATTGGAAAAGGCTTTGTCTGAGTCATTCATTCCTGAGAATATCGATACCAATCAGTTTAAAGCAATGGTAGGGCATATCACCAACCATCTTCTCACCTTCTTCGAGCAAGACCTGCCATCACAACCATCTCATAACCGTGATTTACACCTTGAGGTTATCATTCATAAAAATAAGGTCAAAATAATCTTAGTAGATGGAGGTGTTGGTTTGAACATTTGTACCCTTCAGTTGATCAAACATCTAAGCTATCTAGAAGATACTATTGAGAAGATGAAGAGTACCACCATCAGAGCATATGAAGACCAAGAATGGGTATCACAAGGAATCATTGCACTTCCCATCCAAGTGGGACCTCTTATTTCAGAAACTGCATGCCAAGTGCTTGATCTTGATCTTCCCTATAACATCCTACTTGGCCGACCATGTATCCATGCTCTAAAAGTTGTAGCCTCGACCTATCATCAATGTGTGAAGTTTCCTTTCGAAGGCAGAGAAATCACTATTCACAGAGACCCTAAGCCTTTTTACTACTACAAAATGTTGAAGCCAATTTCTATAAAATACCCCAAATACCTAAAAATGATGAAGGGCCTACACCATCAAGCTCATTTGTTGACCCATCATCCCTGGCCTCTAACTCAGCAACAAAAATTTCCATTGTGCAGAGTATACCCAACATCAAAGCAGTGATCTAGGATGATGGTTGTGGAAACTAAAAACTATTGAAAGACAATTTTGTCTTAGGAGAGTTACCTATTTCTCCTCAATCTCATGGGAAACTCACACCTAGCACCAAAGAACCTGAAACAATCAAGATGATAGCTACTACCTTCACCAAGTGGGGGGATTTGAACCAAGAAGATGTCAATGAGGAAGTTATCTCTAAACTCCTCTATCAAGATGAATGATCCTCTATCAAGATGAATGACCTATCCCTATTCTTCCCATGAAAGATGACAACAAAGGCTTACAACTCATGCAAAATTGGGGATACAACAAGAATGAAAAGCTAGGACATAATGAAAATGGTTTGCTAGAACCCATTGTTCTTGAGAAATGATTAAAGAATCTTGGTCTAGGTTGTACTACTAGCAAGGTCAAAGTTATTGGCAAATGTATTTTAACTAAACGAGTTGAGGCTTCCTCTTGGTTACCTACATCATGTGATACAACCTTAGATGAATTTTCCCTTGATGTTGCAGACCTATTTGAAAATAACCTCTTTATGATATCCATAACATCCTTTGTCCCAAGTAGCTAACCAACCAAAATACACCTAGTATACCCACAACATATTGACATGGACCAACAAGGACCACCGATTCTAGATTTATTCAAAAATGATGAAGCGATCTCAGAATTCATGGGACTTTGTGACAACTTATCATGGGAAGATCACAAAGCAAACTTTGACATAGAGATCGACACAGGGGCATACTATAGGGAGATGATTGAATCCTTCAGTCACAAAATTAATGAAATGAAACTAACATGCAAATCCTTGAGTGAAAACCACCTAGTGGCACTCTCTGATCCTAAAATAGTAAAAAAAGGATGCATCTAATGGTGAAAACCTCTCTGAGACACCCAAAGATGAGGGATTCAATCTCCCCCTTAGTGCAATGCATCCAAAAATGTTAGTAGTGCTAGCAGAAAAGGCCACTCTGGTCAATGTGGGAACATAAGAAGCACCTAAGATCACCTTCTATGTTGAATCCTTGTTGGATGAAGAACAAAATAGCCTAGCAGCATTCCTCAAAGAGCGAAGATCTAACTTTTCATGGTCATACACCGATATGCCAAGCCTTGATCCAAAAGTGGTTGTATATCACCTAGTATTTTATCTTGAAGCCAAGCCAGTTAAGCATAAATTAAGGAAGATGCACCCACAAATAGAACTCTTGGAGAAACTAGAGTTATAAAAGCTTCTTGACGTTGGATTTATCTGACCGATAGATTATCCTAAGTGGGTTTCAAACCTAGTACTAGTCTCAAAACTCATTGGGGACATCAAAATATGCACTGATTTTAGAGACCTAAACAAAGCATGCCCAAAGGATGATTTCCCTCTTCCTAACATCAATCTCATCGTAGAATTAACAGTAGGGCATGAAATGTTATCACTCAAGGAAGATCAACATAAAACTGCATTCACTTGTCCATGGGGAACCTATTGCTGGAACATGATGTCATTCAGGTTAAAGAATGAAAAAGCAACCTATCAAAGAGTAATGACCCTCATCTTTCATGACATGATCCAAAAAATAGTTGAAGATTATGTGGATGATATTTTGGAAAAATCAAGGAAGAGAAGTGAGCACATACAAGTCTTAGGACCTATCTTTGACAGGCTTGAAGAATACAAGGAACAATTGAATCTGAAAAAGTGTTTCTTTGGGGTCACATCAGGGAAACTCCTTGGATTCATCATCTCACAAAGAGGGATAGAAATTGATCCAACAAAGGTAAAATCCATTCTAGATATGGAAACACCGCAAACACTGAAGTAGATGAGAGGGTTACAAGGAAGGTTACAGTCCATTAAAAGGTTCATAGCACAACTATCAGATAAAATCCACCCAATTTTGCATCTTCTCCATAAAGGGATAACCTATAAGGTTGATGACAAGTGTGATAAATCTTTCCAATAGAGCAAACATTATCTACTAACACCTCCAGTGCTCATGCCATGAATACCAAACAAACCCTTGATCCTATATATCTCAACAACATCAGTAGCACTAGGAGCTTTTCTGGCACAACATGATGAAAATGGAAAGGAAAGGGCTATCTACTATATCACCAGAACCTTGGTGGGATATGAGATGAACTATTCACCCATTGAGAAGTCATGCCTAGCAGTTTTTTTTGCTTCACAAAAATTCAGACACTACATGCTATCACATCAAATTAAGCTCATTGCAAATATTGATCCACTCAAATACATGTTATCCAAAGAAAATCTCACAAGATGAATGGCTAAATGGGTGATGATCTTAACATAATTTAACCTAGAGTTTGTGGAGCACAAGGAAATCAAAGGACAAGTGATCGTAGACCAACTGGCAGAAGCACCCATCTATGTGGAGAACCCCTTGGTATCTGAATTCCCTAACGAATCAGTGCTCCTTATCAATCTCATAGCTCAGTGCAAGATGTACTTTGATGGATTGTTCACCCAACATGGATTTGAAGTAGGAATTATTTTCATCACCCCCAAGGTGATTGTATCCCAAAGTCATACAGGCTATCATTTCCCTGTACTAACAATATTTTTTAGTATGAAGCCTTAGTCACAGGTCTAAGTATAGTAATTGAGTGGCAGATTCAAGAGATGAAATTTTATGGAGACTCACTGTTGGTTATCAACCAAGTCAATGATGACTATCAAACTAAAGATGACAAGCTTACTCCTTACAAAAGGATGGTGGAGAATCTCAAAGACCTTTTCATAGACATAACTTTTGAGCAAATTCCTTGCCTAAACAACAAAGCGATAGATGCCATGGCAATGATCGGATCACTATTAGACATGCCAAACAACGTCCTCCAATGTGAATTCTTGGTAGAACAACTTCTCATACCAAATTTCAAAATCCCTGAATCTAAATTCATGTGTGTCATTGTTTCTCCTGGATCCCCAGGGTATCATGACATATTCACTTACCTAAGCAGAGGAATCCTCCCTTCTAATATCACCTTGAACCTTAAAAAGACCTTTGTTAAAAAGGCATCCTGATTTGTGATCCTAGGTGATACCCTTTACCATCAAAGCACTGAAGGGACATTACTACGATGTATTAACCAAGAGGAAGCCTTAACTCCTTTAACATAAGTACACGATGGAATATGTGGGTCCCATTCTAGCGGTATGATATTAGCTAAGAAACTATTGGGGACAAGGTACTATTGGCCAACCATGGAAAAAGAAGCTCACCAGTATGTGCAAAAATGCATCCAGTGTCAATAGCATGGGGATCTGATTCATGCTCCAGCTCAAGAATTGTATCCAATGATCACACCTTGGCCTTTTTCGCAATGGGGACTTGACCTCATAGGTAAAATTACCCCAACCTCATCCAATGGCCACAAGTTTATCATAACCATCACTTTGTACTTTACTAAGTGGGTAGAAGCTATTCCTATGACCTACATAATGGGGAAACAATTGAAAAGTTTATCCTGAACTACCTTATCTGCCATTATGGTGTCCCACAAACCCTAATCTCAAACAATAGAACACCCTTTAAGAATCAGGATGTAAAAGAACTATGCCAAAGATTTAATATCCAACACCGATTCTCTACCTCGTACTATCCCCATGGTAATGGCTAGGTTGAGGCTACGAACAAGACTATCCTAAATATCTTGAAGAAAACAGTGAATGAAGCTGGCCATGACTAGCATATGTAGCTAAATCCAAATCTTTGGGCTTATCAAACTAATATACGCATGCCAATAGGTGCAACCCCTATCTCCTTGGTCTAAGGATCAAAATCTATCCTACCTATTGAGGTTAAGCTCCCATCATTGTGAGTATCATTACAAAACCTGATTACTAAGGAATAATATAGAGTGTCTTGGCTGAATGAACTATAATTACTAGATGAGCGTCATCTTGACACCCTCAATCACTTGCAAGTATATCAAAACTAGCTGAAACAAAGCTATAACAAGAAGATCAAATTTTGGTCATTCCAAGTAGGGGATCTTGTCTTGAAGCAGAATCATAAGAACCTTCCAGATCAAGACAGCAAAGGAAAGTTTGAACCTAACTGGTTGGGTCCCTTAGTCATCATGGTAAGCTATAGATTAGGAGCATACCAACTGTTAACACCTGAAGGTGAACCCTTGCAAGAGACAACTAACAACTTGCATCTTAAATTTTTTTATGCCTAGTCTTGAAGGGTGTAAAATCTAAAAATCCAAAAACAGATCAAAATCCAAAAAAATGGGAAAAAGGGATTAAAAAAGTAAAGAAAAAAATCATCCTCTAGTGAAAACCACTTCGATGGCGCTTTGGGAAAGTACCTTGGTGAAAACTTGGCAAACAAGCGCCTTGCGTAAATAAAGCACCTCCAACTATTCTTTGGCTCTTTTGTCCTATCATTATTTGCACTACCATTCATCCCCTACCCACATCCTTATCATAACTTGATATTATGAGGTATCATAAACCCTTTAGTACTACATGGCATATCCCAAAGGTCATTATGTCCTGCCTTTATCGAAGTAGTCTAACATGTCATAGTGGGGGACTTTCGTTATGGATCATATCAGGTTCTTATATATCTTGAGGTCATCGAAAATATTATCTCAAAAACCCCAAAAACATTCGTAAAACAATTATTAGAAAATCCCAAAAACATTTACAAAATCCTTCTATAGTGAACATCCAAAAATATTCAAAAAATTGTAAAGTCAAAATCCAAAACATTTGAAAAACATCAAAATCCCTAAAAAGGTTGAACATCAAAAATCCAAAAAATTGGTCCCCTTGTTGAACTACATTATCTCTGAGCTTGAATGTAGGCAAGGCTTATCTTTAATCATCCCTCAAGACACCCTAGGTCAGTCCTTTAGGAGTCTGTCATAATAAACTGACTTTTCCATCACTGTTCATATCTTCATCTTGTTAATAGGTTGAGTAAGTCAAACTATGTGGTCTCTACATGTATAACACAGGCAAGGCTTATCTTTGATGAGCCCCTGAGACCCCTAGGATATGTCTTTTAGGTTAGGTTCTTGGTCAAAACTTTTGAAAAGCACAAAAACATCCAAATATCTTGAAAAAACCTTAAACATCCAAATATCGAAAAATCCCTAAACATCCAAATATTTAGAAAACAAAAAAACAATAGAAAACATTCAAAACCCCTAAAAAACCTCAAATATCTCAGTAAACCTTAAAACAACCTTAGAAAATAAAAAACAAAAACATTCGCATAAACTTTCAAAAAGACCAAAAAAAACCTCAAAACATCTTAAAATACCAAAAACATTGAAATATTCCAAAGAAAATCCAAAACTCATCCATCCCATCTTGCTTTCATGCAAAATAAACTTTCATCCACAATAAATCAGTCATCACTTCACCCTTTGGCGAAACAAGTAGAAAAAAGCATAGCAAGTCGTAAAGTGAGAACCTATTTGTCAAAATCTAAAGTCTAAATCATAGGTAAATATGTCAGTGAAGTGTATGTCAACAACTCATTTTAGCATCATCATCCCAACATAAAACAACCTCTGATCAATATGTCTTAGGATGTATCCTTCGTGCGATAGGCATCAATATCAAATATCACCTTAGCTAAATTAAACTAGGAAAGAGATATAGATAACACTAATTGTTTATCTTTGATCTTTTCTTTTGATTTATCTTAATGACCTATTCCATCAATGATGTCTCTCAAAATGATTTAGAGAGAAAGGAATGGGACATCAAGCACTATCTTTCATTTTTCTATGCTTGTGGATTCTCTTGTAAAATAATCTTGGCACATACTTGCTTAGTTGTGTGTAGGAAGGTTGTTTTGAGTACGTTGTTGACTATTACGTATGCTTTGGTCCTATATTCTAAGCTTCTAACTTGCATCCCAACGAGGTTTTTGTATGTCAAGGTGTGAACAAGAATTATCCTATCTGTTTGTTGAGTCAAAGTCCATTACACTAGATACAACGTCGTCCTAGTTATTAATACCTTGATGCATCGTGTCTATGTGTTATATCAAACAATAAGGAATGATGAAAATCCCAATCCTGAAATGTGAGCAACTCATCATCCTGCATTCATCCTCATTTTGCATTGTCTCGTCACCATCTCTAATAAAGTATCGATGGATCAAAGACTTGTTGGATTTTTTGAAGCAATCATCAAAATCAACGGTCATTCTTTATTCTTCTATTTTCTCTCCATGCTAACCTGGTATCATGGTAGTCAACAAAAACATCATCAATGCATCCACCCTACATCCACAAACCATCAACATACATGCATCTCATAATCATAGCATAAACCATAAATCATCCATCAGTATAATCATTGCATATCACATCAGACATCCTACATTATCATTTGAGTTGTGATGAATAATATAGATTTGTTATTTTGAATATCTTAAATCATTGCATCACATATCATACACATACATTGCATTATCATTTACATTCATACATTCATATGCATACATCATCATCATAAAATGCATAGAAAATAGAAAAAAATGAAATACATCCACATCATTTGCATCCATAACATTTTCATCATTCATCCCATAGCATATCATAAAAATATACTAAAAAATAACATAACATTGCATCCATCCATCACATATCATTCCATATCACATAGGCATAATTAAAGTGCATCCATACATCATCAAATATAAGCATCTCATATCATATGCATCATAAGCATGAAATAAGATGAACACATCATATAAAATCCTTCGTATCATATATATATATATAAAATGAATGTCATGATACAAAATCTGGATAGTGTATGTATAAACATCATAAGTAAAATATCCATGAGGCTATCAAAAAGGATCCCATGAATGTATCTCTGTGGTAAAGAATGGGGAAAGAAAATAAAAAAGTGTCTATACGTAAAAGCTAGCTTTGATGGCTGCTACCCTCTCCGACTTGCCTCTTAAGCTGATCCTCAGCTCTCAGTTGTACATCACTACACTCTGACCTACCTCTCAGGTTGATCCTCAGTTCTCAGTTGTACATCACTACACTGCAAAAAATTAGGCTATCTAAGTTCTTCCGGTACATCCTAATGGTAATGCTTCCTCTAAAATGCAGCCTCTGTCATGACCTCTCTATATAATCTTTCTAAAACAGTCCTACCATGTGTGGCCACCATCATAGCCTCTATCTATTGGCATTGGGAAACCTCCTGATCCCTCTCTATGGTCACGACCTATACCCATTGTGATGCCTAATCTCTCTCGGTCGTGATGCCCATAACCTGTTGTTGTGCCTAGTCCCGCTCAGTAGTAATAGCCAAAATCTACTGGCAGGCCTGATCTCGTTCACCAGTCAAAATCTGCACCTATTGCTACAACTGCTATATCTGTACATGTATGGAATCTGGTGGTAGTGGCGGCACTTCCTGCTGCTGAATTGGAGGTTGTTGTCCAAGTAGTGGAGCCCCCAAAACTTGACCATCCTGGCCATCTTGGCCACCTTGTCCTCTACCTTTGGCCCCCTTCCTCTGGGACTCCCTAATGGAGGAGCACCCATTAGATTTGTCCAATGCCACAAAGGTGCGAACCAAGCATCATAAGCAGGCGTAGTCTCTGCTACCGCTTGACCCAGATCATAGGACCAAGGCTGAGCCACTAATTTTCTAAAACTATCAACTGCCTCGGGAGTTGGAATGGTTTGTCCCCATGTGGGAACCTCTCGAGTTGACCTAGCAAAAATGGCCCTATAAGCATCATCTGGCTTGCCCCAGACCTCCCCAAACTATCGAGCTACCCTTTCTGGTAAGTATCTCTCGATGATGGTGTGCTCACGACCCTTCCTATATTGGGTTTTCCTAGAAAAGTATAATTGTTGCACGTCATCATACCATGGTGGCATCTGTAGCCATGGGTGCCATCGAAAAACTATCATATCATACATAACCTGTCACCAATATAGGAGCTCAACATGTTTAGTGTGCCTCAATTTAATCACACCTATGTACTGCCAAATCACAAGATCATCTGGCTCCACATTTTCCATTTGCACAATAGGTTGAAGCACGACGATATGCTCCCACACACAAATATGAAGCAGAGTCACACCTGCACCAATGGCTCTCCCATCACAGTAAATGAAATCTTGCATGTCATGATATGTTGGGATATTCTTAGATGTTGTGGATGTGTTGCTGATATGTGGTTGTCATTGATGTCAACACTATTAGCATTTGGTGTATCTATTGCTGTATATGTCGAGGATATTGAGAAAATTATAAGAAAAAGTGTTCTAGGTTACTAGTGGAATTGTGTAGGTCATGAAGGCATTTTTTTCTGCACGTAAAAGATTAGCTGATGTGGATTAAAGGGTTTATTGTTGAGTATGTCTAGATCATCTACTAGAAGTTTCAAAGGTCTACGTGAATTTCTGTGTGAGTTATGGTCTGACAGTTTTTTGTTGGTCTTTGTCAGTGTTCCTAAATGAAGATTGTGTGATTTTGGTTATCTCAGTTGTTGTGGATGCTTCTCTATTGTTTCTTGGTGTTCTCAGATGTCTCTACTTTATTCTCTATCTTTGTGGTATGTCCACTTGATCCAGTGAGCTCGTGATTGAATATCTTTTCTTGCGCATGTTAATTTTTTCATGTTCCTGGCTAACATGTTGCGGATGTTCGAGGTTAAATTAATTAAAGTATTGGAGATATTAATTTGGGTCTCCACTATGTTATGGCTGACCTTGGTGGGTTCGCATTAAAATTTAGCTATTAATTTGGGCTGACAATGCAAATATAATTTATTTTTCTGGCCAACCATGTTGTGATGAAATCTCCTGTAGCAGATATATAAGAGTGACTGTGTGATCGGTGTAAAGTATGCTTCGTTTGCTCCTATATGCGTATGTGCAAATATCATTACTGAGCATAGTGTGAAGAATATTGTGCAAAGTGTGAAGAAGCTTTGAGCTTAATTGGAACTGTAATCAGGCTTGAGCATAAGCTATTTTCTCAGTTCATACCCTCCAGAATTTTAATCCAACTTTTTTGGGCAGTGAGCCCCTTTTGTAATTGAGCAATGAGCTCTAGGTAGTGTGGCTGAATGCATGTGCATTCCCCTTATTGTTTTTTTTCATTATAATTTTAACAGGGTATAATCTTGTGGACTAACATCCACTGTGGTTTTTCCCCTAACAGGGTTTCCATGTAAAAAATCTTGGTGTTCTTTGTCTCTCTAATGTGTTAATTGCTTGTGGTTAATTGCTTATTCATCAGATCTAAGATTAAGGTTAAGTTAAGTTAGAAAAGTTTAAATTTATGTGACAACTGATTCACCCCTCCCCCCTCTCAGTTGTTTGTCCTTGTTTTTCCAACAATTGGTATCAGATCATGTTCCTCTGAAGAATTCTAATAGCTTGAGGTGATCTGGGATGGAAACATTCAAGAAGGACAGTCCTAGATTTGATGGCACTAACTATTCACTGTGGAAAGTCAGGATGCAATTTCATTTGTAGTGCATTGGTGGTGCTTATTGGAAGATTACAAGAGATCAATATACTATTCCTCAGAATGATCCCTCCTCTGCTGATGAGATCAAAGATGTTGAAAGTAATACTAGAGCTATGGAAGCATTGGTGAGTGCTCTAACAGATTCAAAGATGGCTAATGTGATAGATCTGCAGAAAGCTCATGAGATCTGGATGAAGATGGAAACTGTATGAAGGAGATACACAGGTGAAGATGGCTAAGCTACAGAGCTTAAAAGACAAGTATGAGAATTTGAAGATGGGTGAAGATGAAAATATTACTTCTTTTATGCAAAGAGTAAATGAAATAGTGCTAGGTATTAAATGTGTCGGTGGTTCAGTGAGTGAGGATGAAATTGTGGCTAAGATAATTAGATCCTTGCCTCCTTACAAAACGAAGGTTCATGCTATTGATGAATTTATTTTTGTAAACAAGATGACAAGAGATACACTGATAGGGAAACTTGTTGCTTTTGAAATAAGTGAATTTGGTGAATCTACACCAAAAATTGAATCTGCATTCAAAGCTACTGTATCTAGAAGTTACAGGCAAAGATATAGTCCAAGAGAGAGCTCCAAAAAGATATCTAAATATGATGAAGAACTGAAACAACTCGAAGAAAAAGAAAGAGAAGTACAAGAATTGGAAGCACTGATTGCAAAGCAAGAAGGAAGAGGAAAAGGTAAGTATGAAGATGTATTTCCTATTAAATGGTTTTCAAGCAGTAAGATAGGTCATTTTGCATCAAGATGTCTTGAAAGAGTTCCTAGGTCTAAGCCTAGAAAACCTAGATTCCAAAAGAGATGCTACTTTACTGAAGAAGCAATAACTGATGATGAGTCTGATAAAGATGATGGAAATGAAGATGAATGGGCTTTCATTGCTACCATTGAAAATAAACATGTGCCTATTGAATCTACTCAAGATAAGAAAGCTCTTGCAGCCCGAGTTGAGGAGAAAGATGAGTGGGTCATTGATAATGGATTCTCACATCATATGACTGGTGATAAAAGCAAGTTTGTGAGTCTAGAGAAGTATGACAGTAGGGTTGTAAGATTTGGAGATAACAATTCTTGTGTGATTCGTGGAAGAGGTTCTATTAGCCTTGGTGGTAAGGAAAACACTAATGATGTTCTCTATGTTGAAGGCCTAAAGCATCATTTGTTAAGTGCTGGACAGATGGTACACAAGGGATATGATCTACAGTTCAAGAATGGAAAATGCAAGATTCGTGGGAGTTCTAGAAACATGATTGCTATTGGTGTGCAAACTAAACATAATATTTTTCACTTGAATACTGCTAGTGGAAGTTTTTTAATTGCTCAAATAGATGAAAGTTGGTTGTGGCATAGGAGGTTGTGTCATGTAAACTTTGACAACATTATCAAGATAAGTTCTACTCAAGCAGTAAGAGATCTGCCTAGGTTAGTGAAGCTTGCTAATGTAATCTGCCAAGAATGTCAGATGGGTAAACAAACTAGAGTCTCCTTCTGGAGAAAACAATTTCATTCAAATAATGTGCTGGAACTGCTACATACTAATCTTTGTGGTCCCTCTAGAGTTAGAAGTATTCATGGAGAAAGGTATTTTATGTTGGTCATTGATGATTACTCTAGAATGATTTGGGTTTCCTTTTTAAGAGAAAAGTGTGAAGCATTGGAAAATTTCAAAAGTTTCAAGGCCATGGAAGAAAATGAAAAAGGTTTGAAAATCAAATTCCTAAGATTTGACAGAGGTGGTGAATTCATTTCAAAAGTGGTCAATTCTTATTGTGAAGAACATGGAATTAAAAGATAGTTATCTGCTCCTTGAACCCCTCAACAAAATGGAGTTGCAGAAAGAAACAATAGAACAATTATGGATGCTGCCAGAACAATGATGATGGAAGGGAATGTATCTTAGATGTATTAGAGTGAAGCGGTAAGCATTATTGTATATACTTTGAATCAAGTAAATGTGAATGGTAATTCTGGTAAGGCCCCTTATGAATTATGGTTCAGTTACAAGCCTAATATTAAGTATTTCAAGATCTTTGGAAGCAAATGCTATATTAGGAGAGATGATGATATAGGAAAGTTTGATGCTAGAAGCGATGAAGGGATCTTCCTAGGTTACTCCACAAAGAGCAAGGCATACTGATGCTATAATAAAATACTGAGAAAGATTGTTGAGAGTGCAAATGTTAGAGTTGACGAGGACTTTATTAAATCATCCAGACGATGTAGCTACAATTCAAATGAAAACAACACAAATCAAGGGAAGAACACTCAAACACTGAATCTACTTTAGATTATTCCATATCTTTTGGTGAAGCAACCATAAGTTGTTCTGGAAAATCAAGGCAGTCAGGAAGCACAGACAAGTGCAAGTGTAGAAGAAAGTTCAGAAGACACAGAAGTCCAAGAAATTCCCAAGACTCCAAGGTATGTAAAGTTGAATCACTTTGAAAGTCAAATCATAGGAGATAAGAGAAAAGGAGTGCAAAGTAGAAGAAAAAATTGCAAAAGAATATTGTCTGATTTCCAAGATTGAACCTAAGAGTGTCACTGAAGCCTGTCAAGATGAACACTAGCTGGAAGCCATGAAAGAAGAACTGACACAAATTGAAAAGAATGCCACATGGACACTAGTTCCTAGGCCCAAAGACAAGAATGTGATTGGTACTAAGTGGGTATTTAGAAACAAGTTGAATGAGGAAGGTGAAGTGGTCTAGAATAAGGAAAGACTGGTATGTAAAGGGTACTCTCAAGTGGAAGGTATTGATTTCAAAGAAACCTTTGCCCCTATTGCTAGAATTGAAGCAATAAGATTATTTCTTGCTTATGTTGCTTATAAGAACTATAAAGTCTATCAGATGGATGTAAAGTCTGCATTTCTGAATGGGGAACTAGAAGAAGAAGTGTACATTGAATAATCAGATGGATTTCAGCTAATAGATAAGGAAGATATGGTTTGTAGATTGAAGAAAGCTCTGCATGGACTCAAACAAGCCCCCAGAGCCTGGTACGCCAGATTGGACAAATATCTATTGAAGATTGGATTCACTAAAGGTACTGTTGATAGTAACTTATAATTCAAATTAGATCATGATAAGGATTTAATCATAGAAGTCTTTGTTGATGACATCATTTTTGGTGGAGATGATAATATATGCATGAAGTTTTTTGATGAGATGAAGAGTGAATTTGAGATGAGCATGATTGGTGAAATGAAGTTCTTTCTGGGATTGCAAATTACATAGTTGGACCAGGGGATTTTCATAGCTCAGTCCAAATATGTGAAAGAACTGTTGAAGAAGTTTGGAATGAAAGACTCCAAACCTGTTGGTACTCCCATGGTAACCGAATGTAAGTTGACTCAGAATGATGACTCTCCTAAGGAAATTCAAACCAGATATAGGTCAATGATCGGTGGATTTCTCTACTTGACTCATAATAGACCAAATATTATGAATGTTGTATGTATGGTCACTATATTTCAAGCTGATCCAAAAGAATCACATGTGACTGTTGTTAAAAGAATCTTTAGATATTTGAAATGAAAAGTTGACTTTGGACTTTGGTATCCAAAGGATGATGATCTCACTTTGTGTGCATACACTGATGCTGATTGGGCTGGTGATGTGGATGACAGAAAAAGTACTAGTGGTGGTGATTTCTTCTTAGGGAAGAAGCTGGTATCCTGGTTAAGTAAAAAGAAAAACTCAATTTCTCTATCTACTGCCAAAGCATAATATATTGTTGCTGCCAATAATTGTACTAGAGTGATATGGATGAAATAAATGTTGAGAGATATCAAAGTAATATATGAAGAGCATATTGCCATATGCTGTGACAACTCAAGCGCAATAAATATATCTGTTACCTATTTTTAGCTACAACTCAAAACAGGTAGAGCTGAATTGCATTATCATTAAGAGGCACATAGAGTTTCAAATTTTGCTGCTAAGTACATGTAATCATTAAAAAAACCAGATTATATTTTATTTTTCAGTTTTATTATGCAAAGTATTTGTAACAGAAAATTAGACATTTGCATAACAAATGTTTTTTTATTCATATTGTAAAGATCAAGTTCCCACACAAGCTGTGGGAGTAGCTTAGTTTGATTTACATAATCAAATGATAGGTACAAGAACAGATTGTAAATTGTTCAACTGTAGAAAATATAAACACAGAAAGGAGGGTGGTTCATCATTTCCTATAATAATGAAGCCATTGATACTTGATATCTTTGACCGGTGTTGTTAAAGCTTTCCAGGTTCCCCGACTCCAGTCTTTTTAAGTTGTCCTACAAGATGGATAGAAAAATGATGTTAGAGATTGACTCTAAGCAACGATGAATCAAGATCAATCCTATGCCTACATTGCCAATAGGAATATAATCTACATCTATTCAAGCATATATCAAATGATTAGGTTATCAAAGAGCAAGGATCATTGGAAGCTTTTAGCTTCATTATGTTTTGCTAATACATTTGATTAATGTGCAAATATAGGTATAATCAAATTATATTACCAACAAATGTCGTTATGAGTGGTGAGAAATGTGGCTCCCACAAGGGTTGAGCCCAACTCATAAACAATGACATGGGACAGAAGTATGGAATAAAAGTAATCATCATTTTCCATGAATGGGAAGTTGATCAAGCATCATCATCTAGTGAACAAGCATACATATTTCAAGTGCCAAGTCATCTAAAAAAGAAGTAGTTCTCTAACAAGGAGTGACATTGATGGCAGATTTAAAATAACATAGTGCCCACTATCATCAAAAGGACAACAGTCAAGTCATATAAACATATTTAAGATCCCAAGGAGAAAGAAATCAAGAACATTTTCTTTGAGATAGTCAATATTACTCACAAAAGGAGTAATTAAAACATGAATGTGATGCTTTGAGGAAAACAAAATATACTTAATTAGGCCATGCTCTTGTCTTAGGGGTGTCATGTTTTTAATCAAGACTCCACACAACAAAGGGATGCAAGAAATCAGTCCTTGCCAAGTGAAAATGATAAATGAAGCATAAAAAATGATACTTGTACATTGAAAGTGCCATGAAATTTATCTAGAATAATTACTCAGGCATGTTTCAGTTGTGTTGTCTTAATAGGAAAATTATAACATTAGAGTTGATAACACTTTCAATGCATCTCAAATTCTAATGGTACATAGGCTCTAAACTCTAAGTATTATGCATAAGGATCACACCCTCAACATAGAGAAAGAGCTACAAACCCATAATGGAGGACGATCTTGCAGCACAACAAAAAACATAGAAGCTCATGGCCACTCATTTTTATAAGTCTATAGAGAAAGAATGAAATAATTTGGACTTTTGAAGAGTTTTTTTTAAAAATTCAGCTGTGAAAATACAAAGGAAAACCCTCGAATATATCCAGAGAAAAATCTTCAACTTTCATTATTTCTAGCAGCTATAAAAACTATTGCTTAAAGACATGAGTGACATGGAGGTCGCGACCTATAAAGACATGATGAAATGCATTCAATATTCCATAGGAAAAGATATATTTGTTGCGCATTCTTAGCGGCTCACTGAGAAGATAAACAAATTTACAATGCACAGAGCATACATTTTATGCTTCACAAATAATAATTTAAGCTTCAAAAACTAAACAATAGAGGTAGAATGGCAGATAGAAGCCGTGGCTTCTTGCTCTTATTAACAATCACAAAGCTTTCAGTTGAGGAAGAACAAACTTACCTTCATTTCTTCTCAGGAAAATGTACTCAAACCCGCGGCCAACTCCATCTCATGGCGGAATATAAGATTAGAGTGAAAGACATCAACAGAAGAATAAGAAGGCCGAAAATTGCTTCTAAAATGAGGGTCGACGCCCAAATTTGTGACAAAAGTTACCTGTACATTTCTTTTGCCTCAGAATCTCTATGCAATCTCACAAAAATAGTGAAGAATGGTGTAGCTCGAATGGTAAAAGGAAAGCTCCAAACCCCTACTGGCAGAATGGTAGCGCCCAGCAAAATGGAAGGATAGAAAAAAATCAGAAGACCAAATGAATATTGGCCATAGTTTTCTCCTTTAGGGTTTCTAAACCCTAAGATTGATAGTTTAGTGAAAGGCATTTTTTCCTTCATATTTTAAGAAAATCCTTTCATAACTCTAATGCCATATTCCTTAATCTTTGGCCTCCTTTGCATGTTACAGAAAAAATCAAAACCTTTAAAGTCTTGTTTTAAAATATCTTGTTGCCTTTTAAGCATGGTCAAGCAAATGCACTATTTTGCTCTATTTTTATAAATGTAAAACATTTATTTAAAGTGATGTAGTTTATAAATCACTTTAATAAATGTTATCTATTGAGCAAACTAAGAATAAGTAGCATTGTTTTCAAAAAAACTAATCATGCATAAATGGGAAATAGATAACTAAAGAAGGCACAAATGTAGGAGGACTTTTAAGTTTTGAGTAAGGTTATTATTTTATTAACCTTAATGTTTATGTTTTTCATTATACATTGTAAAGTTAATTGATTAAATGATAAATTATAAATCATTTAATTAATTCAACTATTTTTAGATGCAAACATAAACATTAAGTGAGGATGGATTTTGATTAAGTCGATGATGCATGTAATGTGCTTAAAATAGATTGTGCATGGAGTGATAAATATTGAAAATTCTAAATTTTTTTTTGCTCATGCATAAGGTGGAACTTCAGTGTTTAGTTCATGCAAATAGTGAGGCTCTGCTTTCAGTTCCATGTCAATTTATAGGATATTTTGGTCATGTGCATTGAGAAGTGGAGTTTTCTAGGCACAGAGAGTAGTTTGCTTCAATTTTGGGCTATTTTTATCAAGATTTTCTCTTCTACTCGGATTTCACATTGGAGATGTTGTTTTCACTTCAGTTCTTATTCAGTTCTATTATTGGCTGCTTTGTGCATGCCTTTTGTATATATTGGAAAATGTTAGTCTTTTTCCTCTAGTTCTTGTTTTTTAGCCTTTGCATTCTGCAAAGAGAAATATCAAGTAACTCATTTTTTTTTCCAGTTTTCAGATTAATACAGTAGCAGGTTTACAAGTTTATTTTGGTGTCATTTTGGAAAGATTCCTTCGATTTCGGTGAAATCAAAAGTTTTCCTTGTCATTATGATGTTTTTATGGATGATTTGATGAAGTTTTACTATGTTTAATATCAAAACCTTTAAAAGTATTGTCTCATTTATATTTGCATGCATTCAAAATAGTGAAAATCATAGGTCTAGGCTTGTGTAATAGAATAATCTATTCTTCTTTGCTGAGAAAAGTTTTTTTTCCTTCAAAAGTGCTTTATTCAAGCCTTCCTTAGAATCATTTTTGTTGTCAAACTATCAAATTGACTTTTGTGGATAGTTTTTTTGAATTTCATTGTGAATCATAATTGCAGGTCTTTATCAATTAGGTGTATCATTGTCAATTTACAGTTTTACGTGCATTTATTACAATCCTTCTATCCCTTTTCCAGCACAAGTTACCCCGTTATCAATTTGATAATCATATAGGAACCTGCCTAGAATCTGGATGTCTATCTTCGCCATAGGAATACCCACAGCCTGAAGATAGTTTCCATGTTTCAATAGATTGTTGAATTTAGTCATTCAAGCATTTGGGTGAAATCCATTTGACAACAATTTTTGGCACGCCCAGTGGGACTCTGAATCATGCTTCAAAGAAAGAATTCAAGAGTTTAAGTTGTTTTTCTGGTATATATAGCAACGAGTTTTACCTTTCAGAGGTTATAGATTATACTTGGTGACTCTAAGCACAATCCACCGGTTTTAGCAGACGAAGTGCTGGTATGTTTCAAATACAAGTTTAATATTTTGATTTCTAGCATTTATATGAATAGAAATGACAGATTTTAATGGATATCATGTATACCCACCCCCTTACTATGAAAATATTGTTAACCAATCACCCTATCAGCCATATCAAGTCATTATTCCAAACAACCATGCAAAAGTTAGATATCTACATGCTCAACATGCTTACCTCCCACCCACCCCTACTCAACCTTCATATCAAAGTTTATATGTCCAAAATCATCTCCAAGAGGTTGAGGATACAAAGAATAGCATGAATGACACCAAGGACATATTTTTAAACATCATGAAGCAAATGGAAGAGTTCAGGAGGCAACAAGACCTTGATTTGCAGCAACTAGAGTTAGACTATCAGGCCTACCTTCATGAGCAGGAATTGAAGACTCAGTGGATAAATCTTGAAGAAAGGCTCGAGAGGGATTTAGCTGTGAAAGAAGAGAAGATGAGGTTTTTGTTTGCTCAAAATCATGAGGTCCAAACAACTCCCTTCATTCCAGATCATCCCTTTCAAGTCGAGATTCAACCCTTTCAAGATGAGGCTAAGTAACCCATTGATCAGGATAGCTCACTTATCATGGAGAAGATTAAAAATGTAAATCCATTGCATTTATCTTTGGAGGTTTACCATTTAGAGCAGCCAAAGATTGAACAGGAACAAGGGGTTGTAGAATCCAAACCAATTAAAGTTCCAAGTTTTAGGAGTGCTCCTCCAATAAAACAGTCAATTCATAGTCAAGAGTAGGCTGAAACACACTATAATGAACTTAGTGATCCTACTTTAGTAGATGAAGGTTCTTGTAGTCCCTTTCATGCCAACAAATCAGAAAAATCACATGTGAAGCAAGAGGTTGGTGTTGTTTATAGTGTGTTTCCAGCAAAAAATGAACACAACGCATGTGTAGAGAAGGTTAGTTCAAGCTTAATATTAAATCCTTTGCACTTTGATTCGTTTGAGAAGTTTTCTAATGTTGTTTATGAGAATGAGAGTAGAATGAAAAGGCTACAAGGTGAAATTTTTATGCTGCAAAAGAAAATTGTCTAGATTTCATTGGAAAAGACACTACCTGAGGAGGATGATTCAATTTATTTATTTAACCAACTACCTAGATTTATTGATAGTGAGGAAGACAACATGCAAATGCTCAATTTACCTACTATTTAGAAACAACAAGAGAATGCTAAAAAATTTCATGAGTTACTTGTCCATGAAAGAAAGGATGTTAGTCTTGTTTTGCAATCTGACAAGCTTGTTTTACATAAAGATAAATCAGATCAACTTTTTTTTAAAAATGAAGCATCTAATTTACTTTCAAAACTCCCTTTGTATTACATTGAAGAAAGTTGTAGTTAGATAAAAGATAATTCTCGTATACAACAAAAAGAAAATCAGGATGAGGACTCATTTTGGGATGATCTAGAAGTATTTGTGTCAAGTATGGATGCCAATCATTCACCTTCAGACAAGACAAACTAGGAACAACAAGTTATTGTTAAGGAAATAGTTGTTGAACAACAACAAGAGCATGAAAATCATCCAGATGCAGAGCAAATCCATGAGGATGGCATTGTGGAGGAGATTCAAGGCTTAAAGGTTGATACAGATAAAGGTTTGGTTCAGGTAGAGCAACAAAATCAGCAAACCATGGATTTCCAAGAGGTTTGCAATCCACATCATTAGGTAGATGAACCAATTGCTCTTTCTCTTGTTCCTCATGAATTGAATGCAACTAATCAGTTTGGTATGGTGGTTAAGGATTCAGTTGAAAAGATACAAACCAGCAATGAAAATCCAAAGATTAACATCTTGAGAGGATGCCCAATCACATATCTCTCCATAATAAAAGCAAAGCATGAAGAGGTTGCTCAAGAAGAGAAAATTGCAGCCCAAGAGAGGCAAGCTTCGCTCGCATATCCACTTTAGGAAAATTATATACATAATCAACTTATTGAGGTAGGAGGCCTTGTTTTCATCTTTGAAGAATTGTTGATTTGATGGTAGAGCATATCTTCATTCTTCATCTCTTCTTAGCTATCTTCAAGTTTGTAAAGAATCCTCTATTTTTAAGGAAGGGCAGCTATTTCTCACAACCAATAAATGGCTATGTCTGAGCACTAACACTGTTGGTTAGTGTAGGGTAGGATAACTTTCAAAATAATAAGTACTTATTGCACAGTAGTTTTCAATTTTAGTTATGCTTTCAATAAGTGCCTCGTGGCACGTTTTCAATTTAGTATTGTTATGCTTTCAATAAAGTGCAATTGTTGCACGTGGTTTTCAAACTTTGTCTTAAATAGAGTTTCAGTAGTTTCTTTCAATTTGTGTGGTTTGTAGTTGAGTTACAAGTTTTTCCAAGTGAAAACATAGCAAGAATGGACTCCATGCCCAATGGATAAGCTACATAACTGGTCTATGGTGTTTAACAGGAAAACACTCCGCAAAGGTCGCCAAATTGTTACCTAATTTTAGCTACAACTCAAAATAGGTAGAGCTGAATTGCATTTATCATTAAGAGGCACATAGAGTTTCAAATTTTGCTGCTAAGTACGTGTCATCATTAAAAAAATAATATTACATTTGATTTTCAGTTTTATTATGCAAAGTATTTGTAACAAAAAAATAGACATTTGCATAACAAATGTTGTTTTATTCATATTGTAAAGATCAAGGTCCCACACAAGCCATGGGAGTAGCTTAGTTTGATTTACATAATCAAATTATAGGTACAAGAATAGATTGTAAACTATACAACTGTAGAAAATATAAACACATAAAGGAGGGTGGTTCATCATTGCCTATAATAATGAAGCCATTGATACTTGATATCTTTGACCGGTGTTGTTAAAGCTTTCCAGGTTCCCCGACTCTAGTCTTCTTAAGTTGTCCTACAAGATGGATATAAATGATGTTAGAGATTGACTCTAAGCAACGATGAATCAAGATCAATCCTATGCCTACATTGCCAACAAGAATATAATCTACATCTATTCAAGCATATATCAAATGATTAGGTTATCAAAGAGAAAGGATCATTGGAAGCTTTCAGCTTCGTTATGTTTTGCTAATACATTTGATTCCTATGTAGATATAGGTATAATTAGATCATATTACCAACATATGTTGTTATGAGTGGTGAGAAATGTGGCTCCCACAAGGGTTGAGCCCAACTCATAAACAATGACATGGGACAATAGTATGTAATAAAAGTAATCATCATTTTCCATGAATGAGCAGTTGATCAAGCATCATCATCTAGTGAACATGCATACATATTTCAAGTGCCAAGTCATCTAAAAAAGAAGCAGTTCTCTAACAAGGAGTGACATTGATGGTAGATTTAAAATAGCATAGTGCCCACTATCATCAAAAGGACAACAATCAAGTCATATAAACAGATTTAATATCCCAAGGAGAAAGCAATCAAGAACATTTGCTTTGAGATAGTCAATATTACTCACAAAAGGAGTATTTAAAACATGAATGTGATGCTTTGAGGAAAACAAAAGATACTTAATTAGGCCATGCTCTTGTCTCAGGGGTGTCATGTTGTTAATCAAGACTCCACACAGCAAATGGATGCAATAAATCAGTCCTTGCCAAGTGACAATGATAAATGAAGCATAAACAATGATACTTGTACATTGAAAGTTCCATGAAATTTATCTAGAATAATTACTCAGGCGTGTTTCAGTTGTGCTATCTTAATAGGAAAATTATAACATCAGATTTGATAGCACTTTCAATGTATCTCAAATTCTGATGGTACATAGACTCTAAACTCTAAGTATTATGCATAAGGATCACACCCTCAACATAGAGAAAGAGCTACAAACTCATAATGGAGGTCGATCTTGCAGCACAACAAAAAACATAGAAGCTCATGGCCACTCATTTTTATAAGTCTATAGAGAAAGAAAAAAATAATTTGGAGTTTTGAAGAGTTTTTTTAAAACATTCAGCTGTGAAATACAAAGGAAAACCCTCGAATATATCTAGAGAACAATCTTCAACTTTCATTATTTCTAGTAGCTGCAAAAACTATGGAAGATGCTTAAAGACAAGAGTGACATGGAGGCAACGACCTATAAAGAAATGATGAAATACATTCAATATTCCATAGGAAAAGATATATTTGTTGCGCATTCATAGTGGCTCATAGAGAAGATAAACAAATTTGCAATGATTAGAGCATACATTTTATGCTTGACAAATAATTATTTAAGTTTCAAAAAATAAACAACAGAGGTAGAATGGTAGATAGAAGTTGTGGCTTCTTTCTCTTATTAACAATCACAAAGATTTTGGTTGAGGAAGAACAAACTTACCTTCATTTCTTCTCGGGAAAATGCACTCAAACCCGCGGTCAACTCCATCTAAAATGAGGGTCAATGCCCAAATTTGTGAAAAAAGTTACTTTTGCATTTCTTTTGCCTCATAATCTCTATGCAATCTCACAAAAATAGTGAAGAATGGTGCAAATCAAATGGTAAAAGGAAAGCTCCAAACCCCTATTGGCAGAATGGTGGCACCCAGCAGAATGGAAGGATAGAAAAAAATTAGAAGACCAAATGAATATTGGTCGTAGTTTTCTCCTTTAGGGTTTCTAAACCCTAAGATTGATAGTTTAGTGAAAGGAATTTTTTCCTTCATATTTTAAGAAAATCCTTTCATAACTCTAATGTCATAGGCCTTAATCTTTGGCCTCCTTTGCATGTTTCAAAAAAAATAAAAACCTTTAAAGTCTTGTTTTAAAATATCTTGTTTCCTTTTAAGCATGGTCGAGCAAATACATTGTTTTGCTCTATTTTTATAAATGTAAAACATTTATTTAAAGTGATGTAGTTTACAAATCACTTTAATAAATGTTATCTATTGAGCAAACTAAGAATAAGTAGCGTTGTTTTCAAAAAAACTAATCATGCAGAAATGGGAAATAGATAACTAAAGAAGGCACGAATGTAGGAGGACTTTTAAGTTTTGAGTAAGGTTATTATTTTATTAACCTTAATGTTTATGTTTTTCATTATACATTGTAAATTTAATTGATTAAATGATAAATTATAAATCATTTAATTAATTCAACTATTTTTAGATGCAAACATAAACATTAAGTGAGGATGGAGTTTGATTAAGTCGATGATGCATGTAATGTGCTTAAAATAGATTGCACACGGAGTGATAAATATTGAAAATTCTAAAAAAAAATTCTCATGCATAAGGTGGAACTTCAATGTTTGGTTCATGCAAATAGTGAGGCTTTGCTTTCAATTCCACGTCAGTTTACAAGATATTTTGGTCATGCGCATGGAGAAGTGGAGTTTTCTAGGCACAGAGAGCATTTTGCTTCAATTTTGGGCTATTTTTATTAGGATTTTCTCTTCTACTCAGATTTCACATTGGAGATGTTTTTTTCACTTAAGTTCTCATTCAGTTCTATTATTGGCTGCTTTGTGCATGCCTTTTGTATATATTTGAAAAATTTAGTCTTTTTTCCTATTTTTTAGCCTTTGTATTCTGCAAAGAGAAATATCATGTAACTCAGTTTTTAGATTAATACAATAGCATGTTTACAAGTTTATTTTGGTGTCATTTTGAAAAGATTCCTTTGATTTTGGTGAAATTAGAAGTCTGCCTTGTCATTATGATGTTTTTATGAATGATTTGATGAAGTTTTATTGTGTTTAATATGAAAACCTTTAAAATTATTGTATCATTTATATTTGCATGCATTCAAAATAATGAAAATCACAGGTCTAGGGTTGTGTAATAGAATAATCTATTCTTCTTTGTTGAGAAAACTCTATTTTCCTTCAAAATTTGTTTATTCAAGCCTTCCTTAGAATCATTTTTGTGGTCAAACTATCGAATTGACTTGTGTGGATAGTTTTTCTGAAGTTCATTGTGAATCATAATTGTAGGTCTTTATCAATTAGGTGTATCATCATCAATTTATAGTTTTACGTGCATTTATTACAATCCTTCTATCCCTTTTCTAGCACAAGTTACCCAATTATCAATTTGAGAATCATATAGGAGCCAACCTAGAATCTGGAGGTCTATCTTCGCCATAGGAATACCCACAACCTGAAGATAGTTTCAATGTTTCAACAGATTGTTGAATTTAGCCATTCAAGCGTTCAAGTGCAATATTTTTGACAACAATATCAAGGAATCTAGTGCTACACTCTAAGACTAAACATATATCAATCAAGTTTCATTTCTTGATGGAGAAAGTGAATGAGAAAGATGTCAGATTGGAGTATGTGCCTACCAAAGAATAAATTGCAGATATATTTACTAAGCCATTTCTGAAAGATACTTTTTAGTATCTCAAAGGAATGCTACGAGTAATTACCCCTCCTAATAAGAACTAAATGATGCATTTAATTGCATCAATCTGTGAGCCTCATTGCTATATTATGATTTGGATTCATGTTTTTGTGGCTGCTACTCAGGGGGAGTAGTCAGATGTGTAGATATGTGGTTCAGAGCGTGTGTATGGAAATTTTATGGTTACCTTTGCCATTGATGTCAAAAGGGGAGAAGAGTAATGTGAAAAATCCCTGTGAAGAGATGTGAAAATTGCGAAGAGAAGTGTAGAAGAAGTCAGCATGTTGGGTTGATGGTATTTTTCACATCATGTGTTGCCATCAATGCCAAAGGGGGAGATTGTTGGGAGAATGTTGGATGCTATGGATATGTTGCTGATATGTGGTTGTCATTGATGTCAACAATATTAGCATTTGGTGTATCTATTGTTGTATATGTCGAGGATATTGAGAAAATTATAAGAAAAAGTGTTCTAGGTTCCTAGTAAAACTGTGCAGGTCATGAAGGTGTTTTGTTCTATACGTAAAAGATTAGCTGATTTGGATTAAAGGGTTTATTGTTGAGTATGTCTAGATCATCTATCATAATTTTTAGAGTTTCGTGTGAAGTTCTATGTGAGTTATGGTTTGACAGTGTTTTGCTGGTCTCTGTCAGTGTTCTTGAATGAAGATTGTGTGATTCTGGTTATCTCAGTTGTTGTAGATGCTTTTCTGTTGTTTCTTGGTGTTCTCAAATGTCTCTAGTTCATTCTTTATCTTTGTGGTACATCCACTTGATTCGGTGAGCTCGTGATTGAAGATATTTTCTTGCGCATGTTCATTTTTTCATGTTCTTGGCTAACATGTTGATGATAGCGCATTGCGGATGTTCGAGGAAAAATTAATTAAAGTATTGGAGATATTAATTTGGGTCTCCACTATGTTGTGGCCGACCTTGGTGGTTTCGCGTTAAAATTTAGTTGTTAATCTAGGCCGACATTGCAAATATAATTTACTTTCTTGGCCAACCATGTTGTGATGAAATCTCCTGTAGTGGATATATAAGAGCGATTGTGTGATCGGTGGAAAGTATGCTTCGTGTGCTCCTATGTGCGTATGTGCGAATATCATTACTGAGCAGAGTGTGAAGAAGATTGTGTGAAGTGTGAAGAAGTGTTGAGCTTAATTGGAACTGTAATCAAGCTTGAGTAGAAGCTATTTTGTTAGTTCATACTCTTTGGATTTTTAATCCAACTTTGTTGGGCAGTGAGCCCCTTTTGTAATTGAGCAGTGAGCTCTAGGTAGTGTGCCTGAATGCATGTGCATTCCCCTTATTGTTTTTTTCATTATACTTTTAGCAGGGTATAATCTTGTGGACTAACATCCACCATGGTTTTTCCCTAACAGGGTTTCCACATAAAAAATCTTGGTGTTCTTTGTCTCTCTGATGTGTTAATTGCTTATGGTTAATTGTTCATTCATCAGATCTGAGATTAAGGATAAGTTAAGTTAGAGAAAGTTTAAATTTCTGTGACAACTAATTCACCCCCCCTCTCAGTTGTCTGTCCTTGTTTTTCCAACATGATATAGTGAGGCCAGCATCACAGGCCTCCATGCAAAAAGTGTCCTCCTATGAAGCATCTGGTACCATGCCAAGCCCCATCTTGGACTGAACCCTCTGTTACATCTATCAGGAGCCACCAAACCTGAAATAATGACTACAATGATCAATTTGAACGTGGGCACATGACCTCTATACAACTCAAGGTCAATCTGTGATGTAACTAAAGCAATGTCCTCTAGCTCCATCACATCGTGACATGCATCAAGTCTGACATCAACACCATAGATCACATGATTTCCATGTATCAGAAAATGCAGAATACGCCATACATCCTCCAAATTCACCATTGCCTAGCTAGTGGGAAGGTGAAAAGATGAGGTCTCACTATGCCATCTCTCGCACAGAGCAGTCATCATAGGTAAATGTGTCTGGATGACGGTGCATATGCAACATACTAGAGGTCGATCTCTCCCAGGTGCTCCTGGCGTAACTCTGACAAATCACCCAGTCTCTCCAACACGATCGACCTGTGCTTGCGTGACATTAGTGATGGAATGACCTCCATCCACAAAGTGTATGGCATCAGGAAATTGAGGAAATTTGACTCAATTTTGAATTTATAGCTCAAAAAATCACAATAGTGTCGCTATATTCAAATTTCAAATTGTGATGCTCGAAAGCATTTCAAATTGCAAATCACAACATGCGTCACCAAAAACATGGGCGTCGCTATCTAAACTTTGGAAACCCTAACCCTAATTTCTAAATTGGCAAGTGCATCACTATATAATTATGCGTCAAAATTTAAAATTAGAAACCCTAATTTTAAATCACGAATAGTGTCGCCATATAAATATGCGTCACTATAATTCACTTAAGTGTCACTGATTGCAAAATGGGCATTGCTATATAGCGACGCCACAAAAGTTTAAACTTTAAAATGCAATAAATGCATCAAAAAGTCAAATTTCAAATCAAGTTTGGAGTTACATACCGATGGTCCTGTGCTTGGAAGCCACTGATGCTCTCGAAATCGGTTAGAGATGTGTGTGAGAAGCTCTCGCCGTGCCATTCCATTGAAGGGTCAGAGCTCAAAATAACAAGAATCTTTCAAGAATGAATGCACAAATGAATTGAAAGTGACCCTTCTTGGCTTATTTATGCTAGAAAATTAGGGTTTTTTTCCCTAATTTCACCTTCAAGCTAAGGTTTAACATCATTTTCACCAATTTTTTCAATCAGAACTTAATTTTGCATCCTTTTTAGCATTTTTGGCATAATTCTTGCATCCCAGAGTCTTTCTGGACCCTTGGGGTAGCTTTTAACCTTTATCGAGAAATCAACCCAAAATTCAAAATTTTTGCCTGATTTCTTGAAGGGGCAAGGAATCAACTTTATCCTTCTGTTGGGGCATCTGAAAAATAAATTTTTATTTATTTTTATTTAAGTAACAGTTTTAATCCAAAGAGTGTTATTCTTTGAACCAAAGCAGTAGGTACCTCGCTTTAAAGAGGGGAAAAATGTAGACACTGAAAAATGTCCTAAACGATATCATACACTTGAAACAGGTTTACTAACATCATTTCCTCTTTAAACCCATCCTCTTTCACTTAATTAATTAAATTAACCTAGTTAATTTAATTAATGGCATCATTTTCGTCCATTAAGGTCTAATTCATCAAAATCGGGTCAATTCACCCCTTTTCATGCTAACACTTCATCTTGTTAAATTAAATAAATCAAAAAATTTAATTTAATTCCCTAAGTCATCTTATTTAATTAAATAACCCTAAGTTATTTAATTAAATATCATTTCATCTCCCCCCCATTCATTAAATCATTTAATTTAATGAATAACCCTTTAATTCTTCAAATCCCCTAATTGCATGATTAAACCTTATTTAAATTAACAATTAAACTAATTTTCCTCCAAAAGGGGAATATTCCCATGGAATATTCCTTATCCCTTTTTTGCACAATTAATAATTTCTTTTAATTGTAAAATTCCTTTTATCCTCACCCAAATGAATATTCCAAGGAATACTCTTATTCCTCCATCATTTGAAAAAGGAATATTTTCACTTAGCTTCTAATGCAAGTTTTAACCTTTAACCTTTTGAACAAGTCACCTTTGACTTGTGTGAGTAGGTCAAAAGCGTGTTTGCTTGACGTAAATGTGATCCCTTGATTAAATCGCATCATGCATTCTCATCAGTTGATGAGAATCCATGATCCATGCCTCTTCTTCCTTTCATCCTTGACCGTTGATTAATCTTTTTGATCTCAACCCAAGTCATTTCTCATTTTCTTTCCTATAAATAGAACACTATTTGGAGACAAAGGGATCCATCTTTCAATTTAAAATTTATGTTGTTGATTTCACTTGCATCCACACTCACAATTTACTCACTTTTATCTTGTTTTAGTTTATTTCTAATTGCATAATAGCTTAAAGCATCCATTAATGACTTCCATGCATCCCTTTTAGTTTGTATATGAATTAGGGTTTCCATCTTTTAGCTTAGAGTTAGCTTAGATTAGCTTAGAAATTGCATAATTAGCTCATTTTTAGCATAAAATCATGTTAACTTAGCTTGCATCATGTTTAATTTAGCATAAACTAGGTTTTCATCCATTTATCACAATGGTTTCATCGATTCTCTTCCATAAAATTGATTGAAACATGCTCACTAATCACGAGATTGGGAAAGGGTCATTGTTCTGCATCAACATGACACCAATTTCAAATAGGATAAGTTTCAAATGGGTTAGAGTAGGAATTTAAGTGTTTTCATAGTTTGTAACTTTCAATTTGTATAAATGCTTAGTTTAACTTTTCAATTTGAATGATCTTGTTTGGTAGATTGAGGTTTAATGGATAAATTTTGCTTTGATTCATCATGGATCAAGCGTAATCGACCCACCCTGACGATCCTTGTCTCATAGTACCTACAAAAACCCTTAATTCTATGGAATTATACTTGGTGTGGGTCAATTATTGATAGGTTCCACTTGTAAATTAGGGTAAACCACTAAAAATAAAATCTTATTAGAAGATTATGTAAATATAAAATATTGATTATTTCAATATTTGATTAACCATAAATTAGCCATGTGTGGAAGTATAAATCAACAAACTATAATATTTAAACACATGACACCAGATGCATGCGGGGAAACCCTTTTGAGAAAAAAATCCACCACCAAAGGGAGCACAATTATATACTAATATTTAAAGAAATAGTACACTATAATCAACATAATTATCCCTTTAATCTTAAAAAAATTTGGTAGTACTTGTGTACCTATAAATAACCAATATAATAACTATCTAAGGAAGCCAATTTATAGAGAAGAGTTAAGAGGAAAGCACAAATGGATTCATAAGCACAAACTACTATAATCCATGGTATTGTAGAAACACAATGCCCCTTTGATCAAATAACCAATTCTCTATGAATAGTAGGTATTTCTAATTGCATCTTTAACATCATTTGATTTGGTAGGAACCACTCCCAAGGATATCACTCCAAAATTAAATTAATACCTCAATTATCTGTCATCCATCATGTAAGAAAGATGCTCCACTCTTTTGTCTAGTGCATAAAATAAAGAAAGTGGTATAAATACATTCAAATCAACTTGTAATTACCATTACCATGCTACGATTTCCTCACAAATATCATTACAACTAATGTTTAAGTAAACTAGGAAAATAATCAAAATAATAATATCCCTCAACCACCTACATGAGAAGGAAAATGTACTTGATATCTTATTATTTGATAATAAAAGAAGGAATTTATACATGAGGCTACGGATCTTTTTGAGAAAAATTGGGATAATGGGAATCTTACCCTTTTTGGTAGGAAAGTTGAGCTCAACTAAAACCTGATAGCTGAAGTGATGGGAATGTCAACAAATGGGAAAAAAAATTTCAGGGATAGGGTTTTTTTTGACGATGTCGTCGTTAGATTTCCTAAAAAAGAAAAAGAAAGACTAAAATTGGTTAAAATTGCTAATAGCTTCTTTGATGCCGACACCATAAAAGCCCTGTGGAGAAAGGTCCTACATGTCATCATGGAGTACATAATTATGGATGGTTGCTTCACCAAGGTCTACGGTTACCACTTTGCCTTGCTCAACCATTTCCACTACAAGGTAAGGGTTTCTTTCCCCTACTATCTTTTCTGCTCTTTGAGGAAATGTTTGGATGACCACCAAAAAAACCCTAGAAGATTCCCTATTTTGCATACTGGTCTAATTAGATTAATCGTGGAGCATTACCAAAAAATTCCCATCCCTGCTAATCTTGAAGCTTCCCCTGACTCTGAGGAAGATGATACTGAACCCAGCTGCTTGGGGTTTTTGCCCAATTTAAGCCTGGCTAGAAATGTCCTTAGTCTGCTTGCTGTCCATTCGGGCAAGAAAAACCCTAACCCTCTTACTGTTAAAGGTTGTGCTATGCCTGAGCCGAGAATCCCCTCCCTTAAAACCAGTTTTGTTGATAAGAATCCCAAGGCTAAAAACCTTGTTTCATACTCCGAAGATTCCCCTGACTCTGAGGCATCTGGTGCTAATAATACTGAACCCTCAGCTGACCCATCAGTGGATAGAATTGCTAGAACTGGGTCCTTGTTACTCCTGTCCCTGCTAATACTTGTCTCAACACTGATAGGGATCCCTTTGTGGATGTTTTGAATTTAGCTAGAAATAATGTTGATACCCATTTCAAACTTTCAAAATGGACTTTCAATGAAATTAACGAGCTAAAGATAAAAAACTAGGCCCTGCAAAGCAAGCTGGAAGAGTTGGGAGCCAAGGTTGTGGCAATGAAAAAATAGAGGTGAAACGAAGAGATTACGGTCTCAGCAATGACACTAAGAACCAAGCTGGAAAAAACATAAATATTGAAATTGAGATGGAAAAAATGAAAAATACTATCAAAATTATAGGTGAGAAAAACAATTGGATGGCGAGACACAACGCCATAATCATCAATGCCATGACCAAGAAATTGGACAAAGCCCAACAGGGATCTCTGGTGGTTGATTTGGAGGAAACCAATGAAAGAAACTAGGAGGAGGATGCTGGCATCTCCAAGAGAACCAGGGCCAATCTGAAGAGGAAGGCTCCCCCCACTCCGCAAATGATTCAAACATTTAAGAAGGGTGTTCATGAGATGCAAAATTTGGAGGCAGAGACAAAGTCTATCCTAAAGACTCTGGGTTAGTTGCGGCCAGTTTTTTGTTGGCCTTTCTACTGGCTTTTTTTGACCTTCCTGGTCTTTTGCGCGTGGCTGCTGCTTGTTCTGGTTTTTACCTTTTGTGCAGCTGGTCATTTTTGTTGGACTTTTCTTTCCTATCTTTTATGTTGTAAACTTTGTGGTTTTGGGTCCCTGCAAAACCCGTTTTACCCTTTATAAAAAACATTCCCCCCTTATTACATTATTCTTTCAAATGTACTATTGACACAACACAAATTTCAACTTTCCAAGAGACTCCCCTTAAGGAAAACATTTGACACACCAAAACATGTTGATTACAAAATAAATATACATGTTATTGAAAATACTTTCCTTTGAAGAAACAAATTTTGAATCAAATGGAACTCAATCAAGCTACCTCATAACCCTCAAAAGGGTGTAGCTTCAATCTAAATTCTTGAGTTATTGAACTACCATATCCTCAAACTCTCAAATCATAGATTTCTAAATTATTGGACAACAATCCATACTAAGTTGTACTCATAGAGATCCATCAAGTTGTCTCATGACCCTCAAAAGGGTATAATTCTCGATTATAGTCTCAAGAAATATCTACACAATAATCCATGTTGAGTTCACCAGATCCCTACATGGCTTCAAAAACTAAACTTAAAAATATATGAATTCTTCAAATCCATCAGCATAAAAAAGGAAAGCAATAAAGAAAGAAAAAATATATGCTTACAATGTAAAACACCATCTCTAAGAGAGAAGCTCACTTGAGATGATGAAAATTCTTCCAACCTATGATTCCACCAACCTCCAATTGTGAAGGCTTAAAGTTAAAATCCATTCTTAGTATCTTCAAAAGAAGAATCATTAACAAAAGCATCATCAACTAGTGAATCCTCATCCTCAACACATACTAAGTTAGCTTTGAATTTGTTTTATTTTTGAGTTTTCCTTTAAGAACAACATTGGACCGAGTTATAGAAGAGCAAGTTGTGTGACCCTTTTTCTTACAATAAAAATATTTAATTTCCCCTTTTTTTGTATTTGACCTTTTATTATTTCTTTGAGAATATAATGCATTCTCTTGTTGAGAATCAACTTCTGTATCTTCTGCATTTGTTCTCTTTTCTTTTGCTAAAAAGGATAAAATCATATCTTCTAAGACCTGTTTGAGAAGCTATTTGATTGAATGTAAAATAATATTGTATTTTGAAAAGAAAAATGTTTAACAAGATAGCTTTAGCATCATCATCTTCAAATGGAACCTTGACTTCTACTAATTTCCTAATGAGAGACCTCAAATTAATTATGTGATTTGATATTGTGGTTCCATCTTCCATTTTGAACAAGTGAATAATTGAAGTTTTAGGGAACAAAATTCATTAAGTGCTTTTGCTCCAAACAATTGTTTTAATTATCCAAAATTTCCACTAATGATTTGTCTGAATCTATGTGATGTAATTTAGAGTTGGAAAGAGTAAGACCAATAATAGCCTTGGAATTATCATCTCTACTATTTCAATCCAATAACTTATTTGTATGTGTAGGAGGTTTTTCCTTTCCACTTACTATTCCCCATAAATTTTTATTCATTAGATGCATTTGAATTTTCATTCTCCAAGTATGAAAATTGAATCCAAAATGCTTGTCATTAAATGGAATATCCATTAAAAAAAACTAATACCAACCATATATTACTTCAACAAAAAATATCAATCGTACGCATTGTCACACCCAATTCAAATCCCTCATACAAAATCTCCAAAAAATGTGGGTAAAAAGCAAATGTTAAAACTAGCACCATTGTGCCGATAAGGGCGTGGTTCGATGGTCAAGTCACTTGGTTGTAGTGATGGCCACCAGGGTTCAAGCCCTCACTGGGCCAAAGTGCTCGCAGGCCTTGTGCCTTCGCTGGGCCTTTGTGCTCACGGGTTTGGTTGTTTCTTGTGGTTTGTTGTACTTGGTTCATAGCTCTAGTCAAAAAGCATTTACCCCTAATAATATGGGTGCATTGCACCTTTCAAAAAAAAAAAAAAACCTAGCACCATTGAGAGCACAACAAAATGAAAGTACCTTGACATTTGGGATTGTCTTCATCAAAATTTGCATACGATTAGTCATTTGATATGGAATTACAAGAAGCCTTTATTTGCTTGCCTTAGGAGGTAGTGGATGCTCATAACCAACACATTAAGCAAGCTATAGATCTCTCTTATTTTTCACCTATATGCAATTTCTTAGTATTCTTTGCCATGTACCAAAATCTCGCCATTTGAATCTTCAATTTCCACAAGCAAGGAATAAAATAATGGTGTATTTTATTGCAACCAAGTTTCTCCTCCACACAGGCTTCTTCTCCACATGCCTTCTCATTCTAGTTTTCACACAAATCTTCACACGAATCTTCACTACCAATCTAATCACCCTTACACAAACCAATTCATGGAATTATAGGTTGCTCTCTGAGCTTTCATTCCTTTCTTGCCTCTACTTTGCTACACCCATCCACTACAAGTGACCCAATGTTATCCATGTGGTTTTTTAGGCACTCCCTATAATGAACAAGCTTATGGTTACTAACATTTTCAAGTGAAATGATCTTTCATTATTTAAAATTTACATTTCACATAGAAATCCATCATTTTTTAACTTCTCTATTACCAATATGAGAAGGAAAATGTTATACCCCAATTTTTTTTACAAATTACTTTTAAATTCTTATGTTAAAATGTTGCACCCAAATGTCAATTTTACCAAATTACTTTAACCTTTATGTTTAAATACAATTTTAATGCATGATTATGTCATTATGGTATTTGACAGTTGTAGTTTTAATACATGATTATGTCATTATGGTATTTGATGATTGGATGAAATGTATGTATATGCAATGTGATGAAACTAATTTCAAAATTCTTATATGATGCTTAAGCTATATTATGATTATGTTTTGTATTTTATCAACTAACTACGAATATGTTGCTATAATTGTGCTACCACAATAATGGGTTACACTTTTTGAGACATCTTGTTTTTTTCCTGAAATCATATATTTTTAGAAAATATAATGATTTAAGCCTAGAAAGGTTTTATTTAAAGGATTTAAATTAAATATGGTTTGATCAAACCCCCTTGGATATAAGCTCACTAGTTTTAAACCATACCTATAATGGAGTCTCCTCTATGCTATCAAAATGTTGATAATAACAACTTTTGATTTACCTTTTGGGGGATCAAATGAATTCATTTAAAATTTATGTTTTGTAAGTATGTAGCCCTTATTATAAGCTTCCCAAAAATATAATTTAAATATATTTAACTTGATTATTATATTTATTTTTTATTTTTTGTGAATGTACATTTTTCAATGAACATCAAGGTCTTTGTTTCACACATATGAAAAATAGGAAAATAGAGAAAACAAATTCCCAAAAATACATGTACCCTAGGTACTAATATCCTTATTCCAACAAAAAAAGAATAAGTTAATTCAAATGCATACAAAAAAAGTTATGTCATACATAGTACACCTTTGTCCAAATTATAACTACTTTGACTTAGAAAATTAATTACAAAAATATGCAACAAAAATTTATAAAGAAATATCCATGCCCTAGATATTGGTGTGAAAAAATTGTATTTTAAAAATTAGAATTGTATCATTTCTATAAAAAAATTATGTGTACACAGTAAACATCACTTTTTAAAAATGTTGTTCAATATAAAGAATAAGATTAAAAATTACATAAAATGATTCACAATTTATTTTTTATTTTTTATTTTTAATTATAATTAGAATCTACACACAAAATATCATAAATCACTAGTTTGCTTCATCTTCAAATTCTTAATGGTTTAGCTACTATAGGTGTGAGAAAAATGAAGATCTTGTGAAAAATGTTGATTTCAATGTCAAGTTTGGCTAAAAAGTGTAACCCAGTATTGTGGGATCACCCCTAAGTTGAATGCAGGGAAGTTCAATCCCTCCAGCGGGGGAGGTAGAGTATCACCCAAGAGAGGAATTGGTATTTGGAACGTTTGGTATCACAACTATTTGAATAGACACACACTCATTTAAGTTATTTGGAATCTCGTCAGGTGTAAAATGTTATCTCTTGGGAGGCTTTAACATTTTTTTGATTCACCCGAGGAGACGAAATTATAAAGATTGATTTGTTCAAATGGATCTATTACATCATTTGTTGCACAAAAGTTATTTATATGAATTGATGGTCGATTTTAGGGGGGTGATTACTATAATTGGAAAAGAAGATACTAAGAAGAATAAAGACGTGGATTTCTTGTCATTCATAGAGATTTTAGTCATTGACAATGTTGATGTCATTGTGATGCAAAATTGGTCCCACATTGTTTTAGTTGTTGACCAATTACGAACCAAGTCGCATGACACTGATTTCATGTGGATCCAAGAATGGTATTTAAATGAGAAAGAATGTTATTATCAGCATACAATTACCCTATCAAATTTTGTAAATGTAGACATGAATGCATTGCTCAATCATTTTTGGTGTTAACTACAGTGAAGTTTCGTATTAAATGTTGATAAGTGATATCAAGGTTTCACTGCACGGTGGACATTCTGAGAGATTGCAAGAAAGAAAAAACTGTGAAGCAGTAATCCATACTTCTTCCATTGTCACAACTTATCCTCTAAATGATGAAAAACAACTTAAGGAGGTCGTTAATGAATCTTAGTAATCTAGTGGTGTAATAGATATCAGGCCTGGCGATTATTATGTTTGTCTACTTGATTCCTAATTGCAAGAGTAAATAAGCCACCATCCTTGTCATGTTGTTTCTTTAAAGCGATGACTATTATTTACAATGCAACAATCAATATAATAATTTCCAATAATTTACATAAGATAAAGGACTTGTTAAAGATATCCATCGATTAAGTAATAAAGGAAATAAAAGAAGTCTCAAAGGCAGTGATTAAGATTATTAACAAAGAGACATGTCTAATCAAAGGAAATCACTTATTTGAAATAACACAACTTCTCACCTCACTCAAATGCTATAAAAGGAGGATCAAGTTTACCCAAAGGAGGACATAGTAGATTGAAGACTTATAATTTATTATTAAATTTCCTATTATGGAATCACTCTATAGGAGAAAAAATTTATAATATGGAGGAATACGCTTCAAGTATATAAATCAAAAGGGACTCCAAAGTAAGATACATGAGAACAAGGATATCAATAGGAAAGGCATTCTCAAGTTACAAGGCCTATAAATCAATGATATATAAGCAAATATATATTCAAAGTTAACACATGATTTTAATTGATAAATTAAAAACAATTGTTATATTTATTTGTCACATTTCTATTTCCAAATTATATTTGAATCGGACTTCATTATTTAGAGTTTATTTCATTTATAATCTATAAATTGAGTTAGCTTTAATAATATTGGATGATAAACTTTGTCAATACAATAATAAATAAATAAAAAATCTATTGATCCAAAGCTCAGGTCATTACATCGGGTCAGTTCAATTATTGAGTCGACAAGCCTTAAATCTAAGTCGATAGGTTACGTGTCGTTAGAGAAAATATACCTCTATCATTAATGATCCTCTTTGATCATCAAAATTAAGTTAATTTCAAATACCTTTTGAGAATAATAAATATAATATGTATAGTATATATATATGTAATATACATATATATAAAAATATTTATGTATAGTCATATGTATATACACATATGAATATGTAGATCACAAAATAATAAATAAAGTATATATATTAGCATATATAAATATATATTATATTTAATTTAATTTATAAGTCATATTAACATGATAGATTATCCAGTTCAAGTCATGGAGACCAAGCCAAATCATAAGGATTTTTAAAAGGAGCATTTTAAAAGATTGTTATGGTGCTACATCTAAGCACAACATGAGCATGATTAATTTGTTAGTGGCTAAGTAAATTGTACATTATGAGTTGAAGTTAAAGCCACAAAAGTGGCGATGGAAACTTTATACATGAGTTCCTATTATTATGGAGCCCACGACTTCAGTAGTTAGTAAGTTATTTTAAAAGCCACGTAAGTGGTAAATTATTGCATTATGTGGCAACGAAAGGAGGTGGGTTGAGCCTCAAAAAGTGGCAACAATTGGCTATTTTAGGCAAATGCATTAATACCTATTGGGGAGGTCGACTCATAAGGAGGATAAAATAATAATTTGCTATTTATTTTTGCGATAGAACGTGAGAAGATATTGAGAAGAAGGCTAGGCGTAAGCTTTAGAAAAGAGGGTAGTTTTTTAAGAAATATCTTTTTAGCTAGATATTATCTTTGATCTTTCCATTGTGGGAATAAAAAGGGAAAGGACTAAGCATAGAAAGTAAAAGAGCTGAGCATGAGTCTTGAGAGGATAACATGAGTCTTGAGAGGATCATTTTTGTCAATTGAGCGCTGAATTTGAAAGAACTTGTAATGCCCCGTCTTGTAACCTAAGGAATGTTGCAATTGTATACGAAAGTGAAATATATATATTTTTTAAAGTATTAATATTAACTTAATTAGTTGCATATATTCTCTAAGTTACGCGGCGTCACACTACTTGAGAATCCCATAGACGACTTTAGTATTTAGCATTGCATATATATTAATTCACATAACTTAAAAAGTATACATTGTATAACATTTGAATTTCATCATTGAAGGTATAACATACACAAAAGATTCTTTTATACATTGCTTTTGAAATAATATTATAATACTCATTCTCCGAATGAGGTAGATCAAATAATAATTTACAATTACATATTTCAAATGTTCACCTCATAAACAATTGAGGAGTGTTATACAAATACAGTTTCCACTGTTACAAATAAGGAAGTACACATATATCCACATACGAGCTCTCCATCCATGAAGCACTCGTTGCCACGATCAAGAACTAGAGACCCAACAGAGTAAGGTGCACGTTCCACCCAACCATGTGGTACCTGTAGGTCCACCCCCCATGCTAGGAGATAGTAACAAGGTTCCCTAGACATAATCTACTAACCCTAGACACAAGTATGTACTTAACTGATGGTTACATTGCTTCTAGAATTAGGATAATCAAATATACTAAGTTCACAAGGTAACTGTTATTTTAGGTGGAGTGTCATCACAGTGTTGCAAAGGTTACCCTGGTGTTTCTTCCTAGGTTTCGGCCCCCAACTTGGGTTACCCTGGTAGCCTCTTACGAAACCTGGCCCCACATGCAAACTGTTGTGGAATCGAATATCTTTTAAAGAAATAAGATATTGATTTGCCATTCCAGGCCTTCTCAACTTAATCTCAAGACTGAAGTAGCTCTTGAGTATATAAGCGAGGCATAATTAATCCAATTAAATATTTTAGAATACCCATTGTGTTGATTTAGTTTTCACTGACTTACTAACTCTATATGAGTTACCCAAACACCACTTTGTGTGTCGGCCCTCACACAGAGCCACTCCCCTAAAAATAACAAAAGGAATCTATGTTCTCTAACTAAGGTAAACAAGGTGCACAAGAATTCATCATAAAAGACCATACATATCATAATGAACATCAAGTCTATGTTCATAAAACCAGGTTTCTGAACACCGTGCAAAACCATGTACACAACCTTAGTCAACACAAGAATTCTATTTAAACATTAACAACTCCCACATTATACAACTTGCCTGGAAGACTTGTACATCTAAAATATTCCCAATTTGCCCAATAAAAGAAACACAATTTAAAGCAAATTGAAACATTAGGAATCTACATTAGGATTTACTAAATCTAGTCAATCAAAATATGATATACAAAATTAATCATCTATGATTTAATTTATCTTCCATTCAATATGAAAATCAAATCTATAATTTGCTCAATTTCATAACCACATAATATAATGAGATAAACTCAAGAATATTAGTTTAATTTAAACATAAATAACTGTCATAATAAATTAATTGTCAAATATCCCATTAATAACATAAATATATTTCCATATTTACTTAACATTAAATAAATATATAATTATAAGTATTATATATATAATATATATTACATATATCATATATATACATAATAATTATAATTTATATAAGTATTAATACAAAATAATTTAAGATAAAACATATAATATTTAAGAAATTTCTCATGGTTTTAAAAATACAAGATTAGGGCTTTTAACCCTATCTGTACGCAGGCCGCATTGTGGGTAGGGCTGCCTTCGCAGCCCGCCCCACAGGGCTCAGCCGTGGGTGGGGCTACCACCGTAGCCCTCCCCACAGGGCTCGGTCGTGGGTGGGGCTGCCACCGTAGCCCTCCCCACAGGGCTTGGCCGTGGGAGGAAGAGCCAAGCGCTGCCCGTGAGGGCGGCACTGGGCTCGGCCCTCACTGCTGTCCCCCTGCGAGGTTGGCCATGGGTAGCCCCCCTGCGGCCCTTACCAAATATATTTGTTTAAAAATAATTAAAATAAAATGAATGAAATCCGAGTTTTAGTTTCTGCGATTTCCAGTAATTTATTTCCATTTACAAAAAAAACTTGAAATCCTTAATTTCGTCGGTACGACGATTACTATGAATTTCCAAAATAAAATACTCACAATTCAATTTATATATGATGGTATATATATATATATGTATATATATACAATTAAAATGAATATTAGATTACAAAAATATGCATATATTTTCAACAGGGTTTGTAATGGGGAAATTGAAAATTTTCAACAGGGTTTTTACAATGGAATAGATTTTCAACAAGGTTTCAATGGGAAGTTGAAGGATTTAACAGTATGCACAAAAAATTTCCCCAACAAGAGGTTTCAGTTTCATTTCCCAAATAAATGATTTCCCTTCACAAATTTTAATTCAAACTATTTCCTATAGGAAGCTTTTAACAAGGAAATAACAAATTCCCTACAGACTAAATTGCTGAGAAGAACATAAATTTAATACACAAACAATTTCCTCAACAGACACAAATTTTTAACAATTTTTTATCAAAACTTCTCAATACTAATTCTTTTTCATAGACAAACTTTTCAAAAGAATAAATTTAATAAATAGCCAGTGAAAAACCTATTTCTGTAGCTTGAAAATTGTCTGTAGAGGAGAATCTTTGCTGCCTATTGCGTGCAATCCTCCAAAGCTTCTCCAGAACACAAAATCCAGAAAGATGCTAATACCAACCCAAAGAGATCTTCTAGAAATATATAGTAAATCGAAAGCAAAATTCACAAATTTACTCAAACCAATATATTTTTTTAACAGAACCCTGTTCTTTCATTTCTCGTGAAGTGATTTTTTTGTTTTCCCAAAATCCTAGATAACCTCCGAGAAAATCCTCAACAAGAAGCAATTAATTCAACTGCCACACATGTCGAGAAGAAAATATCTTTTAACCACCTCCCGGATAATCTTTTCTTTCTTCCTTATCAAGAACTCATGCATTTTAAAGAATTAAAGAATTCAAATTTATGAAAAATGCAATTTCCCTTTTCTTTATTTTATTTATTTATTTAACAATTAAAATACCTTTTCCCACAAAACAATTTAATTTTAAATTTAATTCTATTCACACAATAAAAGCAATTTTAATTTAATTAAATAATTTTAATCGCAGTGATCAAATTACTTAACCAAACAAACTAATTAATTAATTAAATAAAATGTAAAACTTTATTTTCAACATTTAAAATTAATTTAAATAAACAGTAAATTAAAGAATAATAAACTATCATTAAATTAACAAAATTTTCCTTTCAAAACAATTAATCCAATCAGGCACATATGAGACAACCAAAGACACCAAACTTAACTGACAACATACTTTACCGGGTTTAAGACTAGTCTAGGATAAAACTTGTTACTACCTCCCAATCAACATTTTCGTTGAGTCTTGACACACTCAGACTTGAGTAACCAAGTGGAGTCAATGTCATGTACCTGCAATCCTGCAACCAAACAAATAACATACATATATATATAATTCATTATACAAGCACACCGTGCGAAGAAAATCACAGAAATCACAGGGCACTCGCAAGCGAGTGATGCAACTCCATTCTCCACACCAATACACGTCACATCAAACTGACAATTAAATAACAGTTAATCTACCATAAACATATATATAGCAATAACATCTGAAGGAAAAAATCTACGCTAATATAAAGCATGTCAGAATTAATTACCACCATAAAATGTATCATCATATCACAAAATAAATCCACTATCGCTCTAATGTTAGCGATCTAAATATCCAAAACAAAGTACCAAAGTCTATCAAAGTGAAAGCATGCTAACATAAAACATAAGCAAAATGGAGGGTTACTACATCCTCCCCCCTAGGATCATGCTTACTCCTGGAAGCTTGCTAATAGAAAACAAATAACACAGACATCTAAAATAGGTCCTCCCAATAAATAGAAGACTAGCCACTAGGATCCCTCTGGATCAGTACTCAGTCAACGTCTTGACCCTTGAGGATCAACTCCCGATGTAGGACATACACGGTTCCCAAAGAACGATGCTAGTCCTCCACTAGGAACCTCTCCAACTGCACCCTGGTGGTTATCCACCACGGTAAACACCCTATGTGACCTGCCTGCATCTCCTATGGTCGACTCTGAAGTCGCCGATCTCTGACTGAATCCAGAAGTACCCTTCTGAGGACACTGACGAGCAATGTGACCATGTTGGCCACAAGTAAAACATTCTATACTCCTTCTGAATCCTCTATCACTTGATGGTACACTAGACCGTGGAAAACTACCTCCACTAACTGTAGACTGAGAACTCTGAGTAGGCTGATCAAAAAGATCACACTGCACTCGTTGCCCACTCTGATCTCTCTCATTCTGAAACCAACCACCACCATGTTGAGACCAAAAACTGTTACCCTACTGAGGCTGAGTATTATTATTCTTCTAAGGACTACGCTGCTGCTGATGTCCACTCTTAGCAGGTGTCTGTCGATTCCTAGAGGAACCTCCTGTCTGAAACTGACCACCCCGTGGACCAGTACCTGCTATAGGAGCACTGCCAATTTGGACACCTGTATGTCCACCCAATGCTAAAATCAGATTCTCTTCCACTATGCGCGCTTTCTCCACTGCAACTTCCATAGTCTTCGGTTCAAAGACTCTAACTCCTCCACTAATGCGGGCATTTAAACCCCTAATAAAATGTTGTTCCAGCATCACCTCATCATCTCCAACTCCTACATATTGCTTGAGTTCATAAAATCTACATTCATATTGCTCCACAGATAGAGCCATCTGACATAAATCATGAAACTCGTCAGCTCGTCGTTGCCTCCAATGTTCCGATAAGAACCGTGCTCTAAACCTCTCCAAAAATATCTCCCAAGACACTAACCCAATCTCTAAGTGGAGCTTCTGCTCCTCCAAGCGCCACCAAGTAGAGGCGAATCCTCTCAGATGCATGATAGCGCATCTCGCTCGGGTATTGCTACTGTATGGGTGCATAGCAAAACATCTACCCAAGTCCAATAACTAGGTCTCTGCCTCTAAACCACCTCCTGTGCCATCAAAAGTAGGAGGGTGTGCCCTCAACAAATCCCTCATATGACCTGCCACTATAGCATCCTGCTTTGCAGCACTAATAATCCTCCTAGGAGATCTATCACGCTCCCTAACTACTTCCTGATCCACTTCCTGTCTAGGTCCAAGTTGAGCTAGGACCTCCTCTAGTAAAGGGCATAACTGTGATCCCTCTACTCCTGACTGTTCCAGAATCTGTCCCTCATTCCTCTGATCCAGCTATGGACCCAACTGTTCTCCCTGAACACTCTGATGAGGGCTCGGAGGGGGAGTAACCTGAGGGATTGGCCCTCCGCCTCCACCTCGACCTCTACCACGGCCTCTACCACGTCGCCTAGGCATGATCCTACACATAAACAATAACGAGTCTCAGATACTAATCAACCAAGGCTAACAGATAACGATACTACGTACTAGGTCAACCTAATGGGCTCACGATTACCCAAAGCATCCAGTGTTAGAACCTTGGCTCTGATACCAATCTGTAATGCCCCATCTTGTAACCTAAGGAATGTTGCAATTGTCTACGAAAGTGAAATATTTTTTTTTTTAAAAGTATTAATATTAACTTAATTAGTTGCATACATTCTCTAAGTTACGCGACGTCACACTACTTGAGAATCCCATAGATGACTTTAGTATTTAGCATTGCATATATATTAATTCACATAACTTAAAAAGTATACATTGTATAACATTTGAATTTCATCATTGAAGGTATAACATACACAAAAGATTCTTTTATACATTGCTTTTGAAATAATATTACAATACTCATTCTCCAAATGAGGTAGATCAAATAATAATTTACAATTACATATTTCAAATGTTCACCTCATAAACAATTGAGGAGTGTTATACAAATATAGTTTCCACTGTTACAAATAAGGAAGTACACATATATCCACATACGAGCTCTCCATTCATGAAGCACTCGTTGCCATGATCAAGAACTGGGGACCCAACGGAGTAAGGTGCACGTTCCACCCAACCATGTGGTACCCATAGGTCCACCCCCCGTGCTAGGAGATAGTAACAAGGTTCCCTAGACATAATCTACTAACCCTAGACACAAGTACATACTTAACTGATGGTTACATTGCTTCCAGAATTAGGATAATCAAATATACTAAGTTCACAAGGTAATTGTTATTTTAGGTGGATTGTCATCACAATGTTGCAAAGGTTACCCTAGTGTTTCTTCCTAGGTTCCGGCCCCCAACTTAGGTTACCCTGGTAACCTCTTACGAAACCCATCCCCACATACAAACTGTTGTGGAATCGAATATCTTTTAAAGAAATAAGATATCGATTTGTCATTCCAGGCCTTCTCAACTTAATCTCAAGACTGAAGTAGCTCTTGAGTCTATAAGCGAGGCATAATTAATCTAGTTAAATATTTTAGAATACCCATTGTGTTGATTTAGTTTTCACTGACTTACTAACTCTATATGAGTTACCCAGACACCACTTTGTGTGTCGGCCCTCACACAAAGCCACTCCCCTAAAAATAACAAAAAGAATCTAAGCTCCCTAACTAAGGTAAACAAGGTGCACAAGAATTCATCATAAAATACCATACATATCATAACGAACATCAAGTCTATGTTCATAAAACCAGGTGTCTGAACACCGTGCAAAACCATGTACACAACCTTAGTCAATATAAGAATTCTATTTAAACATTAACAACTCCCACATTATACAACTTGCTTGGAAGACTTGTACATCTAAAACATTCCCAATTTTCCCAATAAAAGAAACACAATTTAAAGCAAATTGAAACATTAGGAATCTACATTAGGATTTACTAAATCCAGTCAATCAAAATATGATATACAAAATTAATCATCTAGGATTTAATTTATCTTCCATTCAATACGAAAATCAAATCTATAATTTGCTCAATTTCATAACCACATATTATAATGAGATAAACTCAAGAATATCAGTTTAATTTAAACATAAATAACTGTCATAGTAAATTAATTGTTAAATATCCCATTAATAACATAAATATATTTCCATATTTACTTAACATTAAATAAATATATAATTATAAGTATTATATATTATATATATAATATATATATATTATATATATATTATATTATTAATATATATTACATATATCATATATATACATAATAATTATAATTTATATAAGTATTAATACAAAATAACTTAAGATAAAACATATAATATTTAAGAAACTTCGCATGGTTTTAAAAATACAAGATTAGGGCTTTTAACCCTATCTGTATGTAGGCCGCACTGTGGGTAGGGCTGCCTTCGCAGCCCACCCCACAGGGCTCGGCCGTGGGTGGGGCTGCCACCGCAGCCCTCCCCACAGGGCTTGGTCGTGGGAGGCAGAGCCAAGTGCTGCCCGTGAGGGCAGCGCTGGGCTTGGCCCTCACTGTCATCCCCTTGCGGGGTTGGCCGTGGGTAGCCCCCCTACGGCCCTTACCAGATATATTTGTTTAAAAATAATTAAAATAAAATGAACGAAATTCGAGTTTTAGTTTCTGCGATTTCCAGTAATTTATTTCCATTTACAAAAAAAACTTGAAATCCTTAATTTCGCCGATACGGCGATTACTACGAATTTCCAAAATAAAATACTCACAATTCAATTTATATATGATGGTATATATATATATGTATATATATACAATTAAAATGAATATTAGATTACAAAAATATGCATATATTTTCAACAGGGTTTGTAATGGGGAAATTGAAAAATTTCAACAGGGTTTTTACAATGGAATAGATTTTCAACAAGGTTTCAATGGGAAGTTGAAGGATTTAACAGTATGCACAAAAAATTTCCTCAACAAGAGGTTTTAGTTTCATTTCCCAAATAAATGATTTCCCTTCACAAATTTTAATTCAAACTATTTCCTACATGAAGCTTTTAACAAGGAAATATCAAATTCCCTACAGACTAAATTGCCGAGAAGAACATAAATTTAATACACAAACAATTTCCTCAACAGACACAAATTTTTAACAATTTTTTATCAAAACTTCTCAATACTAATTCTTTTTCACAGACAAACTTTTCAAAAGAATAAATTTAATAAATAGCCAGTGAAAAACCTATTTTTGTAGCTTGAAAATTGTTTGTAGAGGAGAATCTTTGCTGCCTGTTGCGTGCAATCCTCCAAAGCTTCTCCAGAACACAAAATCCAGAAAGATGCTAATACCAACCCAAAGAGATCTTCTAGAAATATACAGTAAATCGAAAGCAAAATTCACAAATTTACTCAAACCAATATATTTTTTTAACAGAACCCTGTTCTTTCATTTCCTGTGAAGTGATTTTTTTGTTTTCCCAAAATCCCAGATAACCTCCGAGAAAATCCTCAACAAGAAGCAATTAATTCAACTACCACACATGTCGAGAAGAAAATATCTTTTAACCACCTCCCGGATAATCTTTTCTTTCTTCCTTATCAAGAACTCATGCATTTTAAAGAATTAAAGAATTCAAATTTATGAAAAATGCAATTTCCCTTTTCTTTATTTTATTTATTTATTTAACAATTAAAATACCTTTTCCCACAAAACAATTTAATTTTAAATTTAATTCTATTCACACAATAAAAGCAATTTTAATTTAATTAATTAATTAATTTAATTAAATAATTGTAATCGCAGTGATCAAATTACTTAACCAAACAAACTAATTAATTAATTAAATAAAATGTAAAACTTTATTTTCAACACTTAAAATTAATTTAAATAAACAGTAAATTAAAGAATAATAAACTATCATTAAATTAACAAAATTTTCCTTTCAAAACAATTAATCCAATCAGGCACATACGAGACAACCAAAGACACCAAACTTAACTGACAACATACTTGACCGGGTTTAAGACTAGTCTAGGATAAACCTTGTTACTACCTCCCAATCAACATTTCCGTTGAGTCTTGACACGCTTAGACCTAAGTAACCAGGTGGAGTCGATGTCATGTACCTGCAATCCTGCAACCAAACAAATAACATACATATATATATAATCCATTATACAAGCACACCGTGCGAAGAAAATCACGGAAATCACAGGGCACTCGCAAGTGAGTGATGCAACTCTGTTCTCCACACCAATACACGTCACATCAAACTGACAATTAAATAACAGTTAATCTACCATAAACATATATATAGCAATAACATCTGAAGGAAAACATCTACGCTAATATAAAGCATGTCAGAATTAACTACCACCATAAAATGTATCATCATATCACAAAATAAATCCACTATCGCTCTAATGTCAGCGATCTAAATATCCAAAACAAAGTACCAAAGTCTATCAAAGTGAAAGCATGCTAATAGAAAACATAAGCAAAATGGAGGGGTACTATAGGACTGTGGATTCGAGTCAGAAATTGTAGAGTTAGAAACAAGAAGAATCAATTTCAAAGCCAAATAATCTTTTCAAGGTTCTTTTTGAATCTGTAAAGAGTTCTATATTTCTGAATATAAATATACTAGTATTATATGCAAGATTATGGTCGTTTGCAAATGTATATGAATGCATGTTCAAATACATAAAATATAGATTATCTATTGAACACAAGGGAAATGGGTGTTGCACCTTTTGGGAGATGGAATTGGACCTATTTCACACTTTAGTTCATTAGGAAACCTAGATCCCTCAACGAAATGACTCAATTGAGGGATGGCTAGTGGGTTCCTAGTGTAATTGGATGGGGGTTCACCATTAAACAATGCTTTAAAAGAAGTTGATTGTACTATGCAAATTCACTATATGACCTAAGAATTTGAAGGCATGAAACAAGATTGATAAATTGGAATCAAATAGTAAAGTACATGGATGAATGATGGAGTCAAAGCAAGGTCTACAACTCTAAAATTCTACTTTTTGAAGTATACTGGGATTGATACGCTAGGTTGGGCGATTTAGTCCTGCTACAGGGTTTTTGGGCAAAATATGGAATCTTTTGGTGACTAATCTGGATCTGGAGAAAGTTGGTAAAAAGGGTATACTAGGACTAATACGCCTAGTTGGAAAATTTAGTCCTATTACTAGGGTTTGATTGATACTTCTATATCCTCTAGTGATCTTCTGTAGCTTCCTTCCAATCCAATCTTCAGGTCTGAAAGTTTGAATTATGGCCTGTAGGTGAGTTTTGGTGAAGATTACAACTTCTTGACAACTTTGACAACTTTTGTAACTTTTTCTTCAAAGGATCTTCAAGCTCCAATTCACCTAGATTTGTAAACACACATCAAGACAAAAAAATGTTTTGTTAGGGAATGTGGATTTTCCTTGGTCAAACCCCGTTTTGGTAATTAAACCTTGAAATGAAATGAAATAGCATGAGGGAATGATAAATGAACAAATGCAATGTTGCAACTCACCAAACCCTTGCAATGAAGGTTACAAAATTTTGTGTTCAATGGCTTCAATGGATGTAGATCTTGACTCTTGATTGAATGCTTGAAACTTTGTCTTGAATGCTTGCTTGAAAGATGAAACCTACATCACCAATGTTAGCTCACAAACACACATGATACATGAAGACTTTGACATGATGCTTGAATCTTGAATATTGCTCCAAATGCTTGATGATTTGCTCTTGAATGCTCATGTAAACTCTATAATGTTCTTTGGGATGCTTGACTCAAAATTGCTAGCTTGTTAGGAGAAATTATGTGAAATAACCTTGTATTTATACTTGTTTATACCTAATTTCCTGAAATTACAACACTACAAGCTAACATTCAAAATTTGAATATAAGGATAATAAAATCTTGCCAAGAAATTTATTTAAAATAAGTCCTAGGTTAAAGCGGGACTCATACTCTAGGTTGGGCGTATGAGTGCGAGAGGCTTAAACCTAGGACACATACTTCAAGGAGTGATGTGTTCAATGTAACACTTAAAATCAGGCCCCAAGACCTAGGTGGGACCCATACGCCCAAAGGTGTGTATGAGTCTTAGATCTTGAAATATGGAACATATCACCAAAAACATTAAATTATGATTTGTCATTTGTTAAATGTCGGGATTATCCTTAGAAAAATGCATTTAATTAGGCTTGTGGATGTAAAATAGGACCAATTAAGGCATAAATGAGAAAATTTTTAACGAGGACCCAAACAAGTGTGAAAATGTAAAGGCATACATTTTTCTACACTACATCTAGCCCCCACTTTAGTGAGAGGATGACCTTGCATCGAACTCACACTAAAGTAAACAAATTCACATCAAGAGGGGTCCAAGTGTACCAATGCTAGTGAGATAGGATCCATGGCAACAATCAAGAAGGACGATCAATCCCCCAAGATTGAGATCCTATGGAAAACCAACATAGGAACAAAATAACATGTATGTGAATGACGTATGAAGCATCAATAAGATACAAGCATACACTGCCAAATACATGAAGAAGAAGGAAAAGGAAAAAGAGGGTGGATCAAGCTTTGACTGTTTGTCCAACTTGATCTGGATCAAGCCTTAGCTATTTGTCCAAAAAATGTTTACAAGTGGAACACGATTTCCACTATCCAACTAAAACGAATGCTCACATGGGCTAGTGGAATCCAGTATCCACTAGGTGAGCCTCCAGAGGGGTGAGATACACACGCACACGACCGGTATGTGCTCACACACACAAACAAGTGGCTATTGGAAAGTCATGCCTATGGCCAACTCCCATACATACTAACTAAACCAATGCTATACCTCCTGGAAATTTTGATAAGGAACCGCGTGCAACACGAACAAAAAAAATCATGAGGCAAGAAAAACTTTGTATGCTAACACCCATGAATAAATAGAATGGCTCCACATACAAGCAAGGTGTGTTATCCAAGGTGGCCATATAACAGTTATTGTAAATGTTAAATAGTGTAAGGTACATTCAAAGGAGTTTTGCTTAGTTCATGTAAGGTCTCAACCTAGGGAACATCATTCCTAATGTCTCCAAGAGAGGACCAATCAAAAAATAGAAGATTCACAACTTAGGGAATGCACACCGCTTGACATTACCACTAAGAGGAATATAATATGCTAAGAGAGATCACACTCTTGAAGGACATCACACCCAATGTAATCACCAAGAGAAAGACACATCGCATGAAGTAAGAAGACCACACAATGAAACATGAGTTATAAAATGCAAAAGAATAATGCCAATATATGCCCCCCACTTTAAAGAAATTACTAAACACCATGCTATGAGCAATTAATTTAAAGTAACAAATGATAAATGCTAAAAAGACATGAGATATTATTGGAAAGCCCTATGCTAATTCATATGTTTCCAAATGAAGCTACATCATGAAAAGGAGTTACCCCCAAAATGAAATCCCAAAATCACATAAGCGATCCATAGATTCGAGGTCAGTATGTCTTTGCTACAATGTTTTTAGAGAGCTCAAAAACATCATCATTCTGCGAATACTCATGGAATAGGAAGAATGATACAAAGAGCTCAGCAAAAAAAAAAGAAGCTTTTGGGTCAAATGAAAGAGACCTGAATGTCTCGACGCCTTGTGCCATCCCCAAAATGAAAACACAAGACAAAGAAAAGATAAATATAATATTTTGGGTCAACATGGAAGAGACCTAAAAAACAAAAGACAAAGAAAAGATAGATTTATGACATATAGAAGAATGTGATACAAATAGAGGAATTCAATAAAGAGAGAGATACATCAAACATAACAATATGGGAGATCACATTATGCACATACAATCACACACATAACATGAAAAAAGAAGAAGAGAAGACAAGTAAGGAAAATGTGAGTCAACCTATAGCAGTACATCCTTATCCCAATCTTGTTCATCGTATGCAGAAGGTAAAAAACTAGCCAAAGGGATAACAACAAGTGTAGTAATAGGAGCATCACCAAGTTCAACACGTGGTGGGCCACTCTTTTTAGGAGGATCATCACAATTGTTATTGTCTAACCTCATGGAAGAAGAAAACAACAAATTTAATTCATTATGTACTTCTTCATCAATTTTAGCAATTTCATCATCATCATCCAACTTAATCACAATGGGAGGTCGAATGATAATGTCCAAAGAAGGTGCTAGTCCCTGTTGTGGTTGCGATATAGGATCTTTTTTTTGTGGTGAAGAGGGAGACTCATCATGTATTGTTTCACTAGAGTTTGGATGTAGATTTTGTTTGTTGTTCTCTTTGTTTAACCTTTGAGCTCAATAACATGACATCTACGCCTACGCTCTAGCATTTTTGTTTCTTTTGGTAGGATTTTCAAGTTGTGTTTGTTTAGGAGCAGGTTTATCAACCATAGGTTTCTTTTCTTCTCTTAGAGGAGGAACAGAAGGAACCATGGGAGGTTGTTCAACCACTATCTCTTTAGCTTTGTAAACTTGTTTTATCTTAGGAAGCACAACGAGATTTTTTTGGTTGTCTCATGGTCATTTGTAGGAGATAGGAAAAGGATCTATCTTGTTTTGGTCTTGGTTACTTGGAAGGGATTTTGGTTCAATCATGGTTTTTTCAAGGATAGGAGGCTCAATCATAGGTTGAGGCATGTTTCAAAGGGATAATTCTACTATGCACTTTTCCTTAAAATTTTGATAGGATTTAAAAAAGAAATCTTCATGAGGTTTAATAGGTTCAATAGGTTTGGGCCAAAAGAAATCCAATGAAAAATTCCCATGGAAAGACATAGGATTAAAACCACTATGGTGTACAGTAAAAATCTCATTGTCAAAGGTAAACTTTAAACATTTATGCACAATCTATGGGATGACTTCCATGGAGCGTAGCCATGGATAGCCAAGGTTCACATGGAATTGATCCGACATCAAAATGGAGAATGAGACATCTAATTGTTTCGTTCCAACTTTTAAAGGAAGGGTGATCGAACCTGTTGTAGGGAAAGCAAAACCATTATGCATTTTTATCCATGCTTTCAGTTTATCATATGTATCTTGATAAAGTTCATTCACAAGTAATAAACCTTTAGTGATCATATTCTCTCCATAGATAGGATCAATTAATATCCCATTAGTGGGCTTATTATTGATTTGGCCGGCTATGCAAAGAGGACCATCAGGTGCTTTTGTGATTATATCTTTTGATGAGAAAGCAATGTCAAGAGGTATTTTAGTTTGGCCCTTATAAGGTGTAATTTCGATCAATCCAACCATATTATGCATAGGACTTTGTTCATTTGTATCCATGTTGTCATCATCTGTGTCAACATTCATCACATCATTCTTAGTATCACTTGTTTTGACAAATGAAATATTATGATTTAGCATATGGGTGATCCCACAAAGTTGGTTTACAATTGCGAGGAGATTCTGATTTTTGTTGAAATCACATATTTTTAGAAAATATAATGATTTAAGCCTTAAAAAGTTCCATTTAAAGAATTCCAATTGAAGAGGGTTTGATCAAACTACCTTAGATCAAACCCCCTTGGATAGAACCCCGCTAGTTTTAAACCATACCTATAACGAAGTCTCCTTTACACCTATCAAAATGTTGATAAAAAACCACTTTTGATTTACCTTTTGGGGGATCAAATGAATTCATTTAAAATTTATTTTTTGTAAGTATGTAGTCCTTATTTAAGCTTCCCAAAATGTATAATTTTAAATAAATTTAGTTTTATTATTATATTTATTTTTTATTTCTTGTCAATGTAGGTTTTTCACCGAAAATCAAGCTCTTTATTCTGCACATGTGGAAAAATAGAAGATTATCAATTTTGTTTTTGATAAAAATTAGTGCACCAGATATTGAAGTCGTTGATCCAACAAAAAAAAAAAGAATTTCGATACATACAAAAAAGTTGTGTTAAACAGTCCGCCTATTTCTGAATTGTAATTGGATTGACTTCGAAACTTGATTAAGGAAAAAATATTCAATAAAACACTATGAAACCAATTGGAAGCACTAGATATCATAGTTACAAATCTAAATTTGAAAAAAATAGAATTTTATCCTTCATGGAAAAAAAGTTATGTGTTATATGGTGAGCGTCATTCAAAAATGGTGTTTACTAAAAAAAACTAGTTTTTGAAAGAGATGGAAAAAGAAGTGCAATTTGAGTTAAATATTTTTAAAAAATATATATTTATAATCTACAGAAAAAATGCCACAAATCACTAGTTTGCATCATCTTCAAATTCCTCACGATTTAGCCGCTATAGGTGCTCAGAAGTGAAGATTTAGTTAGAAAAAATCAGTTCAGTGTCCAGTTTGGCCAAAAATTGTAAACCAGTATTGTGGGATCACCCATATGGGGTTGGTAAATATTTGAAAGTTTTGGTTGGGAGGGGCAATGGACTTATTACCTTGATCATTGACATTGACACCACCAATTTGAATATGATTGGAATCAATGATGTCTTGCACCATGTGTTCAAGATGCTTACAATGTTTTGTATCATGTCCATTTTGATGGTGAAAATTACAGTAGGAATTTTATTTAAGGTTTGGAGGTAATGGCTTAGTAGGATTAGGAGCTTTAATAGGAGGTAAGGAAATTAAGTTCTTTTCTAGAAGTTGTAACATGGTGTTATGGAGGGTATCGTGTAAGGGAGTAAAATATCTATTCAAATCCCCAAATGTAAAAGGATTTGTCTTCTTTATAGCAACCACTTGGGTATCAACATGTTGGGTTGGTTGAAGGGGATTCAGTTGAAGAAAACTTTTTTTTTGTTTCCTAAAAGGTTGGTAATTGTTTTGAGTTGCGGATTCAAACTTTTTAGGACAACTAGAGGTGGTTTTTATTTGACAACTACTAATTGAGTTTTGATAATCATGAAGGGAGGCACACAAGTGTATGAAGGAAGGAAATTTCATCATGCCAAGCTTATCTTGCATCTTAGTTTTTAATTTCTCAATGAACATTCATTGAAGGTGAGGATTGAGAATCTTTATGTCTATTTGGGAATAAAGCAATTGGTAGCGTGAAATGAAGTCAGTAAACTTTTCATCAACCTTTTGCTTACATCTCATCAAATTAGCTAAGGTCATCTTAGGGGTCATGCGCACTTGGAAATGGTTGATAAAGGCCTCAAAAAGTTCATTGAATGAACGAATTGATTTATTCGGTAATGAGGAAAACCATTCTAAAGTGGTATCTTTCAAGGACCTAGGGAAAATCCTAGCCAAGAGCTTATCTTCAAGGGAAAAGTCACTACATAAGGCAATGTAAGCAGAAACATGGTTAGAAGGATCTCCTTTCCCTCCATATTTCACAAACCTATGAATCTCTATACCTTGTGGTATTGGCGTTCTTAATATCTCCAAGGATAAGGGATTGCTTTTGACATGGTATGAAGGTTGACTATTTTGATTTTGGTTTATGGTGGAAATTTGTCATTGAAGGGATGAAACATTTTACAAAAGTTGATTAAGGATGGCGTCATTGGTTATGTTTTGGGATGGAGGTGAATATGGTGGAGTGTATTTGTTTGAGGGGAAATTGAATGGAACACTTATGGGTGGTAAAATGGTATGACATATGACATGAGACACCAGAAAGGTACACTGATTGATAGTGGAAATACCCAAGGTAAGAATGACATTGCTAGTAGGTTGCATCATTGTGGTAACTAGAGGGTTGGTGTAAGTAGGAATAGAGGCAATGGTTGTAGGAGGAGAAATTTTTGTTCCTCCTTGACTTTGAGCATTTTTTGAAGTTTGAGCACAACTAGTCATTGAGGTAAGATGTTTTCCAAAAATATGAGCTAAGTTACATGTAATCTTTATTCCTTTTTCACTTGAATCATTCGGTGTATGTTATCTATGGTAGGAAAAGAAGTGTTGAAAATGTTTTCAGTACTCACTAGGTTTTGTAGATGTGCCAATTCTTCATGTATTTGGATTAGGTTTTCTTGAGGGACACTAGAAATCATTGTTTCAACACTTGTCATACTACTTGAAGGTAAAATGTTGTCAATGGTATGGTCCATACCCAGTGAACTAGTGTCAGCACCATGAGTGAAAGTGCTAGATAACCCAAGATCCACGATGAGTGTGTTATCACAGGATGACATGAGACTTGAACTACGTCTCACTATAGTATTAGCAATAGGAAACGAAGTTGTAAAGCTCATACAAGGGTCAATCAAGGAAGGATAATGAATGCAAGATAAATGAAATGATCACAAGATAAATGGTATTCTTTAATTTCAATTATTATGTTTACAAATGTACTTAAAATGAAACCAACTTTGAAAAGATTGCTAATGGCAGTAATTCTGCAAACTAAAACAATAATCTAAAGACAACAACTAGAAGCACAAATGATAAGATTTTAATGTTGTAAAATGTAGATTCAGACCTAATCTAGAAGTGATACACCTAGCTGAGTGTATGGGTCCCACTTAGGGTTTTTGACAATTTTAGATAGTGAAAAATAGAGAGCACAAATACCCAAAAATATAGAAAAAAGACCTATTTAGGGACTAAATCACCCAGGTGGGAAAATGAGTCCCAAATTAGGGTTTTTAAGCCTAAATCAACAAATTTTGAGTTGATTTTAATGTGTCTAGATTGCATGATCAATTGACTATTTGCAATTACAGATTTCCAATGAAATTTAGTGATGCAAGATGCAAAAATGTAACCTATATGCACTTTTCCACTAATGCAAGATTTAGGAGCCCTAGATGTAATTCAAGTAATGAAAATATAATGCAAAGTTAATGCAATCTAGATCTAGGACTACAATGTTCTCCAAATTAGAAATTCAAGGTTCCAAAGGTTGGGTTCACCAAAATGAATACAAGGGAAATGGGTGTTCCACCTTTTGGGAGATGGAATTGGACCTATTTCACACTTTAGTTCATTAGGAAACCTAGATCCCCCAACCAAGTGACTCAATTGAGGGATGGCTAGTGGGTTCCTAGTGTAATTGGATGAGGGTTCACCACTAAACAATCCTTTAAAAGAAGAAGTTGACTGCACTATGAAAATTCACTGTATGACCTAGGAATTTGAAGGAATGAAACAAGATTGATAAAATGGAATCAAACAGTAAAGTACTTGGATGAATGATGGAGTCAAAGCAAGGTCTGTAACTCTAAAATTCTACTTTTTGAAGTACACAGGGACTGATGCGCTAGGCTAGGCATTTTAGTCCTGCTACAGGGTTTCTGGGCAAAATCTAGAATCTTCTGGTGACAAATCTGGATTTGGAGAAAGTTGGTAAAAAGGGTATATTGGAACTAATATTCCCAGTTGGGTGATTTAGTCCTATTACTAGGGTTTGACTGATAATTTTATAGCCTCTAGTGATCTTTTGTAGCTTCCTTCCTATCCAATCTTCAGGTCTGAAAGTTTGAATTTTGGCCTATAGGTGAGTTTCTATGAAGATGACAACTTCTTGACAACTTTGACAACTTTTGTAACTTTGTTTTCAAAGGATCTTCAAGCTCCAATTCACCTAGATCTATAAACACACATCAAGAAAAAAAAATTGTTTTGTTAGGGAATGGGTGTTTTCCTTGGTCAAACCCTGTTTTGGTAATTAAACCTTGAAATGAAATGAAATAGCATGAAGGAATGATGAATGAACAAATGCAATGTTGCAACTCACCAAACCCTTGCAATGAAGGTTGCAAACTTGTGTGAAATGGCTTCAATGGATGTGGATCTTGACTCTTGATTGAATGCTTGAAACTTTGTCTTGAATGCTTGCTTGAATCATGAAACCTACATCACAAATGTTATCTCACAAACACACATGATGCATGAAGACTTTGACATGTTTCTTGAATCTTGAATTTTTCTCCAAATGCCTGATGATTTTCTCTTGAATTCTCTTGTAAAATCTATAATGCTCTTTAGGATGCTTGACTCAAAATTGCTAGCTTGTTAGGAGAAATTATGTGAAATAACCTTGTATTTATACTTGTTTATGCCTAATTTCTTGAAATTACAACAGTACAAGCTGACATTCAAAATTTTAATCTAAGGATAATAAAATCCTGCCAAGAAATTGATTTAAAATAGGTCCTAGGTTAAAGAAGGCCTTATATGCTAGGTTGGATGTATGAGTCCCAAAAGCTTAAACCTGGGACACATACTTCAAGGAGTGTTGTATTCAATGTAACATTTAAAATAAGGCCCCAAGAAAATGTTTACAAGTTAAACACAATGTCCACTATGCAAATAAAATGCACACTCACATGGGCTAGTGGAATATGGTATCCACTAGGTGAGCCCCCAGAGAGGTGAGACACACATGCACATGACTGGTATGTGCTCACACACACAAGCTAGTGGCTATGGGAAAGTCATGCCTATGGTCGGCTCCTATACGTACTAACCATACCAAAGCTATACCTCCTTGAAAAGAAGAAAATGGTGTACTCTCTTTCACTTCTAGGGTTTTGGACCTAAAAGGAGAGATAATTTTCTTACTCTTCACTCAAGAAAAAACCCTTGAGATTTCAATGCAAAGGAGATTGAAATTTGGAAAAGGGATTGTTCTAGGGATTGAATGATGTCTAATGAGGGGTTCACCACCAAGTGTAAACTTGGAAAAGATAATGAAATGGAAAAGACAGTGTGAAATGCAAACTAACTCTAAATGACCTAGAAAAGTAAATGAAACAAAACATAAGACTATAAAACTGAAATTGTGCACCTGGAAACTAGAGAGAGATGGAATGGAGCTTTAAGATCTAGAAATTGTTGTTTTTCAAGCTTGGTGGGACTCATTTTCCATTTTGGGAAAATCAATCCCAATTCTGGAAAACTATATTGGAGAAAGTTTCGGGCAAATGAGTATCCAAATTTGCAAAGATCTTCAATAAAATCCTATAGTGGGACTCATTCACCACTCGTGGCGAATGATTCCAATTTGAATTTTCTATAAATTCAAAGTTCTGATTTTCTCAATATGTACCTCCAGGTGTCTAGATCTAAAACCCTAATTTTTGGGACTATAAGTGACTTTTTGTAAATATTTTAACCTTGCAAATGGGGAGACAACTCCAATAAGCTTTCAACCTAATCTTCAATGATCTTCAAGTCTTGAAAGCACCTAAACCTACAATCACATAAAGAAAGAGAGAGAAAATATTGATTGTTAGGGAATATGGGTTTTCCTTGGTCAAACCCCTTTTAGGTAATTAAACCAAATGATGAAACAATGAAACAAGGACATGAAACATGAAACATGAACAATGTTACTATGAATGAGGTCTTACAAATCTACAACTTAACATGCCATGAACGATGTAGATCTTGATCTTTGAGAATAGGAATGGAGAAATGCTTGATCTTGGATCTTCAATGCCACATCACAACACTAGCTCACTAACATGCTTGATGCTTGATATGCTTGACATGATGATGGATCTTGAATTGTTGCAACAATTGATGAAGAATTTTTCTCTTGAATGCCTTAGAAATGATCTTGAATGCTTGAAAATTCCTAATCCTTGAGTGCTTGAATTTACAATATGAATGTATGATGTTGCTTGGATGAAATGAGGATTTGAAAACTTTCTTATATAGGCAATCCACTCACATGACCATTAATTTGATCCCTAAGGCCGACATTGAAGAAATTTGAATTAAAAACCCACTTTTCTGACTCAAAACCTTAAAAATAGGCCAAATGGGACTCATTCGCCATCTTGGGGGAATGAGTCCCGCCTAGATGGGACTCATTTTCCTAAGGTGGTGAATGGGTCCCACAAGGGCTATTTTTCATGCTAAAGTGTTGGGGAGTGAAAAATTTAAGTTCTTAGATGATATTGTTAGGTCTTTGATCAAAATATGCCTTGGGATGCACAATATGGGATCATAGGGGCCTATTAGTGATGATATAAAGGTCACAAGTGTAATAGAGCCCAAAATTCAATGTGAAAGTGTAGATAAATACACTTTACAACACTAAATTAAGGAAAAGTTAGGTTTATTTAGCTTAGAAGGGTCCTAAATCCCATGTGAATGTGTAGAACACATTACAACACTAGATTAGGTCCACTTGATTTACAAGCCTCCAAAATTTAATGTGAAGATGTAAATAAATACATTTTACAACATTAAATTAGGACAGAGTTAGGTTAAATTAGCTTAAAATGGGCCCAAGACCTAATGTGGATGTGTAAAACACCTCACAACACTAGATCAAGGTGGAATTAGGTCCAATTAATCATTAATTATTCCCATATCGAGCAAGGGACATTTTTTTCTACACTACACTCCTGATAACTTTGATAAGGTTCCACACAACACGAACAACATAATTCATGAGGCAAGAAAAACTTTGTATGCTAACACCCATGAACAAACATAATGGCTCCATAGACAAGTAATGTGTGCTATGCAAGGTGGCCATATAACATTTATTGTAAATGGGAAATAGTGTAAGGTACGTTCAAAATGGTTTTGCTTAGTTCATGTAAGGTCTCAACCTAGGGAACATCATGCCTAATGTCTCCAAGAGAGGACCAATCAAATAATAGAAGATTCACAACTTAGGGAATGGGCACCACTTGGCATTACCACTAAGAGGAATATAATATGATAAGAGATATCATGATATTGAAGGACATGATGCCCAATGTCACCACCAAGGGAAATATGCATCACATGAAGTAAGAAGACTACACAATGAAACATGAGTTGTAAAATGCAAAAGAATAAAGCCAATGTATGCCCCCACTTTAAAGAAATTTCTAAACACCATGCTGTGAGCAATTACTTTAAAGCAACAAATAATAAATGCTAAAAAGACATGAGAGATTATTTGGAAAGCTCTATGCCAAGTCATGTTTCCAAATGAAGCTACACCATGAAAAGGAGTTGCCCCCAAAATGAAATCCCAAAATCACATAAGGGATCCATAGATTCAGGGCTAGTATGTCTTTCCTAAAATATTTTTAGAGAGCTCAAAAACGTCATCATTCCATGAATATTCATGGAACGGGAAGAATGACACAAAGAGAGAAAAAACAAAGAAAAGATTTTGGGTCAACACGGAAGAGACCTAAATGTCTCAACGCCTTGTGTCATCCCCAAAAGGAAAACACAAGACAAAGAAAATATAAAGATAATCTTTTGGGTCAACATGGAAAAGACCTAAATGTCTTGATGCCTTGTGTCATCCCCAAAAGGAAAACAAAAGACAAAGAAAAGATAAAGATTTAAGACATATAGAAGATTGTAGATACAAATAGAGGAATGTCACAAAAAGAGAGATACATCAAATAAAATAATACAGGGGATCACATTATGCACATGCAATCACACACATAACATGAAAAAAGAAAACAAAGAGAAGACTAGTAAGGAAAATGCGAGTCAATCTATAGCAAGTCGTCCTCATCCCAATCTTATTCATTGTATGCAGAAGGCAGACAACTAGCCAAAGGGACAAAAACAAGTGCAGTACTAGGAGTATCACCAAGTTCAACATATGGTGAGTAACTCTTTTTAGGAGGATCATCACGGTTGTTATTGTCTAAGCTCATGGAAGAAGAAAATTGTAATTTTAATTCATTATGCACTTCATCAATTTTAGAAATTTCATCATTATTGTCCAAGTTGATCACAATGAGAGGTTGAATGATAATGTCCAAAGAAGGTGCTAGTCTGTGTTGTGGTTGTGATTTAGGATCTTTTTTTTGTGTCAAAGAGGGAGACTCATCGTGTATTGCTTCACTAGAGTTTAGTTGTTGATTTTTTTTGTTGTTCTCTTCGTTTAACCTTTGAGCAATAACACGATGTCTATGCCTACACTCTCTAGTATTTCTATTTCTTTTGGTAGGATTTTCAAGTTGTTTTTGTGTAGGAGTGGGTTTATCAACCATAGGTTTCTTTTCTTTCCTTAGTGGAGGAACGAAAGGAACCGTGGGAGGTTGTTCAACCACTATCTCTTTAGCTTTGTAAAAATTTTATCTTAGGAGGAACAATGGGATTGTTTTGGTTGTCTCGTGGTCATTTGTAGGAGATAGGAAAAGGATCTATCTTGGGTTGGCCTTGGTTACTTGGAAGGGCTTTGGGTTCAATCATAGGTTGAGGCATGTTTCAAAGGGATAATTCTGCTATGCGTTCTGCATTAAAATTTTGATTGGATTTGAAAAAGAAATATTCATGGGTTTAATATGTTCAATAGGTTCAGGCCAAAATAAATCCAATGATAAATTCCCCTGAGAAGACACATGATTAAAGCCACTATGGTGTACAGTAAAGATCTCATTGTCAAAGGGAAACTTTAAATATTTATGCACAACTGAAGAGACAGCTTCCATGGAGCATATCCATGGATAACCAAGCTTCAACCAGTATTGATCTGATGTCAAGATGATGGAGAATGAGACATATAATTATTTTGGTCCAACTTTTAAAGGAAGGGTGATCGAACGTATTGTAGGGAAAGGAAAACCATTATGCATTTTTATCCATGCTTTCGGTTTATCATATGTATCTTGATAGAGTTCATGCAAAAGTAAGAATTATTCAGTGATCAGATTCTCTCCACAAGAAGGATCAATTAATATCCCATTAGTGGGCTTATTATTGATTTGGCTAGCTATGTAAAGAGGACCATCAGGTGATTTTTTGATTATATCTTTTGATGAGAAAGCAATGTCAAGAGGTATTTTAGTTTGGCCCTTATGAGGTTGAATTTTGATCAATCCAACCATATTATCCATAGGAATTTGTTCATTCATATCCATGTCATCATCCATGTCAACATTCATCACATCATTCTTATTTTCACTTATTTTGACAAATGAAATATTATGATTTAGCATATGGGGTTGGTAAAGATTTGCAGTCTTTGATTGGGAGGGGCAACAGAATTATTACCTCGATCATTGACACTTTCAATTTAATTATGATTGGAATCAATGAGGTCTTGCACCATGTGTTTAAGACACTTACAATGTTTCATATCGTGTCCATTTTGATGGTGAAAATGACAGTAGGAATTTGATCTAAAGTTTGGAGGTAATGGCTTCGCAAGATCAGGAGCTTTAACGAGAGGTAAGGAAATCAAGTTCTTTTCTAGAAGTTGTAACATGGTGTTATGGAGGGTATCAAGTAAGGGAGTAAATTGTCTATTCAGATCCCTAAATGTAAAATTATTTGTATTGTTTATAGCAACCACTTGGGTATCAACATGTTGGGTTGGTTGAGGGGGATTTAGTTGAAGAAAACCTTTTTTTTGTTTCCTGAAAGGTTAGTAATTGTTTTGAGTTGCAGATTCAAACTTTTTAAGATGACTAGAGGTTTGTTTTGTTTCATGACTACTAACTAATTTTTAATAATCACAAGGGTGGTACACAAGTGTATTAAGGAAGGAAATTTCATCATGCCAAGATTATCTTTCATCTTAGTTTGTATGTTCTCAATGAACATTCGTTGAAGGTGAGGATCGGGAACCTTTATGTCAATTTTGGAATAAAGAAATTGGTAGCATGAAATGAAGTTAGTATCCTTTTCATCATCCTTTTTCTTACATCTCATCAAATCAGCTAAGGTCATATTAGGGGTCATGTGCACTTGGAAATGGTTGATAAATGCCTCAATAAGTTCATTGAATGAACAAATTGAGTTATTCATTAATGAGGAAAACCATTCTAAAGTGGTATCTTTCAAGGATGTAGGGAAAAGCTTAGCCAAGAGCTTATCTTCAAGGACAAAGTCACTGCATAAGGCGGTGTAAGCAATTCAACATGGTTAGAAGGATCTCCTTTCCCTCCATATTTCTCAAACCTAGTAATCTCTATACCTTGTGGTATTTCCATTCATAATATCTCCAAGGATAAGGGATTGCTTTTGACATAGTATGAAGGTTGTCTATTTTGATTTTGGTTTATGGTGGAAATTTTTCATTTAAGGGATGAAACATTTTGCAAAAGTTGATTAAGGATGGTGTCATTGGTTGTGTTTTAGGATGGAGGTGAATATGGTGGAGGTGTGTATGTGTTTGAGGGGAAAGTGAATGGAACACTTATGGGAGGTAAAGTGGTAGGAGATATGACATAAGATGACACAAAGTTACAAGGATTGCTAGTGGAAATACCCAAGATAGGAATGAAATCGCTAGTAGGTTGCATCATTGTGGTAACTTGAGGGTTGGTGTAAGTAGGAATAGAGACAATGGTTGTAGGAGGAAGAATTTGAGTTCCTCCTTGAATTTTATCATTGTTCAAATTTTGATCACAACTAGTCATTGAGGTAAGATGTTTGCCAAAAATATGAGCTAAGTTACACACAATCTCTATTCCTTTTTCACTTTGAATCATTTGGTGTATGTTATCTATGGTAGGAATAGCAGTGTTGGAAATATTTTTAGTACTCACTAGGTTTTGTAGATGTTCCAATTCTTCATGTATTTGGATTAGGTTTTCTTGAGGGACACTAGAAACCATTGTTTCAACACTTTTCAGACTACTTGAAGGTAAAAGGTTTTCAACGATATGGTCCATACCTAGTGAACTAGTGTCAAAAATATGAGTGAAAGAGCTAGATAACCCAAGATCCATGATGAGTGTGTTATCGCAAGATGACATGAGTTTCGAACTACGTCTCACTATAGCATTAGCAATAGGAAACCAAGTTGTAAAGATCATACAAGGGTCAATCAAGGAAGAATAATGAATTCAAGATAAATGCTATGCTTTAATTCCAATTCTTATGTTGAAAAATGCACTTGAAATGAAACCAATTTTGAAAATATTGCTAGTGACAATAATTCTGCAAACTGAAATAGCAATCTAAAGACGTGAGAAGAGATTGAGAAGAAGGCTAGGCATAAGCTTTAGAAAAGAGAGTAGTTTTTTAAGAAATATCTTTTTAGCTAGATATTATCTTTGATCTTTCCATTGAGGGAATAAAAAGGGAAAGTACTGATCATAGGAAGTAAAAGAGCTAAGCATGAGTCTTGAGAGGATAACATTAGTTGAGAAGCATCATTTTTTCCAATTGAGCGCTGAATTTGAAAGGATAGTGGATTCGAGTCTGAAATTGTAGAGTTAGAAGCAAGAAGCATCAATTTCAAAGCCAAATAATCTTTTCTAGACATGTTTTAAATTATTCTTCTCTTCTTTTTGAATCTGAAAATATTTCTATATTTTTTAATATAAATATACCAATATTATATGCAAGATTATGGTTGTTTGCAAGTTCAAACACATAAAATATAGATTATTTATTGAACACAAGGGAAATGGGTGTTCCACCTTTTGGGAGATGTATTTGGACCTATTTCACACTTTAGTTCATTAGGAAATCTAGATCCATCAACCAAGTGACTCAATTGGGGGATGGCTAGTGGGTTCCTAGTGTAATTGGATGGGGATTCACCATTAAATAATGCTTTAAAAGAAGTTGATTACACTATGCAAATTCACTATATGACCTATGAATTTGAAGACATGAAACAAGATTGATAAATTGGAATCAACCAGTAAAGTACCTAGATGAAAGGTGGAGTCAAAGCAAGGTCTGCAACTCTAAAAAATTTCTTTTTGAAGTACATTGGGACTCATATGCCAAGTTGGGTGATTTAGTCCTGCTACAGGGTTTTTGGGAAGAATCTGGAATCTTCTAGTGACTAATCTAGATCTGGAGAAAGTTGGTAAAAAGGGTATACTAGGACCAATACACCTAGTTGGGAGATTTATCCATGTTACTAGGGTTTTACTGATACTTTTGTAGCCTCTAGTGATCTTATGTAGCTTCCTTCATGTCCAATCTTCACGTTTGAAAGTCTGAATTCTGGCCTATAGGTGAGTTTTCGTGAAGATGACAACTTCTTGACAACTTTGACAACTTTTGGAACTTTGTCTTCAAAGGATCTTCAAGCTCCAATTCACCTAGATCTACAAACACACATCAAGAGAGAAAACTGTTGTTTTATTAGGGAATGAGGGTTTTCCTTGTTCAAACCCCATTTTGGTAATTAAACCTTGAAATGAAATGAAATAGCATGAAGGAATGATGAATGAACAAATGCAATGTTTCAACTCACCAAACCCTTGCAATGAAGGTTGCAAACTTGTGTGAAATGGCTTCAATGGACGTGGATCTTGAATCTTGATTGAATGCTTGAAACTTTGTCTTGAATGCTTGCTTGAATCATGAAACCTACACCACAAATGTTAGCTCACAAACACACATGATGCATGAAGACTTTGATGTGATGCATGAATCTTGAATGTTGCACTAAATGCTTGATGATTTTCTCTTGAATGCTCTTTTAAACACTATAATGCTCTTTAGGATGGTCGACTCAAAATTGCTAGCTTGTTAGGAGAAACTATGTGAAATAACCTTGTATTTATACTTTTTTATGCCTAATTTCCTAAAATTACAACACTACAAGCCAACATTTGAAATTTGAATCTAAGGATAATAAAATCCTACCAATAAATTTATTTAAAATAGGTCCTAGGTTAAAGCGGGACTCATATGCCAGGTTGGGCATATGAGTCCTAGAGGCTTAAACCCGAGACACATACTTTAAAGAGTGTTGTGTTTAATGTAACATTTAAAATCAAGCCCCAAGACCTAGGTGGGACCCATGCGCCCAAAGGTATATGAGTCCTAGATCCCTAAATCTAGAACACAACCAAAAACATTAAATTATGATTTTCCATTTGTTAAATGTCAGGATTATCCTTAGAAAAAGGCATTTAATTAGGCTTGTGGATGTAAAATAGGACCAATTAAGGCATAAATGAGCCAAATTTTAACAGGGAGGACCCAAAAAAGTGTGAAAATGTAAAGGGATACATTTTTATACACTACATTTATGTATAATCACAAGAAAATGTAAGAGATGTGTTGAATACACTGAATACTGAGAGGGGGGTTGAATCAGTATTATGCTTACAAAATTAATTATTAACCATCCAATTATTAATCCACATCTAGCTGCAATAGTGAAACAAAACATAAAAGAGATCATAACATATTGACACTAAGAGCTTTATGTGGAAAACCCAAAGTGGGAAAAACCACGGTGAGGATTAGATCACAATATATTATAACAAATTTTAAGATATTACATGGCTCACTGCCATGACTCACTATCCTTGAAAGGCTCACAACTTGAATAGAAAATATGGCTTATAGCCAAGATACAAAAGGTGTGGCTCACTGCTAAAAATGAACTAGAGAAGTTCACCTACAAAGTGCAGAAAACAGTTTTGGTTAAGCTCTGATAATACCAAAATTTTGCTCTGATTGCTGGTGTACAATCACTATTAGTAACTTCGCAGTATTACACTTGTTGCAACGCTCTCATACCATACTCTATGTCTATATTGATATGTCTCTCCTTTCCATTATACATGCACACACACACACACACACACATATATATATATATAGTCATGACTTCCTTTATCAATTAGATTGGCCTAATTGAGTGCACACTAAATTCAAAATGATTTGTCAGTTCAATTTAAAATTCCTTTTGGTGCACAGAACAAAACGTGTCATCAAACCATTAGGTCACCTTGGACCTATTAAGGAACACACAAAGGATAAACCTTGTTGGCCAAAAGAATACCAATCTTTTGCCACTTGGATAACTCAACTGGATCACACAAACTTGCTAAAAACTAATTTATACTTGTAACTGACACTCCTGAGCAACATATCAAAAACTCATAGAGTTTCCTTTTTCTGAGAAGATTTCTAGACCAAAATACTGAATCAACATAGACATGCAGTTTACTTAATCAGTTACCAACCAATGCTGGCATCAGTGGAAACAAACCTGGAGCGCACCTTCTTCATTATTCCAACAATCTCTCCCTTTGTCATTGATGACAACATGTGCCAAAAATGAAACTTTGTTCAAAACTTCAAAAAAAAATTGTTCTCAACTCCCCTTACCATATGTATAGGACAAAAACATATAACACAACATACTTCATACATACTCTTCTCCTCATCTCCTCTTCTCCCCCTTAGACATCAAGGAAAAAGGACTAGGAAAAAAATTCAAATCAAGAACTAGGGGCACCCTATAACTCATTGAGAATAGCTTCCCAAGTTGGCTTTCCATCATCCCAAACTCCTTTTTCCCTGGAGAGAGTTTTATGTAGAGATTCTATTTCTACCAGGCATTCTTCTCCTTCTTTCGGAGTGGATGGAGCAATGCTCATCTTCTCAAGTTTTTCTACTTCCATTAATGCATTTGATATAGAGACATGTCTAGACATGACCAGGTTTACAAGCTAGGAATACTGTCTCACAACATCTTCTTTCTTCTTCTACAGGATGAATAATTTACTTTGAAGATTTGCAATAGAAACCCACCTAACATAGCTTCTATCATCTATAATCTTATAATATTTGGAGGCATCAACAAGTTGAGACTCAATTGATTCCATTAAATCCTTGATACCTCAAGTGGCTTCCAGCCACTTCATGTAGTAAACAAATAGCAGTTGGGCTTCCTCATCACATTATTTTACCTCTTTCAAAGTTTGCAATTCCTTGTCATGCGAAATTATACACTTTTCTTGTAGAAACAACAATATTTTCTCTAGCAGAGTCAACTCCACTTCTTTTGCAGTCTGTACCTTAAGATTAGATGTGTACTCTTTGACTGAATCAACTATAAGCCTCAAATTTTCAATCAGGGCTAAAGAGTTTTCTGAAGTAGCACCGAGGGTTGTCTCTTGTAAAGCTTTGATAGCTTCATTTATTAATTCATTTCCCTTTTGATATGAATTTGTAACTTCTTGTGTGACAGAACTGGGAAAGGTTTCACTTAGTTTTATTTTGTCACTCGGTGTGATCTTTGTCAAATCCACATAACCTAGGTGAGATGGTAGCTTAACTAGTTGAGGTGGAAGCATGGGTTGGATTACAACTTGTCTTGAAATAATACCTTTAATATTACTTTTGGATGATTCTTCAGATGGATTTGATGGTTCTGGGCCCTTGGGAATTTCTCGTTCAGCTGGAATGGCTTTCTTGTCTTCCTATTTCCTCTTTTCTTCTTCCTTTCCTTTCTCTTCTTCTTCTTCTTTTTCCTTTTATTTTTCTTCTTCTCCAGATGACCTTCCAAAAGATCTATTTTCCTTCTCCCTTATATCCTCATCATCCTTGTCATTATTCTTCTTCTTTTTTCCTTACTCCCTTCACTTTCATCTTTTTTTTTCTCTTCCCTATTCTCGATGGATTCTTGATGTTCTTCTCTCTTTTCACTGGATTGATCTCTATGACGGTCATCAGACCTCTTACTGGTAGTTTATTCTATGTCAGTTAGAGGGGAAGGGGTCTTTGAAGCACCAAGTGTCTCATCAATAGTCTCCAAGATTGGGTTATCCATTACTTCTACAACAGTATCATGTTCCTATGCCTAAGCAGTGTGGGACAAAGAATTAGTTCTTTCCCCATAGCTCCTTGCTAATTTCCTGATTACATCCTAGGTATATTTCCTTACTTTTTCCATATAATCATCTTCCTTATTCATTAACATGTTAACTCTCTTCTTGACTCTAAACAATGTAGAACATTCTTTCAGCATATTTGTAGCTTCTATCTCTAAAAAAGTGGAACTGGTAGATTTTAGGGCTTCACTTCTGATCTTGTCTTCAACATTTAAAGCCTCTTTCCTTCTAAGTACTGACTCTTTCCACACTTTTTCAGTAACTTTTGACAATATTGTATCCATGTTTATATTACAAATGACTATGTATTGAACAAATGCATTTATGATGGTTTCTTTCCCTTCATCATTGACCTTATCATATAGCTCAATAGTTGGCATAAGATCATTATCAATCATGTTGTTAACCAAGCCTCCTAGATCTAAGGGTGGATGACAACTTTCCAGAGGAGATCCAGGAATGTCCTCCACAAGATTAGATGATCCTTCTTTATTCTTCTTTGTATGTACATGAATTTGGTAAGTATCCTCCTCTTCCTCTAACTCCTCATTCGTAGAGACAAAAACACAAGTTTTGGCTTCATCACGGGATGTACTACTCCTTTTGTTTCTTTTCAGTTGTTGCTCTCCTTCTAAGCCAAGTTCAATTTCTTCCTCAATAGAATCACTCAAACTTCTTTCCCTATCAGCCTTTTGCTTCACTCTTTTTCTTCCTAAAGTAGCAGATGGTGCATCAGGAGGTATGTCCTTCTTCTTGGATGCCCTGGTACTAGGACCAGAAGGTGTAGCTATATCAATAGATGCAAGAATAGTTTGTTCCTTCCTTTTCCCTTTCTCAACATTAGCACCACTAGGGGTGGTAGAACTAGAAATAGGTGCTAGTGTAGCATCGGAAGATAATCTTCTTGATTTTCTAGGTCTGAAGGATTGTTCAACAAATTTGGCTTTCCTTTCTTCAATCGCTTCCTTCAATTGTTCTATTTCATCCTTAGTGTATGTTACACCTTGGAAGAAAGCTTCGACCTTCTTTCTTATTTTAGATGCAGTAGCCTCTAGATGTATTTCAGTAGATTTCTCCTAATATGTACTATTCCTAGGTAGAGAGGGGTCCTTAGGACTGACCAACAAAATCTCAATGTACCTTTCTGCCATTTTTTCTTCAATCTCATATCCTAGAGGTTCAATCCATCGAATTCCAAGTTCTATAGCCTCAATGATGCATTCATCTATAGATACAAGAAATGTTATCTCCTTCTCATACTTCTTTACCAAACTCCTTGGAATCCTTTCTCTTTCATGTATTTCATTTTGAAATACTACAAAGAAGGCAGTTAGGGTATTTTTATGTGCCCTAAAATCTCCCAGACTGCACAGATGGTAAAAAATTTGATGAGCAACCGGTTTTGTGTTATCCCACATTATGCCTTTTCTTCCTAGTAACTCCTTCAGGAAATAAAATAACAAACAAACAACTAAAGTTATGAATTTAAAAACATGTTTATTCACCTTTGTCATACTCAGGTTCTCCATAAGTTGTAGCCTAAGCAACTCACAAAGATCAAAATCATTTCCATTCACCACCATTTCATAAGCAGTATGAATTGTCATAGCCGATATTGAATTTACTCAATTAGTGAAATAGATTTTTTGCACAATCATGGTGGTAGCATACTTGCCGATAAGGTTTACAATAGAATTTTTGGTTAAAGCTCTCTCATCAAACTTAGCACCAGTCAGCCTTGTGACTTCATCATTTTTCACTGCTTTTAGAACTGAAATGGCACCAATATCACAAAGACTAGTCACAACTCAAATTATATCCTTGTTTATAATCCCTAGTTCATTTTCCCACAAAAATTTGCTATGAACCCTACTAAGGTCCATTCTGAAAAACTTCACCTCACTCTCACTGGAAAATTTTGGAATCCAATTCCAAACGTTCATCTTCATTTGAACTAGGTTTTCATATTTTGCGTTAAGCAATAGATCATCTCCAGTCAACTCATTGTCCCACAAATCCTTTAGCTCTTGATGATTGAATTCTTCCAACTTCCCATGGATGCATGTTCTTGGATCTTTGGTGGGTAGCACATGGCTTGGAATGTTAGAAACCAAGATCAGATTTGCAAACCGAAAAGACCTTCCACAGAAGAGAAAATCAGAAAAAGTAGAAGCTATTGCAAAAAGATGTGCAACATTCTTATTCGAGAATTCGATAATTACATGATAATGATTTGCTTTATAAAAGAAAAGACGCATAACCCTAATCTTATCTTGAGCAACAAGATAGCTCAAAAGATAAAGATAAGAACCTATAACTTAGGAATTAAATAAAGCCTAAGTAAACTTATGCAAATGTGTAATTAAATATTAATTACACCAACACCCCCCATAAGTGCAACTTAGGGAGAAGAAGATTATTATGCAAATATGAGTCCCGACAACAAGGCCTGATCAGGTACTCATGTACAAATGTAAAGAGAGAGAAAAACCAGTGGGAAAAACCCCCCTCAGAGAGATGAACTATTGTGAAGAAGCACTGGAAGAACTTTGATGAAGCAACACTGGAACCCCAAATCTGACAAGCAAGGAAAGATAACTCTGTCTACAACTGAAACCAAAAATGGAATCACAAATGCAACAGCAGACCCGATGCCAAGGAACACTAGAAACTCACATACTGGATCAACCCTGGGATCTTTAAACAACAGTAGATGAAAGGATGAAAGGACCCATAATGATGAAAAATCTGGAAGTTGTGTCTCTCGAAGCCGATGCCAAATTGAAACTAAAAATTCCCATAGGACGAGTACCATCAAGATTCTGGAACATTAACCATGAAACATGGCCTTCAAATGAGAAAGATCTAAACCAATGTGGATCAAGAACTGTAAAATCCCAATGTGAAGTGTGAACCGAAGCAAACCAATAATGTGTCCAGCTAAGCAAGAAAGAAGCTAGAAGGAGACAACAAGAAACTAGACAAACTCATGCAAGTTGTCACCAACATGAAAGATGGATGCAAGAAGCCCCCCTTAATAGAACTTTATATCAGTTCTTTTATTACAATAAACCAACAATTGTAAAAGGAGAGAATGATAAATATTCATAAAAAGAAAATATAAATTGATGTCAAATCTGTGTAGAGGACTGAACCAGCTTTCCAATGCCACGAAAAAGATGAAAAAAGGATCACTGAGTCAAAAGATATGCCCTCCGAAGTGAAATCTGAGCATCTGACTTCAACTGGAAAATATCCCATCAAACAAAAAAATCTCTAAAAATAGACTACACCATCAGAAAATTGGGCTCGCCAGCTTTTCGGTGATATCTTGTTTCAAAAAATCCGCCTCCGGGATCAAAAGTTATGCCAAAATGAAAAAAACAGCTATATGGAGGCAAATCAGGGTTTTCACAGGCTAAGTGGGCGCAAAAAATAAGCCCCTTTCAGGCTAGCCAGTGGTCCCCCATGTGACCATGGGCGGGGCTGTGGCAAAAAAAGAGCCCGCTGCCAGTGGTGGCAGCGGGGCTGAGAGCCAGTGGCGGCCGGGGCGGCGCCACCCCCATGAGCGGAGCCCCCGGTCGCCCGAAGAACCGCGAGCAACAGCAGAGGAGCTGGCGGGAGCACACGCCGGAGGCCGATGGTGGTGTGGCCAGTAGTAGGAAGCAAAGGCTGGTGAAGAGAAGGCCGATGATTGTCAGGAAACAGAATGGCTGGCAGGGTGGGAAACCCAATACAGGTGGCCTGATGGGGTCGACAGGGGTACGGCCCCTGCAAAAAACTTCCACCATATGTTTTGTCCTTTTTTTATAAAAAAAAATCACACCTCAACAATATAAATTTCCAAAAAAAAATTTAATAAAGCCCGATTAAAAAAAATACATGTAGAGAAATTTTTTGAATTTTTTTTTTTTAAACTCTGCAAATCATACCCTGTACCTAGCGGGCCATACGGCCTGCTGGGTAAATTGTTTTTGCCTCACGAACAGCTGACACCAAACATAGGTGTATTATATGTCATTTTTCGTCTCTCAGACGCTCTGGATCTGATGGCGAGGTTCAACCTGCCTGAAGACGCACCAAAAGCTTCGCAACTCCCAGATCTGACAAATCTTCAAACCCTCATAACTCTGGCATAAAATGTCAAAATTAGGCGAAATAAAAGTTGATCTTGACTTTTTCGACAGCCCTGAACTCGAATATGAGCTCAAATTTTCTCCAATGTGCACTGAAATTAACCATGCAAGAGCACCCAAATAGAAAGACAAACTCAAGGTATGAAACCCTCAAGGAATCTCGAACGAACTTTGCAATGATTTTCTCAAAAATCTGAGAAGGGGCTACAAATCAAGGCTCTGATACCATGTTAGAAACCAAGATCAGATTTGCAAACCAGAATAGACCTTCCACAAAAGAGAAAAACAAAAAAGCAAGAGATTTGCAAAATATGTGCAAATAATAATATTCGAAGTACAAAATAATACAAGAGATAATTTGCTTTATAAAACCTATAAGGATAAAACCTATAACTTAGGAATTAAATAATTACCTAAGTAAACTTATGCTAATGTGTAATTAATAATTAATTACACCAACACCCCCCATAAGTGCAACTTAGGGAGAAGCATATTATTATGCAAATATGAGTCCCGACAACAAGGCCTGATCAAGTACTCATGTACAAATGTAAAGAGAGAGAAAACCCAGTGGGAAAAACCCTTTGGTGGGTAGCACATGGCTTGGAATGTGAGAGAACAAACCCACAGGGTCATTTTAATACTTTCCATGAAAATATTCTAAATCTTGGTTGGGGTCTCTCAAAAATTTCCACAATAGTGGGAGTGTCCATATTCCCCAAACAATCTTGAATAAACTTAACAAAGAGTTCCTTCAACTTTAAAACCCACAAAATTCAGATAACAGAGAATACGTTTTACTACTTGTTGAGAACTAGGATTTTGATGTATGATGCTCTAAATCACCTTCAGTCTCACTTTAGCTTGTACTACTTCTTCCAAATTTTGCAAATGTGCTTTTATTTAACTTAGTCTCTTACTTTATTGCTTACAAATTTATCCCTAATTCACATTTATTTCTTTTCAACTTTAAAATTACCAACCATTTTATAAAACACACTATAAACCAAGAAAACTTCCACAATTCTTTAGATCTGCCCATTTTCTACTAGAAATTTCTTCAATACCTTCAAAATGATGACTCACATCACATATCCTTGTGTCACAGCTTGACACCTCATATATCAGGGGCTTTTTATTTTTTTCTGCAACTTCTCCCCCTGAAACCATTAGTAGGTTCAATTCTTGGAAGAGGTATCTGTACCAGATGCAGATACAAGGGTATTTGATTCATCCTTGTTCATAGGTTCTTTCTTCTTCCTCCAATTTTTTTTCCATTTCTTTCCTTACTTCTTCGTGATCTACTTTGTTCACAGGATTTTTTCTTCTATTCCAGATTAGGTTTCTTCCCAATTTTGATCCTACAAAATTTTGAGATATATCCTGCTTTGTTGCAAGTGTAGCACACAACATATCCTTGATCAAACTAATTTGCATTCATCCTTGACCTACATGATTAGCCTTGTGTCCAAAGATATTGCATGTGAAACGATAGCCTTGAGAAGACTTAATCCTTCTATTAGCACTAAACCTATTCATCATCATCTGGTTACTACATTCGGTAGCTCTATGTCCAAACTTGTTGCAAACATAGCATTGTCCAATAAAGAATCCAACATTCTAACTCATTCTATTCTAGTTCATCCTACTTCTATATTTTGATGCTCTATGTCTAAATTTATTGCATGAGAAACAAAATCGATTAAAATATGAGTACCTTTGAGCATTAGACTGTCAAATAGGAATCCTTCTGGTATTTCTCCTTTTGTTCTTGATTTGATGAGTATTGCCTTGAATTTTCCTTTGATTTTCCACTTTTTTGGAAACCGGTTTAGCCTTTGACCTTTGTCCTTCTTCAATTCCTAGACTACCTTTATCCTTAGCAAGTTTCTGAGAAATAATCAACTCATCAAGCATTGTAGAACTTGTCTTGAACCTTTCTTCATGAGCTTTCACTTTTCCAGATTAGCTCTTAGGGTTACCACTTCTTGTTCAAGCTTTGTACATTCATTACTTTTATTTTGGGTCTCAGCTTTCTGACATTCCCCAATTTGCTTCTTCTCTTCTACTTGCACCTTTAGTTTGGTAATGTCTTCATTTTTCTTTTTCAATTGATCACTGACTTCCCTATGCCTTCCTTGAATATTTTGATCTCCTCTCTTAGCTTCCTGATACATTCATTTGCTTCCTTCAGATATCCTTTTAGATTTTCCTTCTTATCTTTTCTTTTATCCAATTCTTCAAGAGCAACATTAATTTCCTCAGATATAGAGTTGTCATCCAGAGAGGCAAGATAGATTTTGTTAGCCATGCATTCAAATTATGGGACCTTCCTTAATCTGTAAGAATTTTTCAAAGGAACCAAGCTCTGATACCAATTGTTGAATAAACTGAATACTGAGAGGGGGGGGTGAATCAATATTTTGCTAACAAAATTAATTATTAACCATCCAATTATTAATCCACATCTAGTTGCAATAGTGAACCAAAATATAAAAGAGTCATAACACAATGACACTAGGAGTTTTACGTGGAAAACCTAAAGTGGGAAAAACCATGGTGAGGATTAGCTCACAATATATTATAACCAGTTATAAGATATTACAAGGCTCACCACCAGGACTCACTATCCTTGAAAGGCTCATAGCCTGAATACAAAATATGGCTTATAGCCAAGATACAAAAGGTGTGGCTCACTACCAAAAATGAACTAGAGAAGTGCACTTACAAAGTGAAGAAAATAGTTCTGATTAAGCTTTGATAATACCAAAATTCTACTCCAGTTGTTGGTGTACAATAACTATCAGTAACTTTGCACTATTACACTTGTCCCATCGCTCTCATACCATACTCTATGTCTATATTGATATATCTCTCCTTTTGTCCATCATACATGCACATGCACACACACACACACACATATATATACAGTCATGAATTCCTTTATCAATTAGGTTGGTCTAATTGAGTGCACACTAAATTTAAAATGACTTGTCGGCCCAATTAAAAATTCCTTTTGGAGCACAGAACAAAACGTGTCATCCAACCATTAGGTCAGCCTGGACCTAATAAGGAACACACAGAGGATAAACCTTGTTGGCCAAAAGAATATCAAACTTTTGTCACTTGGATAACTCAACCAGATCACAAAAACTCATTGAAAACTCATTTATACCTGTAAGTAACACTCCTGAGCAGCATATCAAAAATTCATAGAGTTTCCTTTTACTGAGAATATTTTCGTACCAAAATCCCAAATCACCATAGACATGCAATTTACTTATTCAATTACCATCCAATGTTGGAATCAATGACAATAAACCCAGAGAGCACCTTCTTCATTCTTCCAACAAGATAATAAGAATTAGAATAACTAGTTGGTTAGACTAAATTATCTCACTTTTAAAAACATGTTTAAAATTGTGCATGTTTTACGTGATATTGAGTTAAATTATTCGGGAGAGCTTAAAGAGAAAAGTTAAGACTCTATAAGCTTTGTTTTACCAAATGAACCAGGTTAACAAAATTGAATTAGTGAAGAGTTGATAAAGATGTGATTATGATATTTATTCCATTAAGGATGTCTTTATATACAATTGTTAATACAAGTTTATATTGGATTTTCAGTGATAAGGTCTGAACATAATAGGAAGATAAATTCCTTATTATCGTTGAAAGTTATATAAGTATTTTTTAATAGTACAAATAATTGAGAGGTGGGGTGAATCAGCTGCCATAAAACAATTTTCTTGACTTTAATTAATCTGGAGCAGGCTTATATCAATCAGATAATAATAAAACATATATGAACATGAAAGCACATAATGACACCATGCATAATGAACACTATAATTTACATGGAAACCTAAGAAGGGAAAAACCATGGAGAATGCTAATTCTCAATTATAGAACACCAGTTAAGGTGATTTTTATAAGGGTTCAATGCCAAAATTCTCATTGCAGGTAAGGCTCACTGCTGATGGGCTCACTGCCCAATTAAAATATTTGATTACAAAATAGTCTCACTGACAAAAATGAACTGATGAAGCTGCATCTACATATGCATGAATTCAGTTCCGGTTAAGAGCACAATATCTATCTGCAACAGATCTGGTCAAGAATCTTTTGTCCACCTTCCTCGCACAACCTCTGCAAAATAGATTACTTCTTCCTGATACTTTCCTTCAGCTTTCTTATCACATAATCCTTCACACCCTTTTATCTATTCACACACTCCACACTTTTCTTCATTGAAAAAAATCAAATTTTACTTATACCATTCCAAAACACAATGTCTTCATAGTATTCCAAGTCTTCCAAACACAATTTGAATTAGGTCACTTCAAAAAATGTCGACTTGAAGAACAATATTGAAATATTCAATAAGGCTTGGCACGCAAGCACCATACCCAAAAGATAGGTTTCACATAAAGATCTTCTTACCACATTACTAAGGGACCCATAAATAGGTCATACATAAGATAGCATAATTACATGAACCAACAATTTTAGGGTTTTCTATGTACTTCTCTTTCACTCTTCAGGTTTTTCACCTAACAATATGACCATAAGGTATGTTAGAAACCAAGATCTGATTGCAAACTAGAAAAATCACCTTCCACAGAAGAGAACAATGAAAAAGCAGAGATTTGCAAAAGATGTGCAAATTGATATATTCGAAGTACAAATAATTACAAGAGATAATTTTATTTATAAAAGAAAAGATGCATAAACCTAATCTTATCTTGAGCAACAAGATAGATCAACAAGATAAGGATAAAACCTATAACTTAGGAATTAAATATGCCTAAGTAAACTTATGCAAAAGTGTAATTAAATATTAATTACACCAACACCCCCCCATAAGTGCAACTTAGGGAGAAGAAAATTATTATGTAAATATGAGTCCCGAAAACAAGGCCTAATTAGGTACTCATGTACAAATGCAAAGAGAGAGAAAACCCCCCCTCAGTGAGATGAACTGCTGCGAAGAATCACTGGAAGAACTCTGAAGAAGCAACACTAGAACCCCAAATCTGGAAAGCAAGGAAAGATACTTCTGTTTGAAAAATACCATATTAGAATCACAAATGCAACAACAAACCCAATGCCAAGGAACACTAGAAACTCACATACTGGATCAACTCTGGAATCTGTGAACAACAGTAGATGAAAGGATGAAAGGACCCATAATGATGACAAATTTGGAAGTTGTGTTTCTTGAAGCCAATGCTAAACTGAAACTAAAATTGCCCATAAGATGAGTACCATCAAGATTCTGGAACATTAACCATAAAAACATGGCCTTCAAATGAGAAAGATCTAAACCAATGTGGATCAAGAACTATAAAATCCCAATGCAAAGTGTGAACCGAAGCAAACCAAAGTTGTGTCCAGCTAAGCAAGAAGGAAGCTAAAAGGAGACAACAGGAAACCAGAAAAACTCATACGAGTTGTCACCAATACGAAAGATGGATGCAAGAACCCCCCTTAATGGAACTTTATATCAATTCATTATTACAATACCCAATGATTGCAGAAGGAGAGAATGCAAAACTACAAAAACATAAGCAAAAATGCAAACCTAGCACACGAAACAAAAATGAATGCATGCATAAAATAAGGTACACATATTATGTAAATGACCTCATATCTACATAGAGGCCGAAACCAGCTTTCCAACGCCGTGAAAATTGCGAAAAATGGATAAGCGAGTCAAAAGATATGTGTCCCGGAGTGAAAATGGAAACATCTGAATTTTGAGGCTGAAAAAGACATCAAAAAAGAAAAAATAGAAAATCACACCTACAACATTGCGTAGAGCGTCGAAACAGCTTTCCGACGATATCTTGTTTGCAAAAAAAAGACGCCATATGCCCGAGTTATGCCCGTTTCCATGAAAGTTGTCCAAAAATGTCCGATTTGGCCCCCAGAAGCCCTCAGGGGGTAAAAAAATAAGGCCCCTGGTCACCTGGGCGGACCAGGGGCTAAAATGCAGGGGCCGGCGGCGGAGCCCCCGGTCACCCATGTGACCAGCGCAGGGGCTTAAGATCCCGGCAGGGGGCTTGGTCTCGGCTCCAGGTCCTTCATAGGACCGTCGGCTGGGTTTTAAGCCCGCGGGGGCTGGTGCCTGGGCTGTGGTCACCCATACGACCTAGGCAAAGTCCGCGGGGGCTAAAAGGTTGGCAGGTGCTGGGGGCTGAGCTCTCAGACCCCGATAAGACCTAGGGCTTAGGTGTAAGGGCCCGCAGGGGCTATGGACTGGCGAAGTGGCAAATCGGGCAGAGGTGGCCGCTAGACGACGATCTGGAGGCAGGTTGGTGGCCCAAGGGTGGAGCGGTGTTTGAACCGGTGGCCGCTGCTGGGACCGGTGGCGGGATGCGATGGCCACCATTGGAACTGGTAGCGCGATCCGTTTATAACGGGTGGCACAAAAAATCACTGAAAGTTTTGATTTTTTATATATTTTTTTGAAATTTTTCAAAAAGATTGCCTCAAAATGCGTGTTGGGGAGTCCATATGGTCTCCCTACAAATTTTTTTTGCCTCTCCAGACGACTTTGCCCAAATTGGACAAATTTTATATCAAAATAGGGGTTTTTGGGTGCTGCAAATCCAACGGCGAGGTCCGTTTGGGCCCGAAGTGCTCCAAAAATTAGGCGACCCCTAGATCTATCAAAAAACTCATCGAGCTTGAAACCCTCACAGATCTAGCTGACGGTGACCAAAATGAATGAAATAAAAGCCATTTCTAACTTTTTCCAGCACTCTGAATCCAACAGCAAACCCCGATCTTATCCAAGACGCTGCATAATGATGCTCAAGGAATTAAACCCTCGAGGGACCTTGAACGAGCTCTGCACTATGTTCCTCCAAAAAAGCTAAGAAGGGGATGCAAATCAAGGCTCTAATACCATGTTAGAAACCAAGATCTGATTGTAAACCAGAAAAATCACCTTCCACAAAAGAGAAAAATGAAAAAGCAGAGATTTGCAAAAGATGTGCAAATTGATATATTCGAAGTACAAATAATTACAAGAGATAATTTTCTTTATAAAAGCAAAGATGCATAAACCAAATCTTATCTTGAGCAACAAGATAGCTCAACAAGATAAGGATAAAACCTATAACTTAGGAATTAAATATTCCTAAGTAAACTTATGCAAAAGTGTAATTAAATATTAATTACACCAACAAGGTATAGGCTCCCAATACCAAGAATGGAAGACTTGATGGATATTTTAAGAAGGGCATGTTATTTTTCTAAGATTGACCTCAAAATTTCCTACCACCAAATTAGAATTAGAGAGGGGGATGCGTGGAAAAATTCCTTCAAAACAAATGAGGGGTTATATGAATGGCTTGTAATGCCTTTTGGGCTTTCAAATGCACCAAGTACCTTTATGAGATTAATGAATGAAATTCTGAAACCATTCATATGTAAGTTTTTCGTTGTCTATTTGAGTGATATTCTTGTTTTTAGTAAGACTAAAGAGGAACACTTGCAACATTTAGACTTGGTTTTGAAATGGTTGAATGAAGTAAAGCTAATGATAAATTCAAAGAAGTGTGAATTAATGGAGGAGTTGGTATATCTTGGATTTGTGATCTCAAAAGGCTCTTTGAAGATGGACCCTAGCAAGGTGGAATCAATTCTCAACTGGCCTACTCCAACATTAGTAAGTGAGGTAAGAAGTTTCCATGGCCTAGCTATGTTTTACAAAAAATTGTGAAGAGTTTCAATCATATATGCTCTCCAATCATTGATACAATAAAAGGGGATAAAAGAAATAAATTTATATGGTTTGATGAGCCAGAAAAAGGTTTCTAATATCTGAAACAAAGGGTAGCACATCAACCTATCTTAGCATTTCCTTAATTCAACAAAGTTTTCACAATTGAATGTGATGCAAGTGGGTATGCAATTGGGGAAGTATTGAGCCAAGAGGGTAGACATGTTGCTTTCTTCATTGAGAAGCTTAATGAGGCAAAGAAAAAGTATTTCTCTTATGACTTGGAGTTGTATGCCATGGTGCAATCATTGAAGAAGTGGAGACACTATCTCCTGCCTAAAAAATTCATTATTTTTACTGGCAATCATGCTTTGTAGTTCTTAAACAACCAAGACAAACTCAACCACAGACATGTGAAATGGGTGGAGTACCTACAAAGATTCACTTTTACCATCAAACAAAAAAAGGGGCGGTCAAACAAGGTGGCAAATGCTTTGAGTAGAAGAATATTATTGTTTCAAGAAGTTCAACTCCAAAGTATGGGAATTAATGCCTTGAAAGGTATGTATGCAGAGGACGATGATTTCAAAGAAATTTATGCTTCTTGTAATCATTTCAATGGCATTTTTCATGAAGACAATTCTGATTTCTTGTTTCAAGAAGGTTTACTCTTTAAAGGGGCTCAACTTTTCATTCCCAAATGCTCTATGAGAGACAATTTGATTAAGGAGAAGCACAGTGGCAGCTTGGCAGGTCACTTTGGTGTGGACAAGACTTTAGAACAAGTAAGAAGGTATTACTATTGGCAAAAGATGCAAAGTGATGTTAGAAAATTTGTAGAAAAGTGTGTTGTTTGTCAAAGGGCCAAGGGGTGTAGTACAAATGTATGTCTCTATTAGCCATTACCAATCCCAAATAGGCCATGGGAATCCATCAACATGGATTTTTTGTTGGGGTTGCCCAAAACTCAAAGAGGCTTTGATTCATTGTTTGATGTAGTAGACCAATTTAGTAAAATGGCACACTTTATACCATGTAAAGAAAAAATGATGCCTCATACATTGTAGGGTTGTTTTTCAAGGAGGTGGTCAAGATCCATGGATTTCCATTAACCATTGTTTCAGATAGGGAGAGTAAATTTGTGGGTTACTTTTGGAGAACCCTTTGGAAGAAGCTAGGCACAAACTTGACTTTTAGCTCTACCTATCATCCCCAAACAGATGGGAAGACTGAAGTAGTCAATAGAAGTCTTGGAAATCTCCTTGAATGCTTGACAAAAGAGCACTCAACACAATGGGATCTGATCCTTCCCCAAGCTGAGTTTGCATATAATGACTCTGTGAACTGAATTTTTTGTAAAAGCCCATTTGAAATTGTGTATGGATTGTAGCCTAGAGGGGTGTTTGAACTCATGGATTTGAGTGGAATGGAGAGGAGTGTTGAAGGAAAAGAGTTTACAATTTCCATGAAAGAAATACATCAGTAGGTTAGAGAGAACCTTCAAAAGAGTGTTGCTAAATATAAACAACATACAAAATTGAAAAGAAGAGAGGTTCATTTCAAAGTGGGAGATCTAGTCTTAGCCCATTTGAGGAAGGAAAGGCTTCTTAAAGGGAAGTATTCAAAGCTGCAGATGAAGAAGATAGGGCCATGTAGGGTGGTCCATAAATTTGGAGCAAATACATATGAGATAGAACTCCCTCCTGGAGTTGCTATCTCCCCAATTTTTAATGTTTCTAACCTATACCCTTATAAAGAGGTTGTGATTGTAGGTAATGATGCAAGTACATCAAAGGTTCCAGATGAAGATTGGATCAGGGATTTGTCACCAAGTCAATCATTGAAGCTAGAGTGCATTTTGGACACCAAAGAAGCCAAAAAGATAAGGAATAAAGTGTATTTTCATTATTTGGTGAAGTGGCAAGGCCTTCCTATGGAGGATGCCACTCGGATGACAAAGGAAGACATTATAAAACATGGTGCAACAGTTCAAGGTTTGATCTCAAGTGGAACTTGAGATTTTGTTTTCCCCGGGAGTATGGTGCAGGGGCACCTAGTCTACATGATGTAAAAGGGGTCCTATGATAGTATTTTTTTGTTTAAATCATGTTTTTATTTGTAATAAGATCTATTCAGACCATTTTTTCATGTTTTAAGTTGGTTTGAGTCATGTGGGGTCAATCTTGTGAGAAGTTGTCAAGTTTTGCAAAAAGTTGCAAAGTTGCTCAAGCAACTTGTGCATTTTTGGTCTTTTGTGGAAGTTGAACTATTGGAGATTCAAATGGCAGTTAGCCAATGGTTTTTTTGGTTGGAAAGGTTTAAATATTCGTTGTGAAGCTCAAAGAAAACTTCTGGAGATGTTCTTGGAGATTAAACAATAAGAATACTCTATTTTTTTGCATTTTTCATTGTTCTATTACTGCTAAATAGGATTGTACAATTCCGTACGACCTGGATATGTTCTAAGTTGTATTGGAATTGATGATGGACTGAATTAACTCTCATTTTCAAGTGATTTCATATGATTTCATCAAGTTAGGAGAAAGTTATAGCCAATTTGTTGTAAACTACTAGGAAACCCTAGGTTGTGAGGGTTTGATTGAAGAAACATGAATTAGAGCCCATTCCATTGATGGAAAAAATTGATAATCAGTGGAATGGAAGTAGATAGGGTGTTTTTAATGTTTTTGGTGTTTGCAGAAGCAGGTAATGGAGATAGGGTCATGTTTGATGCAGCCCTAGCCTAATATCACCATGTATTAGGCTTAGGTGGTTAGGTAGACATAGGGTTTTGTAGAGAGGTGATTTGGTGATTATTGTAGTTGATAAAATTTGCATATATAGACCCCATGTGACATGATGAAAGCCCTAGAGTGAAGGTTTGAAGTTTGGAGATTGAAATCCATGTTGTTTCCTTGTAAAACAAGCCTAATTAGGCCTAGATGCAGTGTAGTAGGCCAAATTTGAGGGTGTTGTTAATAAAAAACCATAATTACAAGTTTGATATGTTTTCAAGTGGCATAAAGGGTATTAGGAATGTTGTTCACATTTTGGGTATTGGATCTGCTCTAAAAGTTTTGTGGGAAAAACCTTGTTTCAAGTACTACTAGGAGAATAGAAGGATTTGAGAGTAAACCACCAAGTTAGGGTTTCAGATTTGCAAATTTTGTTTAATTGAGTCTATGTTGATAACCTCCACCCTAATCTACATCAGTTACCATATAATTAAGCCACTAAATTATTCATAGGATAATTGTGACAATTTAATCAACTTCGAGCAACCATCGGGCTTTTGATGATAATCATCTGCTAAAGATATCTTACTATCACGCTTCCATAAATGCCTATCCTTCATGTTTGCATTTAAATTATAATGCAATCTCGATCAATTTAGAGTTTGCTATCACACATAAGAGAAACATAATGGCTGTCGAAAAAAGGATGAGCTTTCAAACTCATATCGAGCTTTTCATTCTTTGGTGAGAAAAATTGACATGAAATGCATATTGCTTCGTAAGAAACTCCAGAATCAGCAGTTGAGTGAGGATCCTTTGAAAGATTTTGTTAAACAAGTGCAGGAAAATTGAGAGGGGGGGTGAATCAATTGTCACACAAGTTCAAACTTAAAAACTTTATTGCTTATCAATTCTTCAACCACACTATTATGTTATTAAATATGAGCATGAAACACAAATAACAGAAAGTAAATCAACACAATGAACACCAGATTTTTATGTGGAAAACCCAATGAGGGAAAAACCACGGTGAGCGTTAACTCACAATATAAAGATTATAAACTGAATACAAAGGCTCACTTCCAAGGGCTCACTACCCAAAAGATGACTCACTGTCCAAATACAAAGGCTCACTGCCTACAAAAAGGACTCACTAGATCCAATAGGGAGGCTCACTTCCTACAAATACAAAAGAGAACAAAAGATCCACCACTGCAATTAAAGCACATTCATAGGATTACAGAAACCTTCAACTCACTGCCTTTAACACACTGAAAAATTCTATCACAACTCACTCACACACACTTCTGCTCTTATGATTTGTGGCACACTTTTGTCTCTTTGCATCACAATGTCATGCAACTCTTCACAATTCAACTTGATTTTATACCATTCTTAACGTTAGAAGCATTTACCAAGGTAGGCCACAAATAACCCATTTCATAAATTCAAATTAGGTCGGCAACTCAAAATTCTCGTGGTGGAAAGGAATAAGAGTGGACCAATAAAACTATTTTCTTGAAACTTCTACATGCTTCCTCAATTAAATTTTATTCTTCGAATGATGTGTAAACACTAGGTCGTCCAAACCTAATGAAAACACAAAAGGAAATTGATGCACACACTTCCCAACAAGAAGATGACATGTAGACACCTCAACACACTTCCTTATGCATGTGACTTCATCTTAGACTTCTCTAGATACGTCCATAGCAAAACAATATACTTCATACATTGAATACCTTTCACTAGATCATTTGAACTATGCAAACTTGTACTGGAATAGAGAAACATGACTTCTAGATTACCAAACTTCAACCTTCTTCACTAGATCATAGAAAATACCTTCATAAGACATATCCTAGATCTGCAAGATCTGAAACGCAACAACAGAGGATTGCGAGCAAAAATATTTCTCCCAGTCTATAGAACACTGAGTCAGCCAGTAAAACACACATACCGGTGGACACAACTTTTACGAACCATCTTACTAGAAACTAAAGTTCAAAATAAATCATCACCAAATCACCATAATGAAACTTCCAAAACCACACAGGTATAAGATCAACACAGTAGAAACACGAAGCACATACCAGAGCACAATTTGAATGCATTCATCACTCTAACTTCTCTTCTTTATTAATTTTCTCAAAAGCATTTGGAAACCCATCAAAACAACACATCTACAGCCATATAAGATAGCTCCATGTACTCACAGCATCTGAGCAACATCCCAACTATACATGTTCAACCAACATATTGAATAGTGTTGACATCAATGACAACACCACCAGACTAGCTTATACCTGCAACAATCTCCCCCTTTGTCATTGATGGAAACACATGATGTGAAAATCCATCAAAGACAAAATGATCCTTCACAATATCGAGAGAACTATTTTTCACATGAATTTTCTCTCCCCCTTTGACATCAATGGCAAAGATTAGCAACGCTGATTACTTCCCCTTAGGAGTACACCCATACTGCAACAATGAAAACCTTTTCTACTCTTGCGGAGTACACCCATCTATCAGTTCAGATAAATGAAGAGTCTGTGAATTCAAGTGGTGTTGGACTAATGCACCTTCATGTGCACCTAGTTAGGAGTGCCAATGACTCCCAACATCTCTCTAAGATGCTCAAAAGTATCCTTTGGAAGAGCCTTAGTAAATATGTCTGCAATTTGTTCCTTTGTTGTCACATGCTCCAGTTTGACCTCATTCTCCAACACTTTTTCTCTCAGAAAATGATACTTGATAGATATGTGCTTCATTCTTGAATGCATAACTGAGTTCTTTGAAATTTTTATTGCATTTGTATTATCATAGAAAATAGAGTTAGGCTTATCACATACCACACCAATGTCTTTTAGAGTTTGCTTCATCCACAAAACTTGTGTGCAGCAAGATGTTGCAGCAGTATATTCTACCTCTATGGTGGATAAAGAAATTGAGTCTTTCTTTTTACTCAACCATGAAACTAACCTTCCACCAAGAAAGAAATCACCACCACTAGTACTCTTCTGGTCATCTACACATCCGGCCCAATCAACATCTGTATAGGAACTCAAGGTGAAATCATTACTCTTAGGGTACCATAGTCCATAATCGGGTGTGCCTTTAAGATATCTAAATAATCTTTTTATAAGATGTGCCTCTTTAGGATCTCCTTGAAATCTAGCAACTAAACACACTACATGCATAATATTTGGCCTGGTAGCAGTAAGGTACAATAGTCCGCCAATCATGGATCTATATTTGCTCTGATCAATCTTAGCAGATTCATCATCTTTGCTCAGTTTACATCCGGTTACCATAGGAGTACAAACCGATTTAGAATCCTCCATCCCAAACTTCTTTAACTCTTTTACATACTTATATTGTGAAATGAATATCCATTTATCAATTTGATTCACTTGTAGACCAAGGAAGAAATTCAATTCACCAATCATGGACATCTCAAATTCTTTCTGCATCTCTTTAGCAAACTTTTTACACATGCCATCATTTCCACCAAAAATGATATCATCAACATAAACAACTACAATCAACATCTTATCACCTTGCACTTTGAAGTAGAGGTTACTATCAACAGAACCTTTGTTGAATCCTTGCTTTGTCATATATCTATCTAGTCTTGCATACCAAACTCTGGGAGCTTGCTTCAGCCCATACAATGCCTTCTTCAACTTACAAACCATGTCTGGTTTGTCAGACAACTGAAACCCTTCAGGTTGCTCCATGCACACTTCTTCCTCCAACTCGCCATTCAGAAAAGATGACTTAACATCCATCTAATATACCTTGAAGTCCTTGTGGGTAGAAAATGCCAAAAACATTCTGATAGCTTCCATTATGGCCACATGAGCAAATGTTTCTTCAAAATCTATACCTTCAACTTGCGAATATCCTTTGCATACCATTCTTTCCTTATTCCTTACTACTTCTCCATTTTCATTCAGCTTATTCTGGAACACCCATTTTGAGCCAATCACATTTTTGTTCATAGGCCTAGGGACTATTTCCCATGTCTGATTCTTTTTTATCTACTACAATTCCTCTTTCATAGCTCTCATCCAACCTTCATCTTTGCATGATTCTTTTACATATTTAGGTTCTATTTTAGAAAGTAAACAAAAATTTACCTCAACTGCAACTCTGATTCTCTTCTTTACACCTTCACTCTTATCTCCAATTATCTGATCTTCCAGATGATTCTTCTATACATATTTAGGAGTCCTAGCAGTAGGTTCTGGTTCACTCTCTTCTTCTTCTTCTTCTTCTTCTTCTTCCACTTCTTCTTCTTCTTCTTTCTCTTCTTCTTGCTTCTTATTTTCTTAAGGTATATGTTCGTAGATAGGATCATCAGGTTCAACTTCACTTATCTCAATAGGTCTGTGTATGTCTTCATCAACTTTCACATTAGCACTTTCAATTATCTTTCTCAACCTTTTGTTAAAACATCTGTATGCCTTGCTAGTAGTAGAGTATCCAAGAAATATTCCTTCATCACATCTAGCATCAAACTTTCCAAGACTTTCATCATCTCTTTTAATATAGCATATGCTTCCAAATACCTTAAAATATTTCACAGTAGGAGTCTTACTAGTCCATAATTCAAAGGGTGTCTTTGTGTTGTGTCTGATTTGAACTCTATTAAGAACATAAACAGGAGTATGTATCGCTTCTCTCCAATATACATCCAATACATTGGGCTCTTTCATCATAGTTCTAGCAGCTTCCTATACTGTCCTATTTTTCCTTTCAACTATTCCATTCTACTGAGGGGTTCTTGGAGCAGAAAATTGTCTTTTTATGCCATGCTTCTCACACAATGTATTAAATTCACCAAAGTGAACTCACCACCTCTATCAGATCTCAAACACTTGATTTTCAGATTTACTTCATTTTCCACTCTTGATTTGAATACCTTAAACCTATCTAGGTCCCGATTCTTTTCTCTGAGAAAAGCAACCCATGTCATTCAAGTATAATCACCAATAAGCAACATAAAGTACCTATCTCCATTCAGGATTTCGGTCCTGGTCGGACCACAAAGATTAGTGTGAATCAACTCTAGCATTCTAGTAGTAGAATGTTATTTTCCCTTAAAGCTACATATTGTTTGCTTCCCCAATTGACAACTTCTACAAATAGCATTAGCAAGTCTTGCCATTCTAGGTAGTCCTTGAACAATCTCCTTAGCAATGAGCTTGACTAGGTTATCAAAGTTCACATGTCCCATTATCCGGTGCCATAACCAACTTTCATTGATTTGAGATACAAGACAATGAGCATCAACTCCCTTCAACTGATAGATGTTTCCATGAGTTCTTCTAGTAACAATCATATCTCCATTTCTGGATCTTTTATGATTTCACAGGTATTGTTCTGAAACACAAGTTTAAATCCATTGCTACACATCTGACCAACACTCAGAAGGTTATGCCTCAAACCCTTCATGTAATATACATCATCAGTATTGTGCACTCCATCAAAACTAATTGAACCCTTACCACAGATCCTAACTCATGAATCATCACCGAACATGACTAAACCACCATCATATTTTTCAAGTTTAGTGAACTTACTCTTATTTCCAGTCATGTGATTTGAACATCTACTATCAATTACCTAGTAGTCTTCATCCTGTCTTGCATGAAAAGCAGTAACCAAAGTACCTTCAATCCTATTCTTCTAAGTTCTGGAGCCTTCTTACTTACACATTTTCTAGAGTTAGTGGATACATATTTACTTTCCAAAGCTAAGAATAAGCATTCACTATCATCAACCTCATTTTCAGATTCATCATAAAAAATACTTGCCTCTTCCTTAACATAATAAAACTTCGTATACTTCTTATCCTTCCTATCCTTATCCTTATAATCATTGTTCTTTTTATGTGTAGCCCTATTCAGACATCTTGAAGCATAATGACCAATGTTACCACAACTGAAACATTTAAAGGGTAACATACCTTTCTATTTTCTAGTACCTTTCTTCAATTTCCTAGTGAGGTTTGCTTCCAACTCTTCATCATCGCTATCTGGTTCTTCAATTTTCAAAGCCTTAAATGTCATTTCTATCTTCTCTTCTGTCTTTTCATCTTTCCAGAACTTCCTTATTTCAAATGCTTGCAAGGTGTCGAACAACTCTTCCAAAGTGTACTTCTTAGGATCATACATTTCTTCAATAATAGAGATCTTGTCGCTATAACATTCCGGTAAAGTGATCAGGATCTTCTCGATTATATCTTCATCTGCTAGTTTTCCTCCTTGATTTTTGACTTCATTTGCTGCCAATTCAACTCTCTAAAAAAAAATTGTAAATTATTCACCATCTTCCATCTTCGGCTTCACAAATCTACGCTTTTCCACCAACCTCTTTGTCAATTTCTCCTTTTCATTTCCTTCATACATGTCTTCCAACTTATTCCAGAATTCATATGCAGTATCTAGAGAATTAACCTTAACTCACTTATTTTTAGATAATCCACTACAAATCGCATACTTCACCTTCTCATTTTCTTCATAAGTAGAGATCTCATTTGCAAAATTAACACCACTAGATAGAAGTGTATACTTATTCTCAACAACCTTCTAGGTCTTGAAACCAAGAGAGATAATATATCCTCTCATTTTTCCCTTCCAATCATTGTAGTTAGTTCCATCAAACATAGGCATCGCCAACTTGTGTGCCATCAAATCTTCCTTAAGCTGTTAAGCTCTACACAAGGAACCAAAAGCTCTAATACCAATTGTTAAACAGACGTAGGACAACTGAGAGGGGGGGGTGAATCAGTTGTCACACAAGTTCAAACTTAAAAACTTTATTGCTTATCAATTCTTCAACCACACTATTCTATTATTAAATATGAGCATGAAACACAAATAATAGAAAGTAAATCAACACAATGAACACCAAATTTTTACATGGAAAACCCAATGAGGGAAAAACCACGGTGAGGGTTAAATCACAATATAAAGATTATAAACTGAATACAAAGGTCACTGCCCAAAAGAGGACTCATTTTCCAAATATAAAGGCTCACTGCCTACAAATACAAAAGAGAACAAAATATCCACCACTACAATTAAAGAACATTCGCAAGATTACAAAAACCTTCATCACACTAAAAATTGCTATCACAACTCACTCACACACACTTTTTCTCTTATGATTGTAGCACACTTTCATCACTTTGCATCACACTATCATGCAACTCTTCACAATTCAACTTGCTTTTATACCATTCTTAACCTTAGAAGCATTTACCAAGGTCGGCCACAAATAACCCATTTCATAAATTCAAATTAGGTCGACAACTCAAAATTCCTACAGTGGAAAGGAATAAGAGTGGACCAATAAAATTATTTTCTTGAAACTTCTACACGCTTCCTCAATTAAATTTTATTCTTCGAATGAAGTGTAAACACCAAGTCATCCAAACCGAATGAAAACAAAAAAGGACATTGATGCACACACTTCCCAACAAGAAGATGACATGTGGACACCTCAACACGCTTCCATATGCATGAGACTTCATCTTGAACTTCTTCAGATACGTCTACAACAAAACAATATACTTCATACACTGAATAACTTTCATCAAATCATCTGAACTATGCAAACCTATACTGGAATAGAGAAACGTGACTTCTAGATTACCAAAATTCAGCCTTCTTCACCAAAGCATAAAAAAGACCTTCACAAGACATATCCTAGATCTGCAAGATCTGAAATGAAACAACAGAGGACTGCAGAGCAAAAATATTTCTCCTAGTCCTCAGAACACTGAGTTTTCTGGTAGAACACACATACCGGTGGACAAAACTTTTACGAACCATCTTACCAGAAACTGAAACTCAGAATAATTCATCACTAGATCACCATAATGAAAACTCCAGAACTGCACAGGTATAAGACCAACACAATAGAAATGCATAGCACATACCTGAGCACAATCTGAACACATTCATCACTCTAACTTCTCTTTATTAATTTTCTTGAAAGCACTTGGAAACTCATAAAAACAACACATCTATAGCCATATAAGATAGCTCCATGTACTCACAACATCTCAGCAACATCTCAACTACACATGTTCAACCAACAACATACTGAATAGTGTTGACATCAATGACAACATTAATGACAACACCACCAGACTGGCTCATACCTGTAATAGATTTAACCAACATTCTCCATAATAATGATGTTTATTGTGATTCTTGTAGGAATTTCCTTGTGTTATAGGAGTTAAAGGGACTTTGTATAGTTAGCAAAACCTTCCAAAACACCTCCCTTCACTTTGAATAGCACAAAGGTCATTTGGTAGTTCTCTCTAACCATGTGGCAGACTTCTTGACAGTTCTACTAACTTAGCAAGTGACATTTTTAATGGTTGGGTGAACTTATCAAATTACAACCCAAATAATTTTACTATCAGTATTAGGGTTGAGGTCTCCAATCGGTGATATCAAGCCATGAATTAAGTGTACGGTGTCAAACGTGCTTCATATGTTGTGATAAAGTTATCAATTCCAACTTCTGTGACATCTCACCTTGATGTATCTTTTAACTTTTCATATGGTAGAAATGATTTCATCTTACATTCAACCATTTTGAGAAAGGTATATTAAATAAGACAGGCTTAAATCTATGCAGATATTTTGTTTGTTGCAATATCCACAACTAGCTCTTTCTTTAAATACTCGCAAGACCCATGAATTCAAGAGTGTTTATCTATACTCATGCTTATCTCTGAAGTCACTTAGAAGCTTGATGAAGCTCAATTTAGGAAATTTTTTGTAATCTAAGCTTTTGAATCATGGACCTAAGAAAATTCTCCTATTTTTATTATGTTGGTATGAGTGTTTAATAGATTTCAAGCCATGCTTGATAATAATACTCCTTCAACGATACCGTTTGGGGCCTTATCTTATCGTGTTAGCATTCAATGTTGATTACATAAACCACAAGAAAATACTAACAAGGATTGTTTATATAGAAGCTTTTGGGAATACAAAACCATTACCAATGAAAGATCATTTGACACTTGAGCATGAATGATTCAAGACTCTAGTCATTGTCGCTGCTATCCTGAGATGTTGCATTGAATTCTAATCTAGCTTGTATAAGAATCCTTATCACTTTTTGAAATGATAGCTTGTATCTTCCAAAGAATCCCTTTTGCAAAACCCTTAAATATAATGTTGCAACCATGAAACTGTAGTTGCACTATTTCAAGGAGCTAGAAAACAAGGGAAAAGTTTGAATTTTGTCTTGCCAAAATTGGGGCTAACAAGAGGGAAGTAGAGGTAGAGAGATAGAGATAAGTAGAGAGGGAATGAGGGAGGGGGAAGAGAAGTGAGATAGAGAGGTGTAGAGAGAGTGGTAGGGAGTGATAGATGGAGTGGTAGGTAGAGAGGGAAGGAGAGGGAGAGGTATGGATGGAGAGAGTGGGAGGTGAGAGAGGTGATACAGAGAGAAATAGAGAGAGTGGTAGGTAGTGATGGATGGAGAGGTAGGTAGAGAGGGAGAAGGGATATATAAATAAGTAGAGAGGGAGGGAGAGGTAGTGAGGGAGAGAGAGGTGAGATAGAGAGAACTAGAGAGAGTGATGGAGGGAGAGGTAGGTAGAAAGAGGGAGAGAGGAGATAAAGATAAGTAGAGAGGGACAAAGAGGTAGAGGGAGAGGAGAGAGAGAGAACTAGAGAGGGAATGAGGGAGGGAGGGAGAGGTAGGGAGGGAGATAAAGATGAGATAGAGAGGTGTAGAGAGAGAATGGTAGGGTGTGATGGATGCAAAGGTAGGTAGAGAGAGGGAATGGGAGATAAAGAGTAGATAGGGAAGAAGAGAGGGAGAGAGAAGTATGGAGGGAGAGAGAGGGAGGTGAGAGAGAGGTGAGATAGAGATAAATAGAGAGAGTGGTAGGGATTGATGGAGGGAGAGGTAGGTAGAGAGAGGGAGAGGGGAGATAGAGATAAGTAGAGAGAGAAGAGAGAGAGAGAGAGAGAGAGAGAGAGAGAGAGAGAGAGAGAGAGAGAGAGAGAGAGAGAGAGAGAGAGAGAGAGAGAGAGAGAGAGAGAGAGAGAGAGAGAGAGAGAGAGAGAGAGAGAGAGAGAGTAGAGATAAGTAGAGAGGGAAGGAGGGAGGTAGAGAGAGAAGTGAGATAGAGAGAATAGAGAGAGAGAGAGGAGAGAGAGAGAGAGAGAGAGAGAGAGAGAGAGAGAGAGAGAGAGAGAGAGAGAGAGAGGATGGATGGGTAGAGAGGTAGTTCATGAGCTCAAGGGAGAGAGAGTTAGATAAAGGGGTGGAGGTAGTGAGAGAGAGGTCTAGAGTGTAAGGGATTAAAAATGAGTGAGATAGAGATAAATAATACAACTTATTGCTTATTGAAATTTGACATGATGATTGCTGAAATTTGACTAAGTCAAAAATTTTGTAAGATCTTCCAAAAATTGGAATTTTCACTATAACTCCTAGAGATCCGAAACTACTCTCAAACATCTTGAAACTATATACATGAAATATAAATTAAAGTATAAGAAAGTAAATGTCCATATGTAAATTTCAATTTATATAGTTTCCCTCAAAGATAAAAAGAAGAAAGAGGAAAAAAGAGAAGAAGAAAAAATTCAATGTAGACCAAAATGCGAGTGCGTTATAACATACTCGTGTTTTGTCAATGCATTCAAATAACGTGAGCGCATTATAACGCACTTGCGTTTTGTCTTGATTTGGGAATCCCCAAGCCTTTGGCTTGGATTTGCTTTGGATTTCCAACCCAAATGTTTGGAGGGCTTTCCCAACATCCAAAGACGTGTTTTCGCATATTCTACAAAATTTCACATAATCTCATTTGTGCTAACTGTCAAGTTTGAGCATGTTTCAAAGTTGAGTAAATTGAACATTTGGGTAATGTTAGGCTCTCTCTTAGCTATCTAACAATGCAATTTTTTTCACATTTTGACAATTTTAAGCCTTTTATCTTTAATTTCTTTTGCTTATGTGTTTATTTTTTTTGGCAAAAACCACTGTTTGGTATTTTTTTCCTTATAAATTAACCGTTCATTGAAATTTCAAATAAATTACATTTTTAGAAACTAGACTTCATTCTACACATATTTTAAAAAAATGATTTTCTATTATTTTTCAAAATTTGTAGGGGTAGCATGAACAAAATTCTATTTTTTAGGATGTGTCCACTTTGAAAATTAGTATAAAATTAAATATTCATTAAAAAATTATCAAAAAAATTGGGCATAAACTACATGTTGTTAGCTAATTTCTCATTGAAGAGATTTTTAAAATACCAAAAAAAAGTTAACCTTTTGAGGGAGCCACAAAAGTCACTATGTTATGTTTGTTTGATAAAAACAACACCAATTTTTGTGGCTCCCTCTTTTGAACCCCTTAATCTAAACCATTTTCAATAAAAAATAGTAGTTTAGAAAGAAGACTCAGAGCATTACGATCCTTTTTTGTTGCATCTAATTTTTTTGAGTATAACTATCCTCGAATTATCATCCAAGGCTAGTATTTCCTGATTTAAGAAAAAAGTGGCCACTTAAGACCCCTTTTGGCCCCCTATCCTTTTGCACTTACCCATGTGTGTGATCTGAATAATTGCATAATTGTTGTGAATTGTTATGAAAATGCTAAGTAGAGTAGTATTTTATATTCAGAGCTTCAAAGGAACTGAATTCAACACAAAGAAGGTGCACTTTGTAGTAATTCACAATTTGGTTGTATAGCCATTCCTGTTTTGTATCTATTTCTAGTTGTGAGCCTTATAAGGTCAATGTGTCCTGATAGTGAGTCCTTGTAATATCTTATAACCGGTTATAATATATTGTGAGCTAATCCTCAACATGGTTTTTCCATTTTTGGTTTTTCCACGTAAAAATCTTGTAGTTTATGTGCTATTTGATCTCTTTCATGTTTTCATTCATTGTTGTAGTTAGATATACTTTGTTAATTATATGGTTTGTGATTAATTGGTTATATAGAATATTGATTCACCCCTCCTCTCAGTATGTTGGGTGTTTAACAATTGGTATCATATCCTAGTTCCTTTTGAGAAGCCTAACAACTTGAGGAAGATCTTGGAGATTGAACACATGGCTAATAAAAAGTGTCTTATTCCTCTAGAAGATTTTTTTCCAATTGAATATGTAGAAGATGACTGCATGTTTGACAAAGAAGAACTTAAAGTTGCTCTTGAAGATCTTGACAGAGTTGAAGGTGAAAACAAAAGTTTGAAGGAAACCCTAGAGGAAACAAATGAATGTATCAAAAATTTGAGAGAACAAATCAAGAATTTGAGAGAAAGACATAGAGAATTTAATGAACAATTGAAGAAGGCAAATGAAGATATCACCTGACTAAAATTACAAGTGGAAGAAAAAGGAGAGAATTAAGGATTTTTTGAATGCAAAGGTACAAAGAAAGGCTGATGAATGCACAAAACTTGAACAAGAAGTGGTAACCCTAAGATCATATTTGGAGAAAGAAAGAGCTCATGAGGAGAAATTCAAAACAAGTACTATAATGTTTGATGAACTGGTTGCTGGACAGAAACCATCTAAAGATAAAGGTGGTTTGGGACTTGAAGAAGGAGAAATATCAAAGGAAAATTAGACTCCTAAAAAGGTTAAAAAATGAAAAGAAGACTCAAGGAAATGGTAGATAGATTAGAAAACAAAGAAGCAGTGCTAGAAGACCTCCTATTAGACAACCAAATGCTCAAAGGTACCCATCTTTCAATGGTATTTTATTTTCATGCAATAAATTTGGACATAAGGCTATAGAATGTAGAAGTAGAATGAATCAGAATGTTGGATCCTTTTTTGGACAATGTTTTGCATGCAAGAAGTTTGGACATAGAGTTGTTGAGTGTAGAATTCAGATGATGAATAGATTTAATACTCATAGAATGATTCAATGTTTCAATGGTTATTGTTATACATGCAATGTATCTAGATGTAAGGATAACTAGTGCAAATCAAGAATGAATAGAAGTCTGTTTGGTTAGAAAAATGTTGTATGCTACAATTGCAACAAACCTAGACACATTTCAAGATGTCGCAGAAGCAAGAAGGGAAGACAGACTAATCTGAGAGAGAGGAATGAGCCAGTGAAGAAAGTTGATCCTATTGAAGTAAAGAAGGAAATTGAGAATATTTGGAGAAAGAAAGAGGAACCTGAGAACAAGGACAAATCAAATGCATATGTACCTCCCTTTGGTGTAGATAATTCTCTTGGAAATTAAACCTAGGCATGGGCTTAAGGGGAGTAATAACAGAGAGATCCAATAACCCCCTAGAAATATGAGGTTTCAAGTAGGGAAATGAAGATATAGGGTGTAAAATGGCTTGCTCAAGCTTTTGGAAAATATTTCGGTAGAAAATATTCAAATTTGAAGGATTGTAGAGAATTTTAGGGTTTATAGTGTATCAATGAAGTGTTTACCAACTTTATGAGAATTGGATCAATTATTGTGAAATTAGGAAAAATCAATAAGGCATAAAGTGAGTTTATAATTCATTTTTAATCACTTTTGCATATTTGGAGAAAAGAAGAGAAAATTGAAGAGTGTTGAAGGCAATTCAAAGTAATTTAGTGCAAAACATTCAAACCCTAGATCTTGTCATGCATATATAAGGTATTTACAACTATTTGTGCTTTGTGGATTTGAAGTTAAAGTGAGTTTATAAGCATTCGAGATTGAGTTGAGGATATAATGTCTACATAGATCATAGTTAACATCACCAAAAGACCTAGACCTAAATTTTAGAGGTTTTCATGGAAAGTCTTTGAAAATGACCCTAAAGGTGCTTTTTCAAAAATTCCTCCTAGGGTTTTACCCATTTAGGAAACAAGGGTTTACATTCATGAAAAAATGGATGAATATAATCACCATAAGATCAAGGATCTATGGAATAATGGGTTGATTGGAGATGATTTCTTGATAAAACTAGAATATGCTAACCTAGTATGGAAGAAATTGGATATTTAGAACTGGTTTCCCAACTACAGTAGTAGTTTGGATGTAAAGTATGTGAGAATTGCATTGAGCATAATGCATGATAAATTCATGTGGACAGACATGCCAAAACTCATCTCTAAGGAAGTAATCAAAGCTATAACTGGTTTGTGTGATACCAAACCTGTATCGGTACTAAAGACTGTGAAGAATGACGTAGTTGTGGAGTTGACTGGTGCTACATTTGATAGAAAAGCATTAACAACTAAACCTATCATTAATCCTATTGTGAAGTATGCATCAATCATGATAGGTCATAATATTTATTTCACCAACATGGATAATTTAGTATCTGGAACTCCAATCTATGTTGCTTATGATATGGTGGTGAATGGAAAGGACTATGATTTATGTGAGTTGCTCTAACAACAACTTTTGGAGAATATAAAACAAATAAGAGAAAAGAAGTATGCTTTAAAATTCATAACACTGATTTTGTGTTTGTTATTTTATTTTTTGAAAGAACTACCTAGCAGAAGATACATGGTTTGGGATAGAAACAGACTAGTAGGTCATCAAATTTCAAAACAATATGCATGATAGAGAAATGATTCCCTAGAATCTTGTGGACAAGTATACAAATGAGATCACTTTCCTTGTATCTATAGATGAGTGTATAATAAAGGTTGTTGAACCCAAGACAATATGGATTGAGCCTCTTGATTATAGAAGTCATCATACAATACATCATCAATTCTAGGTAGTGATGTACTAATTAATGAAGGAGAAAGAAACAAAAGGCATCATGAGGGAAGAATATAAGTGTTGTAGAGGAAGAGATCAAGTGCGGTTTGGAAGAAGAAGAACAAATTACCAAAAAAAGTAGTGCCACTACAGGCAGTGAAGGTGCATCTCAAGAAGAAAGCACCAAAACAAAGAAACCTAAAACTGATATCATGCATACTTCAAAAGAATAGGAGATACAATTGAAAAAAGAAGCTTTCATAGTACATGTTCACAAGAAGCTCAAGAAGAAGAAGGAGAAGGACACAAAAACTCCTCTGGTAAGACCTCATTCACCAATAAAGTTAGATGTTTTGGTTAGTGACATGATAGAGCATGATGATATATTAGAAGGTACTTCCAAATTATATGATGAAGTGGATGAGGAAGAAAAGAAGAAAATCATAGAATTCATCATACAGTACATCATTATTCTAGATACGGGTATGGAAAACATTAGGAAAAAGATGCCTAGTGTTGTATGGGAATCCTTGGTAGAAAGAAGGTGAAAAGCATTTAAGGTTGATGATAAGATGAAATCTGATTCTCTAGAGGAAATTGGATCCTCTCTATCTGAGAATGATAAATATACACTAATTGAAGTGTATACCAAAGAGTTCAGAGTTAAACAAAGGGTAACAATACTAATGGGTAGAGAAAAGGATAGAGCAAACAAGTTGAAACAAGAAAGAGTAAATACAATGAGAGATATCATAGAAAAATTTGGGATGATTACAACTTCATCATCTGAAACAGCTCAAGGTACGGAGCTTGATAAAGACAAAGTTACTGATGCAAAGGAAAATATTCCTCCTAAAATATTTTTTCTCGTTTTCAAAGAAGTTGTAGAAGAAGTGAATGTTCATAATGTAGAAGATATTTCAGAATTTTTTGATATAGAGAATGTGGTGCTCACACCACCACCGGTTGATGATACAAATGCTTTTTTGGAGACATTTTCTCCTCCATAAGATACAGATGAAGCCATTGGTGCTAACATTGAAGACAAAAATGTAGGGAAAGAAAAAAATCAAGATAAAAATGATGTTGATAATAATGTTGAGGATCACCTTGATAGACAAAATGAGGATGTTGGAAATAAAAATGGAGAAGAAGAAGAAGATGAAGGAGAAAAGAACAAAAAAAAGAAAGATGATGAGGAGAAAAAGGAGGATGAAGATAAAGAAAATAAAGAAAAAACCTATGGTAAAGAAGACAAAGAGGAAGAAAAGAAATAGAATAATAAAGAATAAATAGTGGTTGGAAAGAATGAAGAAGGATCTCAAAAGACTATGGAGCTAACCAAGTCATCCAGAGAATCCTCCGGTAATGCATTTAAGGGTATTTTGACAAGATAGATGAGGTTCCAACCAACCATTCCTCGTCATTTGATTCAGCTCCTGTTGCATCAAGGCTGTGTAGATCTCACCTATTCAGAAATTGGAGCTTAGAGATTCTTTTCATGATCTTGGAAGAAAAGAAATCACTGAGACTCATCAAAAGGGAATTGAACTGATCAATGATGTAATCAAGTCTCTACAAGATGCTACCCCTAGTGCCACAATTGACAACTCATTGATACCTGTTGAAAATTTGAAGTTTTTAGTTGATTTTCTCAAAGAGTATGCCTCCATCTTGAAGGAGCAGACAAAAAAGGAATTGGAATCAAGACTTCCTGAGAAGAGACTTCTTGAGTTACAGGACAAATGTGCATCCACACATGGAAAAGTAAAGGAATGTCTAAAGGATGTGCAGGAATGTGAAGATGGAGGCAAGACATTGTTCTTGTATTTCATTTGGTGGCTAGATGCCACTCAAGGCATTGAGGACTTAATGGAATCCATAGAGTAAAAAATATCTAATGCCTCTAGAACCTTTGACCTTGCACAAGATAGAGATTACATCTCTTGGACTTCCATTTTGTATTTACAAAGCAAATTGTTCACTCTTCAATGGAAAAAAGAGGATATGATAAGGAGATTTAGATAGCTTTGGGACCTGGTGAAGACCAAGAATATATCGGTATCTAGTGCCCTTGCTAGTGCAAAAAGGCTTGAAAAGATAAATCCTAATCCAAGTACTTTGGAAGAGGAAGAGGAGAACTTAGTTGAGCTGGAATCAATGTAAAAATCACTTGCTACTACCAAAAGGATCTGGAATGAAGGAAAATATTCCTATCAATCAATTATTGATGAATTAGAAGGTGCCTCCTTCGGATGAACACTTTTATTGTATACTATTTCATTGTTTTCAGTTTCTTTCAGTTTATCTTTGTACATATGTTTGGATCAAATTTTTGGGATAACTCCCTAAGGGGGAGACAATATATTTCAATTGTTTTTTAGTTGTTTTAGAGCTTACATGTGTTTCTGGAACACCCTTTTTCCTTGATGTCAAAGGGGGTGAATAATTAAGAAGAATTGGATAGAAGTTTTGGTGAAGATATAGGGGAGATAAGCTTTAAAGGGGGAGATCATGTATGCCTGAAGTTTTTTTCTTGTGGTGTATGTTTTGAATTTGCAGATTCACTTTTTGCACATATTTCCATCAATGACAAAGGGGGATATTTTTGAAATAATCAAGAAGAAACCCTTTAATGTGTTCTCATTGATGCCAACATTAATTGTTGGCAGTTTTATTTGATCCGGTCGGTAGAATGAAGATATCCTAATCCAATAATTTGGTCTGGAATTTCTTGTGTAATAAGATAAACTTATTTGGTCCAAAATTGTGTCTTTGTTTCACTAGGTACTTTTATGTTTCCAAGTTGATGAAGCGTGTTGAAACAAAGACACAATTCTAGATAATTTTGTATTTACACTATCTCCAACCTTGAAAAGATACAAAGTCAACCATCCAACTTCAAATTCAAATTAGGCCAGTGCCAAACATCCTAGGGTGGAATTAGAATGAGGGTGATGCAAACACATGCTTCACTAGGACCCATAATAGATCCAACACGCTTCATCAACTTCAAAGATAGTGCTTGACACACGGTCGGTCAAACTAGTGTAAAAAAAATAGATCAATTAAGCTCGATACTTTTAAAAACCAAAAATATCTTCAATGCAATTAAAACATCTTATCTCTAAACTTGCAAGTCAAAAGACTTCAACAAAGAGAAATTTGGACCAACAAAAATTCTCCTAGACCTCAGCCAAAACATAGAGAAACATAGTTCACAAGTACCAGATCATCATCCTCAATAGCTTAATACTTATAATCTTCTTTTAATACAATTTTCTCAATATCCTCAACATATACATTCAACAACAACTAGTAGATAACCAACTGACCAGTTGACATCAATCTTTCATTCCTCTTTCCATTCTTGCAAAAATCTCCCCCTTTTTCATTAATGAAAACACATGATGTGAAAAACCATCAAAGACTCCATACTAGTTCTAAAAATACTTCTCAAGATTTTTTCTTATGCTTATCCCCCTTAGAAGATCATCTTCCTCATTACCTGCTTTCTCTTATTACCTTTCTTTCCTTTTCACATGCCCTCTCTCTCCCCCTTTGACATCAATGGCAAATGAAAAAGATATGTTCATTGAAACTTACTTTGACATGAAAACATAATACTCATAATGAAAACACCTAAAACTACCTACTCCCCCTAAGAGGTAGCCACCAAAAACATCAATCCAAAAAGATAGAACCATGAATCGACCAGATTGATGCATCTCCAAATGCATCTTAGTTTATAAAAGGAGGGGAAATAGCCCCTAGCTTATCCCAGAGATACTCAAAAGTATCTTTAGGAAGATCCTTTGCAAATATATCTACAATTTGATCCTTTGTCAAAACATACTCAAGCTTGAATTCATTCTCCATGACCTCTCTCAATAAATGATACCTGATAGATATATGATTTTTTCTCAAGTGCATTACAAGATTCTTCAAAATGTTAATTGCACTTGTATTATCATAGAAGATAGAAATAGGATCATCATATAGCACTGTGATATCCTTCAATGCCTGTTTCATCCATAAAACTTGTGTACAACAAGATGCAACAACAATATACTTAGCTTCAGCAGTAGACAAAGAGACTGAATCTTGCTTCTTACTCAACCATGCCACCAATCTACATCCAAGAAAGAATGTACGACCACTTCTACTCTTTCTGTCATCTATACTTTTGGCCCAATCTGCATTTGTATAAGCACTAAGTGTAAATTTAGTATCTTTAGGATACCATAATCCATAATCCAAAGTGCCATTCAAATATTTGAATTTTCTTTTAACTATAGTAACATGGGTTTCCTTCAGATCTTCTTGAAATCTAGCTACAAGACAAACCACATGCATAATATCTAGTCTAGTATTTGTTAGATATAGTAGTCCACCAATCATATATTATACTTGCTCTGATCAGTCTTAGGTGAATCATCATCTTTACCCAACTTGCAACCAATCACCGAGTACTTACTAGTTTGGAACCATCCATTCCAAATTTTTTAACATCTCTCTCACATACTTAGATTGTAAAATGAAAATTTCTCTCTATTTGACTAATTTGTAGCCCAAGAAAGAAATTCATCTCCCCAAACATAGACATTTCAAATTCTTTATGCATCTCTTCTGCAAACATCTTGCACATCTTTTCATTTGCTCCAAAGATAGTTTCATCAACATACACAACTATAATCAAGATTCTGTCATTTTCAGTCTTGAAATATAAATTATTGTCTGTCATACCTTTGTTAAATCCTTGTTGACTCAAATAATTGTCTAGCTACTTGTCTAGCCTTGCATACCAGGATCTAGGAGCTTGCTTCAATCCATATAAAGCTTTTTTAAATCTACACACCATATCTGGTTGATCTGTTAACTAAAATCCTTCGAGTTGTTCCATGTAGACCTCTTCATCTAGTTCACCATTCAAAAATGGTGACTTGAAATCCATTTGATAGACTTTGAAATATTTACAAGCAGCTAATGCCAAGAACATCCTTATAGCTTCCATTCTTCCTATCGGGGAAAAAGTCTACTGAAAATCTATACCATCCACGTGTGAGTAGCCTTTACACACAAGTCTTGATTTTTTTTCTAACAACTTTCCCATTCTCATTTAGCTTATTTTTGAATACCCATTTTGATCCAATGATATTTTTGTCTGTCGGTCTTGGGACCAATTCCCAAGTTTGATTCTTCTCAATCTACAAAAGTTCTTCCATTGCTTCCTTCCAATGTTCATCCTTACAGGATTCACTTATTGACTTCGGCTCAATCTCAGAGAATAAGCACATATTTCCTTCAACAACAACTTTGCTTCTGGTTAACACACCTTTTATCTTGTCTCCAATAATCTAACTTTCTGAATGATTCCTCTATACATATTTTGGTGTCCTAGGGGACATCACCGAAGCATCTTCTTCTCTTTCATTCTGTTCATTTTGCTTGTTCTGCTCATCTTTATCCCATTCTTCCATAATTTCTTCTATTCTTGCACAACCATGTTCATCAGACACATATCCATCAATATCAATAGAATTCTTCACTGTTTCATCAACCTTCACATTTGAGCTTTCTACAATTTTCCTCAATCTTTTGTTGAAACATCTAGATGCATTTCTTTTAGTAGAGTATCCAAGAAATATTCCTTCATCACTTCTTGTATCAAACTTACCCAGAGTTTCCTCATCTCTTCTGATATAGCATTTTCTTCTGAATACCTTGAAATATTTAACTATAGGAATTATTTCGCACCATAGATCATAGGGATTCTTTGTATTTTTTTATTTTTCTTGGACTCAATTGAATACATATACAACAGTATGAATAGCTTATTTCCAGTAAACTTCTAGTAATTCGGCTTCAATGATCATTGACCTGGCAGCTTCTTGAACTATTCTATTTCTCCTTTCAACAACCCCATTTTGCTGAGGGGTTCTCAAAGCAGATAACTGCCTCTTTATTCCATGCACTTCACAAAACATATTGAACTCTTGGGATTTGAATTCTCCACCTTTGTTAAATCTCAAGCATTTTATCTTCAAATTCACTTCATTTTCAACCATAGCCTTTAATGCCTTTAATCTATCTAATGCATCAGATTTCTCTCTTAGAAATGTAACCCATGTATATCTACAATAATCATTAATTAAAAGCATAAGGTACCTTTCACCAAGTAGAATTCACACTCTCATAGGACCACAAAGATCTGTATGAACCAAATCCAATAATTCAGTAGTAGATTGTTCTCTTGATCAATAATGATTTCTTGTTTGCTTCCCAAACTAAAAATTCCTATAGATAGCATTTACAGGCTTTGTAATTCTTGGTAGATCTCTCACAGCTTAAATAGTACTAATCCTTGCCAAGTTATCAAAATTTATGTGACACATTCTCCTGTTCCATAACCAACTATCATTTATCTGAGTCATAAAGCATCGTCCATCAACACCTTTAAGATGATAAATATTCCCTTCATATTTCTTTCATGTAGTAATCAATGTTCTGAATCCTTTTCGTATCTCACATTTATCATCCTTAAACACAAGATCATATCCTTTTTTGCACATCTGACCAACGCTCAACAAATTATTCCTTAAACCCTTAACATAGTAAACATCGCCAATATGATGCTTTCCATCAAAACTTGCTGAACCTATCCCACAGATTTTAGCACCAGTATCATCTCCAAACACAACCAGATCTCCATCATATTTCTCAAGTTTCACAAACTTACTCTTATCAAAAGTCATGTGATGTGAGAAAACACTATCAACTACCCAAAAATTCTTTTCCTATTTAGCATGTAGAGTAGAGATAACTGCACCTTCATTTTTCTCCTTCTCCTTCTCTGAAGAAATTTCCTTTGACTATTTTTCTAAATTAGTAGAAGTAGGTTCATCCATAATCGTCAAGAATAAGCATTCATTGTCATTTGGATCTTCATATTTTGAATCTTCATCTGAAATACTAGCATTCTCATTAACATAGTAAGATCTGTTAATCTTCTTTCCTTTCTTTTCTTTCTCATATCTTTGTTTATTCATTTTAGCTCTTTCCAGACACTTTGCAGCATAGTGACCAATTTCTCCACAAATAAAGCACTTAAAGGGAAATTTACCTTTATACAAGTACCAAATCCTTTTCTCATTATTCTTACAAAGTTAGCTTCGTTTTTATCAATGTTTTCTTCATCCGGATCTTTAGTTTTTGTAGCTTTAAAAATGGTCTCTATTTTGTCTCCACTTCTTAGATTCGGCTTCCTCATCTCATAAGATGTCAAAAATCCTAGCAGCAAATCCTTAGTACAAGTCTTATAATCTATAGTCTACTCAATAACACTCACCTTTTCACTATAAGCATCAGGAAGAGTTTGGAGAATCTTCTTTACAATCCTGGTTTCATCTATATATAGTAGTGCCAAGAGATCGCATTCTAGCCACTACCTCATCTAATCTCTATACATAGGCTTTAACATTATCATCTTTGGACATATGTATAAGATCAAGCTGTGTTTCCAAATTCTATAATTTTTCCTCTTTTACCCTTTCATCACCATTGTGTGATCTTTCTAAAGCATCCCATACTTCCTTAGTTGTCTTTAAATTCTAAACCTTAATCAACTCAGAATTTACCAAATTACTCTTCAATATGAACTTTTCCTTATTATTCACTTCATGTGCTCTCATTTGTTCAAGTGTACTCAGACCATTAGCTGGAGGAGTGTAGGGATTCCTATAAGCTTTATCTACATCATATCCACAAGAGTCCAGATACTCTTCCATCAATACTTTCTAGATACCATAATTAGTTCCATCAAACATTGGATAATCACAGACCATTTTGCTAGCCATCCTGAATCTTCCTCAAGCAATTAAGCTCTTCACCAAGGAACCAAGCTCTAATACCAATTGTTGGATAGGACAACTGAGAGGGGAGGGTGAATCAGTTGTCACAAATTATAACCATAAATTCAATTACTGGAACTAACACATAAACCGATTAAGTGATTAACCATCAAGTGCCAATGCACAAACACAACAACACCAGATTTATGTGGAAAACCCAATGAGGGTAAACCAAGGTGAGGATTAACTCACACTATAGAGAATATCAAAATCAATTACAAAAAGGCTCACTATCCAGATTCATTGTCCACAGGGCTACAACCCAGAGGGCTCACTACCACAGAGATACAAAGAAGACAAAGAAGACTTGTTACAAAGAGACAACAATCCCAATGCAACAAAAGATTCCACCATAATCATTGATCAACTTGCATGTATGATAGAGTTTTCCTTCTGACCACTGCATCCAGAAACTCGGCATTAAGCTTCACATTGATCAACCACACACATAACTCACACACTTTCAAAATAGCATCAAAGTCATGTCCACTCTTTCACTTATCTTCCTTCTTTTCTTATGCACAATTTTCATTGCTAGCACATTCTATATTTATACTATCTCCAACCTTGAAAAGATATAAATTCTACCATCCAACTTCAAATTCAAATTAGGTCGGTGCCAAACATCCTAGGGTGAAATTAGAATGAGGGCGACCCAAACACATGCTTCATCAACTTCAAAGATAGTGCTTGCACACGGTCAACCAAACCAGTGTAAAACACATGGATCAATTAAGCTCAATACTTTTAGAAACCAAAAATATCTTCAATACAATCTGAACATCTTATCTCTAAACCTACAAGTCAAAAGACTTCAACAAAGAGAAATATAAACCAACAACAATTCTCCTGGACCTCATCCAAAACACAGAGAAACATAGTTCACAAGTACCAGATCATCATGATCAATAGCTGAATACCTGTTATCTTCTTTTAATACAATTTTCTCAATATCCTCAACATATGCAGTCAACAACAACTAGTAGATAACCAGCTGACCAGTTGACATCAATGACAACACTTTCATTGGTCTTTCCATTCTTACAACAATCTCCCCCTTTGTCATTGATGGAAACACATGATGTGAAAAACCATCAAAGACACCATACGAGTACTGAAAATACTTCTCAATATTTTTTCTTTTTCTTCTCCCCCTTAGAAGATCAACTCCCTCATTACCTACTTTCTCTTATTAGCTTTCTTTCCTTTTCACATGCTCTCTCTCCTTTTCACATGCTCTCTCTCTCTCTCTCCCCCTTTGACATCAACGGAAAATCAAAATGATATGTTCATTGAAACTTCCTTTGACATGAAAATAGAATACTCATAATGGAAATACTTAAAACTACTTGATCCCCCTGAGAGGTAGCCACCAAAAACATCAGTCCAAAAAGATAGAACCATGAATCCACCAGACTAATGCATCTCCAAATGAATTTTAGTTTATAAAAGAGGGGAAATAACCCCTAGCTTATCTCGGAGATACTCAAAAGTATCTTTAGGAAGAGCCTTTGTAAATATATCCGCAATCTGATCCTTTGTCGAAACATACTCAAGCTTGACTTCATTCTCCATGACCTTCTCTGTTAAGAAATGATACTTGATAGATTATGCTTCATTCTTGAGTGCATTATAGGGTTCTTCAAAATGTTAATTGCACTTGTATTATCACAGAAGATATAAATAAGATCATCATATAGCACTGTGATATCCTTCAATGTCTATTTCATCCATAAAAATTATGTACAACAAGATGCAACAACAATATACCCAGCTTCAGCAGTAGACAGAGAGATTGAATCTTGATTCTTACTCAACCATGCCACCAATCTACATCCAAGAAAGAATGCACCACCACTTGTACTCTTTCTGTCATCTATACTTCTAACCCAATCTGCATTTGTATAAGCACTAAGTGTAAAGTCAGTATCTTTAGGATACCGTAATCCATAATCTGGAGTGCCATTCAAATTTCTGAATATTCTTTTAATTGTAGTAACATGTGTTTCCTTCGGATCTTCTTGAAATCTAGCTACAAGACAAACCACATGCATAATATCTAGTCTAGTAGCAGTCAAATATAGCAGTCCACCAATCATAGATCTATACTTGCTCTGATCAGCCTTAGGTGAATCATCATCTTTACCCAACTTGCAACTAGTCACCATAGGAGTACTTACCAGTTTGGAACTGAATTTTTTTAGCATCTCTCTCACATACTTAGATTTTGAAATGAAAATTCCTTTCTCTGTTTGATTAATATGTAGCCCAAGAAATAAATTCATCTCCCCAAACATAGACATTTCAAATTCTTTCTGCATCTCTTCCACAAAAATCTTGCACATCTTTTCATTTCCTCCAAAGATAATGTCATCAACATATACAACTACAATCAAGATTCTATCATTTTTAGTCTTGAAATACAAATTACTGTCTGTCATACCTTTGTTAAATCCTTGTTGACTCATACTTATCTAGCCTTGCATACCAGGCTCTAGGAGATTGCTTCAATCCATATAAATCTTTCTTCAATCTACACTCCATATCTGGTTGATCTGTTAACTGAAATCCTTCTGGTTGTTCCATGTAGACCTCTTCATCTAGTTCACCATTCAAAAATGTGGACTTGACATCCATTTGATAGACTTTGAAATATTTATAAGTAGCTAATGCCAAGAACATCCTTATAGCTTCCATTCTTTCTACAGGGGAAAAAGTCTGCTGAAAATCTATACCTTCCACTTGTGAGTAGCCTTTACACACAAGCCTTGCTTTGTTTCTGACAACTTTCTCATTCTCATTTAGCTTATTTATGAATACCCATTTTGATCTAATTATATTTTTTTTCTATCGGTCTTGGGACCAATTCCCAAGTTTGATTCTTCTCAATCTGCAAAAGTTCTTTCATTGCTTCCTTCCAATGTTCATCCTTACAGGCTTCACTTATTGACTTCGGCTCAATCTCAGAGAATAAACACAAATTTACTTCAACAATAGCTTTGCTTCTAGTTAACACACCTTTTGTCTTGTCTCCAATAATCTAACTTTCTGAATGATTCCTTTATACATATTTTGGTGTCTTAGGGGACATCACTGAAGCATCTTCTTCTATTTCATTATGTTCATTATGCTTTTTCTGCTCATCTTTATCTTGTTCTTCCATAATTTCTTCTATTCTTGCACAATCATGTTCATCAAACACATATCCATCAATATCAATAGAATTCTTCACTGCTTCATCAACCTCACATTCAAGATTTCTACAATTTTCCTCAATCTTTTGTTGAAACATTTGTATGCCTTGCTTTTAGTAGAATATCCAAGAAATATTCCTTCATCACTTCTTGTATCAAACTTACCCAGAGTTTCCTTAATATAGCATTTGCTTCCAAATACCTTGAAATATTTAATTGTAGGAATTATTTCATGCCATAGCTCATAGGGAGTCTTTGTACTATTTTCTCTTGCCTGAACTCGATTGAATACATATACAACAGTGTGAATAACTTATTTTCTAGTAAACTTCTGGTAATCCAACTTCAGTGATCATTGACCTAGCAACTTCTTGAACTGTTCTATTTTCCCTTACAATAACTCCATTTTGCTGAGGGGTTCTCAGAGTAGATAACTGTCTCTTTATTCCTGAACCGTTGATTTTTGACTCCTATGGACAACTCTTGCTCTTCTAGGGTTTTTCACCTAAAAGGAGAGGGATAGGAGCAAAAATGCTAATGGTTCATTCAAATTATACAATGTGTCATGTTTTCTAACCTAAATGAAGTTAACTAAATGCAATTGACTGATCCAAATGAATGAAAATGAATGCAAAACAAAGATTTAAGAAATGTTTGAAAACACATTGTGTAATGAAATAATGAACTAAATGAAGAAAGTATGCAAAACAGAAAGAAAAGGGATGAATCTGAGTGCACTTGGGTGAATTTTGATGAATCTAGAATGTTGTGGATTTTGGCTAAAGTCACTAATTTTCACAATGGGACTCATTCGCCCAAGGTGGCGAATTAGTCCTCCTCTTGGTGAAAAACTGTCAGAAACAAGTTTCTGTCTGTCGACATTCAAAATCTAAAAAAAATCAAATTTTCAATCTTAAGGTGGGACTCATTCGCCACAGGTGGAAAATCAGTCCTCTCCCTCATTTTTGAAAAATCAGGAGACAATGCTGCAACACCAGATCTAGAAATCACTGAATGTTGGGTTGTCGAAGTCAATTTTGTAGGAAACAGACATAAAACCTTCTCCAAGGTTGAAATAGACTTAAGTTGACTTGAAGCACCTAGTTGACTTGTAAACCAATCTTCAACACCAAAAATCTTGTCAAATCTGCACACAAAAGGCTGCAAAAAAACATGCAATAGGGGAAAAATGGTTTAAGGTTAGTGAATAGTGGTTTGCCTTAGTCAAACCCCACTTTTGGTAATCAAACCCTTAATAAAATAATGAAAAGCAAAGGAATGATAAACTAACAACATGCAAATGCTATCAACTTACTAAACCCTTGATGATGCAAGTTTGAAGTAATGTCAATGGATGCTCCAAAGTGCTTGAATAGTGATTGAAAAGATATTGTAAAATGCTTGAATGCTTGAATATGATGTATGAATGTTGGAGAATTGTAGGAGATGTAAAATGAGGTGAAACTCACTTATTTATACACAATTGTGGCTTAGTTACCCGTTCATACCTCATCACAGGCTGACATCAAGTGTTTTTGAATAAAATACCGAAAGGAAATTTAAAATATTTTGAATTTGGGGCCAAGGGGGACTCATTCGCCACCCATGGCAAATGGGTCCCACCTAGGACCTGAAAATGTGTGTCATAAATATGTTATATTTAATGTTGTTTGTCGGGATAATACTAAAAAATACACTTAATTAAGCATATGAGAGCATAAAGGGGCCAAATAAAGCATGAGAAAGGGATAAATAGTGAAGATGTGCTTAGAAATGTGTGAAAGCTTGTTACAAGACTTTACAACACTTCAAAATAGGACTTGTTGATGAATAAAAAGGTGATTTTTAGGTGAATTGTAATAAATAGAGTGTAGAAGAATGTAGAAATGTCTTAAAACACTTCACAACACCTTCACAAGACGTTGCTCTTTGAATTTTAGTACCTAAATATGCATGTTCAAGCCATGTTGCAACATAAAATCATAGAAAAAGAGACAAACACCATGAAACAAGACCTAAAATACCATGAAAATGACAAGGGGCCATTTTTCTACAACACATTTAGCCCCCACTTTAGTGAGAGGATGAAATTGCTTCAAACTCACACTAAAGTAGCCATGAACATCGAGGGAAGGGTTCAAATGCACTTATGCTAGCAATATGGAATGTCAATGATCAAGAGGGATGATCAAGCTCCCAGGATGAAGATCCCATGGCAAACTAAGCATAAGAACAAAGGAACACACAAGTGTTGAGATGAATTGAAAAAGAGAACGTGTACTCACTCTGGGGCCATAGAACTAGTTGTCTACGGGGTGAGAAAGCCCAAATGTACTCACTTTGGGGGCACAAAACTAGTTTTTCGCGGGGTGAGAAAGCCCAAAAGGTAAGATACATATGCTAGTTGGTATGCACTCACAATCACAAAAGTGGCTATGGGGAAAAGTCAAGCCGCTAGGTGGGCTTCCCACTTAACCATATTAAAGTTATACCTGTTGATAACTTTAACAAGGCACCACAAAGAAAGATTCCATGAACAAAAAGACAAAGTACCATAGTCATGCAAGCTGTGTTATGCAAGGTGGCAAAAAGGTCAAAATGTAAAATGCAAAAATGTAAAGTGTAAAAGTGTAAAATGTTCGAAGGAGTCTTGCTTAGTTCATGCAAGGTCAGTCACTTAGGGAACATTGTATCTAATGTCTCCAAGAGAGGACCAATCAAAGAATAGTATATTCACAACTTAGGGGATGCAGTGTGTTGCATCATACCACCAAGAGGAATGTAATATGCTTAGAAAGATCACACTTATGAAGGACATCACACCCAATGTCATTCACAAAGTGACGAACGCATTATGTAAATGAAAAAACTGCACTAGGAACCAAGAATGCAAATGAATTATGGTAATGTATGCCCCCCACTTTAAAGGAATTGCTACACATCATTATGTGAGCAATTACTTTAAAGTAGAGAAGAAAAGAAAATGAAAAAAAAGAAAACAAGACATGAGAGCCAACCTAGAAATCCCTATGCCAAGTCATATGTTTTGAAGTTAGGCTGCATCATGTCAAGGAAAAATGAAAAACAAAGAAAGGGAATTGCCCCCTAGAAAAGAAAACACACCAAAAAAATAAGGGATCTATGGATTTGGGGTCAATATGTTCTTTTCTGGAATGTTTTTATGAAAGAGTTCAGAACTGTCATCATTCCCCAAAGCACATAGAACTAGAAGAATGACACAAAGAGAGTGAAAACAAAGGAAAATGAAAGTTCGTTTTGGATCAACATGGAAGAGACATTGCGGTCTTGATGCTTTGCATCATCCCCAAAAGGAAAAAAAAAGCAAAACGAAAGAAAACAAAAAGGAAAAACAAAATGAAAAATCTTTTGGGTCAACATGAAGGATACATTGTGGTCTCAATGCCTTGCATCATCCCCAAAAGGAGAGCACAAAAAAAAAAGAGAAAAATACAAAGACCTTGTGAGTCAACATGGAAAAGACATAGGGCATCTCTATGCTTTGTGTCATCCCCAAAAGGAAAAGAGAAAAAGACAAGGACCTTTTGGGTCAACATGGAAGAGACAGGGCATCTCTATGCTTTGCGTCATTCCCAGAAGGAGAACACAACACAAAAAGAGAAAAAGACAAAAGACCTTGTGGGTCAACATGGAAGAGACATAGGGTGTCTCTACGCTTTGTGTCATCCCCTAGAAGGAGAACACAAAACAAAAAGAGAAAAATACAATGTACGCCATATAGAAGAATAGAGATACAAATAGAAGTGTACGAAGAGAGGGAAACATCAAACACACGATATAGGGGACACAATATGCACATGAAAAAGAGAAAATCAACAAAAGGGCTAGTTAGGTGAATGCAAGTCAACCATCTAATAGGCCATCCACCTCCCAATCATGTTTAGTGTAATGCGAGGGCGGTTGACTGTCCAAAGGAAGAATTGCAAGCGCCAAACTAGGAGTTGTACCAGGTTCTTCTCTTGGTGGAGAGGTATCTTTTAAGCACATTGTGGATGAAAATAAAGAGTTTAAATCATTATGCACTTCTTCATCTATTTTTTCTATTGTCACATCATCATCATCATCATCATCAAGATTAATGAAAATGGGAGGACGAAGGGTGGTTTCTAAGGATGAATGTATCAAAAGTTGAGGTTGTTGGATTGGTTCATTTTGTTGCGAAGGTTGCATTGGACTATCGTGTGGCAGGTCAAGAGGAGGGTGGTCGTCTATTACTTCTATCAAAGGTAAAGGTTGATTTTCTTTTTTTTCTTCCATGCGAGATTGACGAGTAAGGAGACGATGACGACGCCTACGTTCCCTATCACCGTGGTTTCGTTTAATTCTATTTTAGATTTGTTGAGGTGTAAGAGTGGATTGAGGCATCATAGGTTCTTCTACTTCCGAAGAGGGAAGAACAGAAGAAACCGAAGAGGATGGATCAACCACTTTCTCTTTTACTTTATACACTTGTTTAATATGAGGAGGCATGACAGGAGTGGTTTCATTTTCCCTTGGTCATTTAAATGATGGCGGGGAAGTATCTAGGGGTGGTCGTTCAGGAGGTTGTATGGTTTTCTCAATGTCAGACTCAGGTAGAAGGATGGTTTCATCTATGATAAGAGGCGTAGAAGTGGATGGGGATGAGTTACGAAGAGACAATTCAACTATCTTTTTGGCTTTAAACTTTTGATAAGCTATGAAAAAGAAGTCCTTTCGAGGGGTGATGGGTTCCCTAGGTGTAGGCCAAAATGCTTCCAATGAAATATCACCTTTGGAAGATAAAGGATTAAAGCCACTATGGTGTACAGTGAACCTCATTGCCATGTGGAAACTTCAAACAATTGTGAAAAATTGATGAGACCGCTTTCATTGAGCGAAGCCAAGGGTGGCTTAGCCGCAAACGAAATTGGTCAGATTGTGGAATAATTGAAAATGTTACCTCCAAATTTTTAGGTCCTATCTGTAAGGGTAGCACGATCGATCCGATCGTAGGGCATGCAAAACCAGTATGTGTCTTAATCCATGCAATTGGTTTATTATATTCATCTTGATATAGCTCATGTAATACTAGAAACTCCTCTTTGATCACATTCTCACCACAAGCAGGATCTATTAATATCCTGTTAGTGGGCTTATCATAGATTCTGTCAGCTATGTAGAGAGGACCATCAAGAATATTTTGTAGTATGTCTTTAGCAGAAAAAGTGATATCAAGAGACTTAGTGGTTTTTCCCTTACGAGGGATAATGTCTATCGTAGCCACTAGTTCATCCATAAGACTTTCTATTGTAATAGGGGGAGGTGTATCATGTTGTTCATTTTTTGTATCAATAGTCATTAAATCAGTGGTTGAAGGTTCGCTAGCCTTGACAAATGAGGTAGTATGTTTAGGCATGCCAGGATTAGTGAAAATTTGCAAATTCTAGTTAGGGGGTGCAACAAACTTATTGCCTTGATCATTAACACCCATAATGGACAAATGGCCTGAATCAATGAGGTCTTGAACTAAATGTTTTAGATGCTTGCAGTGTTCAGTGTCATGTCCATTTTGGCGATGAAAATGACAATAAGCATTAGGTTTGAAGGTGGGTGGTAAAGGCTAGTTTGGATCAAGTGGTCTAATAGGTGGAAAAGTGAGCATGTGTTGTTGAATTAAATGGTTCATCATGTTATGAAGGGTATCAGGTAGGGGAGTAAACTGTCTCTTTGGGTCCCCATAGGTATAAGGAACTGCTGCTTTAACAACTACCACTTGATTTGGAACGGGTTGGGTTGGCTGCGGTTGAAGTTGAGGAGGTGGATTAAACTGCAAAAAGTCTCTATTTGGTTTGTGGAAGTTTTGTGTGTTATTTTGGTTTTGATTGTTATGCTCGGGTTTGCTAGTTTGGTTAGAAGTGGATTTTGAATCATGACTTGAAACTAAGTTATGGTATTCACACAAGGTTGTGCATAAATGCATAAACGAAGGGAATTTCATCATTGTTAATTTATCTTGAAGGTGTGTGTGCAAGTTTTCGATAAACATGTTTTGCAAATGTGCGTCAAGAATCTTGGCATCAATTTGAGCATACACGGATTGGTATCATGAGCTAAAATATGTTACTTTTTCATCTATGTTTTGTCTGCATCGCATGAGGTCAACCATTGTCTTTTTAGGTGTCACGTGAACTTGAAAGTGACTTATGAAAGCATCCACCAATTCATTGAATGAACAGATGGAATGATTAGGCAAGTTGGAAAACCATTCTAAGGAAGTGTCTTTCAAAGTCCTCATAAATAATTTGGCTAACAGTTTATCATCAAGGAAAAAGTCACTACACAAAGCTGTATAGGTATTAACATGGTTGATAGGGTCTCCTTTTCCTCCATACTTCTCAAACTCGGTCATTTCTATCCCTTGTGGCATCGGGGTACGTAAGATTTCTAATGATAAAGGGTTACTACTAACATGATAGGTAGGTGGAGTAGATTGACCTTGGCTAATGGTGGAAAGTTGATGTTGCATGGATGAAACAGTGGTAAGGAGTTGTGTAAGAAGGGGATCGGGGTATGTGGGTTGAGTTGGAAGGGAAAATGGTGATGGAGTATAGGTGATGTGAGGGGAAGTGAAAGGAATACTATGGGGTGTGAAGGTGGTAGAAGGGACTTGTGATGCCATAAGAGAAGTAGAAATATTAGTGGAAATCAGGAAATACGTAGCTGCATAATTAACCTGGTGCATAGTTGTATGGACATGGGAGTTGGTATAAGTTGGTATGGAAGCTATGGTTGAAGGGGAGGAACTTGAGGTCTTCCTTGGCTTACAGGAATGTTTGCAGATTGGATATTAGAATAAGCATGTTTATTGTAAATCTCGGCAATCTTCTTCATCACTTGCAAGCCATCATCACTTTCAATTAAACGATGAAGGTTTTCAATGGCGGGTATGGCAGTGGTGGAAATGTTTTCAAGTGACAAGTCTTGTTGTAAGTGTGCAAAATCCTCATGCATATTAATGAAATTTTCTTGCGGGAGGGAGTTGTTTTGGTTGTCAACATTCATTGGATGGAAAGGTGAAGGCATAGAAGTGGTATTTTCAAGGCCTAATGCACCATTGTCCATACTAGGAGTAGGAGCTTGTGAGATCCCAAGGTCCACAACGAAAGTGCTATCGCATGAGGCCATGAGTCTAGAACTTCTTCTCAATAAAGTATTATCAACGAGGCACCAAGCACTCATACAAGTACCACAAAGGAGGGGTGAATGAAAATGAAAACTAATCTAAGAGTCTAAAATGCAAATAACATAAATTTTTGCTAACTGTAACTAAGATCTAACTACAAAAAACATAAATGCAGACAAATGCCATAAAATTGCTAAAAATGTTGTTTAATAAGTGCAGAGGGATTAATTTTCCCTGGGTGGCGAATGAGTCCCAGTATGATGGTTTTTGTGTGTTTTTCAGAATTTTTAATGTGATTTTAATGTTCTTTAGAATGCAATCAAGGATGTAGAATACAAATTTTTTGTTTTTTCAATGAGATACAATGCAAAAATGAAATCTAAATGAAGCTCTCACTAATGCAAGAGAAAAAGTCCTAAAATGCAAAAACAAAACAATAGACTAATTTTTTAATGCAGAAATAAATTAGGATGCAATATGTAAATGAAATCAAAAATGCAAAGTGCTCAAAATTCAGTTTCACCAAAATGAACCGTTGATTTTTGGCTCCTATAGACAACTCTTGCTCTTTTAGGGTTTTTCACCTAAAAGGAGAGAGATAGGAGCAAAAATACTAATGGTTCATTCAAATTATGCAATGCGTGATGTTTTCTAACCTAAATGAAGTTAATTAAATGCAATTGATTGATCCAAATGAATGAAAATGAATGCAAAACTAAGATTTAAGCTCTGTTTGAAAACACATTATGTAATGCAACAATGAACTAAATGAAGAAAATATGCAGAACATAAAGAAAAGGGATGAATTTGAGTGAACCTAGGTGAAGTTTGATGAATCTAGAATGTTGTGGATGTTGGCTGAAGTCATTGATTTTTCACAGTGGGACACATTCGCCCAGGGTGGAGAATTAGTCCTCCTAGTGAAAAATTGTCAGAAACAAGTTTATGTTTATCGACATCTGGAATCTGACAAAATTCAAATTTTCAGTCATAAGGTGGGACTCATTCACCACAAGTGGCGAATCAGTCCTCTCCCAAATTTCTAAAAAATTAGGAGACAACTCTGCAACACCAGATCTGGAAATCACTAAATGTCAGGTTGCCGAAGTCAATTATGCAGGAAACAGACAGAAAACCTTCTCCAAGCTTGAAATAGACTTAAGTTGACTTGATGCACCTAGTTGACTTGTAAATCAATCTTGAACACCAAATATCTTGTCAAATATGCACACAAAAGGCTGTAAACAAACATGCAATAGGGGAAAAATGGTTTAAGGTTAGTGAATAGTGGTTTTCCTTGGTCAAACCCCACTTTTGGCAATCAAACCCTTAATAAAATAATGAAAAGCAAAGGAATGATAAACTAACAACATGCAAATGCTATCAACTTACCAAACCCTTGATGATGCAAGTCTGAAGCAATGTTAATGGATGCTCCAAAGTGCTTGAATAGTGCTTGAAAAGATATTGTAAAATGATTGAATGCTTGAATATGATGTATGAATGTTGGAGAATTGTAGGAGATGTAATTTAATGAGGTGAAAATCACTTATTTATACACACTTGTGCCTTAGTTACCCATTCATACCTCATCACAGGCCGACATCAAGTGTTTTTGAATAAAATCTCGAAAGGAAATTTAAAATATTTTGAATTTGGGGCCAAGGGGGACTCATTCGCCACCCATGGCGAATGGGTTCCACCTAGGACTTGGAAATGTGTGTCGGGAAATATGTTGTATTTAATGTTGTTTGTCAGGATAATACTCAAAAATACACTTAATTAAGCATATGAGAGCATAAAGTGGCCAAATAAAGCATGAGAAACTGATAAATAGTGAAGATGTGCTTAGAAAAGCATGAAAGCTTGTTACCAGACTTTACAACACTTCAAAATAGGACTTGTTGATGAATAAAAAGGTGATTTTTAAGTGAATTGTAATAAATAGAGTCTAGAAGAATGTAGAAATGTCTTACAACACTTCACAACATCTTCATAGGACGTCATTCTTTGAATTTTAGTACTTAAATATGCATGTTCAAGCCATTTTGCAACATAAAATCATAGCAAAATAGACAAATACCATGAAAATGACAAGGGGCCATTTTTCTATGACACAATTCCATGTACTTCACAAAACATATTGAACTCATGGGAGGTGAATTCTCCACCTCTATCAGATCTCAAGCATTTTATCTTCAAATTCACTTCATTTTCAACCATAGCCTTGAATGCCTTGAATCTATCTAATGCATTCGGTTTCTCTCTTAGAATGTAACCCATTTATATCTAGAATAATCATCAATTAAAAGCATAAAGTACCTTTCACCAAGTAGACTTCGCACTCTCACAGGACCACAAAGATCTGTACGAACCAAATCCAGTAATCTAGTAGTAGATTGTTCTCTTGATCTGTAATGATTTCTTGTTTGCTTCCCAAACTAGAAATTCCTGAAGATAGCATTTACATGCTTTGTAATTCTTGATAGATATCTCACGACTTGAACAATACTAATCCTTGCCAAGTTATCAAAATTCATGTGACACATTCTCCTATGCCATAACCAAATATCATTTATCTGAGTCATAAAGCATCGTCCATCAACACCTTTAAGCTGATAAATATTCCCTTCATATTTCTTTCCTATAGCAATCAATGTTCTGGATCCTTTCTGGATCTCACATTTCTCATCCTTAAACTAAAGATCATATCTTTTTCTGCACATCTGACCAATGCTCAATAGATTATGCCTTAAATGGTCCTTAACATAGTAAACATCGTCAGTATGATGCTTTCCATCAAAACTTACTGAACCTATCCCACATATTTTATTACCAGTATCATCTCTAAACATAACCAGACCTCCATCATATTTCTCAAGTTTCATAAAATTACTCTTATCACCAGTCATGTGATGTGAGCAACCACCATCAACTACCCAAAATTTATTTTCCTATTTAGCATGTAGGGTAGAGATAACTGTACCTTCATTTTTCTCCTTCTCCTTCTTCGGAGGACTTTCCTTTGAATATTTTTCTAAATTACGGTATCTGCAGGATCATGATGGGCCAAAAAGTGGCAATATGATGGGTATGTGGCTAACGACTTTTTTTTTTACCCAAAATTGATGAAACGAAAAAGGGTTTTTAAAGGATATTTTCAGGTTTCCACCAATATAAATTATGCTTTACTTTGAATTTAATAAATAATAATTATTGATTTTCTATTTGAATTACAACTAAAGTCTTGATTGATAGGCTAATTGAAAAACATCTATAGCTTTCAAATGGTATCACATTCTTTGAATTTGAAACAAGTGTCACATTCTATGCTTCGCATACTATAGGATTAAAAAAAAATGAAGTTTATGAAGTTTTGACCAAGTTAAGGTGGTCAAACATACGAGTTTTTATATTTTTTAAAAGTTGTAATAAAAAAATAATAATTAATTATTTACTTGGAAAAAAATTACAAAAAATAATGCATCACATCGGGACATGATTCCTCTAATTATATCTAAAATCTTATAAAAAATAATTATCATTTTATTGTGGTTAGGGTGGTCAAACAGACACCTACTTCTTATTTTTTCCCTGAAATTCAAGTACTACTGCATTGAAATTTCAAATTTTCACCAAATAGATTTAAAAAATAAAAATAAACCTAGTAGTTTAGAAACTACATTCAATTTTCTATAGATTCTATTCTTACATATTTTTAAAATAATATAGATAACTTAGTAAAAATTTTACGTCAAGTTGCCTAACTCTGATTTTTCTGAATTTTTCGCCACTTAAGGGCCTATTTCTTCCATGATGATCCTGGAAATACCCATTAGTAGAAGTAGGTTCATCCTTAATCACCAATAACAAGCATTCATTGTCATTTGGATCTTCATATTTTGAATCTTCATCTGAAATACTAGCATTCTCATTAACATATTAAGCTTTGTTAATCTGCTTTTCTTTATTTTCTTTCTCATATCTTTGTTTATTCTTTTTAGCTCTTTCCGGACACTTTGCAGCATAGTGACCAATTTCTCCACAACTAAAGCACTTAAAAGGAAATTTACCTTCATACTTACCAGAGCCTTTTCTCATCCTTCTTACAAAAGTTAGCTTCAATTTCATCAAAGTTTTCTTTATCTGGATCTTCAATTTTTGTAGCTTTAAATGCAGTCTCTATTTTTCCTCCACTTCTTAGATTCGGCTTCATCATCTCATAAGATGCCAAAAATCCTAGCAGCGGATCCTTAGTACAAGTCTTATAATCTAATTTTTGCTCAATAACACTCACCTTTTCACTATAAGCATCAGGAAGAGTTCTAAGAATCTTCTTTACAATCTTGGTTTCATCTATAGTAGCACTAAGAAATTGCATTCTAGCCACTACCTCATCCAATCTTTGTACATAGGCTTTAACATTCTCATCTTCAGACATATGTATAAGATCAAACCGTGTTTCTAAATTCTGTAATTTTTCATCTTTTGTACCCTTTCATCACCATCGTGTGCTCTTTCTAAAGCATCCTTGACTTCCTTAGTTGTCTTCAAATTCTGAACCTTAATCAACTCAGAATGTAAGTCATACTATTCTTCAAGATGAAATTTTCCTTATTATTCGCTTCATGTGCTCTAATTTCTTTAGGTGTACTCAGAACATTAGCAAGAGGATTGTAGGGATTCTTATAAGCTTTCTCTACATCGTATCCACAATACTCCAGATATTCTTCCATCAATACTTTCCAGATACCATAATTAGTTCCATCAAACCTCAGATAATCAAAGACCATTTTGCTAGCCATCCCAGACCTTCCTCAAGCTGTTAAGCTCTTCACCAAGGAACCAAGCTCTGATACCAATTGTTGGATATAACAATTGAGAGGGGGGGTGAATCAGTTGCCACAAATTATAACCTTAAATTCAATTACCGGAACTAACATGTATAAATTGATTAAGTGATTAACCATCAAATGCCAATGCACAAACATAATAACACCATATTTACGTGGAAAACCCAATGAGGGAAAAACCACAGTGAGGATTAACTCACACTATAGATAATATCAAAATCAATTATAAAAAGTCTCACTGCCTGAGATAAGACTCACTGCTTGAAATAAGGCTCACTTCTTGAAATAAGGACTCACTGTCCACAGGGATACAACTTGGAGGGCTCACTGCCATAGAGATACAAAGAAGACAAAGAAGACTTGTTACAAAGAGACAACAATCCCAATGCAACAAAGGATTCCACCACAATCACTGATCAACTTGCATGAATGATAGAGTTCACCTTTTGTTCACTGCATCCAAAAACTCAACGTTAAGCTTCGCACTGATCAACCACACACATAACTCACACTTTTAGAAGAGCATCAAAGTCATGTTTTCTCTTTCACTTATCTTGCTTCTTTTCTTATATACAATTTTCATCGCTAACACATTTTGTATTTATACTATCTCCAACCTTGAAAAGATACAAAGTTAGCCATCCAACTTCAAATTCAAATTAGGTCAGTGCCAAACATCCTAGGGTGGAATTAGAATGAGGGTGACCCAAACACATGCTTCACCGAGACCCATAATAGATCCAACACACTTCATCAACTTTGAAGATAGTGCTTGACACACGGTCGGTCAAACTAGTGTAAAACACAGATCAATTAAGCTCTCGAGATAATTTCAGAAACCAAAAATATCTTCAATGTAGTTATAACATCTTATCTCTAAACACACAAGTGAAAATACTTCAACAAAGAGAAATCTGGACCAGCAACAATTCTCTCGGACCTTAGCCAAAACACAGAGAAACATAGTTCACAAGTACCAGATCATCATCCTTAATAGTTGAATACCTGTAATCTTCTTTTAATGTACAATTTTCTTAATATCCTCAACATATACAGTCAACAACAACTAGTAGATGACCAACTGACCAGTTGACATCAATGACAACACTTCCATTCCTCTTTCCATTCTTGCAACAAATACACCAATTTGGGCATATGAGTCATGCTATAGGATTTTTCACTTGATCTTCCTGAATTTTTCAAACCCAGATCTGACACTGTTGAATGTTGTCGAAAGGACTTACCAGGGACTAATATGCCAGGTTGGGTGTATGAGTCCACCTGCAAGATTTGAAATGATGTTTCTGTAGCTTCTAGTGATCTTTTGTAGCTTCCTTGTCCATTCTTCAAGTCTTGAAAGTTTGAATTTTGGTCTGTAGGTGAGTTTCCATGAAGATGAAAACTTTGAAAATGTTGCAACTTTCTCCAATCTTACTCTTCAATGGATCTTCAACCTAAATCTGTAAATCACACATCAAAGAGAGGGGGAAAAATGTTGTTTTGTTAGGGAATGGGGGTTTTCCTTGGTCAAACCCCGTTTTGGTAATTAAAACTTAATGAGAAGTGAAACAGAAATGGAAGGAATAATGAATGAATAAATGCAATGTTGCAACTCACCAAACCCTTGAAATGAAGGTTGCAAACTTGTGTGAAATGGCTAGCATGAATGTGGATCTTGACTCTTGATTGAATGCTTGAAAATTTTTCTTGAATGCTTTCTTGAACCATGAAACCTACATCACAAATGTTAGCTCACAAACACACATTATGCATGAAAACTTTGACATGATGCTTGAATCTTGAATTTTGCTCCAAAAGCTTGATGATTTTCTCTTGAATGCTCTTAATCTCGTAAACTTGCCTTAGGAATGCTCTCTTGAAAATCTCAGATGACTTGAAAACTTGCTAGGAGAAATTATGTGAAATAACCTTGTATTTATACTTGTTTATGCTTAATTTCCCAAAATTACAACACTACAAGATGAAATTCAAAAATTGAAACTAAGGATAATAAAATCCTACCAAGAAATTGATTTAAAATAGGTCCTAGGATCAAGGAGGACTCATACACCAGGTTGGGCGTATGAGTCCCAGGCCCTAAAACCTAGGACACACATCTTGAAAAGTGTGACATTTAATACGACTTTTGAATTTTAGGGCCAAGACCTAGGGAGGACCCATATGCCCCATTGGGCATATGATTCCCAAATCCCTAAATCTATAACACATAGCTAAAATGTTAAATTATGAGGTGTCATTTATTAAATGTTGGGATTAGCCTTAGAAAAATGCAATTTACTAAGCTTTTGGATGCAAAATAGGACCAATTAAGGCATGAATAAGCCAAATTTCAATAGGGAGGACCTAAATAAGTGTGAAAATGTAAAGGGATACATTTTTCTACACTACAATATCAGTTTAGATTTTGGTTGTATAGCCATTCCTGTTTTGTATCTATTTATGGTTGTGAGCCTTATAAGGACAATGTGTCTTGGTAGTGAGCCCTTGTAATATCTTATAGCCGGTTATAATATATTGTGAGCTAATCCTCACCGTAGTTTTTCCCTTTTTGGGTTTTTCTCATAAAAATCATGGTGTTTATGTGTTATGTGATCTTGTGATCTCTTTCATGTTTCCATTCATTGCTCAGTTAGATATACTTTATTAATTTGATGGTTTGTGATTAATTTTCTATAGAATACTAATTCACCCCCCTCTCGACATTTTGGGTTTTCAACATCCTTTGTATATAGACATGTGTAGTAGAAATATACTCTATTTTAGTGGAAGATAAAGCAACCATGAGCTTCCTCTTACTCATTCAACTAATAATACTACCAAATAGAGAAAATATAAATCCACTAGTGGACCTCTAACTATCTAGCTCACCAACTTGCATCAATAAAGTTGTATATGTCCAATAACATGCCCAAATTATTAAAAATATGTAACATAATAAATAATCATTAGTTCCTCATAAATTTATATATACCTCTTAACATGAGTCCAATACTCTCTAATAGGGTTAGACATAAACTTTCTAAGAAATCCCACTACTTGGGCAATATTCAGTCTAGTACAGAATATTTCATATATTAGGTTACCAAAAATATTAAAATAAGATACATTATATATATAATCTATATCGATCATCTAACTTAGAACACATATCCAATGAAATCTTAGTGCTTATAAGTAAATAAATATACACTACTTTAATACTGCATTGAAAACCACCCAAAATGGTTTCAACATACTCACTTTGACTAAGCCAAATATTTTTGTGAGATCAATCCTTACTAATTTTTATTCCTTAAAAAAATTCTACTCATAGATCCTTCATGTAAAATGCTCCAAAAAATTGAGTTTTAATCTCCCTAATCATTAACTTACTATTACTAATAAACATGTCATCCACATACAAGACAATAATTATAATATTATCATCAATATATTTAATATAAACATAGTTTAATCCTCTTCACTTCTAGAAAAATCTAACTTCAAAGCAATGCATCAAATTTTTGATACCACATCTAAGGCAATTGTTTCAAACCATGAACAAAGATTTTTTAAGCCTATAAACTAAATTTTCTTCATGGAACATATCAGTATTGGTGTCTTGAAGAAAAAATATGTTGATAGAACCTACAAATAATTGGTGATTAAAGTTAGCTAATAAAATTCATATAAAATGTGAGTACATAAATCCAATTCTTTGTCATATTATGTTTTTGTAGTTATATCTCTCCCATAGATTTATAAATTGATTTGAATTTAAAAAAAATTAAAAATCCTATTGACGCTAAAATATTCCCACCTATTCAACGTAATTTTATCTAGAGATTCTCTCAAAATTTAAGAATAAAAGACATCTAAATTTAAACATATATTTTTTACATGTCATAATCATAGATTTATTATAAATTGATAATATTTTAATGTAATAATTTATTCCACACATTACAATTATGTATTATTACAAATTCTATGCTATAGATCTTCTTGATAGTATTTATTTTAATCTCAACAAAACCAAAACATGATTTTTAAAAACCTCTTAGATCAAACTTTGTTCATTCATACTTCCTTAAATTCTTGTGGATCTCTTTTTATCTCAAAAAAATATATATAAAAGATGAATGTCAATTGTTTTAGATGTGAATTAATTGAAAATTATATATATATAGCAATGACGTGTTGTTTCTTCACTCTCAATGCTTTCTTTTATGGATGGGAGAAGAAAAACTTAGTCATTTCTTGATTCATTGAACTTCCTCTTTGCTTTTTATTTTCACTACAAAATAATCACCCTTCTACTTTTCGAGTGATCTTAGGGGCTTCCTAAATTGCATGTAATTAACTGAGTTATATTTTGTATGAAATAGTTAGAGGCATATAGTACTTTTGAGATCAAAGGCTCATTTTTTTACTACATCAATGATGCTTTATGGCTAATGGATATTAATAACTTTATTTCCTAGAATATTTGAAACATGTAGAAGTGGAAAGGCCAAAAAAAGATTTTAGGAATTAAATTATATATATATATATATATATATATATATTTGTTAAATGGTCCATTAAAGAATAATTTATAAATTTTAATTTATTTCAACTAAAATATCTTGGTCATTCTATTTGAATGGTGGGGATTTTTCTCTTGGCATTTTAATTTTATTTTTTATAGTATTATAATACATTTTTAAAATAATTTACTTAAACACTATTTTTTTGTTAGTTGTACCAAGAAATATTACTAACATGTTCATCTTTCAACTACATAAAATAATCTTTTCATATCATTAAATATTAATTATCAACAACCTCTAGTAATTATTTATAAATGATAATGTTTAAGCCTATACATAGATGTTGACAAGTAAAATTAATAATCCCTATTAAATCTCAACATTTATTAAATTATGTTACTAATTGTTATTTATTAACTTCAATCAATTTATACTTATCTATATGTATGTGATTAGCTGACCTAGATTTAACCTAAACAAACCATATATTCAATTAAAATGATAAAACCATATTCTAGAAAATTAAAAACTAATTAAAATCACTCATTCTACACTCTCACCTATTTTTTCTTTCTAAAGTCTATTGATAGAGAAAGCAATTAAAGATATTGCGTATCCTTAAAGCTTATGAATATGAAAGGAAGTTAAAAAATTAAAAAGTTTCATTGAAATATTCACCTTTGTTTTCTTATAATGATTTAAAATTCATGGTGAATATGAAAAATTATATAATTTTAACTTTTATCAAAATTTCAAAATTCAGAATGATCATATTCTCCAATTCATCATTAAAATGAGAAAAAAAATCCTTTTTAATGATGAATCATAAAAAAATATTTATAAATATATTTAATTAAATGAAATAAAAATTCGAGTAAGTATATGTTATTAATAACGAGTGCGTGGGGTGCCCACGTTATAATTGCCCACGTATTTCTAGCCGTTAAAATATAACGTGAAGCCGATTTCTTGCATATCCTTGGCAAGGAAGAAGATAAAGAACACGACATATCGTTGACGTTATAATCCACCCAAATCGTATCTTTATTATGGAACATCGGTATATCCTTTCTCTTGTATGCGTTGGCTGCTTTGTTTAATTTACGTCGCTTTACAAGAGTTGCAGGGTAAATTTAGATGCTTCATACTGGAATGGAATTATCTATTTACCAACTTCTTCCCAATTTAAATGAACAGGCCGCTCTGTTTTCTCAAAACTATTTTCTTTTTTTAGCAGAAAACGGTGGTAAGAGATGGGGGAAACAAAGATAGAGGGGCCGATAAAAACTATAGTTGTTCTTGTGCAAGAAAATCGATCGTTTGACCACATGCTCGGATGGATGAAGCGAATTAATCCACAAATAGACGGAGTAACAGGGATAGAATGGAACCCTCTCTCCACCGCAGATCTAAACTCCGCCAAAGTGTTTTTCGAGGACAAATCGGAATATGTGGATCCAGATCCTGGCCATTCTTTCCAGGCCATCAGAGAACAGATCTTCGGAAACTCCACAGACACTGCGGCGAATCCTCCTCCCATGAACGGATTCGCTCAGCAGGCCGAGAGCATCGAGAAGGGCATGTCAGAGACTGTGATGAATGGCTTCAAACCAGAAGCTGTTCCAGTCTACGCCGCCTTGGTTAAAGAATTTGCAGTTTTTGACAGATGGTTTGCGTCCGTGCCGGCCTCCACGCAGCCCAACAGACTCTTCGTTCACTCTGCAACTTCTCACGGCGCAACCGGCAACGATTCCATTAAGCTCATTGAAGGATATCCGCAAAAGACCATCTTTGACTCCGTTCATGAATCCGGCCTCGATTTCGGTATTTATTACCAGTATCCTCCAGCTACTCTGTTCTACAGGAACCTGAGAAAGCTCAAATACGTGTCCAAATTTCACCCGTACGATCGCAGCTTCAAGTCTGATGCCAAGAACGGGAAACTCCCCAACTATGTCGTCATTGAGCAACGCTATTTGGATCTCAAGATTTTGCCAGGAAATGACGATCATCCCTCCCATGATGTTGCTGAAGGTCAAAAATTTGTGAAGGAGGTTTACGAGACGCTGAGATCGAGTCCCCAGTGGAACGAAATGGTGTTCATTATTATTTACGATGAGCACGGGGGTTTCTTTGATCATGTTCCCACGCCTGTGAGAGATGTGCCCTCTCCCGACGGAATTGTAGGCCCATCACCCTTTTTCTTCAATTTCGACAGATTGGGTGTTCGTGTGCCCGCCATAGTCATTTCTCCCTGGATAAACCCAGGAACCGGTATATTTTCTTTCCTCACTTTTACTTTCCTGTCCCAAACAACAAAATCAATACACTTACAAATGTGAGTTGCACTTGCAGTGGTGCATAAACCAATCGGGCCATATCCTTCCTCAGAATTTGAGCACTCATCAATACCTGCAACCGTGAAGAAGATTTTCAATCTGAAAGCAGACTTCTTGACCAAGAGAGATGCTTGGGCCGGCACTTTCGAAGGCATATTACAATTGCGGGAGAGCCCAAGAACAGATTGCCCGGGTATCATATTCTCCTCACTTGCTCTGTTTAAAATCTGTCCCGTTATAATAAATCTGATTTCTTGGTCAATTTTGTGTGTGCAGTTACGCTGCCGAAACCGTCAAAGCTAAGGCCTGGAGAAGCAAAGGAGGAGGCGCGTTTGAACGATCTTCAGAGAGAGTTGGTTCAGCTGGCAGCTCAATTGAATGGAGACCACGCTCTGGATAGCTACCCGGATGAGCTCCCCGACAAGATGTGCGTAAGAGAAGCCGCTCAATACATTGAGCGCGCTGTAAAACGCTTCTTTGAGGCGTGCGAAAAGGCGAGAATGGACGGCGAAGACGAGTCAGAGATTGTGAAGGTTCCATGTGAGAAGACAGGCGACGAAGCGGCTTCGTCAAAGCCTTCGGGAATCCGGGTGGCTTTAAAAAATATAATATCCTGCCTCGCCTGTAATACTAAAAAATAGTAATTATAGCTTAATCTCCAGCCATGTGTAGCGACAAATTACCCAGAGTTGGAAGTCAGAATTTGCCCTCGATCTTATATTTTTCTTACAGCAAACTCCACGAATTCAATATTAAATTTAAGCCTAAATAAATAGGCTTCTGCAGCTGCCTATTCAAATTAATCAATTCGTGGTTGTAGAATAACGAGGTAGTGTTTGCCGGTGAAGGGAAAGTTATAATCGATTTGTTGGTGTGGCTTCTGTCTTGTTGCTCTCTGGTTTGTCTGTGGGCAGCTTTGATTTTCGTTTTAGCAGTTGCTAAGGAATGATTAAATATGCAATTGTCAAGTCGCAGCATAGTTTAGCTCTAGATTTGGCCTGTAACATTGTAGCTCTGATCGCTACTTATTTTTTATTCATTGTAATCAGTGCTTTGTTTAATATATGAAAAAGACTTTTCATTCGTTTTGGATTGAGTTTATCGTTATAGATCTTTTTAGTTTTAAAAATAATAAAGAAAACAATGATTTCGAAAGAATTTTAAAAAATTATGTCTAGTAGATATCTAAATATATTTTGTTAGGTTTTTTTTTGGTTTTGTTGGTGTTCATATTATATTGCTTTTTTCAAATAGCAGTTTTTATTTATTTTTACATTTATTGTAACACTCTTTAAGTCGCCATGCTTGCAAGCATTTATCTTCCCTTTTAAATGACCTCATTCTTTCAAAACTCTATAATTGTTACTATTGGAGTTGAAGGTTCAACAATGATTAACAATGGCACCCCTACTCAAGCGACTTAAGGAGTTTGTTTCCAAGGTATTTCATTAGGTATCCCCCTAAAACACCCTTGAATGTATAATTCATGTCGATGGTTAATTTTTAATTTTATTTATTTTTATCTCAGTAGGGTATTTTGTGGGAAGGGTCCCCCATGAAAGCATATTCAAAGGATGGGTATGCATGGGATTTGCCTTGAGATCATGTAAAACCTTACTAAAAGCTTCTTTCTTTTTCATTTTGTTGAAGCTAACCATGTTGAGGCTATTCCCAGTCGTGGCCCTTAACTTGTTCATTCTTCTTTGTTGGTTTCAAACAATAGACTCAAGAATTTATCTTCTCTAATGAAAAGATTCCTTGGGTTACACTTGCCATGTTAGATTTTTTGAGTCAAATAGCTTTCTCTTTAGGCTCTATAGTTTGTGTTGAACTTGGATGGTTCTATTCAACTTGTCCTTAGCAACGAGTTTTTTGTTAATGTGGATCTCTCCAAATATTTATAGGAGTTTGTGGATATCCAAATTGGACAAATGAGATGCGCTCAACATGTTCTTTACCTAAATTTTCTAAACACTTTTTTTCGTTGTCAATCTTCCAAATGTAAGATTCAAGACTTCCCTTTGGCTTCTCCCTTCCCTAAACCTTCCACACAACCTACCTTTAGGTCATTGCCTCCTATGAAAAAGAGGAAGGTTGGCTTACAATAATTATTCTTAAATCCAAAAAATCTAGTAATAATAGTCCTTCTCCCAAGCTTTCTTCAAGATTTGGGGGTTAGGTTTTGAAAAATGTTTCAAAACCTCCAAATTTAAGAAAACTTAATTTATTCTATCTTGGGGGAACTTTTCATTACGAAAAATTTGTAAGATCTTTGCTAGTGATATCATTGTTGTCTCCACCACTAGCTAACATTGTTCGACATGCTTCCCCTCCAATTGTACAATGGAGGTCTCATATCCCATTAGGGCATCTAGAAGAGGGAGAATATGTGTCAAAGAAACACCCAACTTAACTTCTAAATAGGAAGTTTTGGTTCAAATGAAACACTTCTACAAGGTAGTTATCCTACTCTTGATGATATGGATGACAAGGAGATTACTCTCGACACTCATTTATAAATTATGTCTCCTAAAATATTTAGGGTCTAACAAACTTCCCTTGAAATTTATTCACTCAAGATGCTTGACTATAGTTTTCAACTCTAGACATTATCTCTTTACAAGAGATTAATATTTTTTTTTTGCATATTATTGTGTTATTTGGCATTATAGTTATTGTTTGTGTAGAAAACACAAAGTAGGTTGGAGTGGTGGTGTCACCTTTCTCTCTCCTATGTGGCATTAACACTTAGTCGACCAAGGATGTGACCCACTAGATAAGTGTCATGAGCTCTTTTCAACATTAATAATTATTCCTTTAGAGTTATTAATATTTATTTTTTGAATGATGCTACATTGCTTGATATTTTCTCTTTGGAGATGGATTATCAATTCAATGCCTACCACCACTTGGGTTTTGTGTAGAAATTTTAATATGATTAAAATAGCTTATGATAAATGTGGGGCCTAACCAATACTATGGATAAGTGGTGAAATATAGGCTTGGTTCTTATGCATAATAAATTAAGACTTTTGATTTCAATCTTGGTACACTTGAAGTAATATTAGAAGTGGGCCTTAACAAGGTACTCAAGTAGCTAGATCGAGTCATAATGGCAACTCAATATTTTTTCCTTTGACAATTGTTACTATCTATTAGTGGATCCTTTGTTAGATATTATTATTCCATAACACTTTCCAATATAATTATTATTGAATAGAAATTTTCTAACCCTAAGGCTATGAAGAATCATTTTTTAAAACACATCATTTCTCAATCACAAGGGCACAATAGCTCATATTCAATGAGTTTAAAATTTAGAACCATGTCCCATGCATAAAACTAAATAGACAGCCTTGTGGAATGATATAATCACTCACACTTCCCATTTCCTTCACATTTATAGGTTTTATTTGGCCCATTTATGGGCCACTAGTCATAGAGGGTCACCACCTCAGATTCTACCAAGCCATCATCACTTTGAAAGAATAACCCTTTGATTTTCCCACCTAGCTATGGTTTCCTTAGCTTTTCCACTAGAAGAAAGTTGTATATTCTCATACTACACATGGAGCCCAAATCAAAGCTTAGTTTCACTAACTCAAGATATGAGACAAGGTCTCAAAAGAATTCTTTTAGGCTCTATATGCTCACCATACATTTCAAAGCATCAAGAAAATCAAGTAAGGATAACATATTTTTAATAAGCTTCCTAACATTTTACAATCTTTTGTTTGACACTATTAACAATTTTTTGCTTCTCAAAAGTATACTCTAATTTAGTCAACTACTTTGCAATAGTGCATAAATTCCATTCCTTATTAGGTTTCAAATTATGAATATATTCTTTGTGATTATCTTATCACTGAAGAGTATTTGTGGGAGGCTATTTTTTCAATACTTTTGGTTTGGATAGATTTTCCTATAAATTTTATATTATTATTTTTGAGATACTATGGGTGAAGATCTTCATAGTGTATATTTAAAAACTTTTCATACATTTATTCTTTAGTAAATTTAAATCAATAAATGGAATATTAAATTCATACCTAAAGTTGGAAACCCTTAAGAAATCTACCATTGGTGTCCTATCACTTTGATGAATGTCTCATTAAAGATTATTTCCAAGGCTCTAGCTCTTAATCTTAGGCCTCTTCTTCCCCAATTAGTTTTCCCTAAACAAATTGATTTTATCAAATCTAAATACATTCTTGATAATAGCATTATTGTTTGGGAAGGAATGAAATAGGCCCAAAGTTATCAATAATCTACTATTTTTATTAAAATTGATTTTTCCAAGGCTTATGATCATATTGAATGGATTTTTATTATTTTCATCCTTCAAACACTTCAATTTGGACCTCATTTTATCCAGTTTGTGAAGATGTTATTTGTTGATGTTCCAAGTTGTATTACTTTTAGTGGATAACAATCTAAACCATTCAGTATTTTCTAGTCCATAAATAAAAGCTACCCGCTTACCCCATCTCTTTATGTTCTTGTAGTAGAAGACTTTGGCTATTTATTGGCCATGTGGTTTCTTAAACCCTAGTTAAGGGGATTTCTCTTCCTAATTCTTCCAACCAATTGTTTAATGGTAATTTTTTTAATGATTCTCTTCTCACCTTCATTGAGGAGGAAAATAATTTAAATCAAGATCTTCATTACGTTGATAGTTTTCACTAAGCATCTTGTTCAAGTATTTAATGAAAAAACCAAGTGCTATAGGAAATCATTTCTTCCTAAGCTAGGCTAGATAGATAATTTTAGTTGGAAATGGATTGATCATGGGGAAGAAAATTGGCCTATATATTGGTATGCTCCTCACCATGAAGGAACATGTTTAGTCTCAAGAAAATTAGATCATTTAGAAAAATTAAAAATCCTCTAGGAAATAAATGATATCTATAATGTCCTTTCAATCAATGAACAACCTATTTGATGGTCACTTCTTCTATCTTATTAAGACCATCCTTTTTTTAAGGTTTCATGCATCCACTCCTTTAAATTGTTCAAATGAGACATTATAATGTTGCTAGATCTCATTAAAAGAGATAAAAATAATTTGGTGGTCACTTCTTCTATCTTATTAAGACCATCCTTTGTTTAAGGTTTCATGGATCCACTCCTGTAAATTGTTCAAATGAGACATTATAATGTTGCTAGATCTCATTAAAAGAGATACAAAGAATTTTGTTTCTTTTCCAAAAATTAAAATGAAATTTAGGTTGTCTAATCAAGACTAAGAGACTTTCAAATTAAATTATTAATGATAAATTCCTCCAAAGATGATTCAAAAAATTGGGATTAAAGCATTCAATCCTTTTTGGAAGGATTGGAAATAGTATCCTCACACACAATTTCATAATTATAACCCTTGTAAAATATATTTGTTGCTTTCTCCTCATCTTCCTATGGTTGATTATTTGAACCATCATTGGTAGATTTAGCCTTCTCTTGGTACTTGGCATCATCAATTCTAGTTTACTATATTATTTAGCCTAAAATGATCCATTTTTTCTTGTGCATTCTTTATCAAGGCTTTCTACTTAGTTCTCATTTAAATCATCTAGGAGTTCTTAATCTTTGTTATTTATTTTGTGGATAATTTAAGATATTCAAGAATCTCTTTTGATTTTGCACCAAAGCCTAGGAAACTTGAAATTGTATTCATAATTTATTTAGGCCTTTTAGGCCTGATCTTTTTCATGGTGTATGATTTTGTTAGGGGATTGAACCTATCTCCATTTCAATTATTCCTAGATTTTGCATGCTTTAAGGGTGGATATTCTCTTCAACATTTGGAAAGATAGAAATGCAACTCTTTTTTAGGATGTTTGGTTGATGTTCATCTTTCTTTGTATTGTAAAGCTATGGTTTACTCTAATGTGCTTATGAATATTTAGGTACAAGCTAGTAAATTTGCACTTGAAGTGGCACATTTACATGAGCTTTTGGATCACTTGGTTAATGATCCATGCATTATTTCCCTAGTCTTCATAGATGTGTTCAATAAATAGTACCATTAAGAAGATAACTAAAGTAGAACACATAAAATGGAAACTTAAATAAAGATATTTTTAAATAAAAATTCTAGTAGCATGTATTGTGTAGGACTCTAACTAAATAAATTCAAGAAAATAATATAGGAATGCCATGTGATGTGCAAGTTGGTAATGTAATAACTCAAAAAATATTATATAAAAAATGTTCTTGGCTAGCGAATTTAAAGATTTATATATAATATAATTATTGTAGGATTTTAAAATAATAAATCAATGAGACATGTCTCACATGTGTTTGTGGAGTACATTATATTTTTATTAATCACATAAATATTTGATTATATATGGATACAATATAGCTTGTACACCAAATATTTAAAATAATAAACTAGTGGGGCATGCCTCATCTATGCTAGTAGAGAATAAATATTTGAACACCTCAAAATGGATAATACACTACTCATCACAATCCTAAGTTGCACAAGATTGTGTAATCAAGAACACATTTCAATTTTTTTCATGACTTAGTTGAAAGAACCTTATAGATGAATCTTTTGTGTTTTTTGTGTTTCATAGGTTGGGTTCTTTATAAGTGTAGTTGTGCTTGCAAATAAAGTGTAAATAAAAGTTACCTAAGGCTACCTCCAACTAACATAACCATAATTTACAACCATGAGAGTTGTGACTAGCAACTATATCAAAAACTAGATAAACTTTATACATCTGGAACATGTAGGATGTAACATACCCAAAGTTTACTCAACAGTTTTCACCTAAGTTTTAACTCAGAAAGTGAATAACACAAGTTTCCAAAAGAGAGGAGATAATTTTTTTTCCTTTTCAATAACATAATTGCACATTGCATAATAATTTCCACATGTCATTGCATAAATGAAATAACATTACATAATTCCAAATAAATGAAACTCATCTTTTCAAATACAAATTGCAATTGATCCATGATCATGTTCATATACAAAATCATAACTTAAAAGAGTTCAAGGTCAAGGTGTCCTCATTTGGATCACACTTCTTCTATTTCACAAGCCTCGATTGTTATCTACAAGAGGGAGAGTTTCACCCAAGAATTTTTCCTCCAACCACGGACTTAGCAGTCCCCCACACATCTTCTTGATCAAAAAATGGTCCTACCCTTCGACAAATAATTTGGTATGGAAATATCTATTAGTGCACATATGAGTATTTGGTGTTGCGTCCTACATATCTAGTACAACCATACAACTATGAATACCCTCCAACCATGCATGACTCTACTGACTAGCTATGTAAACCTGAATCATAGTGAGCCAGAAAAGTGTAAGGAAGGACTTCTACACCTACTTTGTCCAAAGTTTTGATATATAAAATCAATCCACTTTCTATGAAGCGGTGTCGCATTTTCACCCACCCTTACTTGACTTGGAAACTCTATTGACCTAAGGTTAACTCCTCTCTTGGTTTTCACCCAAGGTTATCATTCATAAACAACATTTCATTCAAAAAGTGATGACACACTAATATGGTTTCATAGACCAAAAATATTTGACACAATCTCTTGAATACCCTATTACATACTTGTAATATTCGGGATCCGACAACTACCTCTTATTCAAGTGTTTACCCTAACCCTAGGAAATAACCTAGCCTTCTGTTATAAGGGATATAAGCTCCTAAGAACGTAAGTTTTCTACTCATGGTAAAATTACCATACACATAGGTATTCATAACATAATATTTAATTCAGTAGATAGTAGAGACAACATACTTCTATTATGACTTCCAAGATCCCTAAGTTGAAAAGCAACATAACTCATTCAATTTACAACACAATAGAATACTGTATTATTATTATATTATCATATAATGTTATTTTAGCTTCCCTTTGATATGTTACTCAATCAATATAATCAAGATAACTACATATCATGCACTTCATGATTCCATAATCATCTTATCTCTTATTTCTAATATAGCTATATGCATAGACAATCTAGAGCTACTTGCACATGCAATCTCATTCTTCCCAATAGTAGAAATAGGCACACAATAATAGCATAATCATATTCAAATAATAAATAAAACTTAGACTCATAATTAAAAATGATAAAGAGAAAGATATATCTTAATCATTCTTTGATTAAAATAGCTCTTGTAACTCCTTGCTCCAAAACTCAACAACTTAGCCTACTACCTTCTCTATGTAGAACTATCCAACAACAAAATAAATGCAAAAAATGAATTGCAATGATCTGAAAATGAGCCACGAATGAACATCCTTTCCACTCTCTCTTGACAATTGAAAATACATATTTCCAAATATGCTTGCTCACAATATACAATATCTCCTCACAATCTCACACATATCCTATGCTCAGAATAACAATATGAATGCAAAATGAATAAAACTATGAGAAGCTACATCCTTTTATAATTTAATGGAGAAGTGGTTGATTCCTTTAAGATCTATGTCTTGCTTATTTTCTACCTCCTCTAAAACTTATTTTCCAGTTGTAGTAGCTAGCTATGCATTTTTCAGTTGCAAGCATGAATCAAAAACCAACTCTATATAACCTTCCAAATTGACTTGGCTTGATGGGTGCATCCTTCTTACATGTTGGAAGTTTTTAACATAGTATAAAAATTATTGCAAATGGAACATATAAGTCCCAATCAAATGTAACTTTTACCTCTTACTCAGTCACCCCAAGTCATGGGCTCTAAACAATTATATCACATGCCTTTTACTTGGTCAAAGCACTCCTTTTACATGCTATGCAGTAGTGTTTCAAACTTTTTAAAAAAATTTCCTCTATCGTGGCACCTTTTCCATCTATTCTCTTGCAAGATATGGTGCACAAATATTGGGGGCCTTTATTATTTAAAAAAACCATTGCAAATAGTTTCCACTCTTGCCTTTGTGTGGCATATATACCACCATATCACATGGAAAATTTATCACTAAAATGACTGTAACGTCATTGTTTTAATAATATATATAAGTATATATCTATTATAATATGTATACTCATAATATATACATATTAATATATATATATAGGCATCATTCAATTAAATAGTTTATCTAGGTGTTATATATAGACTTATGGTTTGAATGCACACAATATTAATATGATAAGCTCTTTAGATGATTGCTCCTTGAGGTGTCTAGTTTTAAAATGAATTTCCTAAGATTATTTTGATTCTTTTCATCTAAGATTTCTTTTACCTAGTTGAGATGTGTGTCGTAGAAAAATGGCCTCTTGTCATTTTCATGGCCTTTTAGGTCTTGTTTCATGGTGTTGGAACTATGTTGCTCTGATTTTATGTTGTGACATGGCTTGAACATGCATATTTAGGACTAAAACTCAAAGAAATACATCTTGTGAAGGTGTTGTGAAGTGTTGTAAGACATTTCTACATTCTTCTAGACTCTATTAATTAAAATTCACCTAAAAATCACCTTTTTTATTCATTAAAAAGTCCTATTTTGAAGTTTTGTAAAGTCTTGTAACAAGATTTCACGCTTTTCTAGGAACATCTTCACTATTTATCCATTTTTTCATGCTTTATTTGGCCCCTTTATTCTCTCATATGCTTAATTAAGTGTATTTTTGAGTATTATCCTGACAAACAATACAACATATTTCCCAAAACTTGTTTTTAGGTCCTAGGTGGGACCCATTCACCATGGGTGGTGAATGAGTCCCCCTTGGACCCAAATTCAAAATATTTTAAATTTCTTTTCAGGATTTTATTCAAAATCACTTGATGTCAACCTGTGATGAGGTATGAACGGGTAACTAAGGCACAAGTGTGTATAAATATGTGATTTTCACCTCATTTTACATCTCCCCCATAATCTCCTACAATCTCCTCACTCATTCAAGCATTTCATCTCATATTTCAAGCATCCAAGCATTCTACAACATCCTTTCAAGCACTATTCAAGCACTTGGAAGCAACCATTGACATTACTTCAAATTTACATCATCAAGGGTTTGGTAAGTTAATAGCAATTGCATGTTGTTATTTTAGCATTCCTTTGCATTAAGTCAACTAGGTGCTTTAAGTCAACTTAAGTCTATTTCAATCTTGGAGAAGGTTTTTTGTTTGTTTTTTGCATAATTGACTTTGACAACCCGATAAGCAGTGATTCCCAGATCTAGTGTTGCAGAGTTGTCTCCTAATTTTTCAAAAATTTGGGAGAGGAATGATTCACCACATGTGGTGAATGAGTCCCACCTTAGGACTGAAAATCTAAATTTTGTCAGATTCCATATCCCAACAGACAGAAACTTGCTTTTGACAGTTTTTCACCAAGAGGATGACTAATTCACCACCATGGGCGAATGAGTCCCACTGTGAAAAATTAGTAATTTCCACCATCATTCAAAACACTCTAGATTCATCACACTTCATCTAGGTACACTCAGATTCATCCTATTTCCTTTTGTTCTGCATAATTTCTTCATTTACTTAGTTGTTTGCATATCAAAGTGTGTTTTCAAACATAGCTTTAATTTCACTTTTGCATTCATTTTCATTCATTTAGATCATTCCATTGCATTTATTTAACTTCATTTAGGTTAGAAAACATCACACATAACATTATTTGAATGAACTAGTTTTGCATTTTTGGCCTAATTCTCTCATTTTAGGTGAAAAACCCTAGAAGAGTTAGAGAAGTCCTAAGAGCCAAAAATCTACAATTCATTTTGGTGTGTCTGCTTTTCGAATACTTATCTTTTCTGATTTAGGGTCCTTCATCATAGATCTATCCTCATATTGACTTTGCATTAGGATTTGCATTAGTTAATTTGCATGCTAGATTTCAAATTTTGCATTCATAGAAAAGTGCATTTAGGTTGCATTTTTGGCATGTAAATTCATTTAGATTTTCTGAAATTCTACATTTTTACTTTAGGTCTACATCATAACACTTAGAAAACATCAAAACCCATCAAATATTTCTGAAAATTATGAAAAAAGTCCATAACCTTAACCCCTGAAACGACATTTTACAGAACTCAAAACTCTATTTTTTAGCTTCTGTTTGGTACCTTAACCTATCTATATCAGTTAGTTGTATTTTTGTAGCATGAATTTCATAAAATATAGCCTTAATTAGCTCATCTCATGCATGGTTTCCATTTCAAGTTTGTATTCTCATCTTGTTACATATCATACTTAGTCAATTGTCACATTTGAAATCTAAAACATTATTCTTCATTTGCATCTTTGCTTTAGCATTGTTACATTTCAAGATTGTAGATTAATCATTCAATCATGTTTTCATTACAAAATTCTATACTTCTCATCTTGCATGTTCTCTTTTTAGATATTATTGCATGTTGTAAGAATAATTTGTTAAAGGCATATGAATACAAGGTCCTTTCCCCTCTCTCTTTGTTCATCATAGACCCCTCTCCTAGTTCCCATTTTTTGGATTAGGTTGGTTTAGTGAAAGAAACCTTGAATAATCATAACACTTACATTTGTTCTTCCCCTATTATCTCTCACACTTGTGCAACAAATATTTTAGTGCTAGAAGAATCAATTGATGAGAGTTGTGGCAATCTAAGTTGTTTCTCTCCTCTTAGCTCTCCTATTAGACATAACATTACTACAGAAGAGGACATAACACTAAGTAATCATGATGATCACACAACACAACATGATGATGAGACCATAGATTCATCTCCCAATTCCTCCCCTATTTGTGAGAATTTTTTTGTGAATAATCATGGCAATCACATTATTTGTGAGGAGGATATGTTGACATTAGATGATCAAACCTTTAAGACCTATGACAATCCTCTTTATTTTTTGTCCCCTATTTTGGAAGAAATTATTGGAAAAAGGGAGGTAATCAAAGATAATTATGATAATCTTCTTGCTCCCTTTCCTAATGTTTCCCCCATCCAAGAACACATACTTAATCAAAAGGATCCAATCAATGAAAAACAAGAATGTGATGCTTTTTCTTCTCTTGATGCCTCTCCCACTTGTGATGAAGCTACTTTGAAAATTTCAACTTTAGATGAACATATTACATGATATCCTAGTAGGGTAGATAATATGGAACAAGAGAATGAGACATTACAAACATTGAATAATTGCATAAAGTCTTCCCCTAATCTCCTCATTATCGATAATCAAACACATTCAACCATTCATAACTCCCTTGGTTGTGATGAAGTTATTTTGGATGAACCAAACCTTAATTGTCATGAACATGTGGTTTGTTGTTCTCCTATGAACTCTCCTTCTAGGGAGGATATTATGATCCAACAAAAAGATAACATGCCCTTCAAAGACAATGAAAAATATCACTTGTTACAGGATGTTAACAATATTCAACCTCACTACACCCTTTACCAACCCTCACATAAACTTCATCCTTCCAATAAACCTTGCTACACACTTTACCCACCTTCACATTAGCTTCATCCTTACAATAAACATCACTACACCCTCTTCCCACCTCAAACTAATGTATCACAGGAACCAAGTTATAATACCGTTGCTCATACATATAATACTCAAAATAATTTGTAACCACTGCAACCAATCCCACCCTCTTTACCTTTACCCAATCCACCTAGTGCTCCTCGTTACATCCCACACACAAAGGAGTATGATCTTGTTGAATAATTAAAGAATACTCCTACAAATATTCCCTTTGGGATTTACTTAAAAGCTCACCAAATCACAACAACATTCTTCAAACAGCCTTAAAAAAAATCACAATTCCTCCTGGTACAAGTCTGAATGATGTGGCAACGCTCATCCACAAAAAGAATCTTGACATTACCTTCCATCAACATGAGCTCCCTCCTTTGGATTTGCGCAAACAACATGATGCCTTTATGATAATTTCTAAATTCAAATCACACAGGTATCAAACACACTCTCATAGGTAGTGGTTCTTCCCTTAATGTGTGTAGTGTGAGTCTCCTTGATCGATTACATGTTGACAAGTCACAAATAATACCTGATTCTGTCTCTATTTAAGGATGTGATAATACAAAAAAGCAACCTCTCGGTGTAATCACTTTGCCTATTACAGTTGGGGTGGTTACTTTGCAAACTCCTATTCATGTCATGCCTTATGATCTTTTGTACAATCTTCTTTTAGGTAGACCATGGATTCATGAGATGAATGCAGTGCCTTCAACCCTTCATCGTATAATGAAATATTTCTATAACAATAACATTTATCAAGTTGAAATAGATCCCAATCCTAAAAGTTTCTTGCACCTTGAAAAATGAGCTACAAGTCCTCTAAAAACATTGATTCCAACATCCAATATCGACCCTCTTGAAATTGAACACAATGATGAGGGATCGCCATCTAAATTATTCAGTGACGATTGGGGATCCTTAGACTTCACACCATCATTTATGGGTGAATACATAGTCACACAAAAGAAAGGTGAGACACAAGGACAACCAACCATCATGTCAACACAAAATTCAAATGACCCTTCAAAAGCATATGCCTCAAACACTTTAGACAACAAAGAAAACTCCACAATAACCCTTGATGAACACAATAACGAACAACTCCCCGAGTCCAAATCCATGAAACAACTTTATGGAAAAGGCTATGAACTCATTAAGCAACAAGGATATCATGGAAAAGGATGTGGTGCTCGAGAAAAAGGTATCTGCAACCCTATAGAGCTTAACACACAACAAACGACTCTTGGTCTTGGCTATTTTCGTATGATCAAGATCACCAAAACCTCACTCCACATCAACAACCCCACACAACACACTCCTAAATCATCCTTAGTAACTAATGGTCTTGAAAATCATCCTTTACCAAACATACATCACACACCTACAACTACACCTTTGCTTAAAGTCAATGTCGTCTCACAAAATGTTCATGATTTGAATTCATTAGATTGTGTATCCTCCTATAATGAGAAGAATAAAATCTCACAATCTCGAGAAACTTGTGTTTAAGTATGACATCTACTACTAAGCAAGATGTATCTTTAAAAAAAACCACAAGACCAGAACCACCTTCTCCCATTGATCAAGAGGGTATCTTTTCAAGACTCCTCCAAGATCACTTGATCACCCTCCCTCCAATAACTCGAAAGAAATGTTATGAGAAGACTTCATTTTGCGCCTATCATAGAGTTCATGGACAATCCACTAATGAATGCAAAGCTTTCAGTTGTAAAATCCAACATTTTTTGGGAGTTTGGTATGCTTCCCTATGTAGGGGAACCTAGTTCCTCTAATCACCATTGATTTTCACTCTAGCATACATCTCATCAACAATTTTGGCCCACCTTTGTCTTGCACTCATTGGGGGCAAGGGATTCGTTAGCCTTGTCCTTGTATGTTACTTGTCGTTGTCTCTTTTGACTAATCATTAACCTTTCATGGACGTATAAGAGCAAGCCTGAGATGTGGATGACATGTCTTAAGATTGACTCATTTGTGACATACTCTCTCTCTCTCTTATTGAAAACATATGACTTGGCATAGGGATTTTTGAATAAGCTCTCATCTTCTCTTCTACTTTAAATCAATTGCTCACAGTACTGGTGTTAGTAATTCCTTTAAAGTGGGGGGCATACAATACCATAATTCATTTGCATTCTTGGTTCCTAGTGTAGCCTTGTCATTTATGTGATGCATTCGTCACTTTGTGGATGACATTGGGTGTAATGTCCTTCATAAGTGTGATCTATCCCAACATATTACATTCATCTTGGTGGCCCAATGTGATGCACTGCATCCCCTAAGTTGTGAATATACAAATCTTTGATTGGTCCTCTCTTGCAGACATTAGACACAATTTTCCCTAAGTGACTAACCTTGCATGAACTGAACAAGACTCCTTCAAACATTTTTACACTTAACACTTTTACACTTTTACATTTTTGCATCTTTTTCCACCTTGCATAATGCAACTTGCATGATTGTGGTAACTTTTCTTTTTGTTCATAAGTTTTTTCTTGTGGCGCCTTGTTAAAGTTATCAGGAGGTATAACTTTGACATGGTTGAGCGGGAATCCCACCTAGTGGCATGACTTTTCACTGTAGCCACTTTTGTGTTTGTGAGTGCATACCAGCTAGCGTATGTATCTTACCTTTTTGGGCTTTCTCACCCCATGGACAACTAGTTCTGTGGCCCCAAAGTGAGTACATTTGGGCCTTCTCACCTGGTGGACCGTCATGTGTTTTGTCACCCCAGAGTGAGTACACATACTCTTTTTCAAACAATTAGCTTAGATCTAATCCACAACTAGTTGGATTGACGATCAAAGCTTCATCCAATTCATCTCAACACTTGTGTGTTCCTTTGTTCTTATGCTTAGTTTTCCATGGGATCTTCATCCTAGGGGCTTGATCATCCCTCTTGATCATTTTCATTGAACCATCTTGCTACTGTAAGTGCCTTTGAACCCTCCTCTCGATGTTCATGGCTACTTTAGTGTGAGTTTGAAGCAATTTCATCCTCTCACTAAAGTGGGGGCTAAATGTGTCATAGAAAAATGGCCCCTTGTCATTTTCATGGCCTTTTAGGTCTTGTTTCATGGTGTTGGAACTATGTTGCTTGATTTTATGTTGTGACATGGCTTTAACATGCATATTTATGTACTAAAACTCAAAGAACGACGTCTTGTGAAGGTGTTGTGAAGTGTTGTAAGACATTTCTACATTCTTCTAGACTCTATTAATTATAATTCACCTAATAATCACCTTTTTTATTCATTAACAAGTCCTATTTTGAAGTGTTGCAAAGTCTTATAACAAGCTTTCAAGCTTTTCTAAGCACATCTTCACTATTTATCCCTTTTTCATGCTTTATTTGGCCCCTTTATGCTCTCATATGCTTAATTAAGTGTATTTTTTAGTATTATCCTGGAAAACAATATTAAATACAACATATTTACTGACACTTGTTTTTAGGTTCTAGGTAGGACCCATTCACCATGGCTGGCGAATGAGTCCCCCTTGGCCCCAAATTCAAAATATTTTAAATTTCTTTTGGGATTTTATTCAAAATCACTTGATGTCGGCCTGTGATGAGGTATGAATGGGTAACTAAGGCACAAGTGTGTATAAATATGTAATTTTCACCTCATTTTACATCTCCACCATAATCTCCTACAATCTCCTAACTCATTCAAGCATTTCCTCTCATATTTCAAGCATTCAAGTATTCTACATCCTTTCAAGAACTATTCAAGCACTTTGAAGTAGCCATTGACATTACTTCAGATTTACATCATCAAGGGTTTGGTAAGTTAATAGCAATTGCATGTTGTTAGTTTATCATTCCTTTGCATTTCATTATTTTATTAAAGGTTTGATTACCAAAAGCAGGGTTTGACCAAGGAAAACCCCTATTCACTAACCTTAAACGATTTTTCCCTATTGCATGTTTGTTTGTAGACCTAGGTATGCATATTTGACAGGATTTTTGGTGTTGAAGATTGGTTTACAAGTCAACTAGGTGCTTTAAGTCAACTTAAGTCTATTTCAAGCTTGGAGAAGGTTTTTTGTCTGTTTTATGCATAATTGACTTCGACAATCCGACAAGTAGTGATTCCTAGATCTAGTGTTGTAGAATTATCTCCTAATTTTTCAGAAAATTGGGAGAGGAATGATTCACCACTTGTGGTGAATGAGTCCCACCTTAGGACTAAAAATATGAATTTTGTTAGATTCTGGATCCTGATAGACAAAAACTTGCTTCTGACAGTTTTTCACCAGGAGGACTAATTCGTGACCCTAGGCAAATGAGTCCCACTGTGAAAAATTAGTAACTTCCACTAACATTCAAAACACTCCAGATTCACCACACTTCATCTAGGTACACTTAGATTCATCATGTTTCCTTTTGTTCTACATAATTTCTTCATTTACTTAGTTGTTTGTATATCATAGTGTGTTTTCAAACATAGCTTTAATTTCACTTTTGTATTTGTTTTCATTCATTTAGATCATTCAATTGCATTTAGTTAACTTCATTTAGGTTAAAAAACATCACACAACATTATTTGAATGAACTAGTTTGCATTTTTGGCCTAATTCTCTCCTTTTAGGTGAAAAAACCCTAGAAGAGTTAGAGAAGTCCTAAGAGCCAAAAAACAATGGTTCAAGATGCAATATTTGGCATGGTGTCAAGATATATCTGTTGGATGTTGTGGATATGGTTTCTAATATGTGGTTGTCATTGATGTCAACATTGTTAGCATTTGGTGCATTGAAGACTATATATGTTGAGGATATTGAGAAATTTGTAAAAGAAAGTATTTATGTGTTCCCAGTGGAACTGTATAGGTCAAGAAGGATTTGTGTTTTTTACATTGAAGATTAGATGATGTGGGTCTAAGGGTTTAATGTTGAATGTTTCTAGATCATCTACCAGAAGTTTCAAAGGTCCGCATGAAGTTTTGAATATGTTGTGGTCTGACAGTGTGTTGCTGGTCTCTGTCAGTGTTCTCGAATGAAGTTTATGTAATTCTTGTTTTCTCAGTTGTTGTGGATGCTTCTCTGTTGTTTCTTAGTGTTATATGGTGTCTCTAGATCATTCTCTATCTTTGTGGTACATCCACATTATTCAGTGAGTTCGTGGTTGAAGATCTTTGTGCGCATGTTTAGTTTTTCTTGTTCTTAGCTGACATGTTGTTGGTAGCATGTTGTGGATCTTCGAGGTGTAACTAATTAAAGTATTCTTGTGTTGGAGATATTAATTTGGGTCTCCACTATGTTTTGGCTAACCTTGGTGGATACGCATTAAAATTTTATTTGTAAATTTGGGTCAACATTACAAATATATTTTATTTGTTTGGCCGACGAAGTTGTGATGAAATTTCATGTAGCGGATATTTAAGGGTGATTAGTTCATTGTTGAAGAAGATGCTTCATATGCTCCTATGTGTGTATGTGCGAATATCATTTGATTGCTGAGTAGAGTGTGAAGAAGAATGTGCGAAGTGTGAAGGAGTGTTGAGCTTAATTGGAACTATAATCAAGCTTGTGAAGAAGCTATTTCTCAGTTCACAAATCTTGGATGGTTTTAATCCAAACCCTATTGTTGGATAGTGAGTCCTCTTTTGTAATTGAGTAGTGAGCTATAGGTAGTGTGCCTGAATGCATGTGCATTCCCCTTATTATTTCTTTTTATACTTTTAGTAGAGTATAATCTTGTGGACTAACATCCACCGTGGTTTTTCCCCAACAGTGTTTGCATGCAAAAAATCTGTGTTCTTTGTCTCTCTGATGTGTTGATTTTTTATGGTTAATTTCTTATTCATTAGATCTGAGATTAAGTTAAGATTAAGAAGAAGAGTTTTAGTTTCTGTTACAACTGATTCACCCCCCCTCTCATTTGTGTGTCCTTTTTTTTTCCAACAATTGGTATTAGAGCAGGTTCCTCTAAAGAAAGTCTAATAGCTTGAGGTGATCCGAGATGGCAGCAACATTCAAGAAGGACAGTACTAGATTTGATGGCTCTAACTATTCACTATGGAAAGTTAGGATGCAATGCCACTTAATGTGTATCAGTGATGCTATTTGGAAGATTACTAAAAATAAATATGTCATTCCTCAAAATGGTCCCTCTACTGCTGATGAGATCAAAGATGTTGAAAGCAATATCAGGGCTATTGAAGCTTTGGTGAGTGCCTTGACAGATTCGGAGATGGCTAATGTGGTAGGTTTGAATACAACTCATGAAATGTGGATGAAACTGGAAACTTTGTATGAAGGATATGCACAGGTGAAGATGGATAAGCTACAAAGATTGAAAGGAAAGTATGAGAATCTGAAGATGGGTGAAGATGAAAATATCACCTCTTTTATGCAGAGAGTAAATGAGATAGTGATGGGTATTACATGTGCCGGTGGTTTTATGGATGAGGATGAAATTGTGGCTAAAGTACTCAGATCCTTGCCTCCCTCCTAAAAAATGAAGGTTCATGTATTGAAGAGTTCAGATCAGTAAACAAGTTGACAAGAGATATGTTGATTGGGAAACTTGCTGCTTTTGAGATAAGTGAGTTTGGTGAATCCACACTGAAGACTGAATCTGCATTTAAGGCTACTATGTCCGGAAGCAACAGAAAAATATATAGTCTGGGAGAGAGTTCCAGGAAGGTATCCAAGTATGATGAAGAACTAAAAAAACTCAAAGATAAAGAAAGAGAAGTAGAAAAACTAGAAGCATTGATTGCAAAGCAAAAAGGGAGAGGAAAAGGTAAGTATGAAGATGTATACCCATTAAATGTTTTTTATGTAGTAAAATAGGTCATTTTTCATCAAGATGTCCTGAAAGAGTTCATAGATATAAACCTAAGAAGTCTAGATTCTCGAAGACATGCTACTTTGCTGAAGAAGCAGTGACTGATGAAGAATCTAATAAAGATAATGGAAAAGAAGATGATTGGGCTTTCATTGCTACCATTGAAAATAATCTCGTGGCTACTGAATCTACTAAAGATGAAAAAGCTCTTGCAGCTCAAGTTGAACAAAAAGATGAGTGGGTCATTGATAGTGGATGCTCACATCATATGACTGGTGACAAAAGAAAATTTGTGAGTTTGGAACAGTATGATGGTGGAGTTGTAAGATTTGGAGATAACATGCTGGTGTGATTCGTGGCAGAGGATCCATTTGCTTTGCTGGTAAGGAAAACACTAATGATAACCTCTATGTTGATGGTCTAAAGCACAATCTGTTGAGTGTTGGACAGATGGTTGACAAGGGATATGATCTACAATTCAAAGAAAAAATATGCAAGATATGTGGAAGTTCTGGAAACTTGATTGCAATAGGCAAACAAACACAAGGTAACATTTTTCATTTGAATATTGCTAGTGGAAGTTGTTTGATTGCTCAGATAGATGAAATTTGGTTGTGGAATAGGAGATTGTGTCATGTAAATTTTGACAACATTATCAAGATAAGTTATGCTCAAGCAGTAAGATATTTTCCTATATTAGTGAAGCCTGCTAATGTAATCTGCAAGGAATTTTAGATGGGTAAACAAACTAGAGTTTCTTTCCAGAGCAAACATTTTCATTCAAATAATTTGCTAGAACTACTACATACTGACCTCTGTGGTCCTTCAAGAGTTAGAAGTATTCATGGAGAAAGGAATTTTATGCTGGTTATTGATGATTACTCTAGAATGATTTGGGTTTCCTTTTTGAGAGAAAAATGTGAAGCTCTAGAGAAATTCAAATACTTCAAGGCTATGGTAGAAAATGAGAAAGGTCTGAAAAATCAAGTGCCTAAGATCTGAAAAAGGTGGTGAGTTCATTTCTAAGGAATTCAACTCTTAGTGTGAAGAACATGGAATTAAAAGACAACTATCTGCTCCCCGAACCCCTCAATAGAATAGAGTTGCAAAGAGAAAGAATACAACAATTCTGGATGCTGCCAAAACCACGATGATGGAAGAAAATGTGTCTCAATTGTACTAGAGTGGAGCTGTAAGTATTGTTGTGTATACCTTGAACTAAGTAAATGTTAATGGAAATTCTAGTAAGACCCCTTATGAGTTATGGTTTGGTCACAAGCCTACTGTTAAGTATTTTAAGATCTTTGGAAGTAGGTGTAATATCAAGAGAGATGATGATATAGGAAAATTTGATGCTAGAAGAGATGAAGGGATTTTCCTAGGTTACTCTACTAAGAGCAAGGCATATCGATGTTATAATAAAAGACTGAGAAAGTGTTGGAGTTAAAATGACACTTAGAGGGGGGGGTGAATCAGTGTCTTAATAGATTTGACCAATTTTTAAAAAAATTCAAAAACATATCACAGATTTGTTCTCAATATTACTTTGATTAATGCATTCATGAGTTGAATGTAATCATTCATAAATAGAATTGAGAAAAGTAATAACTCAACAGTGAATAGAAACAACAATAGCATAGTAAAACAGAGAGAACACAGAAGAACAAAGAAGCACAAAATTTTGCCGAGTGGAAAACCCTCCTAGGGTATAAAAACCACTCCCTAAAATGCCTTCCTGGCTTAATCTTATAATCAACTGTTCACAATGCCTTATAGGCTGATTTTTGAGCACCCACTCAAGGAGCACCAACCCCTCATTTATAGATATCTATCTCAAGGAGTACCAACCCCTCAAATTATGTTTTGAACAATAATAATGATTCAGAGGGTTTCTTTGTTTTTATTTAATCACATATCTCTCTATTTTCTCATCTACATAATACCTTAAAGATTCAATAACTGAATCCCTAAAATACCTCATAGAGAAGAAACTCACAATCTCTGCATCTTATTATACAGATTTTATTGCAGAGTTTTATCCATATATTTTTATACAGCCAAGGAATGATAATCTCAGAATTACATCAACAGTCGAACAGAAAACTAAGTTTTCTGCTTCTATATATACATCTTGATTTACATTCCAGATAGGTAACTATCTTCAGGAGTAATGGCAGAACAACCAACCCAGCTAAGAGCCATTCTCAACAAATCTGAAACATGTGAGATCATTTCTCTGCATAAAACGCACAACTGCCCACCACAAAAAATCATAACATCTAATGTATGAAAGACAATACTCAGTCAGGGAATCATTTGTCATAGAGATGCAGAGAGCAGTTAAAGAAAAATTGTGATAATAAGTTAATATGCACAGTATGAAATGCATAAATAAAAATACCAGATAGATCTGTAACTCCCATGGCTCCACTATCCACTGTCGAGCTTCCAATCAGAAATGCACCAAATAAACCTTCCATAAACCTCTGTAAGAACCGTTACAGTCAACAACAATAGAAACGAACAGTTTATGAAGCTTTCTCATGATGGCGGCCAGGCTAGGGTTTGATACCCAACCAAAAAGAATAAGCTCAAAAGGTTTTCCCCAAACCTTTTTATTTCCATCGATGACACGTTATGCTGAAGGCAACTTTAACGTTGCCAGACATTCAATTCACTTTTGCTGTGACACATCAGATTCGAAGAGAAGACATATCGAATACAACATGCTACGCCGATGGACTTCCTTAGTATATTATTCTTTCGCTGAGACATGAGGAAACTTCTTACCGAGATGCCCTTTAGTTTCATTCACTATCGCTGTAACAAAACAATATCAGAGAGACCTCTTGAAGACTTCATAATGTTTTTCCAAGAGTCACTTGATACACATTGTCGCCATGACAATTCAATACCTATGCCAAAGGCCTTTGTCATTTCCAAGTCGCCAAGACTATACATAGTCGGGGAGACACTATATAGACTGCCCCTTGTTTTGCCGAAACATCCCAAGCTCACCCTAGATCACCAAGACAGTATCAATCTCACTCCGATGAGCCTTTGATAGAAATCCCTTGTGTGATGTCACTGAAACAAAAAGTTTCTCTTGCCGATGCAACCTTCATTAGACTTAGTCGCCAAGACTTGATAGGTTCGCTGAGACTCTACATCGAAACTCATGAGTCTTACTGAAAACCCACGCGAACATTCCTATTCACCGAGACAACTCAATGCTTATGTCGACATGGTCCAAATGTATTCCATCGGTGAGACCCACAGGGTTCGCTATGACATTATACCGAAGAAAAAACCTTTGCCAAAAAGACATTCAATGCAACAATTGGTGAGACTTAAAATCTTCAGAGAGACAATATACTGAATACATTATGTTTGGCCGAAGAAGACTCCTCCATGTGATGATCGATAAGACAAAACAACTTCGCTAAGACCTATTTCGAAACCGCTAAGCTCTTGCCGATGAAACTCCATAAGCACTATTCAGTGAGACCAAGTGAAATCACCAAGACCTCAGCTTGATACCATTCAGTTTGGCCGAAGTTCTCTCAAAGAGTAGTTCGGTGAGACTCCTCCTAAAAAATAGATAAAACCTTTTGAGCACGAGTTGGTAAGACAAAAAAGACTCGCTATGACATTACCTCGAGGATGATTTCTTTTGTTGATATGCTCATTTTGAAGCAGGTCGGGGAGACATAAGGAAATCAATAAGACCTTATCCTGACGGTATTACATATGCCGATAGATAACACTTTTATGTCGCCGAAACCAAAGACAAGTCTTGCCGAAATTAGCCTGTCAGATAAATTCAATCGCCATGACATCTGAAATGTCTTTCCGATAGGCAACTCAAAAATTTCAAAGTGGATCGGGGAGACCCTGCCATACTCATGCTGATATGTGTAAGCCCGAATGAGAAATAACCAATACCTGTGATATGCAAAAAGAACCATCCTGACAAAGAAACTATCTTCCAAACTCTGTCAGTCAAAGAGATAGCATTCATAACTTGAACCAGAATTCTCATCACTATGAAATTAAAGCATAACAAATAACTTTCTGTAATAGCCAAGAGACATCAAAGAAGTGCCATTGTAAATCATAAGGATCAAATATTTTGTCATCAAGGACAAACCATAAACACAACTGAGATCCAACAAACTCCCCCTTTGTCCTTGATGGCAAAACACAAATGACTCTCCCCCTTTTTTCCTTAATGACAAAGAATAGAAGAGAAGAATGTGCATTGCCATGAAACACAACTAAGAAGCCAACCAAAATATCATGAGAAACAACTACAAAAAAAGAGTAGTAGTGCAGCAACCAAAATTGTAGGAGAGCTGTAAGTGAATCAAAACATATAAAATGCTCCCCCTAAGCAATAGCTTGGAGATTCAATGAAGTAATTATTGAGAGATAACTCCCAATCGAAGTCTCAGCCTTTCAAATAGCTCTTTTTCTAAGGGCTTAGTGAAAATGTCAGCCACCTGATCTTGTGAACCAACAAACTGTAAGCAGACATCATTAGCCAGTACCTTTTCTCGCAGAAAATGAAACTTGATCGCAATATGTTTAGTTCTAGAGTGCATAACAATATTTTTTGATATATTTATCACACTAGTGTTATCACAAAGAATGGAAACAGGTTTAGAAACATCAATACACATATCTGAAAGAGTCTGACTCATCCACAGAACTTGAGTACAACATGAAGTGGCAGCAATGTATTCTGCTTTAGCAATAGAGAGAGAAACAAAAACTTGTTTCTTGTTGTGCCAAGCCACTAAACGATCACCAAGAAAGAATGCTGCACCACTAGTTCTTTTCCTATCATCCAAACAACCAGTCTAGTCAGCATCAGTATAAGCAATCAAAGAGAAATCATTGCTCCTAGGATACCAAAGACCATAATCAAGAGTGCCCTAAATGTATCTAAAGATCCGTTTAACAGCAGTAACATGAGATTCTTTAGGTGATTCCTAAAAATGTGCAACAGTGCAAACTACTTGCATAATGTTAGGTCTAGAGGCAATTAAATATAAGAGACTGCTGATCATTGATCTATATTCCATTTGATTTGTATCAGGAGAATCATCAACCTTAGTAAGTTTGCAACCAGTAACCATAGGAGTGCTAACTGGATGGCATTCATCCATCTGAAATTTGTTAAGCATCTCTCTAGCATATTTGGATTGAGAAAGAAATATTCCATTCTGACATTGAGAGATTTTAAGACCCAGAAAGAAGTTTAATTCTCCTAACATTGACATTTCAAACTTAGATTCCATTATCTGAGAGAATGTTTTGCTCAAAGTGACATTATTGCAGCCAAAGATAGTATCATCAACGTAAATTTCAACAACTAAAATATCAGAACCTTTAATTTTAACATAAAGATTACTGTCTACACCTCCTCTAACAAAGCCATTAGAAATTAAGTGACTGTCTAGCCTAGAGTACCAAGCTCTAGGTGCTTGTTTTAAGCCATAGAGAACCTTTTTCAACCTGTAAACATGGTTAGGATTATCTTTGCATATAAATCCTTCAGGTTGTTCAACATAGACCTCTTCATCTAAATAGCCATTCAAAAAAGCAGTTTTGACATCCATTTGATAAATAGTAAAGTTTTTGTAAACAGAATAAGCCAAGAATATTCTGATAGATTCTAGTCTAGCAACAGGTGCAAAGATTTCACCAAAATCAATACCTTCTTGTTGAGCATAGCCTTTGTAGACAAATCTTTCTTTATTATGAATAACATTACCATTTTCATTAACCTTGTTTATGTATATCCATTTGCCTCCAATGACATTTTTGTCATCTGGTCTTGGAACTAACTCCCAAGTCTGATTTTTCTCAATCTGATCAATTTCTTCCTGCATAGCATTAAGCCAACATGAGTCTGTGAGAGCTTCATTAAAAATTTTAGGCTCAAACTAAGTAACTAGACATAAAGCAATTTGTGCCTTTTCATCAGATTATGCAACCTTTCTTCTAGTTTGAACTCCTGCATTTTTATCCCCAATAATTTGATCTTTGGGGTGGTATATAGCTAGAGTTTTCGAAGGAGCATTTGATGCAACCTTTTCAGGACTTGCATTTTCATTTTTAGGGCTTGCTGATTTAGCAATAGACTTTGTTGTTCCAGCTCCTTCAGAAATTATTTCAAATTCAAGTTCTTCTTCCTCATTATTTTGCAAAGATTCTGCATTCAAATGTGGTCTTTCATCAAATTTTACATTAACAACTTCAACAATCTTATTAAGCCTTTTGTTGAGACATTTATAAGCTTTTTTGTGAGTTGAGTATCCCAAAAAGACACCCTCATCACTTTTGGATTGAAAACTTCCAAGATTATCATCATCCTTTTTGATAAAACACTTACTTCCAAAAATTTTAAAGTATTTGACAGAAGCAGTTTTTCCAAACCACAGTTCATAAGGAGTGTGTTTAGATTTCACCCTAAGTTGCACTCTATTAAAAATGTATACAGCTGTATGAACAGCTTCTTTCCAATACATATCAGACAACTTAGCTTCATCTAGCATGGTTCTATCCATTTCTTTTATAGTTCTATTTTTACGTTCAACTACCCCATTTTGTTGAGGTGTTTTAGTTGCAGCATACTGCCTTTTAATACTGTGTTGTTCACAGTAATCAATAAAGTCTTGAGAGGTGAATTCACCTCCTTTGTCTGATCGAAGGCATTTGAGTTTCAGATCAGATTCCTTTTCAACCATTTTACGGAAGATTTTGAACCTTTCAAAGGCTTCTGATTTGTTCTTAAGAAATGTGACCCAAACCATTCTAGTATAATCATCTACAAAAAGCATAAAGTATTTTTCACCATTAATAGACCTTGTTCTAGTTGGTCCACATAAATCAGTATGCACAAGCTGTAAAGGTTTTGAAGAAGAATGTTCTTTTGTCTTGAAGCTGATTTTAGTATGTTTACCACTTAAGCATTCTTTGCACACAAAATTTTTTGGCTTGTTAAGAATTGGTAAACCTCTAACATTCTGATTCCTACTGATTCTAACCAGATTTCAAAGTTTATGTGTCCTAATCTTTTATGCCATAACCATCTCTCTTCAATTTGTCCCATTAGACACATACCTTGAATATTGTCATTGCAAGATGAGTCGAGGAGATTGTACACATTTCCTTTTGTCCTCCTTCCTGTTGCAACAACCTTTCCAAGCTTGTTCTTAATCTCACATCCCTATGAATTAAAAAGAACATGATAACCACTATCACAGATTTGACTAACACTTAGAAGATTGTGCTTGAGACCTTCCACATAGTACACATTACAGATAGGAGTGTCTTCATTCAGAAGAAGTGAACCTCTACCTTAATTTGAATACTAGAGTTATCACCAAACTTAGCATATCCACCTACATAATCTTCAAGTTTTATAAACTTGTCCTTGTCGCCAGTCATATGGTTAGAACATCCACTATCCAAGACCCATAAGTCCTTTTTCTTGGAATGAAAAGCAGTTTGAACCAACATAGTTTGTTCAATGTTGTTGACAGTCTTAGTTTTCCAAACCTTTTTAATTTTTTGTTGTTTAGTTTGCAGATCAGTTCTGCACTGTTTGACAGAATGTCCTAAAGTATTGCATTTAAAACATCTGATCTGTCTAACAAAACCATAGTGTTGCCTAAGACCAAACCTGGGTATTCTAGAATTCATAAGCCTACAAGTGCTCACCTTATGACCAAATTTGTTGCAGAAAAAGCAATAACCATAGAAAAAAGAATTGACATTGTATGAAGGTCTATTACCTTTAAAAAACTTAGCATGATCCTTACCAGATTCTAAGTGATTTGAACCTGATTTTTGACTTCAGAAGAGGGGTTTTGCTTTGCTTTGTCAGTTGAGCATTCACCCTTTTCAAAACCAACACCAGATTTATCTTTATACACCTTTTGTTTGCTGAGCATCTCATTCAGTTTTAGAGTGCTTTCATATTTTTCAATTTCCTTCCTAAGAAGGACTACTTCTTGTTCCATTTTTTGAATTTCATGATCTTTGCAGCTTACAGTCTCTCTAAGATAGACTTCAGCTCTTTTAGCTTCTTCAAGCTGAGTTTTCAAAGAGATCAATTCTTGATCTGTTTTATGTTCTTGAGTAAGAACTTGTTTTTTGAGTTTTCTAACCTCTTGAAGAGCACATTTCAGCTCACTTTCAAGATCTACTTCACCTTCTTCAGTGTCAATGGTGTTAGAATCATTTTGCTGAGTAATTTCAGTCATGAACAAAGTTTCAACTTCATCAGCTGATGAGTCTTCAGACTCAATATAAGATTCATCCTTACTAAATAAACTTTTCTTCTTTTTAAAATTGAAGTTTCGTTTAGGTTTGAAAGCCTTCTTCTTAGGCTGTATTTCAGTTGTCTCGTTGTCATAGATTTGATCATCATAGGGACACTTTGCAGCAAAGTGACCTATTTTTCCACAGTTAAAACATTTAAAGGGAAGTTTTCCCTTATATTTTCCTGATCCCTTTTTAAATCTTCTAACAAAATGAGATTCTTTAGAATCAGACAACTCTGATTCACTGACATTGAATTTTTCTTTCTTTTTAGAGTTAAAGGCAGTTTCTTTTCCTATTGAATTATTTTTGCTAGTTCTCATTTCATAGGCAGTAAGTATTCCTTGCAGGTTGTCTAAGGTAAGCTTATCAAAGTGTTTCTTTTCTTCTAGGGCTGAAACCTTAGATTCAAATTTAGATGGTAAGGACCTAAAAACTTTTGTGACCATATCAAATTCATTAACCTCTTAGACTAGACCTTTCATTCCATTGACAACTTCATCAACTCTTGGGAAATATTCAGCCACTTTCTCATCATCCTTCATTTTCAACTCCTCAAACTGATGTTTGAGAGTAATGATTTTTGACAGTTTGACTTTCTCATTCCCTTGATATATAGTTTCAAGTTTTTCCCAGATTCCATGAGCAGATTTGCAATGCATGAATTTAATGAGCACATCTTTAGTTAATCCACACAAGATGGAATGCTTAGCTCTAGCATTTGTTTCATACTTCCTTTTCTCAGCAGCATCAGTGGGAATAGTGGCTGGTACATTGTAATCTTCTAAAACAATGCTCCAAACATCAACATCAAAAGAAACAAGAAAATCTTCCATTCTTATTCTCCAGAACACATAATCTGTTCCATCAAATAACGGAGCTCTGGTTATAGAGGTACCTTCTTGAGAATGTTCCATTAAAAACAAACTTCAAGACCAATATCAATCCAAGGTAATTAAACCAATCAGAGGACCCTATGCTCTAATACCAATTGTTAGAGTTAAAATGACACTGAGAGGGGGGGTGAATCAGTGTCTTAACATATTTGACCAATTTTTCAAAACTTCAAAAACATATCACAGATTTGTTCTCAATATTACTCTGATTAATGCATTCACGAGTTGAATGTAATCATTCATAAACAAAATTGAGAAAAGTAATGACTCAACAGTGAACAGAAACAACAACAGCATAGTAAAACGGAGAGAACACAGAAGAACAAAGAGGCACAAAATTTTTTCGAGTGGAAAACCCTCCTGGGGTATAAAAACCACTCCTTAAAATGCCTTCCTAGCTTAATTTTATAATCAACTATTCACAATGCCTTATAGGCTGATTTTTGAGCACCAACCCCTCATTTAGAGATATCTATCTCAAGGGGTACCAACCCCTCAAATTATGTTTTGAACAATAATAATGATTTAGAGGGTTTCTTTGTTTTCAGTTAATCACATATCTCTCTGTTTTTTCATCTATAGAATACCTTAAAGATTCAATAACTGAATCCCTAAAATGCCTCATAGAGAAGAAACTCACAATCTTTGCATCTTATTATACAGATTTTATTGCAGAGTTTTATCCATATATTTTTATACAGCCCAGGAATGATAATCTCAGAATTACATCACAGTCAAACAGAAAACTAAGTTTTTTGCTTCTATATATACATCTTGATTTACATGCCAGATAGGTAACTGTCTTCAGGAGTAACGGCAGAACAACCAACCCAACTAAGAGTCGTTCTCAACAAATCTGAAACATGTGAGATCATTTCTCTACATAAAATGCACAACTGCCCACCACAAAAAATCATAACATCTAATGTATGAAAGACAATACTCAGTCAGGGCATCATTTGTCATAGAGATGCAGAGAGCAGTTAAAGAAAAATTGTGATAATAAGTTAATATGCGTAGTATGAAATGCATAAATAAAAATACTCCCATGGCTCCATCATCCACTGTCAAGCTTCCAGTCATAAATGCACCAAATAAACCTTCCATAAACCTTTGTAAGAACTGTTACATTCAACAACAATAGAAACAAACTATTTATGAAGCTTTCTCATGATGGCAGCCAAGCTAGGGTTCGATACCCAGCCAAAAATAATAAGCTCAAAAGGTTTTCCCTAAACCTTTTTATTTCCATCGATGACACGTTATGCCAAAGGAAACTTTAACGTTGCCAGACATTCAATTCACTTTCGCTATGACACATCAGATTTGAAGAGAAGACATATCGAATACAACATGCTACGCCAATGGACTTCCTTAGTATATTATTCTTTTGTTGAGACATGAGGAAACTTCTTACCGAGATGCCCTTTAGTTTCATTCTCTATCGCTATAACAAAACGATATCAGAGAGACCTCTTGAAGACTTCATAATGTTTTTCCGAGAGTCACTTGATACACATTGTCGCCATGACAATTCAATACCTATGCCGAAGGCCTTTGTCATTTCCAAGTCACCAAGACTATACATAGTCGGAGAGACACTATATAGACTACCCCTTGTTTTGCCAAAACATCCCGAGCTCACCCTAGATCGCCAAGACAGTATCAATCTCACACCGATGAGCCTTTGATAGAAATCCCTTGTGTGATGTCGCTGAAACAAAAATTTTCTCTCACCAATGCACCCTTCATTAGACTTAGTCACCTAGACTTGACAGGTTCGCTGAGACTCTACATCAAAACTCATGAGTCTTACCGAAAACCCACGTGAACATTCCTGTTCACCGAGACAACTCAATGCTTATGCTGACAAGGTCCAAATGTATTCCATCGATGAGACCCACAGGGTTCGCTATGACATTATACCAAAGAAAAAACCTTTGCCGAAAAGACATTCAATGCAACAATCGGTGAGACTTAAAATCTTCGGAGAGACAATATACCAAATACATTATGTTTGGCCGAAGAAGACTCCTCCATGTGATGATCGATAAGACAAAACCACTTCGCCAAGACCTATTCTGAAACCGCTCAGCTCTTGCTGATGAAACTCCATAAGCACTAGTCGGTGAGACCAAGTGAAATCTCCAAGACCTCATCCCGATACTGCTCAGTTTGGCCGAAGTTCTCTCAAAGAGTAGTTCGGTGAGACTCCTCTCGAAAAATAGATAAAACCTTTTGAGCACGAGTTGGTAAGACAAAAAAGACTCGCTATGAAATTACCTCGAGGACGATTTCTTTTGTCGATATGCTCATTTTGAAGTGGGTCGGGGAGACAAGGAAATCGATAAGACCTTATCCCGACGGTATTACATATGCTGATAGATAACACTTTTCTGTCGCCGAAACCAAAGACAAGTCTTGCCGAAATCAGCCTGTAAGATAAATTCAATCGCCATGACATCTGAAATGTCTTGCCGATAGGCAACTCAGACATTTCAAAGTGGATTAGGGAGACCCTGCCATACTCATGCCGATATGTGTAAGCCCGAATGAGAAACAACCAATACCTGTGATATGCAAAAAGAACCATCCTAACAAAGAAACTATCTTCCAAACTCTGTCAGTCAAAGAGATAGCATTCATAACTTGAACCAGAATTCTCATCACTATGAAATTAAAGCATAACAAATAACTTTCTGTAATAGCCAAGAGACATCAAAGAAGTGCCATTGTAAATCATAAGGATCAGAGATTTTGTCATCAAGGACAAACCATAAACACAACTGAGATCCAACAGAAAGATGGTTGAAAGTGAAAATGTTAGAGTTGATGAAGACTCTATCAAATCATCCAGATGATGCAGCTATGATTCAGATGAAGACAATACAAGTAAAGTAAAGAACACTTAGACATTGAATCTACTTCAGATTATTCCATATGTTCTGGTGAAGCAACCTCAATCCGTTTCGGTGAATCAAGTCAGTTAGGAAGCTCGAACAAGTATAGAGGCACAGACAAGTGGAAGTAGATAGAAGAAAGATCTGAAGAATCAGAAGTCCAATTAAGTCCCAAAACTCCAAGGTATGTAAAGCTGAATCATTCTGAAAGTCAAATCATAGGAGATAAGAGTAAAGGAGTGCAAACTAGAAGAAAAATTGTAGAAGAATATTGTCTGATATCCAAGATTGAACCTAAGAGTGTCACTGAAGCCTGCCAAGATGAACATTGGCTGGAATCTATGAAGGAAGAGCTGACACAAATTGAAAAGAATGACACATGGCTACTGGTTCCTAGGCCTAAAGACAAAAAATTGATTGGTACTAAGTTGGTATTCAGAAACAAGCTAAATGAAGAAGGTGAAGTGGTCTGGAATAAAGAAAGACCGGTATGTAAAAGCTATTCTCAAATGGAAGGAAATGATTTTGAAGAAACCTTTGCCCCTATAGCTAGAATTGAAGCTGTGAGATTATTTCTTGCTTATGCTGCATACAAGAATTATAAAGTCTATCAGATGGATGTAAAATCTGCATTTTTGAATGGAGAACTAGAAAAAGTGTACATTGAATAGTTGAATGGATTCCAATTAATAGATAAGGGAGATATGGCTTGCAGATTGAAGAAAGCTCTATATGGACTTAAGCAAGCCCCCAGAGCCTGGTACACTAGATTGGAAAAATATCTACTGAAGCTTGGATTCACAAAAGGCACTGTTGATAGCAACTTATACTTCAAGTTAGATCATGATAAGGAATTGATTATAGAAGTTTTTGTTGATGATATCTGTAGACATCAAAAAATTGTCCTCTTACGATACCTTGTCGCAACATTGCATCATTTAGACACCTTGTAGCATGCTTTGCCCTAGGTACCCATGTCATCATCTATTTAATTAAATTCATATGCATAATCCATCCATTTCTCTAATGTTAATTAAATAATTTATATTATTTAATTCATTCATTCATAATCCATCCATTTCTCTAATGTTAATTAAATAATTTATATTATTTAATTAATTAATTCATAATCTATCCATTCCTCTTAATTTTAATTAAATAATTTATATTATTTAATTGATGAAATCATAAATTCAACGTTAATTAAATAAATCCAAAATTTATTTAATTAATAAAATCCTAAAAAGATCTTCTCGCTTTCTTTCCAAAACTGAACTCATGTGTATCTAATTAATTTATTTAATTAGATAATTCATCAATTATCCTTCTCATCTTTCTCAAGATTTATTTCCTTTAAAACAAGAAATGAAATCTTTCTATCTTTTTTTGACATCTTATCTCATCTCGTTGTATTTCCTCTTTTTTCAAAAATCAAATCCTTATTGAATCTTGTCAAATCTTATCTTTGTCAACATCACAACTCTATAAATACGACCTCTCACAATACATTTAGGGGGAGAGTCATCTAGCATCCAGACTCTGTCAAAATCAGTCTTCCATCTCTATCCATCATTCTCTTCATTGGTCATTTTTGTCATCAAGTCGTTATGCTACAAGAATGAGCACTCAACACTCCTCTATTGTCAACCCTTCAAAATCTTGCATTCTCATGCAGGTGGAGAAGAGCAATGGAGATAAATCGAGTTAGCGCAGAGATCGGTTTGCATTTATGCTTCCTATTGTGATTTTCATGTTGTTTCGTACTCTATTGTGCTTGATAGGATTTAATTAGTTTAGTGTTTTCATTACACTAAATCTGCTGATTTTTTCCCTATCTACAATATCATTTTTGGAGGAGATGATAATCTATGTATGAAGTTTGCTGATGAAATGAAGAGTGAATTTGAGATGAGAATGATTGGTGAAATGAAGTTCTTTCTGGGTTTACAAGTTACACAATTGGACAAATGGATTTTTATATCTCGGTCCAAATATGTGAAAGAGCTACTGAAGAAGTTTGGAATGGATGACTCCAAACCTGTTGGTACTCCCATGGTAACCGGATGTAAGCTAACACAAAATAATGATTCTCCAAAGGAAAATAAAACTTGGTACAGATCAATTATTAGTGGATTTCTCTACTTGACATAGACTAGACCAGATATTATGAATGTTGTATGTATGGTTGCTAGATTTCAAGCTGATCCAAAGGAATCACATGCGACTGTTGTCAAAATAATTTTCAGATATCTTAAAGGAACAACCGAATTTGGACTTTGGTATCCAAAGGATGATGATTTCACTTTGTGTGTATAAACTGATGCGGATTGGGTTGGAGATGTAGATGACATAAAAATTACTAATGGTGGTGCTTTCTTCCTGGGGAAGAAGCTGATATCTTGGTTGAGTAAAAAGCAGAATTCAATTTCTCTATTCACTGCTAAAGCATAATACATTGTTGTTGCAAATAATTGTACTCAAGTGATATGGATGAAATAGATGCTAAGAGATATCAGAGTGATATATGAAGAGACTATTGCCATATACTATGACAATTCAAGTGAAATAAACATCTCAAGGAATCTAGTACTACACTCTAAGACTAAACATATTTCAATTAAGTTTCATTTCTTGAGGGAAAAGGTGAATGGGAAAGAAGTCAGACTGGAATATGTGCCTACCAAAGAACAAATTGTAGATATATTTACTAAGCTATTGTTGAAGGATACTTTTTAGTATCTTAGAGGGATGCTAGGGGTAATCACCCCTCTTGATAAGAACTAATGATGCATTTATTTGCATCAATCTGAGAGCTTCATTGCTATATTTTGATCCAGATTGATGTTTTTGTGGCTGCTACTCAGGGGGAGTAGTTAGATGTGCAGATATGTGGTTTAGAGTGTGTGTTTGGAAAGGTCATGGTTACCTTTTCCATTGATGTCAAAGGGGGGGAAGTTCATTGTGAAAAATTCTTGTGGAGAGAAGTTCAGTTGAAAGGAGAAGTACAAAAGAAGTCAGTGTGTTGGGTTGATGGTATTTTTCACATCATGTGTTGCCATCAATTCCAAAGGGGGAGATTGTTGGATGTTTTGGATATGGTTGTTGATATGTGGTTGTCATTAATGTCAACATTGTTAGCATTTGGTGCATTGAAGACTATATATGTCGAGGATATTGAGAAAATTGTAAAATAAAGTATTTATGTGTTCCCAGTGGAATTGTGTAGGTCAAGAAGGAATTGTGTTTTGTATGTTGAAGATTAGTTGATGTGGATCTAAGGGTTTAATTTTGAATGTTTCTAGATCATCTACCGGAAGTTTCAGAGGTCCACGTGAAGTTTTGAGTATGTTGTGGTCTGACAGTGTGTTGCTGGTCTCTTTCAGTGTTCCTGAATGAAATTTGTGTAATTCTTGTTTTCTCAGTTGTTGTGGATGCTTCTCTATTGTTTCTTGGTGTTCTATGGTGTCTCTAGATCATTCTCTATCTTTGTGGTAAGTCCACATTATTTGGTGAGTTCGTGGTTGAAGATATTTGTGTGCATGTTCAGTTTTTCTTGTTCCTGGCTGACATGTTGTTAGTAGCATGTTGTGGATCTTTGAGGTGTAATTAATTAAAGTATTCTTGTGCTGGAGATATTAATTTGGGTCTCCACTATGTTGTGGCAGACCTTGGTGGATACGCATTAAAATTTTATTTGTAAATTTGGGCGAACATTACAAATATATTTTATTTCTTTGACCGACGAAGTTGTGATGAAATTTCATGTAGTGGGTATTTAAGGGCGATTAGTTAATTGTTGAAGAAGATGCTTTGTATGCTCCTATGTGTGTATGTGTGAATATCATTCAATTGTTGAGCAGAGTGTGAAGAAGAATGTGTGAAGTGTGAAGGAGTGTTGAGCTTAATTGGAACTGTAATCAGGCTTGTGAAGAAGCTATTTTCTCAGTTCACAAATCTTGGATGGTTTTAATCCAAACCCTATTGTTGGACAGTGAGTCCTCTTTTGTAATTGAGCAATGAGCTCTAGGTAGTGTGCCTGAATGCATGTGCATTCCCCTTATTATTTCTTTTTATACTTCTAGCAGAGTATAATCTTGTGGACTAACATCCACTATGGTTTTTTCCCAATAGGGTTTCCACACAAAAAATCTTTGTTTTATTTGTCTCTTTGATGTGTTGACCTTTTATGGTTAATTTCTTATTCATTAGATTTGAGATTAAGTTAAGATTAAGAAGAAGAGTTTTAGTTTTTGTTACAACTGATTCACCCCCCCTCTCAGTTGTGTGTCATTGTTTTGCCAACAATAGCAAGATTAGAGGTTTCCAACTGAGATAGAAATATAAGCCTCTAGCATAGACCATATTATAATGATCCCAATTCAAGATGAGGTGGACATGTTTCCCTTGGATTCGAAAATTAATTATATTCTAAGCTAATAATGCATTATAAAACAAATTATTAAGTTGTCAAACAAACAACTATATGTTAAGCTTGATAGTATATAATAAAATTTAAAATAATTGAAATGAAAAACAAGCGTACCTAAATTGTTGAGAAATCTTCTTACAAGTTTAATAAATTTAAGTGTTTGGGAGAACTAACTCACAATAAAATAAAATAAATCATCTATATAATTTTTTTTTTGTGCATGAATATGCAATACGAAGGTTGCACATATAAGCTGAATGAAATGTAATCTACAAAAATAATTTGAAGGATAAGGTCATGTGGGCTTCAAATGCAAAAATCATTGTAACCCCATTTTTATTCCTTTTTGTTATTTTTAGTGGGTGCATATATAAACCAAAAAATTGGGACCAAATTTGAAATGGAAACCAAATTTAGAACATTATATTTTTTCAAAAGAAAAATACCCAATACACCTTGAAGGTCAAAATTGTTATCTTATGAAGCAAGGCTTTGGTAATGCAATTTCAAGGCAAATCACAAAAAAATTATTTCAAGAAAAGGCTTTGGTAATTGTATCATCTATATACAATTATTTTTGTGCATGAAGATGCAGTACCAAGGTTGCACATATAAGTTGAATGAAATGTAATCTACAAAAGAAGTTGAAGGATAAGGTTATGTGGGCTTCAAATGCAAAAATCACAACCCCATTTTTCTTCCTTTTTGTTGTGAAATTATTTTGATATTTTTAGTGGGTGCATATATAAACCAAAAAATTGGGATAAAATTTGAAATGGAAACCAATTTTAATTCTCAAAAAATCAGCAAAGATATTTGCTTATATTTATCATACCAATATCTATAGAGTATTTTGCATCTATGCATTATCTTTAAAAATCCATTGATACAAATCTAATTATTCTTAGGAAGCTAGTAATGGAATTTGTCCTAACATATTTGTACCATTTTATTGTTGTTTTCGATGTCTATTATTATATAGGGAACACATGAAAGTAGTCAATTTATATCTAAGAACATAGTTTTGACTAGATCCTATAGGAGTCAATAGTGAACCCTAGAGTTCCTAGAAATCACTTGCAACCAAAATACCTATATCATAAAGAGAGACAAAAACAAGATGAATTTTCTCAACAACCTGAGAGTTGCATTGATGCAATTATCTTCTTGAATTGAATTATTACAATGCATGATGAATGCTTATAAAAACAAAAAAATCAAATCTTAAATAAGAATTAGATTAAATTATGGCAAGTGTCTTCATTCTATGCTATGAAATAACATGATCTAAAAATAGAAAAAACACTCCTAAAATTAACTCAAATGAAATAAAGTAAAAAAAGACTTAATAATTAATTAATGATTAATTATTTATTTTATGATTATCTTTTTACTCTCATAATTCTCAACTAAATATCAGCAAAATAAAAAGTTTCTTAAAACTGAGTTTACTATATGAAGATGTAAATGTATTCATTGGAGATATTCAATAAAATAGAAAAAAATGAACTAGATGAGAAGAATTGTTTATTTATTCTAATTGCAAGCTGGAAAGATAACAACTACAATTATTATGCATTATAGCTAAAATACTGTGATAAATCAAACAGAACCTTAGATCAACAACCATTAAAGATTGTTTCTAAAGAATATATGGAGATAATGTGCTTCCCAAATTGCAATGAAATGCCTTCTGATTATAGTTTCCAGATTATCATATTCCTTTAATTATTACATTCTACAGGCATTTCAGTGGCATAAACCAAAAACAGATTGCCACCTATGCTATGAGACAATAAGGAGATAACAATTCCTTGACAATCTAACAAAAAAGATTATTTTTTTCAATTTTATCAAAGGTGTTTTAATAGCTATCAATCATCCATTTTGTTTCAATATATTGTGGAACACGTACTGTCATGCACAGTGTGATTATATTGTGGAACACCACTACCTTGTGCACTGAAACTTGCCTTTTGCAGCATGACCATTGACATGACTACCATAACTGACTGTTTCAATAGGATACGCATGGTCTTGCTCGATAATTATATTTTGTTCAGAACCAATATGACTATTTTTCAAGGTACCCTACTATAGATATGACTTGTAAAAACATTCATTAAAAGGGAAAGAAAAAAAACGCATATAGACAACACAACATAAAGTTAATTGTCTTAAATAGAAGTTGATATTTAGGTTATTTTTCTTTATATTTCATTTCAGAAATTGATATTTATGTTATTCTTCTTTATGACAATGACTTAATTTATATAAGGTTAATTGTCTTAAATAGAAGTTGATATTTATGTTATTATTCTTTATATTCTATTTCAGAAGTTGATATTTATGTTATTCTTCTTTATCACAATGACTTAATCTACATAAGGTTAATTGTCTTAAATAGAGGTTGATATTTATGTTATTATTCTTTATGACAATGACTTAATCTACATAAAGTTAATTGTCTTAAATAGAAGTTGATATTCTCAATATCCTTCACCAAGTCCATGCCACTTCTATGACCATGTTTAGGTAGAGTGTCGTTGAGGTATGTATTGGTCATTGAGTTAATTGTCTCAAATAAAAGTTGATATACGTTATCATTCATGACTACATGCCACTTCTATGACCAACCATGTTTAGGTAGAGTGTCGATGAGGTATGTATTGGTCAAATGACATTGTGTTAGCTAGTCTAGGTAAGTTGATATGGGAAGAGTTAGTGGTTTATACAAAAATTAGTATCATCATTTCAATTATGAATAGAAATTTTGATAGCCCTTTCCTCCTTTTATCATTAATAAATGATGGTTAATCAACTCCACATAAAAGAATTATCTAGTAGTTGTATAAAACCATCTTGACAGTGGTAAGTGTGATAGAATAGTTTATAAGTTGTGGACATAATTGTGATTTATAGACAAGACCATTTTCAATAGTAGATATTATTATCAATGTGTAGATCATTATTAATCAAAGGGGTTATTATATTAATATACATACTCATGCAACTATATAGTAATAATTATAGATATGCATATTTCATATTTGGATCATCAAATGATTAAATATATATACAAATTATATTAGCAATTAAATGTTAGCATGGGGTTGCATTATTATGATTAGAATTAAGAGTGATCCATACTATATATCCACTCAATTAAACATCTTGAAATAATTTGAATATTGGATGAAGTCAATTGACAAAAGAAAACACAACATTAGCATTCATGTGCAAATCAACATTATATATGAGAATTCAATGAAATATCATTAGTGTCCATTGTTATTATGTTATTAGAGTACATTCCATTAACTTAAACCTTGAGACAATTTATTCAAACAAGATCGAAAATAATGTTTATTTCTTCTTGATAGAGTTGGATCACTCATTACATTAGATGGATATGTTTACCATCAAGGAATGTAGTTAGGTAGTTATAAACCTAATTCAGTCATTCAAACCCTTGGATGTAAATTATGAGAAATCAAGAATGAAACCATATTTCTTAGGATACCATCAATGTTTTGTAAAGACTATTTAGATATTCAATTAAGTGTATAGAAGTGTAGTCTATATGATATGAAGCCATATATTGTCTTTGAGGTGTTTTACCAAATAGATATGAACCTTGTTTAAGTGTATAATTCCAACTATGTGAAAATATGTCAAACAATTGAAGACAACTTATTTACGACACTTAAGGTATTTCTCCATAATAAACTTGTTAAAATGACTAATTAGGTGGTGGAATTATTGGGAACCTATGTAAAGGAACTATGTTGAAATTTAACTTGTAGAAATAAGAAATTTGTTTTCTTATTGTTTTTAGACTATATTTGACTTCATAACTTAGATTAATTAAATTATTTATTTGTTCTAATCAAAATGCAAAAAATCAAGATTTATATATGTCTTCATCTTATTTATATTGTGAACTCTGAAGGAAGGGATGCACTACTCCTCTGTTCCAAGACAAACAAGGTCTAAAGGGAGCGAATTTCCCTCAATCACCTCAATAACATGGATTCAAGTAACAAAAGTTCATGATGAAATATATTGTAATAAATGTACTTAAAATAGAGATTCTAGAATGATCACAAATAAAGGACTTTGGGGGTCGAAAGAGAAGATTGCAAAGATTTCTGAGATAAGAGGGTAAGCTCTTGGCCAAAGGATGCATGCGTGGAAGTAAGATGATAGCACAATGTGTTATTGTCTTAGGGACGCACTGGCGTCTCATATAGACAGAGAACTAAACCCCTTGCACATGACTCAAAGAATCTACTAACTATACAAAATACGAGGTTTGTTTAATCTACCAACATAATAGAAATCAAGAATGCAAGTAAATGGTAAATACATGAGATGTTTTTGATAAAAGAAAAAATGGGTTTTACAAGGACCTGAAACCACAAAGTTTACAAACAGAAGAAAGATAAAGCATTAGAGAACCCAAAAAATAGGAAGGCTGCAAAACAAAAAAATCCAAGAGAAGACCACAACCACCAGCCCAGAGCCAACATAGGCCAACAAAAAAACCTGCACGAAAAAACACCCAAAACTAACCTAAGGACTTTAAAGTATCAACAATCTCAGCTTCAAGGTTGCGCATATCATGGGTGCCCTTTTTAAGAGCATGTATCTCCTGGGGTGTAGAATCAGCCTTTCTCTTCAGGTGAGATCTCATCCTCTTCAAGATGCCAACATCCTCAATCTTTCTTTTCTCCTTATCAGCGTCCAAATCCACAACCAGAGATCCCTATTGGAAATTTTCCTTTTTCTCAGCCATAGTGCTCATGATAGTTTTCATAGTGTCCTTGAATTTGTTGTTTTCTCCCTCCAGGAACTTAACCTTAACCTCATTATCCTTCTTCATCTTGTTTTTTAGCTCAATATTTCTTTGAAGGCGCTCAACCATCAACCTCATATTTTCCTTAGTACACACAACCTCAGCAGTATTTTGGGTAGCTCCTTTAGGTTTCATTTCTTCCAACTTACTAGTGAGAGCCCTTTTTTTTAAGTTGGGGTCCTTTATCTGATGAAAGACCCACTTTATAATCCTGAAGTAATCAACAACCCCATTTATAGCAATAGCTAAAATATCATTAGGATACTCTTGGTCAATCTTAAAGTAGTGGTCTTCAAGGTTAAGATTTCTAGGGAATCTGGGTCTATTTTTCCTATCAATGGCAGGGTAAGAGGTATATGAATCCTCACTAGATTTAGGGGCATCAATTTTATCCTCTGGGGAGTCCTCAAAATAAGAGCCCAGTTTATTAATAGGGGGGTCCTTATTCTTAATTTTCTCTTTCTGAGCAGAGCCAACGAGGGTTTTCATAGAAGAATCTTTTTTAGACAAGAGCTTTCTCAGAAGGGTTTTCTTACCCAATTTTTTGGGGGAGGGAGGGTCTTCCTCTTTCCATTTAGTTTCTGGGATATCTTTTCCCTCAGACATGCTGCAATCAGTATCATAATCTTCAGAGGCTGAAGCCGTGACAGGGTTAGACAATGTCGACATGCTTTTAAAATTCTCATAAATTAGTCGAATGAGGTCAATATGCAAGATTGGATACTTCCTAGGATTCTTATTATGATCTTCCATGCTATTACTCAAGGAGCAGTACAGATAGTGAGGGAAGGAAACCCTTACCTTATGACGAAAATGATTGAGAAGGGAGAAATGGTATCTGTAGACTCTGGTAAATCTTCCATCCAGCGTGATGTATTCCATTATAATTTTGAGCACCTTCCTCCATATCGCCTTAATAGTTTCAGCTTCAAAGTAGCTAATAGAAATTTTGATCAACTCTCTCTTTTCCTTATCTTTTTTGGGAAACCTCATAATAGCCTCGTCAAAAAAAAAATTGTATTGGAAGAACTTCACCCCTCAGTCGAAAGACCAATGACTTCCCCAATGAGATTCTCATCCACTCTGACCTTCCTTCCAAAGAGAATAATTTCTCCATTCCTCCAATGTTTAGCAAAATACTCATTGGCTTCTTGGTTAGGACCATGAAGCTTTTCGATGAATGGGAGAAGCCCACCACACTCGATTTTCCTCCACACCTTTGGATTTTGTTTGTGCATTTCATAACTAGTCAGCTCCACTCTTTTTCTGCTTCCCCCCATTATCACATTCACCTTACTTGAGTTGCTAGCAGAGCTAATACCCTAAATCAAAATGCAACAGCCAAACCAAAGCACCCACAAAACGTGCCAACTCTTACATCCAGTAGAGTTAATAACGGCGGCCCCATCAGATCTAAAGATAACTTTGTACTTAGCCTTATTCTCCTTCATCATCGAACAATGTGGCAACTTTCTCATGAATGATATCATAATCAATTAAGGCCCTTACATCAGCTCCCAACTCATTAAGATTTTGCCATGTATTATACCCTTTTTGTTTAGCCCCCTCATTAGCAAAAAAGTCTACAATGCTATTTTCTTTCCTAAAGGCATGAGCTACTCTAACTTTATCAAATTTAGATAAAAGAGCCTTAGCATCTTCAATCCAACATTTAATGGTCCATGAGGGAGGGGATTTTCCAAGGATGCAATCAATAATTTTTTTAGAATCACCATCTAACCAAATATTTTTAACATAAACAGATGGGATGTTAACTCATAGAAGGTCCCATGCTTTGAAGCCACCTGCAAAGCTTCACTTGAGCAACCTACACACAAGGCGAACAAGAAAAAATGTTGGGGCTAATTTGGGGTTTGCCTTAAATTCAAACCTTTATTTTGGTGTTTCCACCTCCACGGATAGCCAAATAGATAAAGATTATGAAAGACACAAAGTAAAGTAGACACAATGAGTGATAAAAGAAAACCCCACTATGGAGGAGAACCTGTATCACGAAATAGATAACTAAGTGATAAACGCAAATTCCACTATGGAGGAGAACCTATATCATGAGATATAAACACAATAAATTATGTTAGCAAATAGACAAGAAAGCAAGAGATAATTACCAATAGTCTATGGCTCCCTCTTGGCTTGGTAGATGTTACATTGAGCGCTTGCAAGAGAGCTTTGGCTATTGGTGAGACTTTAATTTGGTAGAGCTTCACCATAGAATCATGATGTAGAGGAGAAGAGAAAGTTCAAGTGAGTGAGAGTGAGAATCATGCAAATGAGAGTGAAAAATAGGGTTTTATGAAGATGCATGAGTGGGAAGAGCCATTACACTCAAAATTCAGCCATGATGACGTGTCACAGGCAAAGATTCCTAAGATTCCTCATTTGAACTCATAAAATTTGGAGATACTAGCATGTTGCATGGATGTCCACACACCATGTAGGTGTCCAAATCACAACCTTGCAAGAAATTAGGTGGTGGATTGTTGATGCTATATTGTTGCCCCTTATAGAGTTGGAATCGTGAAATTACGACTCATAACGTTCTTGTCATAAATGCAGCTAGGTGCCATAAATGTGGAGGACCAAATGCGCAAATGTGAAATTGCCACAAGGTGCAATTTTATGACATTATATTTTTCCCCCACTTTAGTGAGCTAATTTTTGAGAAAAATCAAGTTCACTAAAGTAGAAAATTTTTAGTAAAATCATGAAAATTTTGAAAAATTTATGGATTTGTGTGCCAAAAAGGACATTGTAGAGGCTATAGAGTTCAAGCAAGCGAATACTGATGATGCCTCTAGCAATTGAGCTCAGTAAGAAACTGCACCATCAGACATAAATTTTTGATCTGTAAAACTCAAATTTAGGTTAGTTCAAAAATTGGAAGAAGCTACCACAACAAGAAGAATGCTTAAGAAAAATTGATGGTTCAAAAGAAAAATATAATAAAGAGATGAGTATATGCCTCCTTTTTTTTCCCCTAGCGAGGTGGGGTGAAAATAGGAAGAATGGAAGGACCACATCCATCAAGAAAAATGGGTGAAAATGACCTATATATACCCAAGAGGGCCCATAGAAGAGTCATTTTCACTATTCATCACAAGAAAATTGTTGAATTTCGTGAGAAAAGTTAACAAAATACCTTGTAGACGTAATTACATGGACCCCAAGATTGAGTAGATATGTAGGGTAATAGCTAAGGGTGATGTAGTTGATGAGGTACAAGGAATCTGGCCCTTTCTTTGCATTTTAAGGCATTTTTTGAGTTTTCCAAATTTGGAGCAACGCAAGGGTATTCAGCCTACACACTATCATCTCAACAGCATGTTGGCAGACCCCTGTCATGCTAGTATTCATCATGGGTGTTTTCATCTAGGAAACCTTCATGGCAGTTGACCCCAGACACCAACACATCACTCAAACATCTATGTGATGTGACTCTATTCTAAAGGTCAAATTAGAGAAAAATTTAATCCAAAAGTTACAATTTTTATGATGTAGATAGATCTAATATAGTTTTTTTCTTTTTATAGGATTGGACCGAGATGTGAGATCATGATGGCAGGAACGTTCTTGATACACTTTGGGAACAAGCCAAGCAGATGTATCCTAATGAGTGGAACCATCATCAACATGTGGGCTTGTGGTGGGCCTACACCCTACCAGAGATGTTATATCATCTGTCACTTCTCATGGAACTCATGGAGTAGTGGGATGCAACTACCTCCTTGTTCCACTTGCCCATAAGGGATTTGATGGTCACACTCAAGGATGTGTATTGGATCACCAGTCTCCCCATCTATAGATGATGGGTGGCTTATGATGATATGCAATCAGCTCGAGAGGCCTTGGAGGGCCAATGATATTGTGTTGGATGTACAAATCCCAATAATACCATCAGTTACATCTACATGTGGTGGTTTGAGCAGGGATAAACCTAGCAATCCCACTTATCCAGAGGGTGATGGTAATCACAATCACCCTCTGAGTTGATATGGATGGGCAAGGCTCTCAGTTGCATGGGAGCCTCATCCATACCATCCATGAGATGGAGGAGCAACAAATAATTTTTTCTTGGGGTTGTAGCATGCTCCCCCCACTTATACCATGAGTTAGGGTGTTATGTACATTATGAGTTTTCTAGTCTCACAACTTGCATGCTCCTATAGGTGTGGGATTTTGCATATATCATAGTTACCCGTCCAGTTAGGTTTCCCTAGGACGTGGCCCCTAGTACACTGATGGCCCACACGTACCCATTGGTACACAATTGGAGATATGGAGACCTTTAGTTTTGGTGATTACATATGGATACTTTGTAGTACCATGAGGTTAGACAGTGACTATTTAGAGACATGCGGTGGCCCACAGACAAATGAAAATTGTGACACATGTAGTGCAATCGTCTCCTCGTGGGGTGCACCAACTATATTATAGTCCCTTATTATTGGTACTAGATCACTCGATAGTTCAATATTTCATAGACCATCCCCTCGACTCCCCCCTCATTCATTCGATTGTTGAGGAGAACCACCAAACTGGGTGAGTGTTGTCATCTGGCCATGGCAGACGTTGTTGCCAATGAAAATGGTTCAGTAAATGACTATCAACCTTTGATGTTGATGATGGATGATGTAGGGATTTCCAGTGGCTATAGAGTATGGTGGATGGCAATGGGTCCCTCCCTAATTTTCTTGACATAGGATGCCAATGCACAAGGGAAAGGAAGAGGAGGAGGAGAGGACCATGATGATGGTGATGACGACAAGGAGGGCAAGGCAACAGGAAGAGGAGTAGAGAGGTCGAGATGGTGACAGAGGCTTTCATCCCCCCAAAATCTATCCTAACCTCATCAGCTTTGTCTTTAGCAGTCAACATCTCCTGCAACAATAGTGGCAATAGTAGCATATGTAGATCCTAGTGTCACACCTCCTCTAGATCCACACTAGCAAGATGGGGATCTAGGTATAAGAGTTATTTATGCTAGTTCCTTTCAGTAATAATGTTTCAGTTTTATCTCATACATATATTTATGCTCATGTTTTTGTGTATATCATTAAAAATTGACAACAATGATTACTCTATGGTTGCAGTAGACACATAGGAGTGGATCTCTTTCATCAGGTAGTGTGTCCTTGAGTTGGCCTTGGCCACACCAATCCAAGGGAGCATCCTTAACGTGTATAGGTCGATATCAATAGGGTGACATGCCCACTTATTTGAGCCTATTGTACAGTTGAGGACTGCATACGAGGAGGCACGGGTAGAGGTCATGCAAAGGACCACCAATGCTTCTACTATGATTGAGGAGTAGGATCAACAGGCATTCGGGCTTTGCATTGTCTTTATCAAGTGAGATTAGGCCAAGATGTGGGAAAAGAGTGTCGAGAGGGCACGCGATGCCCTGAAGAGCTAGCTTGATGACCATGGTGGGTAGGCGGCATCCATGAGGTCAGATGTAGATCCCCAACTATAGCAACTTCAAGAGGAGTTGTGACAGACCTAGGAGTGGGAGGAACGACTAAAACTGGAGGTTGTAGAGCTATGCGGGGAGATACAAGGACTGTGAGTGGGTTTATCAGTGTTTTGATCACATTGATTGCATTCCACTGTGTTTGTTTAGCCTTAACCACCATCACCACCAAGACTAGAGGACTCAAGTAGCCATGCACCAACGGGCTAGAGGCCCATTTTAGATGTGCCAATTTTGTTGTGTATCAATGATATTATTTTGTATAACATTATTTTGATGTATAGACATATACAAATATACATGCACCAAATTTTGATATAGTGGTGTGATACATGTACATTATACACATTTTGATATATATATATATGAGAATCTTGGTCCAACATCATGGTGTTCTTTTATGTGTATGCATTTTCTTTCATGTATGATTATGTGATGGATGTTATGTTTATGGATGTATGTTTAGATTAGATTCTATCATGATCTAATACACACACATGGATGTATGTTAATTAAATACAATGATGATCTAATTTCCTAACCAAAATATTTAATCAAATGCAATGCATGGATACACAACATAATAATACACATGTAAGGGTAATTTGTAATTAAGGAAATTAATCACATACACATGTTCACATCATAACAAAAAAATTATTAGGATAATGTGTTAATGAAGGGATTTCATAACACAACAAACTACAATCCACGAGGGACGAGTGTTACACACATGGCCAATAGACATTATGCATAGTATTGACAAAGACACATCACATTGATAGGATCTTTTAGAGGCATTCCATCCATAGACGATAGTCCATAGGTACCAAAACCATACACAAAGATGATAATGTAAGGGCCCAACCAATTAGGACTAAACTTCCCTTTTTGATCAAGCAACACATTCGCATTTCTTTGATTCTCATAGAGAACCAAATCACCTACCTTGAAATTTCTAGAAAGAACACCTGATTATAATGTTCAAAAAGTGATCGTTGATAAGCTTGGAGATGATCGAGGGCTTGTAATTAGGGCTCATCAAGCAACTCAAGTTGATGCAAATGATTAGCATGGTATGTGTCATCATCAATTAATCCTTTAAGGGAAACTCGTAAAGAACAAATTTTCAACTCTAAAGGCATGATAGCCTCAACACCATACATGAGGTTCTATGGTGTTGCACCAGTTGTCATACAAACACTCATGCAACATGATCACAAGGCATATGCTAATTGAGTATGTCAATATTTAACATGTTTGTTTACTATTTTTTGGAGAATCAACTCAAAAAAAATATTAGACGCTTTGACTTGGCCATTAGATTGAGGATAGTATGGCGTAGAAAAGCAATGTTGAATGTGAAACTTCTTCAAGAATTTCTTACCTCTTTGTTCTTAAATGGAGTACCATTGTTAGAAAAAAGTGAAGGAAATCTAAAATGAGTAATGATATTGTTTAGAAGAAAGCTACAAATTGCTTCAACATTCATGGATTGAAGCAGCACAACTTTGACCCATTTCGTAAAGTAATTTGTAACAATAATGATGAAGATATGTCCTTTAGAAGGATCTGATATTTTTTTGATAATATCCAACCCCAATTTTGTAAATGGCCAAGGAGAGGTTTGATTTTGAAGTTCTTAATTAGGAGCACGAATGAGATTGCTATGTTGTTGACACTGCAGACACTTGCTGACAAAGGCAAAGGAGTCCTGCTCCATTGTTAGCCAAAAGTATCCCATGTGAATTAGTTTACACACTAGGGATTTACCACCAAAATTTCCAACCCCAGATCTTGAATGGGATTCTTGAAGGGAAAGGTTTATTTTCGCCTTAGTGAGACATTGAAGAAGAAGACCATTACAATATTTTTGGTAGAGGACATCTAAATAATGTATCTGACTGAAATTTTTCTTATCCAAGTGTGAGCGTTCTTCGTGACATCATTGAGAAAATTTCTAATCTTTAGATAATTAAAATTATAAGAATAAAATTCCTCTAAGTCCATGTGAGCACACATTAAAGCATCAAATTTAGGTTGATTTGAGACAAAAGGAGAGTGGAGAATATAGACCACAAAGTGGTACTCTTCTTTGCCTTTGTTTGAAGAGACAAGGGAGGTGACACTCACCATTGCATCTGTGTGTAAATTTTATCTCCTAGGAACACTATCTATTCTAAAATAAGAGAAAAAATCAAGCAAAGATAAATCTAAATCTTGATACTAAGATAGCTTATTCTGCTTGTCTTGATATGTTCCTGTAATATGATTTAAAATAAGTTTAGAATTTCAATGTATGCAAAGATGTTTGATATTCAATTCTATCATGATACACAACCCAATGATAAGGGCTTCATACTGAACGATGTTGTTAGTGCAATGGAATTCCAATCTAAAGGATAGAGGAATTGGCTTACCTTTGGGTGAGATTAAAACTACACCTACTTCAAATCCAGCTTGACATCTCGATCCATCGAAGTACATCTCTCGTATAGGTTCATAACTTTTTGTAAAAAGGTCTTCATCTGGAAATAAATCCAGATTAGGGAAGGAGTGAGATGAGGGAGATTCTACCAATTGATTAGAAACAACTTGACCTTTAATTTCTTTCTGAGTTACGAACTTCATGTAAAACTTAGAGAGCAACATTACCTATTTTTCCAACCTTCCCAAAAGATTAGTTCTAGTAAACATATGCTTTAGATCACTGTTTACAATGACATGAGTTTCAACATGAAGAAGATGATGCCATTTTTGTGTTGTAAAAACAAGAGAAAGGCATTGTTTCTCCATGGAAGAATAGAGAGTTTCATAATCGACAAGAACATGACTAATGTAGTAGACCACTCTTTCTTTACCATCATCATCATGTTGAGCAAACAAAGCTACTAAAGCATGAGGTGATGTAGATATATAAAGAAAAAATGGCGTATCTTGCATATTCAGTATTAAGATAGGAGGATTGGCTAGATAATTTTTGATGGACTCAAAATATTTTTTGCATTCATCATCCCATTGGAAGCGAACATCTTTCTTGAACAAATGAGTGAAGGTAAGGGTGTGATCAACCAACTGAGCTATAAATCTTCAAAAATTTTGAATCTTCCCTTGTACATTATGTAGATGAGAGATGTTCCTAGGTGGAGGCATGTTCACAATTGAATCAATCTTATTTGTATTGACTTCGATTCCACAATGAGAAACAATAAATCTTATAAATTTTCCAACATCAATGCCAAAGACACACTTAAGAGGATTCAATCTCATCTTATAAAGTCAAAGCCTTTCAAAATAAGACGAAGATTTTCCACATGATCTTGCTGAGTTATAGGCTTAGCCAAGATGTCATCATTGTAATCTTCTAGAATTTTTTGAATGAAATCATGGAATATTAGGGTCATTTCCCATTGGTAAGTTTCTTTTGCATTCTTTAACCCAAACAACATTACCACATAACAAAAATTATCCCAAGGGGTAGTGAAGGTTCTCTTATACTGATCTTCCAGGTTAATACAAATTTGATTGTAGCTCGAGAAGTCATCCATAAAGGACAAAAAGGCATAGCATGTGGTCAAGTCTACAATCATATCGATGTTATGAAATGGAAAATCATCCTTAAGAGAAGCCTTATTGAAATCACAAAAGTCAATGCAAATACAAATATGGCCATCAGGCTTGCTGATAGCAAAAATATTCGATATCAAAGGTGAATAGTCAATAAGATGGATAAAACTTGCTTTTAAAAACTTCTCAATCTCAGTCTTAACTAACAATGCAACCTTGGGATTCATCTTTCGGATATTTTATTTAATGGGCTTAGGATCAGGACATAGCTTGATATTATGAACCACTACAGGCTCATCAATACCATTCATGTCCTCATATGACCAAGTGAAGATATTAGGATGAGAATGTAATAGATCAGAATGTTGCTTAGATTCTTCTGAAGAAAGGAAATTTCCAATTTTAATCACCTTTTCAGAAGATTTAGGATCCATGAAAACATCAATAGTATCCCCTTTAAGGATAGAACTACGGTCTCCAAGATGGGAAAAAGGAACATAATCATCCACATCAGATAAAGAAGCTTCCTCATCCATACTCAAAAAATATTCTCCAAAGTATGCTTGTCTATGCAAGCGATACAAGAATTTCCATTTATGGTGACAAGAAGGCAGGTAAGACAAGACACCTAAGAATTTTTCCAATACTTCCTTCGAAGGGAAGAAATCTAGAGGAACTTCGTTAGAGTCTACTTTACTCTTAATTAGCTCGAGATAAACTAGACTAAGAGGTTCGACGGAAATCATGTTGACAATCCACCGTGGTTTCTACCTAGATTGTTCAAGAGAGAAACCAAGCCCCAAGTTACGCTTACGAGGTACACATTCTATAGGGACTCGAATGCCTTGTTCACTATGCCCACAACCTTTACATCCATAACTATATTTAGAAACTAGTTTGTGACCAGGACCGTAATGCATTTTTAAATCCTGAGAAGGAGGTGGATCTACATAAAGAGCATCACTCCACTAGTGAGTGTTATACTCATCTACAAAATCATGGTCACCCTTATGGATGGGAATACAAAAATTAGCCTCCTTAACATAAGTATGATTATCTTCCTCAATAGGCGTACAATCATTCTCCTTAATAGGATTTTGATTTCTTTCCCCAGTGGGAGGACAATCAATTTTCTTGACAAAGGTATAAATGAAACTATTGGAAGGTCAAGGTGGATAGGTTCAAATTTGTATTCCCTAATGAAGGACTTGAAAAAAAACAAAGGAAACCCAATCATCACTAGGAAATGCATTTGATTCAAAAGAAGAAGAAGAAGGGGTAGACTTAGGATTCTTTACTTTAGGGTGATCTTCCTCAAGGATAGCCCTTAAATAGGCACTACTAAAGATCATGTTAACACATCAAAAGATAACGATGGAGTACAATTTTTAAGAGTGGAAAAAACTGAGGCTTGACCAACAGTTGCCATCTCACAAAGGTGTATAGAATCAGGTTCAACCTTGATTGTAATCAGCTTGTTATTAACAACAAATTTTATACAATGATTCAAGGTGGAAGTTATAGCTCCTAAATAATGAATCTAGGGTCTTCCCAAGAGAATATTATAAGGTAAAGGACCATACATAGCATAAACCAAGGTGGGCAAGGTAACAGATCCTAACCTCAAAGGCAAGATTATCATTCCTAGGGCTTGACGCCCAACATGATCGAACCCATGAATATACAAAGAAGAAGCAGCTAAAGAAAAAGAATCAATTTTAATCTTAGGTAATAGATCTATGCTACATACGTTGAGAGCTGAACTAGTATTAATGAGCGAATGCCTAATACCATGTTACTTATATTAATTATAATTATAAGAGGATCCGCCTATTTTTGTACTTTCAAAGGTGAGAGTTCTAATGGATAGAACATTATATTCAACAAATTCATGGGAATATGAGCCATCAATGCACTAACATCTTTCGACCTAGTAGAAGAAGGCAAGAGGATCTTTTGCAAAGCCTCCTAAAGCATACCCTAACAAACTGGAGCATACTAAATAGTCACTACATTCAGAGATTCTTTGACTTGCGAAGAGGAAGTAGATGGTTATGATAAAGAAGTTTGCTTAGTAGATCTATGGATAGGAGAATATGCCTCTAGGAAATCATTCAAAGCACCATCTAACATACCAAAATAATCCTTAGAAAATGAATTATCAAAAGCATTAAAATATTGTAGAAAAGGATCCAACATGATTCCTTTCATGTCAAGTTCACCAAAATGTGAAGGAGGGGATTCACTACTCCCCAATCCCAAGAAAAATAGAGTCTAAAGGGATTGAATTGCTCTCAATCACCTCAATGAAACATAATCAAGTAACAGATTGCAAAAAACATACTTAAAATGAAGATTCTAGAATGATCATAGATAAAGGACTTTGGGGACCAAAAGAGAAAAATGAAGAGATTTTTGAGACAAAAGGGTAAGCTCTCAACCAAAGGATGTTTGAATAGAAGTAGGATGATAGTGTGATGCATTGGCATCTTGTACAAACACAGAACTAAACCCCTTGCACATGACTCAAAGAATCTACTAACTATTCAGAATCCAAGGTCTGTTTAATCTACCAAATTAACAAAAAGCAATAATTCAAGTAAATGGTAAAGAGATGAGATGTTAACTCATGGAAGGTCCTATGCTTCGAAGCCTCCCATAAAGCTTCACTCGAGCAACCTGCACACAAGGTGAACAAGGAAAAATATTGGGGATTTTTTGGGGCTTACCTCAGTCAAACCACCATTTTGGTGTTTCCACCTCCATAGAAAACTAGATAGATAGAGTATAAAATACATAAATTAAAGTAGACATAATGAGTGATAAAAGTAAACCCCACTATGGAGGAGAACCCGTATCATAAAATAGATAGATAAGTGATAAAATCAAACCCCACTATGGAGGAGAACCCCTATCACAAGATATAGACATAATAAAATGTTTTAGAAAATAGACAAGAAAGAAAGAGAGTGTTACCAACAGTTCATGGCTCCCTCTTGGCTTGGTAGATGTGGTTGAGCACTTGAAAGAGAGTTTTGGCTATTGGTGAGGCTTCAATTTGGTAGAGCTTCATCGTAGAATTGTGATGTAGAGGAGAACAGAAAGTTCAAGCAAGTGAGAATGAGAATTGTGCAAATGAGAGTGAAAAAGAGGGTTTTGCGAAGATACATGGGCGGGAAGAGCCATTAAACTCAGAATTCTTCCATGACAACACATGTCATGGGAAAAAGATTCTCAAGATTCCTCATTTGAACTCATAAAGTTCAGGGACACTAGTGTGTCGCACATACATCCATGTAGTTTTCCAACTCACAACCTTGCAAGAAATGAGGTGGTCGACTATTGACACTTCATCGTTTCCCCTTATGGAGTTGGGATCATGAAATTAGGACTCATAAGGTTGTTTTCATAAATGTGGCTAAGTGCCATAAATGCGGAGGGCCAAATGTGCAAATGTGAAATTACCACAGGGTGTAGTTTTATGAAATTAAATGAACGTAGAAAATGAAATTTTGATTCTATTGGATTAGTGTATATAACTTAAGTGGATAATGCTATCAATTATAAAATAAATTGTTTTATGTATAAGAAATATAAATTATTCAATATAGCTCATGTATGTTGTAGAAAATTTGAGATGTAATTTTTATTTAAGTTAATGTTATGAGTTAATAATTAGTATGAATTCTTGTAGAATAATTTCAATAGGTAGTGTATCTAGTGTTGTAGAATTATATTGAATTTTAGTCGATTAATTAGATTGTGGATCATATACCTATATCTATCATTGTTAAATGATTTATTTTAGTGAGTTGGTTAGAGTGACAAGAATTGGATTAATTTGAGATTATTGAAATGATTGGTTTAAGAGGAGTTTATTTTAGGTAAGTTTCTTAGGTATAAGGTACTATACACAAAATATGTAAAACTAATAATATTTTCATAAAGAAAACCAAAATTATTTCCTAAGTAAATATGAAAATCATATCAATCAAAAATTCAACATCAAACACCTCCCTAGAGTGTGTTTACAAGAAGGTTTTAATTTAGGTTTATGTCTTTGTTCCACTTGAATGAGTGGTAGTTGATGAAGAACTAAATAGATAAATTGAACCCTAGAAAGGGTTGCATACCCACTCATATAGTTATATGAAACATAAATTAGAAACCAAAACTACATATATAATATACCTTGATCTAGTTTGGACATCTACACAATTTGGTGAACGAAAGAGGTTTGCAGTATACAATTTTTAGAGGCAAGGTTCATATTGTCATCAAGAATGGATTTCTAATATGTAAAATGTGAATATATCATTTTATTGACTTAACAAATAAATTATTCACTTAATTAAACTTAAAGGTAAAATTTAATAGTAAAATTGAGAAGAGAAAATAAAATTTATTATGTACCTAGAAGAAATCTCAAATTAATTTTCTTGACTCCCCGAGGGTTTAGGAAAAATTTCAAGATGGAACTCAACTCATTTATTTATTTTATATATAATCATAATAGATGATGAACTTGATGCACTTTCAAAGGTAAGTGTAGTCTATAGTGAGTGACTTAGGACCCGAATGACCTTGATGAGTTTGTCTCTATCTAGAGTGTGTACCTATCCTATATAAATATATTTTTATCCCATTTGGATAGATAGAGTTCATATCCCATATGGATGGATGTTTGTCCCATATATATGAATGTTTTTCCTATATGGATGGACTTATGTTTACTTAGACATTCATCCATATAGGATAGGCATTTTTCCATATGGGATGAGAATCCATCCATATGAAATAGACACTCTTTTATCCATTTGAAATATGCATAGGCATCAATATATATAAAATAGGTACATGCTTGGCCAAATATTTAAGAGTCATTGGGAACATCTACATCTTAAGTCACTCATTGCATACTACACTCCCCTATTAGAAGTCCATCAAGGTATTCATCTACCAAAAGTATATATATAAATAAATGGATTGAGTCCGCCTCAAAATTTGTCCTAAAGCCTTGAGGAGTCAAGAAAATCCAACTAAGATTTCTTCTAAATATACAATAAATTTTATCATAACTAAAATTCATTTTAGAATTTTATCTTTAAATTTAATTGAGTTATTTGTTTATACATTAATTTGAGAGAATAATTTATTTAAAGTATTACATAAATTGGAAATCCAATATTGATAACATCCCTAACCTCAAATATAAAACTCTATACACTAAGAACCTTCTAAATTCACTATATTTCCTACATACTCACTTCCAAACAAAATCAATATACTTTGAAAAATACGTTATAAGGAAGTCTTTGATGTTGAGTTCTTTTATTTGTGAAGGTTTTAGTTATTCAAAGGTTATTAATTTTACGTATTGGATGAATAATAACCCACACCTAAGAATATTACCTTAAGCAACACCTCTTAAATCCAATCAATTCATTATCCTTCTTAACCCTAACTATCATTCTAAACTAGATCATTTAACCATGTTAGATACACATGTATATAATCCAAGATATAATTTAATCAATTTAAATTTAATATACTTCTACAACACTATAAACACTTATTGAAAGTAACCTACAAGAATTTAAATTTGTTAGTAATTATTTAAACATTTACTTAAATCAAATTCACATCTCAATTTTTTTCTTAAAACACCTAACCTATACCCAATAACTAATATTTTTTACATTAAGATAATTTATTCTATAATTTTTGAAATTATCGATTTAAATTATAAACACTAAAATAATATGATCAACATTTTATTCTCTATGCTCATGATATGAATAATATCAAATTCATATATATACTAATATTAATTAAGCCATTAGAATAAGAATTAAAAATAATCTAATCAATTTAAATTTTAAAATCAAATCTAGTATAAAACCAATAAATAAATAAATGAAATCCCATGAATACATGTTAAAAATGAAATATTTTGGTTGCCTATGGTAGTAAAAATGAATATCCAGCTATGGGGTGTCATTATGTCCACAAAAATGAGAAAAATAAGATAGGCCTAGGTTGCCCATGGGAAAATGATTCTTCAAAAAAAAAGTTGCTAAATTGCAAAATTACAAATTTGTTGGTAGGTTTGAAAAATGGGTTATTCCAACACATCCAATTAGGTAGGTAAACACTATGGAAGGACTCTATTCATTCTCCAACTCACCAATCATTTTGGAGTGCATTATTCTGACGTAGTCTCTTAAGAGCCATAAGAGCAGTTAACTACCAAACTATGACTAAGTGGTTCTTAGAGCGCATAGAACCTAAGAATGTTTCATCTACATATACAAGTTGATATGGAATCCCTCCACATTAACCTCTATCATTTTTGGTCAACTCAACACTGTTTGACAATGCCAACATAGAATGCATACAAAAAATGTTAGTGAAGAGTAGTGCAAATTTGCAATAAGCATATTTTTTCATTTCATGTGTCATGGACCAAAATCAACTACACCAACACATCCATGTGGGTAGGTAAATTCTAGGGAAGGACTCTATTCATTCTCCAAGTCACTTGATCATTTCAAAGTGCACTATTTCGGTGTAGTCTCTTAAGAGCCCTAAGAGAAAAAAACTATTGAACTATGATGGAGTGGTTCTCAGAGCTCATAACACCTAAGAATGTTCTATTTGCACCTAAAATTTGATGTCATACATCCATATTAATCTCTATCATTTTTGGTCAAATCAATACCTTTTCATCATACCAACTTAGAATGCATACTTGCAAAAACTATCAATGGAGAGTAGTGTAAAATTGGCAAGAAGCATAAATTTTGTTTCATGCATCTCGGACCAAAATTGACTACACCAAAATGTCCAGGTGGGCAATTAAACACTAGGTAAGGGCTTTTTTTTTTCTCCAAGTCACTCGATCATTTCGGATTGCACTATTTCAACATAGTCTCTTAAGAGACCTAAGAGCAAAAGCTTGTCAAACTATGACTGAGTGGTTCTCAAAGCTCGTGGCACCTAAGAATGTTTTTTCTACACTTAAAATTCAATATGGAATTCATCCACATTAAACTCGCTTAGCTTTATTCAACTCAACAACATTTGACCATGCCAACTTAGAATGCATACTTGCAAAAATTTACAGTGGAGAGCAGTGCAAATTTGGCAAGAATCATATTTTTGTTTCATGTGTCTTGTACGAAAATAGTCTATGCCAACACATCTAGGTGGGTAGGTAAATTCTAGGGAAGGGCTTTGTTTGTTCTCCAATTCACCTAATCATTTTAGAGTGCACTATTTTTCCATATTCTCTCAATAGCGTTATCAAAAAACACATGAGATACATATATATGAACAAGAATACACATGAGATTCATGAACATACATACATACACATGATATTACACACACCATGAACACACATGAACATATATACAGACATGGACATACACACTTGAACATACATACACATGAGATTACATACACTGTGAACATACACTCATGAACAAACATACACATGAGATTACATACATTGTGAAGATACACAAATAGACACATGCATACACTGTGAACATACACTCATACATACACATGAGATTAATAAACATACATACATACACATACACATGATTCACGAATATACATACATATACATGAGATTCATGAACATACACACATGAGATTAATGAACATAGATACATACATACACATTAACATATATACATACACATTAGATTCATGAACATACATACAAATGAGATACATGAACATACATATACACTAGAGATTTATGAACATGTATAACTATGAGCATCAAAATCTAATCAATCTAGCTACATACTATGTGCATTTTAGCATACACATAAAACATCACATCCACCATAAATATGAATAATAGTGTGCATATCATATTTTCCATGTCCTCATGTACAAATACATCAATGCATTCTTCAATAAATATGTTGTACAAAAAATTTCCCCTAGGGAATCTATCTCCTATAGATATCATCTTATCATATCCCTCTCTATGACTACATACCATTCTCATCTCTACAACCCTAAGTTGGTCCCTCTTTTTGTCCTTGTAGAAGTCACTCTTCCTCGCTCAATGAGATTGGTCATAAATAGATAGGTCAAAATTGTTAAAAGCCCATACCATAAATAGACCTACATATAAATATTGAATTTTTTTTAGCATAATCAACATGAACTACAAAATTTTAATTGAACATTCTCTCAAACCAAATATGATACAATATTAAAATTACTAATAATTCTATCATAGATGTCACCTTATGAATTATATGTGACAACTACAAAAGATATAACTATTGACCTCAATCGCCTACCCATAGTAGCTTTATTCCCCAAAAAACCTACATTCATAAACAAGTGAATTGTTAAGAAAAAAATCTTGAAGACCTATTTTAAAGTCAACAATGGTGGATTTATTACCATTGTAACCTCATCGTGCTCCAAACTTGAGTGAAATAGACTTGCATATAAAATATCAAAAAATTATTGAGCATAATCAACATGAACTACAAATTTTTAACTGAACATTCTCTCAAACTAAATATGATGCAAGATCAAGAATCACTACTTATAATTCTATCGTAGATGTCACCTTATGGATTATATGTGACCACTACAAAATTTATAACTATTGATCTCAATTGCCTATCCACAGTAGTTGTATTCTCCAAAAAACTACATTTATAAACAAGTGTATTGTTAAGAAAAATATCTTGAAGACCTATTTTAAACTCAAAAATGACGGATTTATTTCCATTGTAACCTCTTTGTGCCCAAAACTTGAGTGAAATAGACCTATATATAAATATTGAAAAATGTTGAGCATGAGGAACATGAACTACAATGTTAGTTGAAAATTTTCTCAAACCAAATATGATGCAAGATTAAGAATCACTATTTATGAATTATATGTGAATGCATTACCATCATAACCTCATCATACTCATAACACAATGGTGGATGTATTAATCTTAGTCACTTGAAAATATACCTTTATTCTCAAAAAAACCTACATTTTTATATACAAGTTAATTGTTATATGTACCTTTAATGTAATTTTAATCCAATACATAGAAAAAACATAAATCTAACTAAGATGAACAATATCATACCTTTCCCATAGAAAAAAATAGATTGACAACTCAAGTGTGCATGAGGGGTCATCTCTTACCTTCAGAGTATCCAGCATTGCTTCATGATTAGCATTACTAATTGTCCATAGTTCTTTTGTTCTTGGTTTTACATTATGCTTTTGTAACTTAATATTTGTTGCTACAACTAGGTGTGAATACAAGGGTATGGTTTTGTACTTTTCAAATTCCTCAAATGTAGGAGTGTCATTCTTTCTAATCATATATGTTTGCAACCAAGTTCTAGCAACAAAAACTGATCATGTAGGATATGTGAATCCATCATCATCTGTCATAGGTTGTGTTAGATTTTATTTTCATTGAACACATCGTGTAAACCAATAGTTTGATCTCTCTTCATTCCCATATGGTGCAACAACTGCATAAACATGTCCTAGTTGTACAAGGTTTGAAATATGGTCATATTCAAATGAACTTTCCATTTCACTGAGTAAAGATGAATGGGCTTCATATAAAGGGGTTAGATATTATGGAATCTATGTATCTACCCATTCACCTAACTCATAATTATTCCTCACATTCAATACAAATCTAACAAAAACAATTTGAATCTCGTGTCCAAATAATCCATGTACTTCTAAGCTTCAAAATGAATGTATCTTTGATGATTCCTTGATTGTGTGACAATCCAATCTCTCTCCCACTATCCCTTCATCAACCAACCAAAAGAACCTACACACTTTCGAATCAAGTTCCCTTCCTTGTGACAATTCATAGTTATACCACTCAATAATTGAACTTGCATCATTGAATGTAGCACCACCTCTAATCTTTAGTTGTTTATTAAGTAGAGCTCTCTTTACACATGCACCTACTCCATCATGCTCCCCTTTTCCATGCCCGACTTTAAAAAACTCCAAATATGAGGTATACCCCTCTCTGCATGCTTTTTTTTCAACCAATAAGACATGTGAGCATTCTTGAATTGACTAGTGTAATTATCTAAAAAAATGAGATGTTGAATCATTGTAATATATTTTTATTGCAAGAACTTAGAAAAAATTGACAATAATATTGTGATGAATGAGATCGATCATTGCTCATGTAAAAATAGTACTCCCTAACTATCTTCTTGTTATCTTTTGTACTATTAAGGGAATGTCTGTAAATGATGTGAACAAAAATAGCAATCTAAATTGAATTGTAAGATTGAGATTGGACTTCATTTTGTGGTTGCAATATGTAGTTTTATGCAAAATTGACTATAGAGATAATAGTTCCAATTAGGAAAAAACCATTACACATCCTGAAATGTTGATCTAACCAACTAGACATGTGGTTGTGTCTTGTGTACTTGTAATTTTTTTTCTTAAAATCTGAATTAAAATCAGCAACACTTACTTCTCTTGTAACCAACTCACATCTAGAACCTTCACCTCCACTCTTCAAATTGTATTTCATTATCTCAAGTATCTTTTTCTCAACCGTTTTCTTTCCAAAATCATGCTCATTTCCCTCATGAATACATGATATAAACTTTATAACCCACTACATTGCAAACACTTTTTATTTAAACAATTATTTTACTAGAAAATGCAACCATCATATCTAGCACATCAAAATAAATCTAATAAGTCCCTCGATGACCTTGGTAGTTGTATTGCACCACACTCTTATAGCATTTTATTAGTGTACAAAGTAGAACAAATATTCAATAATAGTTCATGATACATAAAAAACTCCACATGGTATTTGCAAAAACATGTATTACAGATTTTAAGAGGCACACAATAAACTGGCTTGCAATATTCAAATGCCCTTTTTGAGATTTTCAAATTTGGATGTGTTTTACAAAAAAGTTTGTACAATGTTGTTTGGCTATGTTCTAAAAAATATTTAGGATGTGTTGTGCAGTATTGATCACCAATTATTAATTTTGAAACATCTTTTACATTTGGTGATACTCTAGAGTTGGAATGCCATAATTGTTGAATTTCATCCTTTGTGGTATTAGTTAGCTTCTTATAAACTCATGGAAGCCTACCACTAAAATATTGTATCATTTTGGAGATGACTATCTATTCTTGGTATTATTGCTAGTTCTTTTGACAATGTTTTATGATTTAGTCTTAATTTAATACATGTTTACCTCAATAATCAAGCCTTTCTTAATTGATTTCTTACTAAAGCGGTTGTTATTACTCTACGAGAAAATATCTTATCTTTTTCCTTACTAGTCTTTCCAATAAAATTAAGTGCATTAAAAATATTTTTAACAATAATGTTATTTCAATTAGACTTTTTTTTACACTAATGTTCAATTTCTTTAGTAGTGGTCTCATTTTGTATGACTTTAGCAATTGTAAGAAAAATTGACATTGTTTGGTTATTGTCTTATTGAAAAATTGTTTTGAAAATTTGGGTAGCCCATAGCTAAATGATTCATGATGACATTTTTCCTTCATTTTTTTCTACTATGTTCTCATCTATTTTAACTAACCATTTTGGGGTTCTTGAATGTTTTGCAATTATATTAAACTCATTACAAAAATATGGTTTTAGGATTTCATTTTCTTCTTCACAAAGGTCCTCTCTTCTTATGTAATTTGGAGATACATTGACTTTCATTGTTTCATGTGCATTATTGATTTTGTCAATTCTATGAACATGAGTGGATTATGGAGTACAATTTCAATTTTATGGGGACCATATCCACATTTGTGAACAAAATCTTGACGTATTTATTATTCTTATTCTATGATGTTACTCTTATCAATATGTGTTTCATCACATTTTTTTATATTTTCAATTTCATGTTCAACACTTTCAAATTGAATTTCATGTTCAAAATTTTAATTTTCAATTTCATGTTAAACATTTAAGAATTTAATATAATAGTCACATTCAATTTCATTTAAAGGTAAAGAAGAGCCTTCTCCTTGAAGAGTATTTGACAAACATTTTATTTTCATCCTCTTCCTTGATCTATCTTTGTCCCTACTTGCTTCGATTACCTTTGCTTAAAATTTCCTCTTCCTTTTGGTTGTACGATGACTATTGCTTCCCATTATACAAACAAAAACAAGTACCTTGATCATTGATAGAATTTTTTCTTTTGTAAAAGAGTGTATCAAAAGAAAAATTGTGTTTGTATTGGATAGAAATCATGACATTTTCGACACTAGAGAGCATGTGGGGACCATTGGAATTCCCAAAATGAAAATTTGATTATTTTTTCCACTCAAACAAAATGGATATCAATTTTGTGCTTCAAAATGGTTATCCATTTTGTAAAGCAAAACATTTATCCATTTTTTAAAGCAAAACGGTTATCCATTTTGTAAAGAAAAATGTTTATTTGTTTTGTAAAGCAAAATATTATATGTTTTGTAAAGAAAACAGTTATACATTTTGTAAAGAACAACGGATATCCATTTTGTAAAGCTTATTTTCTTACATGTGAAAATAAGCTTTGCAAAATGGATATCTATTTATATTAAACAAAAAATAAATTTATAGTAATGAAATATTATACATATAAATTATAATATTATATTAATATAATAAAAATATTATATGTTATATTAACAGTAATATACTCTAATATATATTATTTATTATATTTGCATTAATATACTCTAATAAATTATATATTATATTAATAATAATGTACTCTAATATATATTATATTATATTAATATTAATATATTCTAATATATATTATAAAATTATATTAATATTAAAATAATCTAATATATATTAAATATTATATTAGGTTGTATTATAATATTATAAATGGGGTAGGTAGAGATAGGTAGAGAGAGATGTAGTGTGTGTGTGAGAGAGAGATAGTTAGGTAGAGAGAGGTAGGGTGGGAGAGGTAGAGAGAGAGGTAGTGTGTGAGAGAGAGAGAGAGGAAGAGAGAGGGATGGAGGTAGGGAGGGAGAGGTACAAAGAGGGATAGATAGGGTGGGAGGGATAAAGGGAGGGAGAGAGAGTGAAGGAGGGAGTGATGGAGGGATAAAGGGAGGAGTAGGTGGAGAGAGAGGTAGGGTTGGAGGGATGGAGGGAGAGGGGATATAGAGAGAGAAGAAGAGAGGTATGGAGGTAGGGAGGGGAGATAAAGAGAAGTAGAGGGGGAAGGGAAAGATAAGTAGAGGGGGAAGGGAGAGAGAAGTAGAGAGGGATGGGGGGAGGGAGAGGTAGAAAGGTAGGGTGGGAGGAATAGAGGGAGGGAGAGAGAGAGGGAAGGAGATACAAAGAGGTGGGTAGAGAGAGGTAAGGTGGAAGGAATAGAGGGAGAGATAGGTAGAGAGTGAGTAACAAAGAGGTAGGGTGTGAGAGATAGAGGGAGGGAGAGAGAGAAGGAAGGAGGGAGATAGGGATATGTAGGTAGAGAGAAGTAAGGTGCAGAGAGAGAGAGAGAGGGTGAGTGGAGATAGAGAGAGGGAGGGAAGGAGGGGTAGGTAGAGAGAGGTAAGGTGCAAGGAATATAGAGAGAGGTAGGGTGGGAGAGGTAGAGAGAGATAGTGAGAGAGAGAGAGAGGTAGAGAGAGATTATGAGCCCAATTAATGGATAGTTTTCTCTTTCTTTAGTTCATAGTTTTAGACATTTTTAATTGATCATTTCATATGCATTCCTAAAATTATCTATCTTTTTACATCCTTCATACAACTTGAATTGGACTTTGATGGATAGAAATATGATTATGATATGTTGGTAATTGCATGATTAAATGTGTGAGTGTGTATGGAATGTAGTATGAATCTATGTGTAATTAATGGCTATTAGTAGTGTGTATATGTTAGATGAACTAACTCCTTGTAGCCCAAAAGTTAGAGCAATCATTCTTCAACCCGTAGCAACTAGGAAGCATGACCCACAACCAAGGGATTTCAGGTAGAGATGCAAGGGAGATTCTAGAACAATAGGAATGCAAAAGTTACAGAAATGGAAGTGCTCATTAATGAAGATGACTGTGAATCACTAGACCATTTAATAAGATAGCTGAAGAAAGGAATCTGCTTTGGATAGGAAGCCAATGTGATTATTCTCACAATACACATCTCTACTATACTGTTTGAAATAGAGTTCCAATCCTAATTGTCTTCTTCCATATTTTTAGTTATAATTTCAATTATATAGACTTTTTCACTCTCTATTTCATAGGGGAGTGATAATTTTCATTTAGTTTTATGTTTTGAGTCATTCTTATAAACCTCCCCCAAACCTATATAGTTGGCTTGGTAGTTTAGGAGTATATATAGCATGTAGATATAATCAGATAGATATAGTTTTCCATTACATAGGTAGTACTTTGATATTTTTCCAATCATTATTTCATGAATAAGATATCTTTGAATATTCTTGTTAGATTGTGAAATCTAGTTATATGTAATGAAAAGGTTTCAATTTATCATTATGTTCAATTGATTCAAGGAGTGTAGATTTGATTTTATTATGTGGGTATAGTAACTTGAGCAAGGGCCACTCAAGGTAACTATCCTCCACTTAATTTTTGTTGGTACATTAGATGCTTTCATTATTGTAGTCATCTCAATTAGATTCCTCATTTCTTGTATATCAATGAATAATGAATGAGATCTTTTCTTATACTTCATGGTTTGTTTTGTCTCAATGCATTGTCCTCTTTAGTGAGTCAAAGTTAGTTGTGTTAAGTTAATTATAGAGTTTAGGTTTCAAAAATGAATACCCATAGCAATAGTTCCAAATTTAATCATTTTCCTTGTTTTATTGTTTATGCTTTATTTCCTTTTTCATATGTGTCAACCACCTATATTAGATGATATAGGAAATATAGAATCTCTGGATGCATGTATAGTGCCAACATCATCAAAAGCTTACATTTTCCCTAGTTTAAAATTAAATGGATTCTTTACAAATATTTAGTAGATGAGATGCCTTTGCAACCACAGTTAGCACTAGCACCACTTGATAAATGGGGGCTAGACTTTATTGGCCCAATATCACCATAATCAAACAATAAGGAGTATATATTAGTCTACATAGATTATCTAAAAAAGTGGGTGGAAGTTAAGGATTTTTAGTTTTCCAGAGATGGAAATGTGGAAAATTTTATATATAAAGACATATTCATCGGATATGTAGTACCAAGAAAAATTGTCATAGATCAAGGTCCCTAGTTTACATCAGATCTTATCACCAAATTGGTTAAAGAATATGAAATCAGACATAAGAATTCCACTCCCTACCACCCTCAAGACAATGGGTAGGTGATAGTAACAAATAGGGAGATTGAGAACATTCTGACCAAAACAATGCTGATTCACAGGAAGGATTGGGCTGCCAGGTTTCCTAAGACAATATGGGCCTACAGGACAACTTGGAATACTACAACAAGGTTTACACCGTATGAGTTGGTGATTGGAAAAACAAAATTACTTCCTAATGAATTTAAGTATAAAACACTTAGGACAACAGTCACACTGGACATGGAATTAACAACACAAAAGGAGATATTAAATAATTTTAATGTATTAGATGAAATAAAGTTGGAAACTATGCACCACATTAAGGTTGTTCAAAAAATAATAATCATATGGCATCATCAGTTCATCAAAACAAAAGAATTCAGTGTGAGATATTGGTCTTTTCTCTATGACTCACAATATAAAGGATATAAAGTCAAGTTACAAATAAGATGGTTAGGTCCCTATGAGATACAAAAAGTATTCCCAAATGGTGTAGTACAATTGCATACAATTGATGCAATTAGATTCTCACTACTAGTTAATGGACATAGATTGAAACTTTATAAGAAGCCAATATAGAAGGATGACTTTGTTCTTTCATTAACACACAAATATGGACCAACGAGTGCCTCTAACAAAGACATTGTACTATAAATAAAATATTTTGCAGCTAATACAATAGGTTCTCCACATGACTCAACAAATGAGATACATAGCTCACCTACTAAGGTCACTCAGGTATAATTTCCTACCACATTTCATATACACACACAACATAGGTGACAATAAGCAATAATAATTTTCAAGCATAGTCCATGATGTAGTAGGGACATGTAGCTTCACACCAAAAAAAAACAGCTTTTAGATAGGGACCTATTAATGAAGGCACTCGTAGCAATTACCTATCAATCCTTTCAAAATTTCTTGCCAAATTAATTACAACTTTATACTTTCCATTATCATTTTATGCACATGCAACCTATCAATCACCTCACACCTAGCATTCATGTTACCTTTCTCGATTCACATGAACTATATAGCTCATTTCATATCCCATAACTCATACATCCCACAACCTTTCTTAACTATCATTTACATGCACCATGTAGTCATATCATTCATTTCCAATTGCCATTACAAACGGTCACATCATACCTAGTTGCAAGAAGTTCTCATTAGCTTCACATGAGAAACATTTCAGTTCAATACAATTTAATAAGTATGTACTATTAATTTTCCATAATTATCATAGATTACATTTTCTTTTATACATGTTTACATATTGAATCTTGCATGCTTTGTATCAATTTTTAATATTTCCACTATATTTTATCATACCCTCTACCAAGAAACATATAATTCAATGCAGAAAATTCATACCTTTAGTTGGGGGGATATTACTATGTATCTTCTTGATTTTCAAAACCAAAACCATTCTACAACAAATCCATTTTGCAACATTTCACCATTTTTTTTTCCATTTTCAAAAGCCTAAAGGGGAAGAGAAGGGTAAGAGCTAGTTGCATTGGGAAGATACAATATACTGGAAGTGGTATAATGAGAATAATAAGTAGAGACAAAACTAGAACAAAGCATAATTGAGAAGGATTAGAGCATAATTGAAGGGTTAATATATTGTAAAGAACAGAGTATCACCATAGGTGGTGATATTATCTAAAGGGAACCAATAGTACATACCCAACTATTGGAAGACAAACTGGTGTTACCTATATTTGAATTTGCTAGTTGGATGGACTACTTCTTGAAACTCTTAGAGTTTAACAAAGTTATGACCCAACAATTTGCTGCTACTTTACAAAATGATGAGGTGACTATAAGAGATTTGAAATTGCATACTTTATAAGCCACCATTGCTGAGGTTTTAGAATTTCTAAGAGAAGGGGAAGAGTTTCCAGTTAGGGAAAGTGTCGTAGCTACTAGGAACAATTCAAGGAACATGGAGAGAAATTGGATAGTTCTTACCAAGGTATTAAAAAATTATCCTTGCCATGGGTTTGAGCTTCTATTTCTTCACATATAATTAAGTATCTCACATGTGATGGTAGGAAGTCTTTGTTATACACAGTCCATTTTAAACGTTTAAGCCATCTTCACCATAATAGGCATGTAAATGTTCCCAATTTTCTTTATAATTTGTTAAAAAGAATGAGTTATGAATACAAAAGGAAGAGAAAAAAAACTGCATTGCCACATTACTACTTAGTTACTCTATTGATAAAAATAATTTTGAGGGTTTATTTCCACATGTTTCACAGGAGAGTTTCTTAAATTCCAGTCATATCAATAAAAATTTTGAGGAACCTATCGTTCTAGAAAATGTAGAATCACCTATTGTATCAAGAAGGGAAATTCCCTATGGATCCCCTACTACTTCACCTATCTATAGTAGAGGATAACTAGAGGATCAAAACCGGAAGAATCACAACTTGTAGCCTTTGAGAAACCCACAATAGGAGATGTCCAAAAAACCCCTACTTCTGTCAAAATACCAAAAACCAAGAAAAGGAAAGGTGAATCTTCTTCTACACCTACAAAGAGGTAGAAGAAATCCACCCATCCTAGGTGTTCACATCGCTTGAGGAAGAAAGGTGTTATGAGGGGATCAATTAAGAAGAGGGAAAAAGAAAATGTTGTGATAGTAGAAATAGACTCCAAATTAAAAAGAAGATACCCCTGGAGATGTAAATGCACCAATCAAGCAGCAATGGTATTTCACAAGCACCTCTGTGATTGATTTTGAGGATGTATTTGTTGCTAAAAAGAAGAGAAAGAAAGTCCCACAAAGCTCTAATAGTGAGGGTTGTGAATATGCAAAGGGAGATGATAATTAGTTTGTAGAAAAAGATGAAGATTTGTTTATTGAGGAAAGGAATGTCATAAAGGAATTACAAGAGGTACTTGACAAAATAAAGCAATTGGAGGATTTGTTGAATATTTATCATTTAAGGGACAATGAGAGGTACATGAAAATTAAAGAATCAAAGGAAAAATTACACAAATTTGAACATGGATCCAAGATGGATGTTCTTGCATAGCTTGCTCTTGTGGAAACTAGGAATTAAAAACTTGTGACTAAAGGTGGACCTCCTCTAATTAGAACCCCAATTGGCTGCAATATTGTTTCCCTAGGGTATGATCTATGGAAAAGAATTGATGAATTCTCTCAAAAGAAGGAAGCCTAGGAGAAGGAAAAAGTAGAAATGATAGCTAACCATACTAGGTTTCTTGAGCAGAAGGAAACTGAATTGAAGTTGGCAGTCAAAGTTGAGGAAATTACAGACAAAGCTACACAAATCCTCAAATGTAGGCCACCTTCCAGGGTGTATGCTTTATTTTACAAGAAATATTTATGTGTTTTCATTTCAGCCAACTAATTAGTAACTTACCAATTGTCCTTAATAGAAAACTTGAGTTCTTAAATGCTTTTTCTGATTGTACCCTAGATATGCAAGACCAACTCTGTGAGTTTGACTTACATAATATTACTTTTCCATATGTGACAATATGGAATCATTTAATATTTGTAGGAGATTTATAGATTAGAGTGTTGGCCTCTTCAAAAATGAGCAACAAAGGGGTGAAACAATACAACACTATGTTGAGAGAGAAATCTATTGCTCTCTAAATTAGGAAAGAGTCAAAGGACCCCAATACACTCATAGAGGAATGGACAACTCTCCTAGATTATAAGGGTACGAGTAGAAAAATTATGAACATTGGAGAAAATGATTATGCCAAAATACACAAACTAGCTATAAGACTCATTCACCATTCCTTTAGGTTTGTACAAGAAAGGTGAACTGAGTTAACTCTTGAGTTACAAAAGAAGGAAGCACACTCATTATATAACTATTTTTCCATGCTCCAAATATCTCACATCTACATATAAATTTCTCAAGACAAAGGACTCACATGGTTACCTCTAACCTTTTATCCACCATTGCTCCTTTATCCAGTGTCACATTGGAAAAGAGAGAAGAATACAAAATTGGAGGTAGAAAATATCAAATGGGAAAGACCTTCTACTTATGGTGGCTACTACTTGAAACAGGGAAAAGGAGTGAATGTGGTTATAAATTTCAAAGAAATTACCTTACAATATAACCTCTAGACCTAAACTGATTGCTTGAGGACAAGAAAATATCTTAGTTGGGAGGAATGATGAGCCAAATTAATGGATAGATTTCTCTTTCTTTAGTTCATACTTTTAGACATTTTTAGCTAATCATTTCATATACATTCCTAAACTTATCTATCTTTTTATGTCCATATAACTTGAATCAAAATTTGATGGATGGAAATATGATTATGATATGTTGGTAATTGGATGATTTAATGTATGAGTGTGTATGGAATGCAGTATGAATCTATGTTTAATTTATGGTTATTAGCAGTGTGTATATGTTGGATGAACTAACTCCTTGCAGCCCAAAAGTTAGAGCAAGCATTCTATAACCTATAGCAACTAGGAAGCGCAACCTACAGCCAAAGGATTTCAGAAAGAGATGCAAGGGAGATTCCAAAACAATAGGAACAAAATAGTTGCAGAAATGGAAGTGATCATTAATGAAGATGGTTGTGAATCACCAAACCATTTAATAAGATAGCTAAAGAAAGGAGACTACTTTGGATAGGAAGCCAACATGACTATTCTTACAATACAAGTCTCTATTATACCATTTAAAATAGAGCTCCAGTCCTAATTGTCTTCTTCCATCTTTTCAATTATAAATTTAGTTATACATAATTTTTCACTCTATTTCACAGGGGAGTGGTAATTTTCATTTAGTTTTCTATTTTGAGTCCTAATTCTAATAAACCTTCCTCGAACCTATATAGTTGGCTCGGTGGTTGAGGAGTAGATATAGCATGTGGATATGTTTAGATATATATAGTTTTCCATTACACAAACAATACTTTGATAGTTTTCCCATTAGTCTTTCATGAATAAGATATCTTTGAAGATTCTTGTTAGATTGTGAAATCTAGTTATATGCAATGAAGAGGTTTCGGTTTATCGGTTCAATTGATTCAAGGAGTTTTGAGTTAATTCTATGGGTGTGATAACTTGAGCAAGGGCCACTCAAGTTTATGCACTTTAATTGTTGTTGTTACATTAGATGCATTATTTTAGTCATCTCAATTAGAGTTAATTCTATGGGTGTGATAACTTGAGCAAGGGCCACTCAAGTTTATGCACTTTAATTGTTGTTGTTACATTAGATGATTTCATTATTTTAGTCATCTCAATTAGATCGCTTATTTCCTATATATGAATGAATCATGAATGAGATCTTGTCTTATACTTCATGTTTTTTTTTGTCTCAATGCATTGTCCTTCAGAGTGATTCAAAGTTAGCACTGCTAAGTTAATTATAGAGTTCAAGTTTTAACAATGAACTAGTCATAGTCTTAAGTTGTAAGTACCTATAGCAATAGTTCCAGATTTAATCATTTTTCTTTATTTTATAGTTTATGCATTATTTCCTTTTTCATATGTGTCAACCACCTATACTAGATGATGTAGATAGTATAGAATCTCTAGATGCACATATAGTGCCAACATCATCAAAATCTTACGTTATCCATGTTTGATAATTAAATGGATTCTTTACAAGGGTTTAGTAGACTATTCAGTTAGGAACCACCTATGAATTGTATGTCTAACATCAAGTCTATTGAACATTAGTCGGGACTTACAAGAGAGAGGTAAGCTAGGAGAGGTAGAGAGAGGGGTTAGGTAGAGAGAGGGATAGGTAGGGTGGGATGGATAGATGGGGAGAGAGAGAGGGAAAGAGGGAGGGATGGAGGGAGAGGGGATATAGAGAGAAGAAGAGAGGGATGGAGGTAGGGAGGGGAGATAGAGATAAGTAGAAGGGAAGGGGAGAGAAGTAGAGAGGGATGGAGGGAGGGAGAAGTAGCAAGGTAAGGTGGGAGAGAGAGAGAAGAAAGGAGAGAGATAGGGAGAGGTAGGTAGAGAGAGGTAAGGTGGAAGGAAAAAAGGAGAGGTAGGTAGAGAGAGATTGAGAGAGAGGCAGGGTGGGACAGGTAGAGGGATGGAGAGAGAGAGAGAGGGAAGTAGTGAGATAGGTAGAGGTAAGGTGAGAGGGATAGTGGGAGGGAGGGAGAGAGGGAAGGAGGGAGATATGGAGAGGTAGGTAGAGAGAGGAAAGGTGCAAGGAATAGAGAGAGTAGAGAGAGGTATGGTGGGAGAGGTAGAGAGAGAGTTAGGGTGGGAGAGGTATAGATAAGGTAGTGTGTGTTTGAGAGAGAGAGAGGTAGGGTGGGAGAGGTAGAGGGGGGAGAGAGAGGGAAGGAGGGAGATAGGGAGAGGTAGGGTGGTAGGGATAGAGGGGGGAGAAAGAGGGAAGGAGGGAGATAGGGAGAAGTGGGTAGAGAGAGGTAGTGTGTGTGTGAGAGAGAGAAGGATGGAGGTAGGGAGGGAGAGTTAGAGAGAGGGGTAGGTAGAGAGAGGTAGAGGTAGGGTGGGAGGGATAGAGGGACAAAGAGAGAGAGAGAGGGAGGGAGGGGGGGATGTAGTGAGTGATAAATGGAGGGGTAGGTGGAGAGAGAGGTAGGGTTGGAGGGATGGAGAGAGAGGGGATATAAAGGGTAGAGAGGGATGTAGGTAGGGAGGGGAGATAGTGAGAAGTAGAGGGGGAAGGGGAGAGGATAGAGAGATGGAAGAAGGAGGTACAAAGGGAGGGAGAGGAAGGTTAGGAGGGATGATAGGAGAGGAGAGGTAGAGATAAGTATAGAGGGATGGGGGGAGGGAGAGGTAGTGAGGTAGGGTGGGAAGGAGAGAGAGAGAGAGTGTGTGTGTGTGTGTGTGTGTGAGAGAGAGAGAGAGATAGAGAGAGAGAGAGATGAAAGTAGGGAAATAGGGAGAGGTAGGTAGAAAGAGAGGTAGGTGGGAGGGATTGAGGGAAAGTAGGTAGAGAGGGAGAGAGTGAGTGAAGATAGAGAGAAGTAGAGAAGGGAGGTGAGGGAGAGAGAGGGATAATTTTGGAGGGATAGAGGGAGAGGTACCCAAAGAAATTGAGGGGAGATATAGAGAATTAGAGGGGGAAGGGGAGAGAGAAGTAGAGAGAGGGGGAAGGAGGGACAAAGTTTTGGATACCAAAAAATTATGCCTTTTTCCTTGCTTGATTAAGGGATAATTAATGATAAATTGGAATTAATGATGCCTTGATTTAGTGTTTTGAGGTGTTTTACACATCTACGTTAGGTCTTGGGCCCTTGCAAACTGAATATAATGCATTTATCGATGTCTTGTAAAGGTGTTGTAAATTACTTTCACACTTTTCTAGACTTTTATTAAGCATTTAAGTCTAATGGACTTATTCTTCCCTTAATTCAATATTGTAAAATGTATTTAATGACATTCTCACATTAATCTAGAAGGCTTGTAAATTAAAACAAGTTTTTATCTAGTGTTGTAATGTGTTTTACACATTCACATTGGATTTTGTGTCTTTCTAGGTTGTGGACCTCATTTTAATGTTGTAAAGTGTATTTAATCACACTTTCACATTGAACTTTGTGTCCCTATCCCTAATTACCCTTTACATCATCATTAATATGCCCCTATGACCCCATATTATGCATCTCAAGGCTTAATTTGATCAAAGACCTGACTAAATCATCATATAAACCTGATTTCTTCACTCCTCGACAATCCAGCTGGCAAAAGAGCCCCTATGGGACCCATTCACCACTTTGGGTGAATGAGTCCCATCCAGGTGGGACTAAGTCACCCAGCTTGGCGAATTAGTCCCATTTGGGCTATTTTCAAGGTTTGAGCAAGAAAAATTGGGTTTTAAGTTTAATTTTCCTCCATGTTGGCCTTGGGGATCAAATTAACGGGAATTTTAGGTGGATTGCCTATATAAACTGTACCATAGAAAAAAGGAACTTGCTTGATTTGGGGAATAATTGATGATAAATTGGACTTAATAAGGCATTTATTTGGTGTTGTGAGGTGTTTTTAAGGCCTTTATTTGGTGTTGTGAGGTGTTTTTCACATCCACACTAGGTCTTGGACCCTTTCAAATGCATTTAATGATGTCTTGTAAAGGTGTTGTAAAGGACTTTCACACTTTTCTATACTTAATGAACCCATTTTCCCCACATTCAACATTATAAAATTTATTTAAATACATCCTCACATTAATCTATAAGGCTTGTAAAATAAACTTAACTTTAACCTAGTGTTGTAATGTGCTTTACACATTCACATTGGTTCTTGTGCCTTTCTAAGTTGTGTGGACCTCATTTTAGTGTTGTAAAGTGTATTTAATCACACTTTCACATTGAATTATGTGTCCCGAGCCCTAATTAACCTTCACATCATCACTAATAGGCCCCTATTACCCCATATTGTGCAACCTGAGACAATATTTGATGAAATACCTGACAAATTCACCATATAAACCTTATTTCCTTATTTACAAGCAATCTAGCTTGCAAATGGGCCCCACTGGGACTAATTCGCCACCTATGGTGAATGAGTCCCTGCCATGTGGGACTGATTTACCCAAGGTGGTGAATGAGTCCCATTTGGGTCAATTTTGACTTTTGAGTGAGAAATTTTGGAATTTAAGTTTTATTTTTCTTTATGTCAGCCTTGGGGATCCAATTTATGGGAAAATAAGGTGTATTTCCTATAAAATCATGTCTCCAAGCCCTAATTCATGATCTATTAACTCATTTTCATAGTTCGTTCATCATCCATCTTCTCTTTCAAGTCAAGCAAGTTATGGTTTCATCATTGTAAGTCATCAAGATTGCTTCCTAAGACATTCAAGGGAAGATTCTTCATGTTTTTTTGTATAAATTCAAGATCAAACATCATGGAAAGGTATTTAATTCATTTTTTCATGCTTTATTACCTCCTTTCATCATTTTGGTTTAATTACCTATAAAGGGGTTTGATTAAGGAAAACTCCCATGCCCTAACATCCAACATTTCTCTTTCTCTTCTTGTGTGTTTGTAGATTTAAGAATCTTAGAGGCTTATAAATCATTGAATATTGCATTGCAAAGTTTTCCAAGTCATCTTTTCATTGGATAAGTCAAAATACCCTTAAAAAGTCATTTTCAGGCCCAAATATGACAGTTTCAGAACTAGACACCTATAGAAGCGGAAAGTGCAGACTGAAAAATCTTGATTCTGCCTTTGAATATTCAGAAATTCAAAAGTGAACTCATTCTCCATGGGTGGTGAATGAGTTCAACTTATAGGCCCATTTCTGGTTTTCTGCATTTTCAGACATCCATTTGTCTGAAATGGGCTTTAGAACAATTTTATAAAACTGGGACTAATTCACCCAGAATGGCGAATGAGTCCCACCAGGCCTAAAGTTAGCATCAATAGCATTTCAGAAGTCATTTCCAATCTCCATCCATATTTCAGGTGCACACTTTCAGTTTCATCCTTTATTGTTCAGTCTTGTTCACATTTCTAGTCCATTTCTGCATAACACAATGTGTTTTCAAACAAGTTGTATTCTTTAGTTTTCATTCAATAATCAATAGCTTTCATTAGTTTCCTACATTTCAATCATTTCATTTAGTCATTATTTCCATCATGCATTCCTTTATTTGAGTGAACCACCTAGATTTTGGGTGTGGGATCTATCTCTTTCCATTAGGTGAAAGACCCTAACTAAGTAAAAGAAAGTCATAGCATTCCTAATCTTAAAATTTTTGATTCATAAAAAATATTTTAAACCCTAATTCATAATTCCTTCATCATTCATTATCCATCTCAAGTCAAGCAAGCTAGGGTTTTAGCATCTTAAGTCATCAAGATAGCTTTCTAAGGCATTCAAGGGCATATTCTTCATCCATTGTTGTAGAAATTCAAGATCTATCATCATGGAAAGTTTCTAATTCATTCATTTCATGTTCATGCTTCCTCTTATTTCTTCATTTGGTTTAATTACCTAAAAGGAGTTTGACCAAGGTAAACCCCTATTCCTTAACATTCAACATTTCTCTTCCTTTCTTTGTGTGTTTGCAGATCTAGGTACCTTAAAAAGATTGAAGATAATTGAAGAATAGGTTACAAAATTTGTTGAAGACATATCCTTGTTGGCTAGGTAAAAATATCCACAAAAAGTCACTTACAGTGCTGGAAATCAAGGTTTCAGATCTAGGTACCTGGAGGAACAAAAAGTGTAACCGAGAGCTTCTATTTCCACTTTTGGATTTTTAGAAAAGCCAAAGTGGACTCATAGCCATTAGTGGTGTATGAGTCCCACTGTACATGTTTTTCAAATATTTTTGTATATTCAGATACCCATTTGGCTGAAACAGGCTCTGATGTAGTTTTCTAGATCTGGGACTAAGTCACCTAGAATGGCATATGAGTCCTAGTAGGTCAATATTTCAGGATCAACATCATTTCTAGTCTTCAACACATTTCCAAGTTCACACTTTCTATTTTATAGCTTTTTGTTTCATTTTATTTACATTTCTAAGTCATTTTCTAGGTCCTTTTGCATATCGCATTGTGTTTTCAAACACTTTGTATTTTCTTAGTTTCACATTAATAATCAATCTTCTTTATCAATTTCCAACCTTAGGAACAATCCCCTTTGATAGATTTTAATCTCTTGCATTGGAATCTCAAGGATTTTTTCTTGAGTGTGAACTTTGTGAAATTGGACTCCTCTTCCTTCATTCCCCATTTGGTGTGAGTAAGGGAAGTTGTGCATTCCATTTCCATAGTCCACATTTTGGTGAACCCAACCTTAGAACATCACATTTTCTGATTTTGGAGTCCATCATCATCCTAGAATTAGCTTGCATTGCATTTTGCATTCTTGGGTTTAAATTTTTTTTTCCATTAGTGAAAGTGCATATAGTTTGCATCTTTGCATCTCACATCATTGAAAATTATATCAAATCTTCATTTTTATTTAGTCTTCAGGTCATACAACATTAAAATCATCAAAACCAATTGAAATTTTTTGAATTTTTTGAAAAAAACCCTTACTGGGACTCATTTGCCATTCTGGGCGACTTAGTCCCAATCTAGATTTTAAACTATCTATTACAACGTCAAAAACCTCATTTATGTGCTTCCTAAGTCCCCTGGTAACATATACTATAAGTTTGGAAAGTTTTGGGAACATTTTTTTTATGCATTTAGGTCAAAAACATCAATTTAGGGTAGTCATTTTTTGAAATCATTTCAATTACAAATATCATTCAATCTAAAATGCTCACATTTATGAAATTTTTCATAACATGGATAAAATTACTTTTCACTTTTGCATACACAATGTTTCTATTCATAAAAATTTTCATAAGTTTGATAAAATTTCTTTTCATTTTTGTATATACATTGTTTGCATTCTTAAAGCTTTGCATATATTGGATAAAAATGTTTTGCATCTTTGCATACACATTGTTTACATTGTTGAAACATTGCATGAAATGGTTACAAGTTCTTTTCATTTTTGTTCAAGCAATTTTAGTGTCTTACATATCTCGGCATGCTAAAAAAAAGTTTATATCCCCTCCCTATGAGAGTGTTTTAGTGAAAGAGTTGTACATTCCTAATGATCATATTAGTTCTTCTCCAAATATCTCCTATTGGAGAAGAAGATATTTTGGTATTTGAAGAACCAATTAATGAGAGTTTTGAGAATCCTAGTTTTTTCTCTCCTCTTACCTCTCTTAGTGGACAATACATTAATGAACAAGACAACATCACCATAGATATTCATGACAATAAAAAATTTATTTCTCCTAGTATCTCTCATAGTTGTAAAGAAGATACTTTAATGTTAGAAAACACAATCAATAAAGGTCATAAGAATCTTAGTTGTCCCCCTTCACCTAGAGAAATCCTTATTAATCAAGACAATTCAACCATTTATCATTCCCCTACTTGCAATGAAGTCATTTTAGAAGAACCAACCTTTGATTGTCAAGAACATTTGGTTTGTAGTCCTCCTAAAAACTCTCCTCCTAGGGAGGATATCATGTTGCCAAACAAGGATAACATTGAAAATAATGATATTATGCCCTTAGAAGAAGATAAAGATGCAACATTAGACTCTCACTTGCTAAGGGATGTTAATATTATTCAACCTCAACTCATCCTTTACCCACCATCACACAAACCTCCAACTCAAAACAAAACCGAATTAATCCTCTACCCATCTAAGAATAATGTGTCGCAACAATCGAGTTATAATATTTTTGCTCATACATACAACACTAGAAATAATCTACAACTGCAACAACCAACCCTGACACCCTTACCTTTGCCTAATCCCATATTTCCTAGTGCTCCTCATTTTCCTGCACAAGGTGGAAAGGAGTATGATCTTGTTGAACAACTCAACACTCCCACTAAGATATCATTATGGGACCTTATTCAAGCCTCCCCTCATTATCAAAACATGATTCCAAGTGCTTTACAACAAGTTCCTATCCCTTCTAATGTACAACTGAATAATATAGCAGCCCTCATTCAAGGAGTAAATGTTGACATTGTTTTTCACCATAGTGCGCTCCCTCCTTTGGAAGTATAAAAACAAAATGAAGCTTTCATAATAATATCTCAATATAAAAGAATAGGGATAAAGTGAACTCTTGTTGACAATGGTTCTACTCTTAATGTGTGTAGTGTAAACCTTCTAGACAAGCTTAGAGTGGATAAATCAATCATTTGATCCAATTCTTTATCTATCAAGGGATTTGACAATATAGGAAAACAACCGCTTGGTGTGATTACTTTCCCTATTATAGTTGGAAAGGTCACATTGGAAACACTGATCCATGTTATGCCTAACAATATTTCATATAACCTCCTTTTAGGTAGACCATGGATTCATGCAATGAATTGGGTGCCTTCTACTCTTCATCATGTAATGGATTATGTCTACAACAACAAAGTGCACACACTCGAAGCTAACCCTAACCCCGAAAATTGTTTAAACATTGAGAAAAGAAAGGAAAATTCCTTGAAAACATTAACACCAACTACACAAGTGAAACCCATCCAACACAAATCCACAAAACAACATATTGAACAAGTCACAAAGCTATTAGAAGATGATCGGGGTTCCTTAGATTTCACACCAACATTCATGGGAGAATACAAGATCACAACAAAAGACTCTGCAAAGGGAAAGGAATAAGCAATAATGTTCTGTAATGAAGGAGAGTGGTGTGGGTGGGAGTGGTGGTTTTTTGAAATCCTCAGAGGCTAAGGATGGTGAGGCAAATGACCCAGATGTTGAGGATGGCATTGTGGAAGACCCAGTTGCAGAGGTTCATCTCAGGCAGGAATATTTTTTGGTTCCTATTGTCCTACTCTGGTGGGACTTGTTTTTGATTGGTGTCAATTGTTCTTTACTTCCTGGGGCTGTTGTGGTGATCCTCTTGTGATCTCCTATCTTTGTGGTGTTGCATCCATTTTTTTCCATGGTGTTAGTCTTGCTCTTTGTTTGGAGGGGTTTATGTGTCTGTGGGGGGAATTTTGTTTATGTTCTCTCTTGGTTGTATGGGGCATTTTTTTTCTGCCAAGCGTGCTCTATTTGGACTTCTATCCCATTGTTGGCTCGTTGGGTCTTCTGGTCCCATCTTCTTTCTTCTATGGGTACTCTACTTTGTGTTTGTTGGGATATATGTTGTTTCGTGGCTCTTTATCCTAGTTTGGTGTGGTTCTTGACCTTTGGATTCCTGGTTGTCTATTTTGGGTACTTCTCTTTCGAGGCTTTTCTTGGTCTACTTTGGTAGTTGGTGTATTTTGAGGGCTTGGATTTTGTTTCTTTTCTCCTAGGGTTTTGTCTCATCTTTTGGGATGGGTTGTCTTTGTGCCATCATTTTGTGGGTGTTCTTATGAATCTTTTGGAGCTAATGGTTGTGTTTATATCCCCTATTTTTGGTGCGGTGTTTTTGAATGGGCTAAGTGTCATTCTTATTTTGATGCACCAATTGTTTTCTTTGGTTAGGGTTTCTTTTGGCTTTCCCTCTTCAGAAGGGTTCTCTTCTCACATTCTTATAGAGATGGTGATGGAGCTGGATGTATTGGATTTGAGGTCACTGTTGAAGTTTTTCTTTGCTACGGTGTGTGCTTTGGGTTCTTTTGTGCTAGTGATTTATTGGATGAAGGATCCTACTATTGTGGACTCTATTTAGATCAGTTGTGGAATTTTTCTCTTAGCTGGGTGGTCCTCACATTTTAATCCTAGACCCCAAATGGTTTTATTCCTAGTGTAGGGTTTTCTAAAGGATGTTATGGTCGCTTGTTTGGATACTATGTTGGCTTTCCCTTCAGGTCCAATGGAGGTGGACCTCCCTCAATTGTTGTTTTTATTGAGGTGGGTGGTTCTCCTATAGAGGTGGGGGTTGAGGGTGTTGGTGATTTCTAGCTATGGTGGTTTCGCTGATCGTATCATCCTCTCAAATAGAGGGGAGCTCACTCCTTTTGAGGTAGATTTGGAGTTGGTCTCTAGTTACCAAGCGTATTTGTGTTATAGGGAAGCTGATTTCTTGTAGTTTTCTACTGAGGAGCATAAAGCCCCTATTGAGGTGGGGTGTTTTGTCTCAATGGTTTATTCTTGTCATTCTCTTTATGGCTGATGTTGTTTAGGTTGTTGTTGGTCTATGTATTTTACTTTAAGTAGCTCTCTCTTCAGTTGGATTTTAGGTCCCTATAAAACTTGGTACTGGGTTCTGGATTTAGCTTGTTTTTTTACCTCTAATAAAAAAAAAGTAGTAATTTCAACACAAAATTTGGAAGACCCTTCAAAAGCATCCACCTCAACCACTAAACAAGAAGAAGCAAATTATACAACAAACTTTTATGACACTGATTATCAATAACCACCGAATCTAAAAGAAATGATAAAACTTTATGGAAGAGGTTATGAGATTATGAAACAGCTTGGTTATAGTGGCAAAGGATGTGGTACTAGAGAACAAGGTATTTGTGTCCCTATAGAGCCTCACATACAAGAAAATACTAGTGGTCTTGGTTATTTTCCCTCAAAAGAAACAACCAAGCATTCACTCAATATCAACACTGTTACAAAACATCCTTCTAAGCCAACTTTAACATTAGTGCATCCTGAGTTGATAGAAACTAGTGTTCTTGATTGTCATCCTTTGAAAGAAATGAAACAAACAAAGACGTCTTCACTTAATGTCAATGTCATCATGAAAAACACTAATAATTTTCATTCGTTAGAATTTACACCCTCCTATAAAGGATAGAACAAAATATCGCAATCTAAAGAGTCTTGCGTAGGTATGACATCTTGTACTAAGCAAAATATATCTTTGTTGCATAATAAAGGAACATCTTCTATTGATCAAGAGAGTATCTTGGTGAAACTAATCCAAGATCACTTGATAGCCCTTCCTCCAAGAACATGAAAGAAATTTTATTACAAGACTTCATTTTGTGCATATCATAGAGTTCATGGTCATTCTACTAATGAATGTAAGGGTTTGAGTAATAAAATCCAACATCTTAAGGAGTTTGGTACTCTACCTTATGTGGGGGCACCTAATTCCTCTAATTGATACTAATTTTCACTCTACCATGCATCTTATCAATCATTTTGGCTCACCCTTGTCCTACAAAAAGTGGGGGCAATGGGTTAGTTAGCCTTGTCCTCGTATGTCACTTGTCGTTGTCTCTTTTTACTAGACATTAACCTTTCATGTATATATAAGAACAAGCTTGGGATGTGGACGACATGTCTTAAGTGGACTTGCATGTGACATACTTATTCACATGTAGCTCAATTTGGAAACATATGACTTGGTATAGGGCTTTCTAAGATTGGCTCTCATGTCTTCTTTCATGTATCATTGGCTACTTTAAAGCAATTTCTCACAGTGATGGTGTAGCAACTGCTTTAAAGTGGGGGCATACATAGACGACATCTTTTGGAAAAATATTTCATGGTGTGATTTTTATTTTTTCTTGTGATGTGTCCTCTTCTTGGTGGTGTCATTGGGTTTGTTGTCATCCAAGAGTGTACGATCTTCTGACATGGCATGATGCAATGAGGCATCCCATGGGAAACGATTTGACACCTTGACTTGTCCTCTCTTGGAGACATTAGGCACAATGTTCCCTAAGAAGAAGACCTTACATGAACAAAGAAAAGTCCCCTTTAACAAAATTTTTACATGACATTCAAAAGCATTTTCATTGTGGCACCTTATTAAAGTTATCAGGAGGTATAACTTTGGTATGGTTGAGCGGGAAGCCCATTCTAAGGCATGAATTTCCCCATAGCCACCTGCATGTGTGTGAGTGCATACCATCCATGAGTCTATGTTTCTCACCTTTCAGGACTTCTCACCCAGCGGAAAACCAAGAGTTTTGTCGCCTCAAATTGAGTATGCATTTTCGGACAAACAACCTAGATCTAATTCACAATGTATTGGAAAAATGGTCAAAGCTTGATCCACCTTTTTATTTCTACTCATTTGTACTTCTCTTCCTTCTAATTATTGTCATTGCATGATCGTGTATCTTTTTTTGTTGCATAGCATTCACCTTGTGTGTGTCATTTTGTGCTTATGTTGGTTTGAATTAGGATCTTAGATCCTGGGGGCTTGGTTACCTCCTTCATCTTTGTCATCCTAGACCATCCACATTAGTACAATTGGACTCCTCTTGAATTTCTACTTTAGTGTGAGTTTGAAGCAAGTTCATCCTCTTACTAAAGTGGGGGCTAAATGTGGACACCAAAAAAATATTCCTTTTTCCTTTCTTGATTCAGGGAGAATTAATGATAAATTTGACTTGATGATGCCTTTATTTAGTGTTGTGAGGTGTTTTACACATCCACATTAGGTCTTGGGACCTTGCAAACTGAATAAAATGCATTTATCGATGTCTTGTAAAGTGTTGTAAATGACTTTCACACTTTTCTAGACTTTTATTAAGTATTTAAGTCTAATGGACATATTTTTCCCTTACTTCAATATTGTAAAATGTATTTAATGGCATTCTCACATTAATCTAGAAGGCTTGTAAATTAAAACTAGTTTTAATCTAGTGTTGTAATGTGTTTTACACATTCACATTAGATGTGCCTTTATAGGCTATGTGGACCTAATTTTAATGTTGTATTTAATCACATTTTCACATTGATAGGCCCCTTACATCATCATTAATAGGCCCCTATGACCCCATATTGTGCATCTTGAGGCTTAATTTGATCAAAGACCCGACTAAATTATCATATAAACCTGATTTCTTCACTCCCCAACAATCCAGTTGGTGAAAGAGTACCTATGGGACCCATTTTCCACTTTGGGTGAATGAGTCCCATCCAAGTGGGACCAAGTCACCCAGCTTGGCGAATTAGTCCCATTTGGGTTATTTTTGAGGTTTGAGTGGGAAAAATTGGGTTTTAAGTTTAATTTTCCTCCATGTCAGCCTTGGGGATCAAATTAATGGGAATTTTAGGTGGATTTCCTATATAAACAATCTTTTAAACCCTAATTCATAATTCATTCATCATTCATTATCCATCTAAAGTCAAGCAAGCTAGGGTTTTAACATCTTAAGTCATCAAGATAGCTTTCTAAGGCATTCAAGGGCAAATTCTTCATCCATTGTTGCAGAAATTCAAGATCTATCATCATGGAAAGTTTCTAATTCCTTCATTTCATGTTCATGCTTCCTCGAATTTCTTCATTTGGCTTAATTACCTAAAAGGGGTTTGACCAAGGCAAACCCCTATTCCTTAGCATTCAACATTTATCTTTCTTTCTTTGTGTGTTTGCAAATCTAGGTACCTTGAAAGCTTAGAGATCATTGAAGAATATGTTGCAAACTTTTTGAATACATATCCTTGTTGGCTAGGTCAAAATATCCATAAAAAGTCACTTATAGTGCTGGAAATAAGGGTTTCAGATCTGGATACTTGGAGGAATAGAAAGTGTAGACCAAGAGCTTCCATTTCCACTTTCATATTTTTAGAAAAGATAAAGTGGACTCATATCCATTAGTGGTGTATGAGTCCCACTGTACATGTTTTTCAGAGATTTATGTAGATTCGGATACCCATTTGGCTGAAATGGGCTCTGGTGCAGTTTTCTAGATTTGGGACTAAGTTGCCTAGAATGGCGTATGAGTCCCAGCAGGTCAAGATTTTAGGATCAAAAATATTTCTAGTCTTCAACACATTTCCAAGTGCACACTTTCTATTTTATAGCTTTCTGTTTCATTTTATTTGCATTTCTAAGTCATTTTCTAGGTCTTTTTGCATATCACAACGTGTTTTCAAACACTTTGTATTTTCTTAGTTTCACATTAATAATCAATCTTCTTTATCAATTTCCAGCCTTAGTAACAATCCTCTTTGACATATTTCAATCTCTCTTGGATTGGAATCTCAAGGATTTGTTCTTGAGTGTGAACTTTGTGAAATCAGACTCCTCTTCCTCCATTCCACGTTTGGTGTGAGTAAGGGAAGTAGTGCATTCCATTTCCATATTCCATAAAAGGGAAGGAGATGTAGGTTAGAAAAAATATTGGGAGAGGAGAGATATAGAGAAGTAGAGAGGGATGGAGAGAGAGAGAGAGGTAAATTGGGAGATAGAGAGAAGTAGATGGGAAAGGGGAGAGAGAGGGGAGAGGAGAGACAAAGGGAGGGAGAGGTAGGTTAGGAAGGATGGTAGGAGAGGACACATAGAGAGAAGTAGAGAGGGATGGGGGGGATGGAGAGGTAGAGAGGTAGGGTGGGAGGGATAGAGGGAGAGAGAGAGAGAGGGGGGTGGAGGGAGGTAGGGAGAGCCAGGTAGAGAGAGTAAGGTGGAAGAAATAAAAGGAGAGGCAATGAGAGAGAGTGAGGGGAGATAAAAAAAAATAGAGAGAAGGGGAGATAGAGGTAGAGAGAGGGGGGAAGGTGGGAGGGAGGGAGGGAGAGGCAAGTGGAGAGGTAGGGTGGAAGGGGAGATAGAGATAGAGACATAGTAGGTAGAGAGGGAGAGGGTGAGTGGAGGTAGAGAAGTAGAGAGGGAAGGTAAAAGAGATGTATATATTTGTCTCATCTTCTTGTAGTTTTATTATAATAATATGGAAAATTGTATAAATATATATAAATATTTTTATTAATATTAATATTATAACATGCTAAATTTTAATATGTAGTGAACCAAAAAAAAATCATTCTTAAGTAAAAGAAACAGATATTCATTTCTTAAAGTTAAAAATGGATATTCATTTCTATCGAATATCAAACCTAAAAATTCAACGACCCCAATGTGCTTAGAAAATGGATATGCATTTCTATCGAATATCAAACCTAAAAATTCAACGACCCAATGTGTTTAGAAGGGTTCCAATGGGTTTTTGAACTTCACCCTTCATGTTGATGACTTTTTTTAATTCAAATTTGGTGAAATGAAAAATGCTTATTTAGTAAATTTCTAGCATTCTACCAATAGAAGATATGATTTATTTTGAATTTACTACATAATTATTATTGATTTTCTACATGCACTATGTGTTAAGTCTTGATTGATATATAGGTTGGTTGAAAAACATATATAACTTTTAAACAATTACATATTTTTTCAATCTGAAAGATGTGTCATACTCTATGATTCAAAAACTATAGATTAAAAAAATCATAAATTTTTTACCAAATTAGGGTGGCCAAACAAATGGTTTTTAATATTTTGAAAATTCTTACTAAAAAATCCATAACTAATTATTTAATTGCAATATATATATATATATATATATATGCATCACATCTAGGCATGTGTCCTCTTCTTATTGTGAAATATTAGAATTTTTTTTCTTTTTCCTCATACTTAGGGTGGTTGGACAAACACTGTTTTTTCAAAATTCAAAGTACTACAACATTGAAATTTCAAATTTTCACCAATTAAAATTACTTTTTTCCAAACCTGGTAGCCTACAAGCTAAATCCAATTTGCTACAAATTCTATTCCTACATATTTTCCAAATTATGTTAATAACTTATTCAAATTCTTATGTGAAGTTTCTTAAGTTTGTTTTTATGTATTTTCATTTCCACTTAAGGGCCCTATTTGGCCTATCATGATCCTACACTGACCCGTTGGAAATAGTTGATTGAAAGTGGGGTTATATTTTATTTATTTTATTTCCCTCTATATATCTTATATCTCTTCCCTCTCTCCATACCTCTCTACCCACTCCTCCCTCCCCCCACCTCTCTATCTATCTATCGATCGATTTATAAATATTCTCTTGTTCTTTATTTTCCCTATCTCTCTTTGTTCTCTCTCTCTCTCTATAATAACGACCATTACCATCCTTAGATAAAATCCATTAGCAAATCTCCAAGTCTTCTCTTCTTATCTACACCTTTTTCTCCTCCACTTAGATCTTCCTTGAAGATGAACCGTTGTTGGATATGCAATACTCCTAACTTTGCCACATTGTCGATTCTAATTATTTTCTCTAACATATTCATTATAACACATTAACTACAAGCTATATATTTTCTCTTGTTTATGCTAAGTTGAGATGATTTTAACTAGGTCAACTTACTTGAAATTATGTTTTAGAATGGATTTATATCATGGTTAAGTGGAAGTTATGTACTTTTCTTTCCAATTTGAGATGTCGTGATCAAATGAATATTTGTTCTATAGATCTATACTAAAATATGAGGATGTGATTTCATATGTACAACATATTGTATTGTTTTCTATTTAATTTAGACTTGGAGTGCACTTCAAAATGTGACAATACTATCATGATTGCATGGACTCCCATATGAAATCGAAAACCAACTAGCATAAATAGTTGTGTCATATCACATAACTTTTTAGTAGATCTGATGGTGGCCATCATTTCTATTGTCCTGCATCATTCTACGAAAATGTTAATTGTTGACGCCCAAAGTTGGCTCGCTCCCTCTCATAAAGGAAATTCCTTCAGTATAATAAAAAGCATCCTTTATCTATTACAGATATGGCATATTTATAAATAAATATGAATGGACATTAGCTGCAAAATTATTAATTTAGAAAATTATCTTTCTTATTACAAACCCATACTTAAAGTGCAACAACCTTAATAATGGAATATTAGTATATGCACTTAACATTGCATTATAAATATGAATGATCATTAGATACAAAATTATTAATTTAGAAATTTATCCTACTTATTACAATCCCATATTTGAAGTGCAACAACCTTAATAAATTGGATACTAGTATATGCACTTAACATTGCATTACTACAATAATATTCTATATAGTTGAAAGATATCATTTAGATGAAACTATTCTTTGTTTAATATATTCACTTGGTTGATAAATCATATATGAAACTATTTGACTGAAATAATCTCTCTATGTATAAATTATCTTCTTGTTCTATTTGTATTTTGGAGATGTTTTAAATTTTTTATTATATTAAGTGTATTTAAGTAATAGTTCAGTAGTTACAAAGCTATGATAATTTTCATTAGAAGATTGTTTTGAAATAAAATAAAAGAATATAAAAAAAAACCATTAGAATATATTTATATATGATTACCAAAATATGTAAATGTGAATTTGGATTAAGCTTTTTTGTCATTGTGGTATAACTCAAAATCTAAGCTAACATAAATTATCTTATAGTCATTAACTAGCATCAATATATTTTCTTCAAATTATTCATATTATTTTAGTTTTATTTTTATTTTTATTCAAAGATAAAATAATATTTTTTTCATATACCTTTTTTCATAGTTGTAATGAAAATAATTGCACTAGGTTAAAAATTAAATACAAGTACATAATTAACCTAAAATTATTAAAACTCAAATAGATAATTGTAATAATAATTACAATAAATAAGCCACCACTTGTAGCGAAGTTGGTTGAGGCTTGGGGTTCGCATCCCTTGAGGTCACAGATTTGACTCCACTTCGTAGTGGGAAAAGGAAAGGGTCAATAATATTGTGATAATTCTTACTTTGCAGACTCAGGGTATAGGAATGGACTTTGCCCCTAAAATCCTTTAGGTTAGATAAATTTTAAATGATGAATGAATGATGGCACCGAAAAGAGCACCTGCTCGGAGCAACGGTCAGAATTTGAATAATGGTGAACATTGTTAGAATCTTGAAGGGTTTCAGGGATTCCGTAGAGGCCTGCAAGCTACGACTAGGAAAAATGATGCCACATCACGAACCACCATCGGGCATAGGCCCCTTTTCCATTCACTCATAAAAATACCAGAAAGGACTCCTACTTGGAATAGTGGGAAATTTTTCAAAACCAATTATTGGAGTCAAATATATTGAGGTGCTCAAGACTTTCATAGAGGCCCACATAAGACAATTGGGCAGAATATTATCACATTGGAGCCCATCATAGGCCTTTTTATCGATTCTAAAATGTAATCTTGCCAAATCAGTCTAAAAATTGTAACGGTCAAGTCTTAGAAAGATGACTCCGCTATTAGACCTCTTGAGGACCTCAAAGTTCTTGAGGACCACAACCTCAAGGCTATCAGAAGACCACCAAACCAGAGGCTTTCTTGCGACATAGAATGGTTTTCCACCCTTGGAAAAATCTTAGCTGGGAAAATTAAGAGGTGTTTGATATTTTTGAAACTGAAGAAGATCAAATAGAGAATCCATTGTAGTTTTCTTCTAAAAGGTCTTTGTGGACAAATATTGTTTCTGGGTTGAAAACCCCATTGTCTCATCCAAATTCAATCCATGTCAAGTTTTCCCTACCAAACTAATTTTTTTCTATAGATGGGGTGCCCTTCAATCCAAATCCCTCATCACACTACACCTCTAAAAATATAGATCTGGAAGGTGGAGCTATATCCTCATAGTAGAGGCAAGATACCAAATCTAGCTTCAAAAAGGTTTGGAAGAGGAAGGAGGAGCTCAGTAAATCACAGGAAGCTGAGCAAAGGGAGTCTATTCCTATTAAACAAAATTTGCAATGACAACATTCATCATCACATGAGGCCACAGAGAAGGTAGTTCTCTCCCTAACCCTCTCAGAAGATTACCTTGACATGCAAGTTCAGGATCTTCATCAAATGACTTTAATAAGTTTGAAACATAGCCCTGATTTAAACTCTTTGAAAGAATGGATATTTGAGCTATGGGAGGGTGCTAACTATGTTTTTTACATATAGATAAGGGCTTTGGTTTCTTTGTTGTCCTCTTCTCTAAAAAATCACATAGACGCAATATTTTTAAAGTTGAATCTTGGTTTTTGAAGGTGTGGATTTATACATGCAATCTTGGGTCCCGAATCTTAATCTTGCATTAACATCTATAAAATATTTTCCCTTCTGGATCCAAGTGCATTCTCTACCCTTAGAATATAGGAAACTTGAAATCATTAAGATATTTTCTAACCAAATGGGGATTTTTTTGAGGCATGATAAGAGCTTCTTTAAAATCCTAGTTACCCAGTTAGGGTTTGTGTTTTACTTGACATTGTTAAAGACTTCCGAAAAGATCTACATATCAAATCCAAATATGGGGTATGGAAACAGATTATCTTCATTGAAACTGAAGAAAACAACTATGCGATATGTCATAGGTTGGACCACATAGAAAAGGACTACAAGGAGGAGTGTTCACATTTTAAATAGCTTAAACAAATGGGGGTAACAAAGGATATAATTATTAAGGCCCCCTCTACTATAGCGGCTATGGGAGAAGCAAACAAATCTATTGGGATATGCACCCCCCTCCCTTCAAAGTGAACATAAATGAAGCAAATGGTGGTGCTAAAGGTTGCATTGCATGGATTAAAAAATTAAAGGCAGTAATTGCCCCGAGGATCACATTGACAAAAGGAGGAGTCATTCTCATTTCTACCTGTGCATCCATGAATGTTCCAAGAATCAATGTGAATCTTCCCTTTTTGAATCTCTCAATAGACCTCACTCTGGTTAGAGAACTTAACCTAGCACTAAAACCAATTCGCATGGTCAATAAACCATCCCTCAACTTGCTCCATATGAGGATATTGTAAAGTCACTTATGTTTGACAAGGACACAAGAGGCATGGCAATTGAGCAAGCAGAGGATATGGAGGAAACACATGAATTTATATATGCCACCTCCCAACCAGATGTTGAATTTATGTATACACCCCTACAACGAGATTGCTTGGAGTTCACATAAGATAGGAAATTATATATTCTAAACTTTGCTAGTTTATTTCAAGTATGGAAATTGGAATAATTGACAGTAAATATTCTATCAGTAGGATCAAAGATCATTGAAAAAATAATAGAGGAACAAGGATGGAGGAATATGAGTTTGACTATTCTAAAACTCTATCCATATTTCAGACTCCAAGTGCATAGGATATTAAAAAGAAGACATCAGGAAAGAGAGGCAAAAAGTCCCATGTAGTGAAGCTTCAAGAGGAAATTGAAGCAGGAATCCAAGCAACCTTGGATGGTAACGTAAAGGTGGTTCCCCTCAAGGAACCTAGGTTGAGGAGAGCATATTTCTCTCTTCGAGCACAATGAAAATTGTATCTTGGAATGTTAGAGGCATTAATGCCTCTAACAAAAGTTTGTTGATCAAACATCAGCTTGAGGCTTGTGGGGTAGGTTTGATTATCTTGCAAGAAACAAAATTTTCCAATGATATGTTTGAGGGGACAATAAAAAATGGAAGAAATTTTCTGCTACTCACTCACTAGCCCAAGGAGCTTTTGGTGGGTTAGCCACTCTCTAGAATCCTAAGACAATAACAATAGATTGTATTTCTAATGATAAAAACTAGCAGTTAATGAAGATAACCCACTTTGAGTTGAATTTTTGGTTAGTGAATGTGTATGTTCCATCATCAACAATGGCCAAGAAGATGTTGTGGGATAACTTAAAACAAATAATAGACCATATAGGAGTCACTATGCAGTTTCACTTAATGTATCAACAAAAAATTTGGGGCCTCACATAAATCATCCTTCAAATTTGAGAGTATGTGGTTCACATCCACAATTTCCTTTTCCTTGAGCAATGGTGGAAGAATTATCCTTTTATAAAGGGTTCCAAGATGCTTCAATAATGTAAAAAAATTTAGTATGTCAAGCAACAAATCAAGGCCTAGAATACCAATGTGTTAAAAAATGTCTTTGCTTAGAAGGAGGTGGTTTTTAAACAACTATTTAAAGTAAATGAACACTTGATCATTTCTCATGGATTAGATGTAGCATCATATAATCAACAACAAAGGTTATAGTTAGAATGGTCAGAATTTCTTTCAAGAGAGGAAACTTATTGGTGGTAGAAGTCTAGGGAGCTTTGGCTAAAAGATGGGGACAGAAATACAAAAAAAAACCATATATCTACACAAATAAAAAGGGCCAAAAGTTCAATCTTCTCAATTCAAGACAGTATTATGGGTGAATGTCTTACAAAGGAACAAGCCATACAAAATGAAGGAGTTAAATTCTTTACAAGCTTTCTCACTACCTCGACCCCACAAGTTTCTAATAGGGTGAGGGAAGAGCTACTAGAGGCTATTCCACAATTAGTGCAACAGGATGCGAATGATCATTTAATGAAACATTTCACCCTAGAAGAAATTAAAGCAGTAAATTTTCTCTGCCGCCTGATAAGACCCCTGGACCAGATGGTTTCACGGCTATGTTTTTCAAAAGTGTTGGGATTTTTTAAGGAATGATCTCCTGTATGCCCTAGAAGAATTTCTGAAAATGGGAACTATTCTAAAGCAATTTAATCTAACACATATTGCAATCATTCCCAAGATCAAAGTTCCTAATAATTTTTTAGAGTTCAAACCAATCTCACTATGTAACACTGTATACAAGACTTTTACCAAAGCTATGTATCTCAGGTTCCAAAAACTAATTCCCAAGATTATTTCCAAGGAACAAGGAGGTTTGTCCCAGGGAGGAAAACTGCAGAAGGAGCGTTGGTTTCCCATGAAGTCCTACATTCTATAAAATCCAACAACTTTCCGTCCATAATAAAATTGGACATGATGAAAGAATATGATAGAGTTGATTGGGATTTCCTCATTCAAGTTTTAACAAAATTACAGTTTGAGCACAAATGGTGTAAATGGGTATACTCATGTTTGTCACCAAAAAAAATCTTAGTCATTATTAATGGGTCACCTATAGGATTTTTCAACTCTACTCAAGGAATTAGACAGGGAGACCCCTTATCACAAGGCTTGTTTATTATACTAGGAGAAGCATTAAGCAGATCCATTCATAAAGCTATAAATCAAGGCGTATTGAAAGGTATATCTTTTCCATCAACAAGCATAATGGTATCCCACTCACTATTTGTTGATGACACCCTCTTGTTTGGGAAAGCCTCCCTACAAGAAGTTAAACAATTCAAGGTTATCTTGGATAAATATTCACCAGTATTTGGACAAAAAGTAAATGTAGCCAAGTCAAAGATTTATATCTTCAATTCAAAGGCAACATTGAAAAGGAAAATTTTAAGACACCTTGGTTTCCAATCGACAGAATTGCCTTATTCTTATTTGGGAATACCCTTCTTCTCAGGATAAAATAGGGTGTCATACTAGAACAAAGTTATTCAAAGCATTCAGTCTAGAATTTCCTCATGGAAGGGTCATTGGTTGTCTCTCTCAAGGATAATATTAATGGTCAAATAAATCCTCTCCATAATCCCCATTTTATCATGCATTTCTAGAGTATTCCATATTTTCTCTAGTAAAGCTGGGAGAAGCGTGGAGGATTGTGGGAATGAAGATTTTGTCCAAGGCTACAGAATAGAGCAAGGAAAGGTAGTGAAATGGAATACAAATCTTGTAACTTCTGTGTACCCATGGGTGATCCCACAATAGTGGTTTACACTTTTTGGCCAAACTTGACATTGAATTGGTTTTTTTAACTAAATCTTCACTTTCATGCACCTATAACTGTTAAACCACGAGGAATTTGAAGATGATGCAAACTAGTGATTTGTGAAATTTTTTCTTTAGATTCTAAATATATATATTTAAAATTTTTGGAATCAAATTACATTTCTTTTTCCATCTCCTTCGAAAACTAGTTTTTAACAATAAACCCCATTTTGAAAGAGTGACATGTACTTGCTAACACATAACTTTTTTTTTATGAAGGATATAATTCTATTTTTTTCAAATTTAGATTCGTAACTATGATATCTAGTGCATGTAATTGGTTTCATAGTGTTTTATTGAACATTTTTTCTTAATTAAGTTTTGAAGTCAAACCAGTTACAATTTAGATAGGTTTATTTGCTAACACATAACCTTTTTTGTATGCATTGAAATTCAATCTTATTTTTTTTGTTGGATCAAAGACATCAATATCAAGTGCATAGATATTTTTCATAATTTTTTTTGGATAATCTACTATTTTTCCACATGTTCAGAATAGAGAGCTTGATTTTCAGTGAAAAACCTACATTCACAAAAAAATAAAAAATTAATATAATAATAAAATTAAATATATTTAAAATTATCCTTTTTGGGAAGTTTATAATAAGGACTACATAATTACAAAAATAAAATTTTAAATGAATTCATTTGATCCCCCAAAAGGTAAAACAAAAGTGGGTTTTTATCAGCATTTTGATAGGTGTAAAGGAGACTCTCTTATAGGTATGGTTTAAAACTAGTGGGGTTCTATCCAAGGGGGTTTGATCTAAGGTGGTTTGATCAAACCCTCTTCAATTGGAATCCTTTAAATGAAAATTTTCAAGGCTCAAATCATTATATTTTCTAAAAATATTTGATTTCAACAAAAATCGAGATGTCCCAAAAAGTGTAAACCACTATTGTGTAATCACCCTATGAGAGTGAAGCTTGAGAAAGACCATTTGAAGGCTTTTTGTCATATGAATATCTAGAGACAATCTTCAACCTAGATTGTTCAAGAGTTGAGGACTGTGTGCACACAATGTTGGGCATAGAGATAACCAACCCAGTAGCAAGAAGAGCAATGTTCCCTTCGCAAGTACTTTCTATTTTCTTATCAAAACTATTTGATTTTCTTCAGTTACTTAGTGATCTAGAAGAAATTGATAATAAATTTGTGAAGAATGTATTTTTGGTTGATAATGCCCTCTTTAAGGGGGGTTCAAGAACATGATATCTACAAAGGAAAAGGGTTTATTGGTGGGCTCTTCTCAAGGAAATACTTAAAATAGTGTCAGGGGCTTGCAGAAATTTAGAATGTCATTAAGTAGGCATTTGAACACAAATATGACTGTATTCTCCTGAGAGCTATGTGTCAGAATTCAAATTTCCTCTATACAAGCATGAATGTGAACATAAAGGAAAAGTATTAGATAGTGTCTTTCCTTCGAGCACACAAACACCACCCTCCACTGAATGGCTACTAGGGGACTTCTTCCCAGGTGAATTTGTCTCTTTCGGTGGCTCTAGAGGTGAATGCTTGCAGAGTGCAGGGGATACAGCGGCAACAAAGGGGGCAGAGGCTGCTAAAGATGCAGAAGGCTAGGGTGAGAACTCCATTGACCCTAAGCGCATGGAGGAGTAATATAATCATCGTCTGCTAAGTTTTTTTTTGTTGTACTTAGCATATATGAAGATATTTGTCTCAAATTATATCGGGTAGTATAGTTTTGATAATGTCATGACAGGAGCATGAGGTAAAATGCAAATGTAAACGTAAATCTAGTCTGTCTATGCCTATATTGTTTGTAATGTCATGTTCATTCATAAACGAAAACATGGTAGTGGGCTTTAGGTTTTCTATTGGTCCTTTTGATCTGCCAATCCCCTTGATGGCAGTAATGATTTGTAAGCTTTTCTTTTAAAATTAATATAATATCTACAGGCATCATGCCTTTTACTGAAAAAAAAATTTACAATAAATACATGAAAATTAAATGTGATAGAGAGAAGTATTTAACTTATGATATTTCTATCAAGATTCAACTTTGTAGTTTTTGAGTCAAACTCCTTGACTAATATTTCATAAATAACTTGGTTTACTTGAGCTCTATCCTTCATGAAAATGAATGCTCCTCTTAACACTCATTACATCTAAGTGATTCTCACAAGGGATGAAACATCAAGGTCACTAATCCCAATACTACTCCAACTGAAATACACTTAATCAGAAAGTTTCATCAAGATTAAACCTAGAAATCTGACAAACGTATAACACCATTCAAGATGATTATGAATGAGTTTGTGCTAAGTCATTGACACGTGGCCAAAGTCACCACCAAGCATCATCGAAAAAGGTGGCTTTAGAGTGGTCTGCAGAGCGCATATCCTACTCAAGGACAACCTTTAGTTATAGCCTCGGTTGTGAAACGACTAAGAAACTACAGTCCCCAGATGAAGAAATAGTTCCTAGAAGAAATATAGATGGTGGGACGACCCTGCCACCTGAATTTGATGCCCTTCTACATCATCACTCATAACAAACTCATCTAGAAATTGATGAACAATGACAACCTGGAATCATTCTTAGCACAATCCCTTTCAATTATTATTGTAGATGTACATTCACATTCTATTTTTTTTTGTTCTTGTTGCTGAGGATTATGGAAATCTGTTCCTTGTTCTTCCATGTTGCATATAGTGGGATTTTCTCTCAATTCATGCTTGTGAGAGCTTCTATTATCCTTGAAACTTACACCATTAAAATCAGCTAGTCAAGCATAAATTTTTATTTGTAGTGGATTAGTTGTGAAACGTTACCAAGATTGTTGCTATATCCTTTCAATGCCTCATAGATTCTTACTACTATCTAACATGAATGCAAGAGGAGTGGCATCCTAGTAGAATTCTAACCAAAAGTTTATCATTGCTCTTGGTATGAATTTTCACTTGGGTGCTTTGTATGTTTGCCATGTTTATATTGGACTTGTAAGAGGTATGTTCAATGCAAGTCTATTAGATCCTGGTGGAAACTTAAGTGTCCATCGGTTTGGTTGGTTGTCATACTTTCTTGTCTATGATGTCTGTGAAAGTTTCCAATTTATGGTTTTTATTCTATTTCAATTATAGTTAAATATTTTAATTTATTTTTAAAAAACTCTAATTTTGTACATTTCAATTATAATTACATGTACTACTTTATTTTGAAGTACTTTTTAAATTGATATATGGTATATGTTAGATTTTATTATCCAGTTTTCTTAAATTTATAATGTAATATTAGTTTTATATCATTTTTTTTTAAGGTTAGTTTGAAGTATTAGATTATAAACTACAATGTTGAATAATTTTAAAGTGAGTCATATTTAATTTAGAGTTTTTGTTTATGAAAGTAACTAAATCAATTTGAAAGCATGATAAATTTTATGAAGCTGTATAATATACAAAATATTATTCTCCTTGACTTCTATCATTGTTTCATTTTAAAGATTTTTTTAAACAAAACTTTGAACAATACTAATGATGTATGTGATTGTCAATTGTCTCTCCTATTAAGTAATTGTTTTTAACATTTTATGAATTTCACAAATTTCATAATACAATAAACAAGGTAATTTTCAAATATGGTTTACTAACAAGAACTAACTATTGGTGCACAAAATTATCAATTGTCTTCTCTGATGACAAATATTTTATCATTAGAATTTTTTATATAATATTTTTGATATTATAAGATGGGAAAAAGGTCTCACTCCCTACAATAAAGTTAAAATAAACAACATAATAAAAGAGTCCAAATAATGTTATGTGAGTATTATAGGATTCATAATTAGCAATACATACAACCTAATTATTAAATAGGTTGATATAACAAGGACTAACTATCAAGATCACTTATTATTTGATCTCCTTTCAAACATGTTGTGATAGCTCGAGTTAGTCACTACACAATACTTATTCAAACAGTCACTAATAACAACATGATGATTACCTTTAAAAATGAATAAAATTTATTAATAATATTCATGATAATAACAAAGTTACTTTGCATACAAACACTCCCAACAAATGTCACCTAAATTATACTAAATGATATTTATTTACTTTTTATTTTTTAATTATTTTAAGTAACTCTATACACAACTAAAATATGGTCTTACCCAACCATACCTCACTGAACAACTTATCCTTAGCCATTAATTAATTAAATATCTATTATTTATTCAATTATTCTCATCCATTCTCATATTTATCCTAATCTCTTAAGTAAACAAATTAATATCCTTTGTCATAATCCTTAATTAAATAAATACTTATCATTTATTTAATTATTATCCCTTTATGATCCCATTAATTAAATAAATATTTTATTTATTTAATTAATTTTCCTTTATCCTCTATCCTTGTGCATTTAATCCTATCCCTTCATCTTCTTCATATGAATCATAATCAAATGTATCTTCATGTGACAAATGTCTCCCTTATGTGTCTAATTGTAACTCCCCGCTAAGGGACCTGGTGGATTAACACAAAAGACCTTCAACATCATGCCAATAATTTTTTTTTTGTTTAATGTAAATTAAATCCCATACATCAAATTGCATATGATAACATAAGTTAATTATAATTAAACCTCATCTAACACTATGCCAATATGAACATCATCTTAATCAATGTCATGAATACACGAAGATATATCACATCTACTACTAACTTAAGCTCATAAAAATACAACATTCCTATGTTAACCTTTCCATTACATAATAAATAACAAAATATATATATTCAAGATTACATCAATTCATTTACTTTTCCTTTACAAGAATGCTACAGTATACAAGATTCATTTAGCTAAGAGGTACATAAATATAAGATACATATTGGGCTCAATTTTCTTAGAAATATAATCTAAATCATGAAACCAACTCTGGAATGAAGTGGAAGGAAAGACTTCATATTGTACATGAACTGCACCACCTAAGCCCCAATGGATGGTTGAAAAATACCACCCTACCACATGGAACCCTGAGGCCCACTCCCTCCATGTTAGGAGACAACACTAGGCCCCACACACAAGCAAACAATAGAAACAACAAGTGGCCGACACAAAACATCCAAAGGAGATTTCCTAAAATAAGAATCAACCAAAAATCATAAGGACTTTTACAAAGACTTCCAAATACTTCTAGGATTCAAACACATAACACAAATGGATAGGAAACCCAAATGTTGATCATTATACCACAACACATACAATAAGGCACATAACATCATTTGTACAATATCATAACATGATAACCAAATTTTAATTTTGCAGTTCATATTCAGGACCAACAATACATAGCCTTGGTACAATTGATCCCTACATAGTACAAAAGCCTCAACATAAGGTTTTTTACAAATAGGAAGGAATTTTCAACATACAAATAATAACATATTCAAACACAAATAATAAAACACAATATAGATCAAAGGATAGAGATATATCCTCCTATACAACTTCATAACTAAACTAATTTTTCCTCTTGATAGCAGTAAATTTTTCATCCATAAAACACTCAAATCAATTCGAAATCTAAATCTATCAAAGACCCATTTCATATTTGGCCCTCTACTACTCCGCAACGAGAGTGGAATCAACCAAAAATGACTCATAAATTCACAAAATGCAAAACAAAAGATGACTCCCATAAAAACCTTCTTTTCGGCATACCCGATTACAACCAAATGACAAAATGAGAAAACCAGCAGCCAGATCTTTTCTAAAATATAAAATAATAAAATTTTAATTAATTTAACCACTTTCAAATGCCTATAGATCTGAAACTTTATTCTTCCATTAGTTGGTTACAGTTACAGGGAGAAACAGGAGTATTTGCAGCCATGGAGGAGCAGCATGATAGAAGCCTCGTGTTTCAATTATATTTCAAACACTACGATCTAGGATTTTGAAAGTTTTGGACTAAATTTAATGGACAACAAAATGAAAAAACCCTTTAAAATTATCACCAACCCATTTTGTAAAAACAGAATTATGGGCAACACAATCAGACCATTTTATTAGTAGAGAACAAAAGATAACAAACATGTATTGATTTTTATTCTGGAATAAATAAATATTTCATTCACACATAGAATAAAAATATCTAACATTTATTTTCAAAAATCAGAGAGAGAGAATTCAATCAAATTAAGCATACATTCAAAAAGAAAATTTAACAAAAGATTCCAAAATCCAACTTAGATCCAATGCTTGGCATGGACGGGAGTTCAATGTTGAGCTCCGAAAATTTAAACTTTTGACTCCCCAATCCAAAATTTTCCCAAAACCACAATTCCCCAGCAAAATCTATTTCACTCAAATCATAATTAAATTCCAAATCGCTCTCCTCCAAATTTTGATTTAAAACCACTTCAAATTTTCCCAAAAACTTTAGAAAAATTCCTTCAAAACCATGTAAAATCTTTCCATTCTCAATAACCCCAAAAATCTCTTCTTAAATCCTCTAATTTCATGCACAAAAAAATGAAAGTCTCATTTCCCCAATTTTTCCCATAAATAAAACTAATTAAATTTAAAAAAGAAAGAAAAACAAAAAAAGAAAGTAACTTTCTTTCTTTTTCCCCAAAAGACTCTTCTTTTCCAAAATAAAACAAGGAAATCAAATCCTCTAATAAAATAAAACTAAAATATTAAATTAAAGCACCTATCTTTATCTCACTAATGAAATAATTAAAATAAAATAAATAATCAAATTAACTCATTTATTTAGGGTTTCCCACCAAATAAATTTAAAATATTATAAGAAATAAAAGAACCTCCTTAAAAATAATCACTCCACCAAAATAGTAAATCAAAACACAAATATAACATATGCTTACATATTAATATTTAATATTTACTAATAAACATATTAATATTTAATAAATAACATTAGAATATGTTAATATTTATAACCTTATTTTCATAAAACATAATACACATATAATCATAATAATATTAATAACCAATATTCACTCACACCAAAGAATAACCATAGCAATATATATACATATATATAATAACATTAAATCACACCTTATCACATTAATAACAATTAACATGAACGACCCAATATCTAACTTTACTCAAATAATCCACAAGCCAAGGCTAGGCATAAACCACAAAATAACCTCTCACATAAAAGAAATATTCACATCAAAACATAAATAACAAGAATGATCACAACAGTGACTAACTTGACTTACTGAAGTATTTAGCACCATTAGAATTGAATTCACACTCAAAGCTAGACATAGGAGTCACACAATCACATAACCCAACAAAAACATTCACACACATGCAACACTCCAACCATAGGGTAAATGAGATCGGACATTGTCCCTTGACAACTCAAAAAGGTGGTCACACACTGAATCAATTATCTCTAATTGGGGACAATGGCTAGGGTTAGGGTATAACTTGGGCCTAAATTTTATCTCCTCAACCACCATTGGGATTAGAGGTATGCTCAGACCTGCTAATTCAAGTGGATACGTAGCGTAATATTTGTTCACTCAAACATACAAATTAGAGCACATGTGCATAATAGCCGAAGCACTAGGAAAAAACTCTAGCAATCATATCACATTCTCGTATGTTTGCCATATGTCCAATGGTATGATGTCACCCTTTCTACAAACACATCATTGCATCACTTAACTATCCAAGTAAATCTTTGCATAATAATAACATAACAATATGCATCATACTCACAAAAGTACTAACAAAAGCTTATGTTTCATTTGCAACCGCAACACTTGAACACAATTCATTACCTTTTCATGATAATAAATATAATCATAATCAAAATCATAATATCATATCATCATGATAATAATATGTCAAAATCATGTGAAAATCCTAAAGATAACCAAAGTATTTCCATAGCACAAATATTCTCATAGCTTGCATCCTAGTAATGGTCATGTCTGAACACACACACATCATAATAAACCTATCCTTAGACATATATAATAATTCATTTCTTATCCTTCTCACATAGTCCATAAATTCATGATATACAACATCAACTGCTTAACATCATTAGCATATACCTTTAAATATCCCTATTATTTTACTTTCATCTTTAAGTTCCAAAGCCAAACTACCTGCACATCCATGGTGAGAATGGAGGGGCACTACATTCTCCCCCCCTAATACTTGAATTACTCCTGGAAGTCACAAACTAGGGTGGACACATAACACATTAGTACAAAAATTTCTCTACTCTATAATTTATGTACATCCTCTAACTAAATTATTTTGATTAAAATCACTATTTGGCTACACATTTGAAATTAATATTTTCCTTACCACCTTTATTTAGAAATACATACATCTCTTACAATATGATATTTGATTTTACACTAACAAATATAGCAGGTATTCCATTTAACACCATTTTCCATTCCCAATACAAAAAAAATCTCCATGATCTCATACATGGAAAACACATCAAATAGTTTCTTGATATTCAAAAATACACACCATCTCATGTTTCAGAGACATTTTTCAAATTACAATTTATGATTTTCAATAACATCCACTCCATTTAATACCATAGATTCACAATACACTCACATTAAGATAGTATGGTTATCCATATTTTACATCATTAAACAAAAATATATAAAAAATATGCATCTAACACATACATACACAATCACATCACCGAGAAGTGCACAACACAAGGCTACACAAGGGTCCATCTGGACACCGGAAAGCAGCATACTAATCCATGATACATAATCCATGAGCCAAGAGCCAATATCCATCTCACATGATCCATACCTCACACTCAGTGGCTTGATGGTGTTAGGCCACACACACATGGGGAGGCCATCCAAACAAGACCACAATGACCTACCTCTTCTTGTATAAGGTGGTTAGCCTCCAAGATATTGCCATCACACATAGGTGGGTAGTGGGTCCTAGCTGTGTAACAGCCTCACATACCCCCATCCTCAAGGTTCCCTATGTCTGCTTCCTCGCATACACTCACCAAGTCCATCTCATACGTCCTTGGAGAGGAATCACAATACGACACATGGCCGACATCGAAAACAATAAGGATAAACTAGTTTAACCACCAAGTCATAAAGAAGAGAAAATAAAAATTTAATTTCAACAATAAAGCAATAAATGCACATAATTTCAACACTAAATCAAGTGTAACCAAGAGGGCTACAAGCAAATAAGATCACAAGGTGTGGCTAAACCATTGCAATCAAATATAAACAAGGTGTCGACCTTCACAATCAACATAAAATCATCAATAACCATAAAGAAAGTCCATAATCTTTGAAATTGCACTATACAACACTACGTGACTAGATACTAGCCATGAAATGAGGAAGGAGGGAACAACGTCAAGCTATAGAAATAGCCCTCATGTGGTGTGGAGTGAGCATGCCATCCACATGGCTCAGAGTGTACTCCTCGGCTACACTCTGCATCGCATAGTCACGCGGCATGGACTAGCCAAGTGGCCCACACACTCCTTAGTTGTCTACATGGGATGTGCACCTCATCACCCATCCTGCATCACATCTTAGTGTGGCATGGTCATACACCAGTTGGAGAAGGCACACACTAGTCGTATGTCACATGGCAGTGTGTCTATGGCTTCGCGGAAGTAGGCATGTGCAGAACACACCTCACATAGCGATACCTGGGCTACAAGCAAATAAGATCACAAGGTGTGGCTAAACCATTGTAATCAAATATAAACAAGGTGTCGACCTTCACAATCAACATAAAATCATCAATAACCATAAAGAAAATCCACAATCTTTGAAATTGCACTATACAACACTACGTGACTATATACTAGCCACGAAATGAGGAAGGAGGGAACAACGTCAAGCTATAGCAATAGCCCTCATGTGGTGTGGAGTGAACATGCCATCCACATGGCTCAGAGTGTACTCCTCGGCTACACTGCATCGCATAGTCACGCGGCATGGACTAGCCAAGTGGCCCACACACTCCTTAGTTGTCTACATGGGATGTGCACCTCATCACCCATCCCGCATCACATCTCAGTGCGGCATGGTCATACACCAGTTGGAGAAGGCACACACTGGTCGTATGTCACATGGCAGTGTGTCTATGGCTTCGCAGAAGTAGGCATGTGCAGAACACACCTCGCATAGCGATACCTCATGGAGAAGGCACACATAGGTACTTGTCGTAGCCAGAGGTATACATGGCTAGGACATACCCATATGCTAACCAACCCAAACACTGTCAAAAGAAAACATGAGTATCCCTCTATAAGTGTGTGAGGCCCCATTATGCTCATCACACAAGTAGGCTATCATAACACATTCTCATAGTGTACCTTCACATGTCTATGCACGTGGCATCATGTCCTCGAGCCCAGCTTGCTACCATCAACAACACAACATCATCACCAACACTGTGTCAGAACATCAGTGGGGTGTGGCATCATATCCATTGCATCATGTCGAAACACGTGCAAATACGATATATATAATACATATATGAGTATATCAATATGGGGCTACTCGAGCTTCACCTCTCATATGGATGAGATTGACTTGCTAATGCCAACTCAATGCCCCTATAGGCGGGCAGGAATATACTAACAAACCAATGTTGCTATACTCAAAACTATGCAGATTAGGCTAGCACATATGGATCAAGTACCATGACCCATCATAAGGGGAAGTAGTGAGTACATTTCCTCAGGATCAGTTGAGCTACGACGGCTCTGCGTTGCAATATGTGTACGCTACACACTCCGCCCAAGGAACTTTGTGGCTACTACTACCCCTTCTCGGATTGAGGGACTAGAGAACGAAAAAAAAAGAATCTGGGAAACTATCTTTTGGCTACTCTTACATATATAAATTTCAACCACACATGGGTTGGCCCTCAATCAGGTAACAAACATACAAGCATACATAATGGTATGGTTAATCCCACACCAACGAATGCAACATATTCCCCATGAATGGGTACACAGTATCACCATCCCATGGGCACACAAAGCAAGTACGGGGTATTCACAACACTCAACTAATGCACAGTTACTGGTTTCTCACATTTACAGGGGGGTTACAATTGCATACACAATTTCATTACTTCTCAAGGATCACATACCATGAGTACATTTATTTCTATAACCAATGTGATTCATATCATTACATATATCCATAACCATTTATTAGTTTTTTTCTTCACTCTACTATTTTCCATATATCACATGATGCTAAATGTCAATATCAAGATCATCATGATCATTTAACAACTCCACTTAACAAATTCACATTCACTTTTATTCATTCGGTATAACATTCTATCTTCATAACATATGCATATGTAAAATAACTTTTCTTCCACACAATAAGAATTTTACATAAGCACCATGAATTTCTAAATGCATCCAAGAATCATTAATACTTTCACATCAACATTCATGCATCCAAAATTAAGAAAATTATACACAAGTTCTATATTCGCAAAAGAACAATAATGATTCTCTACTTAACTCTTACTACTTCATGTAGGCCTTTCCTAAATACAAACAACTCTTACTTCATCACAAGTTATTCAAATTTTTACAAAACAAAATAATTCACATATTTGTTTCCAAAACAAAATTCCATATTCTCTCAAACTTTATCCCAGGCCAGTACAAGTAACGCTAAATCTTTACATAGTGATTATACCTATTCAAACACCCATATTCCATACCTAATCTTAATTACTTCACATGTTACCCCCTCATGCATTCCAAAACCAAATTTGCACTTTTAAGGAACTAGAAGTCATGGAAATGAAACAAGGGAACACAAGAAAAATCAATAGTTACAAGCATCCAAGGAATCACACCCAATGGGAGAATACATGAAGCGTTTAATCCTCTAATTAACATCTCAACTATGTGTTTAAATTAAAACATGGTCTCTAACACAAGGGTCCCAATGACCTTCTAGCCACACATTAGACATCTGAAAACACATACATGGGGAAAGTTACTATAACTAGACATGGGCGACAACATTAACCAGAGATCCAAGTGCTGCAACACTAGCTCTAATACCAAGTGTAACGCCCCACTAAGGGACCTAGTGGATTAACACAAAAGACCTTCAACATCATGCTAATATTTATTTATTTTGAATGTAAATTAAATCTCATACATCAAATTACATATGATATCATAAGTTAATTATAATTAAACCTCATCTAACACTATGTCAATATGAACCTAATCCTAATCAATTTCATGAATACATGAAGATATATCACATTTACTACTAACTTAAGCTCATAAAAATACAACATTCCTTGTTGTTCTCACCCCTCAGTTGTTTGTCCTTGATGACAAAGACACAAATGGTGCTTTGGTATTTACAGTATAGGTTCAGGTTGATGGTTGTTTCCTATCATGCTTCAGAGATCACAGGCTTGGATTGGTATCTTGGTGATTGGTATTGGTTACATGGCATATACAGTTGGTTTCAATTATGGCATTGGCTTACAGGTGATATCATTTATATGGTTGATCATGGAACAAGTGGTATCATTTATTTGGATAGGTTGGCCCTTCTGTATTGCACAACAGGTATATTATTTCAATTACTCATTATTAGGTTGATCATGGCATCATTGACAAGATTCATTTGATTATGTCTTAATGGAATTCTATTGATGATCTTCATGGCTGCCACATAATTTTATTTTGTTGTCAATGGTTATGATACATTATTTGATACACGACATATTGGATTAGAATTATGTTAATGCATTCTTTGACACTTGAGTTTGATATTTCATTTGGCATAATTGGTATATGAGGTTACTATACACTCTTCAGTTGGTTTTTTCATTGCATATCTTCATGGCTCTTACACATTATCTTGGTGTCACTGGCTAGGAAACAGTGGTTGGTATATATGAGGTCTTCATCTAGTTCATATGCTTCAAATTGACTTAATTTCATAATTAGCTTCTAAAGATGAAAGGTTTCTATGTTGATCATAGGATCATGGTGTTGTCTATTTGATGCAATGTTAACTCTTACAAGTGATTGGGAAGGTATATTGTTGATTCAGCAGTCTTTGACATTCAGTTTCAATGTCTTTATACATTTGGTGAATACATTTATTCACATATACATGATAGTATTGAGCTTTAGTTTTGCACCATGAACATAGCATGAATTCACACTTCATTGTGATTCAGCACTACATGTTGTACACACTCAGGTTTCAGTGTTACATTGATTATTCATTTATTGATGGTATTCAAGCTTTCATTTTTAAATGCCAACACATAGCATTATCAAGCACCTTAATCACTTAGCATATTTTATAGTGCTATCAGGTTGATATACATAGTGCTTTGTATTAGTTTAAAAGTGCTTTCATAAAGCACTAAGGACGACCACTCTATAGCATCGAGTTTATTGTTTACATGTTTCTTTACTTGGCAGGGATGTTTTTAAAATGTGACTTGGATAGTTAAACATCACAATGATGGTTTACTTGACAGCATATGTGGGTAGTGATTTGGCACTTGATGACAGCATTATATTGTCATGGTCTTGGATTTCAAAATCATTATGTTTTCATTTATGGACTTCAAATGTTTATTGGTTTTCATTATGAGCTCGAACGTGCAAAAGATATTAGAGTAAACAAATGATTTTGTCTTCATTTTGTTGAAGAAAAAACCCTAGCCACCATAGCACTTATAGTGATAGTTTATTGTGTAAGTTGAGTGGATTCTTCAACACAATTTTGAGGTATATTGGACAATATGAGTAGGAGTTTCAGTTGGGGGTCTTCTTGCGAGCTGGTAACAGAGTTTTGGTGGGTTTTTGTATGTAGTTATAAAACTACCATGAAAGGTAACTTTTGTACAATTTTTCTCCTCATTTTTCTGAAGGTGAAAAAGTTAAAAAGAAAGGCATAGTGAGCAAAAAATAATGAAAGTTTCTTCCATTCTTTTTATGTAGTGAAAAATGAAAGTATTTTACTTTCATTTATGGTTATTTTTCAAAATACATTACAGTTGTGATTAACTTGAGATTACACTCAAGGGGTTCATTACTCCAGTGATATTCATTGACATATTGTTGTTTTTTTTCTGTGGTTATACTTAAAAACCCTTGATGGGTATCATGAGTAAAAACAACATTGTTAATAAAACCTTGGTTAGTGGATACGGGTTTTGAAATGAATAACCGTTTGTAAATCATTTTATAAATTGTTGACAAAATCATATGACACGGGGAGGAGATGAAATAGTATGAACATAGTATGGTTCATTGTAATATTATTATGTAAAGAAGAAAAGTGGGCTCATATTGTTTTCATCTCTGGTTATATTACAGAGATTATTTTGAGTTGGAAATTATTGCAAAATCATTTTTTGTATCCTATTGTAATTTTGTAACTGTAGATAGTCATTGCAGTTATAAGGTTCTAATAGGTTGCAATACCTTGAGGTTTTGATGAAGTTGGTGCTTCAGAAAAGTTATTGGAGTTGGTGCTCCACATTGTAATGGAGTTGATGCTCCACATTATAACAGAGTTGGTGCTCTTTTGAATGAATAAAAGGATCAGTTTGCAAGTGGTTTTTTACACCCCAAGAGGGTTTTTCCACTCAGAAAATATTTATGTTATGTGATATTATTTTTGTCTCTCATTCTATTTCAAGTTAATGTGCTTAATTAGTTATTGCTTTGATACTTTTAGTTTTTTTAAAAGACAAGTTAAGTTTGTTTAAAAACCTTCCTAAAACAAGTTAAACCTGCATTGTGTAAAGTTGAAGTCTTGTTTCAAAAAGAATAAATAAGGTTGTTCACAATTTGATGGAACAATGCTACAGGATGCTTTTAATATGAGTTGGTTCTCTTGCATATCTTTCTGCAAAATTTAAGTGTTCATGAGTTTGGTTAAATCTACAACATTGTTTCAAGGTCCAAAATATAAGTTGTGCATTCAAATCCAAGAGTTTAAAAAATTATATCACTCTGATTCACCCCCCCTCTCAGAGTGAATCCACTTCCAACATTCCTATGTTAACATTTCCATTATATAATAAATAACAAAATATATATATTCAAGATTACATCAATTCATTTACTTTTCCTTTACAAGAATGCTACAATATACAAGATTCATTTATCTAAGAGGTACATAAATATAAGATACATATTGGACTCAATTTTCTTAGAAATATCATCTACATCATGAAACCAACTCTGGAATGAAGTGGAAGCAAAGATTTCATGTTGCACACAAACTACACCACCTAAACCTCAATGGATGGTTGGAAAATACCACCTTACCTCGTGGAACCCTAAGGCCCACTCCCTCCATGTTAGGAGACAACACTAGGCCCCACACACAAGCAAGCAATAGAAATAACAAGTGGCTGACACAAAACATCCAAAGGAGACTGCCTAAAATAAGAATCAACCAAAAATCATAAGGAATTTTACAAAGACTTCCAGAGGTCAAACATATAACACAAATGGATAGGAAACCCAAACACTGATCGTTATACCACAACACATACAATGAGGCACATAACATTACTTGCACAATCTCATAACATGATAACCAACTTTTAATTTTGTAGTTTATATTCAGGACCAACAATACATAGCCTTAGTACAATTGATCCTTACAAAATACAGAAGCCTCAACATAATTTTTTTTACAAATGGGAAGGAATTTTCAACATACAAATAATAACACATTCAAACACAAATAATATAACACAATATAGATCAAAGGATAGAGTTATATCCTTCTATACAACTTCAGAACTGAACTAATTTTTCCTCTTGACAACAGTAAATTTTTCATCCATAAAACACTTAGATCAATTTAAAATCCAAATCTATCAAAGACTCATTTTAGATTTGGCCCTCGACTACTTAGCAAGCGGAATCAACTAAAAATAACTCAGAAATTCACAAAATGCAAAACAAAAGACAGCCCCCATAAAAACCCTCTTTTCGGCATACCCGATTACAACCAAATGACAAAATGAGAAAAACCAACAACTAGATCTTTTATAAAATATCAAATATTAAAATTTTAATTAATTTAACCACTTTCAAATTCCTATAAATCTAAAACCCTAGTCTTCCATTGGTTGGTTACAGTTACAGGGAGAAACAAGAGTATTTGCAACCATGGAGGAACAGTTTGACAGTAGCCCCGTGTTTCAACTATATCTCAAAAACTATGATCTAGATTTCTAAAAAAAATTGACTAAATTTTATAGACAACAAAACAAAAAATACTTTAAATTCTCACCAACCCAGTTCGTAAAAACAAAATTATGGGCGACACAATCAGACCATTTTATTAGTAGAGAACAAAAGATAACAAACATGTATTGATTTTTATTTTGGAATAAATAAATATTTCATTCACACATAGAATAAAAATATCTAACATTTATTTTCAAAAATCAAAGAGAGAGAAGTCAATCAAATTAATCATACATTCAAAAAGAAAATTTAACAAAAGATTCCAAATCTAACTTGGATCCAACGCTTGGCATGGACGAGAGTTCGATGCTAAGCTCCAAAAATTTGAACTTCCGACTCCCCAATCCAAAATTTTCCCAAAACCACAATTCTCCAGCAAAATCCATTCCACTCAAATCATAATTGAATTTGAAATCACTCTCCTCCAAATTTTGATTCAAAACCACTTCAAATTTTCCCAAAAACCTTAGAAAAAATCCTTCAAAACCATGTAAAATCTCTTCTAAAATCCTCTAAATTTCATGCACAAAAAAGTGAAAGTCTCATTTCCCCAATTTTTCCCATAAATAAAACTAATTAAATTCAAAAAAGAAAGTAACTTTCTTTTTCCCCAAAAGACTCTTCTTTTCCAAAATAAAACAAGGAAATCAAATCCATTCATAAAATAAATTACTAAAATATTAAATTAAAGCACCTATCTTTATCCCACTAATGAAATAATTAAAATAAAATAAATAATCAAATTAACTCATTTATTTAGGGTTTCCCACCAAATAAATTTAAAATATTATAAGAAATTAAAAAAACCTCCTTAAAAATAATCACTCCACCAAAATAGTAAATCAAAACACAAATATAACATATGCTTACATATTAATATTTAGATTTTTACTAATAAAAATATTAATATTTAATAAATAACAGTAGAATATGTTAATATTTATAACCTTATTTTCATAAAACATAATACACATAATCATAATAATAGTAATAACCAATATTCACTCACACCAAAGAATAACTATAGCAATATAAATACATATATATAATAACATTAAATCACACCTTATCACATTAATAACAATTATAATAACAACTAACATGAGTGACCCAATATCTAACTTTACTCAAATAATCCATAATCCAAGGCTAGGCATAAACCATGAAATAACCTCTCACATAAAAGAAACATTCACATCAAAACATAAATAACGAGAATAATCACAACAGTGACTAACCTGACTTACTGAAGGATTTAGCACCATTAGAACTGAATCCACACTCAAAGCTAGACATAGGAGTCACACAATCACATAACCCAATAGAAACATTCACACACATGCAACACTCCAACCATAGGGTAAGTGAGATCGAACATTGTCCCTTGACAACTCGAAAAGGTGGTCACACACTGAATCAATTATCCCTAATTGGGGACAATGGCTAGGGTTAGGGTATAAATTGGGCCTAGATGTTATCTCCTCAACCACCATTGGGATTAGAGGCACGCTCAGACCTGCTAATTCAGGTGGAGACGTAGCCTAGTACCTGTTCACTCAAACATACAAATTAGAGCACATGTGCATAATAGCCGAAGCACTAGGAAAAAAACTCTAGCAATCATATCTCATTCTCGTATGTCTGCCATACGTCCAGTGGTATGATGTCGCCCTTTCCAAAAACACACTATTGTATCACTTAACTATTCAAGTAAATCTCTGCATAATAATAATAACATAACAATATGCATCATACTCACAAAAGTACTAACAAAAGTTCATGTTCCATCTGCAACCACAACACTTGAACACAAGTCAGTACCTCTTCATGATGATAAATATAATCATAATCAAAATCATAATATTATATCATCATGATAATAATATGTCAAAATCATGTGAAAATCTTAAAGATAACCAAAGCATTTCCATAGCACAAATATGCCCATAGCTTGCATTGTAGTAATGGTCATGTATGAACACACACACATCATAATAAACCTATCCTTAGACATATATAATAATCCCTTTTATATCCTTCTCACATAGTCCATAAATTCATGATATACAACATCAACTATTTCACATCATTAGCACATACCTTTAAATATCCCTATTATTTTACCTTTATCTCCAAGTTCTAAAGCCAAACTACCTGCACATCCATGGTGAGAATGGAGGGGCACTACACTAACAGTCATATGGTTAGCTCAATTGATCAAATACAAACAAAATTAAATTAATTTACAAGATAAATGATCAAATTAGAAGCCATACTCAATGGAATTCAATTAGCAATACTAAAAAGACTCAATTTAAATGAACCTCAACTAGTGTGCAAACCTCCAATCCCATTGTGGATTGATGCATAATTGTGAGATGGATGTGGATTGCTCAGTTTTATGCATTATCCATTGTTGCAAAATCTTGGTTGATGAGGGTTGATTCACAAAAGATGCTCTAGAGTGCTCAAAAAATGAGTATGAAATTCTAGAGAGTAAAGGTGATCATAAGGATTGTGAATTGATTTTATATGGAAAAGGTTTGGTATTTATAGATTTTAAGAATTTTGATAAATGTTGAGGATTGAAAATGATAATCAATGGATGAGAGAATATTAAGGAGGTGAGTGTGGATCAAGGATTAATCTAGTGGTTGATAATATATGAGGTGTGGATCAAAGATTAGATCAATGGTTCATAATCCATGAGAGAATCAACAATATCCCTTAATTCATGGAATTAAGTTGGAGGCATTTCAAGTGGAGGAAAGAATTTGAATTTGAAAAGGGAATATTCTTTGTGCAAGTTGGAGGATTGGGGGAACAATTAGTTAATTAAATAATTTAGGAAAATCATTTAATTGTGTAAGTTGGAAGAATTAAGAGCTTTAATTAAATAATTGGTAATTATTTAATCAAGTGGGAAAATGAAATTTAATTAAATAATTTGGAATTATTTAATTAAAAGAGGAGAAATGGTGAAAATGATGAATTAATCAAATGACTTTAATTATTCAACTAATAGGAGAATGAAGTGATTTAATTAAATAGAGGAAATAGGTGATCATGATAAGAAAATAGGTGTTAGTAAGCGAAATCAGGATGTGTGATATACTTCAGACATTTTTAGGTGTCTACACTAGCTAACTCCTTGACTAAATTCATTGAACCTAGACACTTACCCAAAAGTAAAACTAACTTTTCATCTTATCCATTCATCTCATTTAACCTCTTAATCTTAGCCATTGTCATAAGGATTTTTTTCCTCATCCCTATCCTAAACCTAAATCCTATCTATCATTTGACACTTGTCACATGATTGCGTCCTTTATCTAAACCCTTAATCCTCCAATTTTAGCCATCCATCATCAATCATTTCTAGACATTGATTTTCTCTCTTCAAGACTCTATATCTAGAAGCTCTCTTCCTTCATTTTCACCTAATGATCCAATCTTGAGCTATCATACTTACATGTTTTCATTTTGATATTTTATTATACAATCATTATCAAATAATATCAATGTTATGCAAGAGCATTGAGCAATCCACATATCAACATAAAGAGAAAATAAAATGGAATAAGGGTGCAATCCATTTCCACTCATCAAGGAGAGAAGCAAATATTCTAGGTGAAGTACTATGCTTTTACTATTTTCTTTATCTTTCTTTCATTTGACTTCAATATTTTTTAACCTATTCATTTTGGTACATCGATGGGACCCACATCCCTGTTTTGATCTTTTTTATGAGTGTTTTTTGAGTTCTCACTTGCAGGTTCTGTTTTGGCACTCGACTTTGTGATTCAGCACTTCTGTTTGGCAAAGTCATGCTTCCATCATGACTTTCAACACCTTCGTTACATCTTTCCACTCTTCTATAATGCCCCATCATGCTTACATTTTTACTTTCGATGCTTCTATTCAAGGAAACGACACCTATGTTTTGGCTTTCAATGCCTATGTTATGAGAAATTGTGCTTGTGTTTTGATTAAATTTTTAACTATTTTTAGTGCTAACCCTTGGTTTTTCTCTATTCATTTCATCATTTTTCCTAACATTTTTCTTGTAGGTGTTGCTAATCCATCTTTTGTGCATGTTTTATATTTGTCTAACATTTTATTTTGCAAAAATTAGGATTGGTCATTAATTTTTCATTGAAATCTATTTTTTTTACAAAAAAAATGCTTATGTTCAACAAAACCACACCTTCGTTTTTACTTTCTATTCCTACATTTCAATTTTCAACACCCATGTCTAACAAATTTTTTCCTTCATTCCAAATTTCTACACCTTTGTTTTGACTTGTTATGCTTCACTTTCGACTTGTTACACTTCCAATTCATAAAGTTGTGCCTTTGCATAGGAATAATTTCCTTTTTTTGTGTTTTTGTACTCTTGTTTTTTCAAAAGGTTCCTATGTTTGACCTTGCAATGCTCTTGTTTCATAGATTTGTGCTTTTGTTCAATTTATTTCATAAGTTTTCCAAGTTCTATCTTTTTTCTTATCCAAAAAAAAACTTTGGGGGCTTCGCCCTCAAACCCCTATTACTAGGGAACTGCATATGCCCCCCCACACCCCCTCTATAATTGGGTTGATTATGCCAACCCCCATAAAAAAATGGTCCCAAATTTTTATGGTTATCTTCATGCTAATATTCATTTTCTTTGATCATTTTTATCTAAAACCCATTGTTATGCGGCTTGAAATCGCTTGTCAAAGAAAAATCATCAAACCACTAACATCTTTCTTGTAGATTCATTAGTCCAAGGCTTTATTTTCACTAATCTAGGCATCTAAAATAGCTTAGTGGGTTAATGGACATTGTTTTTCATGTTTCAAAGTGTTTGTAGATGTATTCTCTCTCCTTGCACTTAGTGAGATCTTGGAGATCAAAAATCTCACATATCTTCATTTCTTTTATGTTCTAAGTTTTATCCCAAGGCTTGCTAGCTTGTGTGTATGCTCTACCCTTGTGTGTCATGCAATATTGGGTGATCAAAAGCACCTAGTATATTTTTTCTTATTAGGAGGCTTGCTTGAGGATTTTATCACTTCAAGGACAACCTCAACTATATTTTTTGGTGGGGTATATAAAGGGGGGAGAGAAAAATATATATATCAAAGTGTAGCCAATGTCATTCTAAGCCAAGTTATGTGACCCTCGATCTTTCAAGACATGTTTGGTGATGAGAGAAGGAGAGACCCTCCTAATCTCAAGAAATATCAAATGGTCTCACCATTCATAGATCCACTAAGAACCTTGTTTTATAATCCTTTAAGACCATCGATAATTGCTTAGTGTGGTGCAGGGTATAATATTATACTCGAAGTTACTCACCATGTACTTTCTCTTGTTGAGGTGACAAATATCCCTTGATAGGGCCTTGTCCTTCTAAGGTAAAGGGTGTGTAGTTGGTATATGACCTTTGCATACCCTAGTTAAGAATTCATTTGAAGGTATTATGCCTTTTGTAGGTGGTCCTACATTAAGTTAACCCACCTACTTGACTAAACATAGGTTGTGTTATCATAATTTGTGTGTTTGCATGTGTAAAAATAGTGAATCCAATCAACATGCATTGCTAAAATTTATCCTTATCACTTTGATATTCAAGTCATCCATTGTGTCTTCTTGTGTGATTGTCTCTTTCCAAAAAACATCTTGAAACCTCTATTTTCAATCTTGACCTTTCTATCCCTAGAGTGGACTTAGAATACCCCTCCTCAACAATCATTTCACATAGAACATTAACCATTATCCATCCAAAATCTATCATCTTTCTCTCATCTTATCTTTTTCATCCATTATCATAACCTAGTCATCACAACCATCATCCTTAGACCTTGGTCCTATCAGTTATCATCTATCTTTATCATCATTATCATAACCATTTCTTTCATCATTGATCATCTTCATCATCCTATCCAATCCCAATCCTATCATCATATCAAATCCTTATCATCTTTGATACAATCTCATCATCCAACCATAATTCATATCATATCCTATCAATATCAATCTTGTCAAGAGTCTATATAGATCCTTATCCTTGATATCAAATCCCCATAAAACCCTTTTTTAGGTGATCATCCAAGCCTAATTAAGCATATCTAAGCTTAGGTAGGAAAAATCATCTTTTATCCAAGCCTTGCTCAAGTGATTATCCAAGACTGAGTGAGAAATTCTAAGCCTTTCCTAGGCAATTATCCAAGTCTAGTATAAGAAAACACAATTATTTATCAATCAAGTATCTAGTTATCTAGAGATACAATTGGTATTGTAGCATCATTTCATCATTATCTCCTTTCTATCCAATCTAGATTTATTATTTTTCATCATTATCCCCTGTCTATCCATTCCGTCATCATTCCCTTTCCATCCATTTCATCTTTAACACTTTCACTTTCTCAAATCCAAGGTCTACCTAATCATCCATAATCATCCTCATCTCATAGATCATAATTCCTAGGTCTCTCCATCTTGGATGCCTATCACAAGGTCCCAAGCAAGAAAGTAAAATATGGCTTCTCAGGGGTTCCCATTATCATCTCATGATACACCCTTTGAGGAGATAATCTACAAAATCCCCATGGAGAATCCATTTCCATCTTACATCATCCACAATGATAACTCAAGTGACCAAGAATCCCAAACATCATTAGAGGACTTTTCCCAAGATACCCAAGTCATGGAATTGATACATAGATATATCATGAAGCATCCCAACCAATATATCCTTATGTTCAAAAAAAGGTGCCAAATTACCCCATTTTTTTGACACATCTTGATTTATCCAAAAACCTCATTCTATACCTCTGCATTCTATTCATCATAATCCTACATATCTTCCATTTTCTTCTAACCCAAGCATGATCCTTCATCTTTCCAATGTTCTTATAATCTCCCTATATCATCTCAATCCATCAATCCTACATCATATTTACATGTCAAAATACCCTCTCATACCTAAAGCTTTTCATCACATATCCCATAACCACAACATTCCATCTTGTATCCCCGTGTCTCCACATCCATTCCTCCTAACACATCATATCATCTTCAAACCTCAAATACAATTAATTCCAACCCCATATCATCTTATTATCAATACCTCCAATATTCCAATCCTTCCTCACCTATATATAAACATCTCCAATATTCCAATCCCATTTCATCCTCTTCTCAATACCAATACATATCCTCACAACATCCCATATCCACCTATCAATCACCTCCCTTCAATTTCACAAGTACTTTGGCCCAAGATATGCAACAACTTAAGGATACCCTTAAGGGACTTCAACTAGGACATCATAATAAATCCTATACCTTCCAATAATTATGTCCTTATCCTTTTGAAAAGTCCATCACCATGACCCAGTTTCCCCAAAACTTTGAAATACCTAAATTGACAAGTACAAGGAAAAGGGAGATCCTAGGGAACACTTAAAATAATTCCATATTTCATGTCAATAGGTTTCCTATCTTGACACTTACCTCTTGAGGCTCTTCCCTAGAAGACTAGCTAGATAAACCCTTGATTGGTTCACTCACCTTCCCCATGGGACAATCACCACCTTTTTCAAGTTAGCTAATAAATTTGTCACTCATTTTCATTAGAAAAAATGATATCAACATGATGGATCTTTTCAATACTAAACAAAAGAGTCATGAATCCTTTCCCTCTTCTTTACAATGATGGATACATCTTGCTAGTCACTTTGCATGGCCTATACCTTAAAAATAACGTGTCACCATCTTTGTCAAAAACTTAAACACTAAATTGGGCTTCCATTTACACATTCAATGTGCTCATTCCTTTGATGAGATTATGGAAAAAGGATTATCTATTGAAAAAAACCTTATAGCCGAAGGCCTAGTCAAGATATACAAAGAAGGAAAAGACAACAATCCCAAATCTAGTGACAAATATTGTTTTTGGAATAAAAACAAAAACATGGTCAATGATGGTGTGACTGATTCAAAACATGTTAAAAATATCCAAATACCACCACCACCATCATCTCATAACAATCTAGCTCCTCAATGACATGTGGTTACCCCTAAAGGCCAATGCAGATGACATAATAAGCATGAGTATACCCCCTTGGATGAACCAATCGAAACCATCCTCTAAAATATTATCCAAGCCAATATGATCCAATTTCCACCCATCAAACCCCTTGGTCTTGATGTACCTAAACCCTGTTGGTACAAGGAACATGAATTTTTTGATTATCATAGGGTTCATGGACATAAAACCTTCTCTGCATGAAACTTAAGAATGTTATCTAAGATCTTATTGATCGAGGAGATATCTCTATCGAAGGCCATGTATCCCCTAATGAAAACTTGGGTATATACAAGGAACCTTTTCCTCAACATGATGATGGTAAAACTTCTACATCATATACATAATACCTTATATATATACCAATAATATCTCATCTAATTCCATTATTGGCCACATCAAACAAAGTCCTTCCCAAGTAGCCACCATAACTATCAAAGTGCTTAATTGTGTCGTTACTACCCGAAATTTTGAATCACTATCCAAGGAGCTTCCCGATCCTCCCAACCTCCCAACCTACAAATCAGTATAGCATCCTTGACCACTTGAACAAAATATCACCACAAATATCTATCCTCCAACTACTTAAAAAATCTCCCATCCACAAGGATCTCCTTGAGAAATCCCTCCATGAAACTCATGTCCTTAATGATATTGATCTAGTTCAATTTCAAGCTATGATAAGACACTTATCATCTCCACAATCCCTCACATTTTACACTAACAACATGCCTTCCATCAATCCCTCCCATAATCATTCGCTTCGCCTCAAGCTCACATCCATAAAATCACAATCAAATGTGTCCTTGTAGATGGTGTATGAGGACTTAATCTTTACAACCTAAGTATAATAAAGTAATTGGGATACTTTGATGATGTTGTTGATCACCAAACAAAAAATACCATTAAATCATATGATGAATTTGAGTGTGAATGTAAAGGCTCTAACAGACTACCCATCTAGGTTGAACTCATAATAGTTGAAACCACTTGCCAAATCTTAGACCTTGATCTCCCCTATAGCATTATTCTTGGCCACCCATATATCCATTTATGCAAGCCATCCCACCCACATTCCATAAATGCATAAAATTACCCAATAATGGAACTAAATTGATCGTGCATTTTGATCCAAATCCTTTCCAATATTACACTCTTACACAAGATTTATGGCCTTTAACACCATTGCCCTACCAACATGGCATCACCACCTTCATCTTCATACATTGATCCTTCATTGCTACCCGCCTCTCATAGTCCCTCAAAGATCAAGGCTAAGATCAAAGACCTAGGTATTGGAGAACATGAGCTACAATCCTTCCATATCACATCCAAACCACCATCCACTTAATCCCAATCTTTTGATGTCCATGATAATCCTATGTTTGATAATGATATCTATGATAATCCACTCTTTGATCACGATTCCATTGAGGATATCCATGATCATATTCCTTCTACTCCATCTCATGAACCACCATAATTCCATATTGACCATCCTGAGTTAGGGTATCCTTCTCCTAATGTTCCATCTACTATTCCTTCTTTCCAACTCACTAAGGATGTGAAAGCTTCCTTTAACATTAATAGTGCTGAAAAGGATAGTCACAAATAATCCATCGAGTGCATCACCAATATTTTCTATGAATCACATATCCTTACCATCTCATTCAACACATCCAATTCATTCACTTACAGCCATCTTGTTGACTTGGATCAACAAGTCTCATCTAAAAATAACAAGGCTATCAAACAAAAATTAAAAATTAAAAAAATATCCTTTATCAAATGGAGATCCAAAATCAAAAGAAAATATAAAAATCCAAGAAATTTCCTTTAGCCAAAATAAAAATAAAAAGTTGTTGGAAAAATTAAAAATCAAAGTCAAAAATAAAAGAAAGAAAAAATCAATCTTCAATCATGCCCCTTCATCCAAAATAGCAGGGAGTATTTATCCAAGCATGGTATCAAGAGATGAACTTGTTGATCCTAATTCTTCATCCTCATCATCTTTATGCAATCCATAATTCTACCAAATCCACCCATATACACACATTTATCCTATCATTCCACCCCCCTTGAATATGTATCTCATTGGATCTTTGATGAGGACCCCTTCACATGTTTTAATCCAAAGGTATCCCAAAATTCTTTTTGTGTGAAGCATGGCGGCCCTCATGCTATGAACATTAGGGATCATACCTTATCTCCCTCCTTCTACTACATAAAGCATCCTCCATTATCCATATCATACCATCCATATCCATCCATCCAACTTCATCATCCATCTCTTAAAGAGTGTCCATGATCACAACATCATCAAGTCCAAAAAAAGTAAAGATAAATAATTTTTCCAAAGGTGTAAACCACTTTGATGGCACCTTGTATAAGTACCATGGTGAAAACCTAGAAATATGCATCATGTGTAGTATTCCCTTATCCACCACCTCTTAGGATACCATCCCATCCACTATCATTCCTTGTCCATATTATAATAAATTATTGACCATCTTCATCCATCCATCCATAATAAACTTGTCATGCCTTGTCCTTGATCCTTGATCAAGCACCATCCCTTATCCACCCATTATCCCCTACTCTTACCCATGCTTTCCCACACGTTGAATGTGAAAGTCACATCTATATTATGTTAAGAATTTGATCTTGTATATCCTTAGTTTCCCCTCACTTTGGCCTTCAAGTCTCATGAATTCAGAGTCCTCATCCATAATAAATAAAACATCAACCCCTCACATCCCATATCATATCCAACCCATCTAAAACATAATAAATAAATCATCATCCTTTCATCCCATCTCAAACATCAAAAAATTAAAAAGATAAAAATATTGAGCACCTCAGACTTGGCATCCAATCAATCAAATCATTGCAGCCAAGACATCAATCCTTCATCAAAATCATATCATAGTCCTAGTTGTTAAACACTAATCATCCGTCTTATCCTTTTTCCAATCAATCAAATCCATCATCATCTTATCAAATCCTTGCTTAAGTGATCATCCAAGCTTTAGTATGAAAATCAATTACTTCAAAACAAATTACCTAATTCTAAGTCTATTTGTGAGACAAGTACTTCACTACAACAATTGAAAAAAATATGAATTATAAAAAATATATGAACCTTTTAAAAAAATAGTTATATACCATATTAAGAGCACAAATTTTTACCCTAAATAAAAAAATTACTCAAGAAAAAAAAATATATAACCATTTTAGAACCTCTTGAAGTTGACATATCCTATTAAAAAAAACAATGGAAGAGGGTCTAGGGGGGTGATGGAAAGTTGGTAGCATGTGGGTGGTGTGCTAGTGAAAAGGTGGTGGAGGAATGGTGGTGTTGCTTGGGAGGAGGTAGAGCAGAACAGGGTTGGTGGAGAAATAGAGAGGAGGGGTTGAATAGTGGAGGGGAGGATTTGGAGAAGGTGAAGTGATCACCAATTTTTATTGGCTAGTGACTAGTTGTTGGACACTAGTTGGGGGTTTGAATCTTGTTGGTGAGAGCTTAAACCCCCAATGGTAAGGGGCATGACACCTCAAGCCTACTGCCACAGGGATGGTGGGTATGGGGTACTCTACATATCCCTCTATAAGCCCTTTTAATAATATATTATTAAATTTTATTTTTATTTTTATTTAAAAAATAACCATTTTTTGAAAAGATTAAAATAAATTATTTGCATAGGCATCCATACAACCTCAAATTACATGCCTATGTCTAAATTTATTTTTCCTTGTTTTGGCCCACATCAAATTTGATGACTTGATAGTCAATATTCATGTTTTAATACTTTTCAAATACAATGGAAAGGTTTATTTTGTGTCAAAGTGCTCCTAAATACCAATGACACACAATTTTTTCAACAAAACCCTACAAGAAAACCTATTAAGTCAAGCTAAGCAATTCTACAAAATCATGAATGGAAGGAAAATATAATGAACAAATAAATTCATTAAAAAATAAAACTTAAAACATAACTACCCTATCCAAACAAATATTTGAATGAGAATTAAAATTATGTTCTCATGATTTGCATTATATGTGGGTGCTCATTTGGTTAACATAACCTTAGCATTCCCTAGATTAAAAAATAGACAAAATAAGGTTGCATTAAACATTGGATTGATGAAATAACAAAAAAGAAGTCAAATTTATATATTTTTAGGAATAGAAATGAATGGCTAAGATCAAATATTGGATCACGATTCTAATCCAATATTGATGGTGTGAATGTGGGAGGCTTAGCTAAGTTAGAAATAATTTTAGTTTTTATTTATAATAATGATTATTAGTCGACTCAGTTTGATTGATTTGTTAATAAAATTGATTAATGAGTTAAATAATTTACATGAAGTAGTTAAAGTGAATGCATAGAGGAAGGTAGGAGCTAACTATTTGCATGAAATAGTTAACTAAGTGAATGGGAAATTCAATTGATTGTATGGATTGATGTAAGAGTATCTCGGGCATATGGGCAATCCTCATTACCCAAAAAAAATTTGCTTTCATTTTATTTTGTAGGAAGTTGCATTTTGGTTTAGGAGGTGTCTTTACCGCACTCCCACAGGTGAACATTCAATTCATATTTTGGATCTTACCACTACCCCACGATGGAACATCTAGATGCTCATGGTAGCATGTGGAAATTCATATTTCAGCTCTTATTGCTACCCCATGGTGGAAAATTTGGAGGCTCACGATAGCGCGAGGAAATTCATAAACTGCTACCCTATGGCAAAGTAGTTAACAATGAACGATAATGCGGGGATTGAACCATAACCCCATGATCATTGCTATGAATGGTTGTGGTATTACGGGATGGTTGTAGTTAGTTGAAACCACTACCTCACAACTGTTATGGACAGGGTATGGCGGGTCTACGAGATTCTTGGGTAACTGCAGATCTACGATTATATTGAGGGTGCAAATTCAAACTGGTTACCAGAAGGGTAACGATCAAAGAAATTTGAATTCAACACGAACTACAGAGGGAGGTCCAAAAAAAAAGTTGGAAGGTTGATGGTTAGATTTAGAATGGGAAAATGCAAAACAGAGGGTTCATGCAAAATAGAAGTCAGGGGAAAATTTGTTGAGATTCAATTGGGAATGTGCAGACTGTGTAGCAAATTCTTGTAATGGGGCATATTGACATGTAACTATAATGTGTTATTGAATTGTAATTGGAAACTTGGAATGCAATAATAATTTTGTTTTGTGGTGCTTGTTGCCATTTGTAATTTCCTCTTTTTTGAGTAATTGTTGCAAGATTAGTTAGCCTAATAAGGACCACCTTTCTTGACCTGCATCAATTGGTATCAGAGCAAGTTTGGTCAGGCTAAGAGAAAACCTAGAGTAGGTTTTTTTTGTGTTGAGAGGATACCCTAGAGTTGGTGTTGTGGGTAGATTGCAAAGAGAGAATACTTGCAACTATAGAGGGTATGAATATGGATCAATGAGGATGTGGCCAGAGAGGTCAATAGAATGATAACCTAGCGATTGTCATGGAGATGTTGAGAGGAATTAAAACAATGATGGATGTTGTGGAATTGGCACAAAGAAGAGGATCACATGTAGAAGATGTTAGTGAAGATGAGGTAGAAGGAGAAGAAGCCCCCAAAAAAATTTTGGATGATGATGATGAGAATATGATATTTCTAAAGGCTATGGAAAAAATAAATAGCAAACCCTAGATGGACCCTCATTCCTATAATGGGAGTTTGAATTCAGAAGATCTAATTGATTGGATCTCAGAGATGTAAAAATATTTTGACTTGGAATTTGTAGAAGGCCCACAAAGGGTGAAATTTTCTTGCACAAAGCTAAGAGGACATGCTTCCATATGGTGGGATCATGTGCAGATAGAAATATAGATAAGATTCAAGGATAAAATTAGAACTTAGGAGAGGATGTTAGCCAAGTTGAAGGAAAAGTTTTCGCATGCAGATTATTAGATGAATCTATTCAAGAAGTTGCAGAATTTGAAGAAAAGGGAGGAAAGTGTACAGGAGTACACAAAAGAATTATATACGTTGAGCATAAGAGGAGGACACATGGAAGATGACCTAGAAAAGGTGTCTAGGTATATGAATGGGTTGCATAATTCCATTTAGGATGAGATGAGTCTGGTTAGAGTAACCAACATTAAAGAGGCATATCAATATTCCCTAAAGGTGGAAGAAAAGATTGCTAAGAGGTAGAAAAATACCTCTAGGGGTAAAGGAAGATTCTCTCATGGAACAAGACAATTCAGTAGTGGTAAAGGACTTGATAGATCCATCAAGAGGAGGATAGCACATCTCAATAAAGTGCACCAAGTAATAGAGGAAGAGATTCCTTCAGAGGGAGAGGAGAAAATTCTCGTGGGAGAGGATTCTTTGGAAGAGGCTTTAGTGGAACATGTTTCCAATGTGGGGAAGTGGGACACAGGGTTTTTGAATGCTCACAAGTCTAGAGAGATGGAGGAAAAGGAAAAGGAGACAAAGTTCATATAGCACAAGCAAAAGATGATGTGATGACTACATCAAGGCATGGAGAAGATCCTGAAGATGGGGAGTCATTGATACTGTGTAGAATTTTGTTGTGTCCTGAGAAATAGAAATTAGAACCAGTGCAAATATGTTTAGGACAAGGTGTAAGGTGGATGGAAAATGTTGCAAGGTGATAGTGGATAGTGGTAGTACAAATAACAAAGTCTCTGAAGAAATAGTGGATAAGTTGAAGATGAAGAGGATACAATATCCTAATCCATATAGAGTTTCATGGTTGTGGTAGGAGCATCATCTGTTGGTGAATGAACAATGCATGGTAATTTTTCAAATTGGTAACTATAAAGATGAAATTATGTGCGATATGATGCCAATGGATGCCTGTCATATTCTTTTGGGAAGACCATGGAAGTATGATAGACAAGTTGTCCATGATGGGAAATTGAATAAGTACACCATCAAGAAGGATGAGAAATAATATATTTTGAATCCTTTGAAGGATAAGGAAGAGGAGAGTGATAGTGCACCAAGGGTATGCTTGGTTAGTGGGAAAAAATTTCTAGGAGATCTTAGAAAGGAGAAGGATTTTTTTTCCATTATGCCTAAACTTGTAGGAAATAAGGACAAAGAAACAAACGAAGAGCTGCTAGGTGAAATTTAGGAAATAATAGGAAAGTATGAAGATATTTTGTTGGATGAGTTACCCAATGGATTTCCACCAATGAGAGATATTATTCATTGTATGGATTTGATTCCAATGGATTTTTTTCTTAACAAAGAACCTTATAGGATGACACCCATGGAGAATGAGGAGATTAATAGGCAAGTGTAGGAGTTATTGGATAATGGATTGATTAGAGAAGATTTGAGCCCCTGCGCGGTTTCGGCGGTGTTGACACCAAAGAAAGGTGGAGAATGACACATGTGTATGGACTCTAGAGCTATAAACAAGATAACAATCAAATATAGGTTTCCATTGTTGAGGATGGGTGATCTTATGGATTGCTTGAGTGGAGCTAAATACTTCACAAAAATTGATCTAAAGAATGGCTATCATCAAATAAGGATAAGGGAAGGAGATGAGTGGAAGAAAACCTTCAATACAAAAGATGGATTGAATGAGTTGTTGGTGATGCCTTTTGGGATGAAAAATTCTCCAATTACTTTCATGAGGCTAATGAATAAAGTTTTGAAACCATATCCTAGTAAGTTTGTAATTGTGTATTTGGATGATATCTTGATTTTTAGTAAGACAAAAGAAGAGCACCTATAGCATATTTAGCTAGTTTTGCAAAGATTAAGGGAAGAAAATCTTTTTGTTAATCTAAAAAAGTGTAGCTTTATGAAAGAAGAACTAGTGTATTTGGGTTTTGTGGTGTCTAGTAGTGGTTTGAAAATAGACCCAAAAAAAGTGAAAGAAATCATTGATTGGCCTTCACCCAAGAGTATGTTTGAAGCCAAAAGTTTCCACGGCTTGGCGAACTTCTATAGGAAGTTCATAAGGAATTTCAGGGGTATTTGTGCCCCAATAACATAAACAATGAAGGGTACCAGAAGAGAATTTGTGTGGACAGCAACAACAAAAAGGAATTTTAATATTTTGAAGGAAAAGGTGACAGAGCAGCCTATATTAGCACTTCTAGATTTTGGAAATGTGTTTCAGGTTGATTGTGATGCAAGTGGGACAGAAATAGGAGGTTTCTTGAGTCAAGAGGGAAGATCCATACTGTATTTCAATGAGAAGCTCAATGAGGCTAAAAAGAAATATTTTGTGTATGATCAAGAATTTTATGCAATTGTACAGGTGCTTAAGAAATGGAGACATTATTTGCTACCCGAGGAGTTTTTCTTGTACACTAATCATCAGGCTTTGCAATTCATCCATATTCAAGGTAAGTTGAATCAAAGACATGTGAAAAGGGTTGAGTTTCTTCAAAGTTATTCATTTGTTTTGAAGCATAGAAGTGGGAAATCAAATAGGGTTATTGATGCCTTGAGTAGTCTGATGTTTTTTGTTGAACGAAATGAGAGTGATTGTTATTGGGTTTGATTCTATGGGAGAATTATATGAAAAGGATGTTAATTTCAGGGAATCTTGGGAAGCTTGTAAGAACCTAATGGGGGTAGAAAAAACTCCATGGTTGGAGTATTTTATTCAGGATAACTTTTTGTTCAAAGGGAAGAGGTTGTGTATACCTTGAGGTTCCATGAGGGAGAATTTGTTGAGATAAAAGCATCGTGTAGGTCTTAGTGGACATTTTGGAGTGGATACGATGTTGGCCCAGTTGATAGAGAGCTATTATTATCCAGGAATGAGTGCAGATGTGAAGAGGATAGTTTAGGGTTGTAGAATTTGTCAACATGCCAAAGGAGTGAGACATAATACAGGATTGTATCAACCACTACCTATACCAAAAAGGCCATGGGAATGCATTAGCATGGATTTTTTTTTGGGATTGCCACATAATCAAAGAGATAATGATTCTATTTATGTTGTTTTGGATAGATTTTCAAAAATGGTTCATTTTGTTCCTTGTCAGAAGTTTAGTGATGCTTCACATATAGCTAAAAAAAATTTCAAAGAGGTAGTTCAGTTGCATGGTTTTCCAAAGAGTATTGTCTTAGATAGGGACACTAAGTTTGTTGGTCATTTTTTGTGTACTTTATGGAAGAAAATGGGAACACAGTTGGGGTTCAGTTTAGCCTACCATCCATAGATTGATGGTCAAAATGAAGTGGTGAACAAGAGTTTAGGTAATCTATTGCGATGTCTGGTAGGTGATAAGCCTAGTCAATGGGATTTGGTGCTTTCATAGGCAGAGTTTTCCTACAAAAATTCCATTAATAGAAGTGGAGGAAAGAATCCATTTCAGATTGTGTATGGATAAAGCCAAATGGGAGTAGATGAATTGAGAGATAGTGTAGAATTGAGGAGGAGTGTTGTTGCACAAGATTTTGTTGCGTATATTCAGGAGTTTCATATAGAGGTGAGAGAGAATTAGGAGAAAAGTTCCAAGAAGTATAAGGAGAATGTTGATGTACACTGAAGAGTATAGCAATTCTAGTTTGGGGGTTTGGTAATGGCATATTTGAGAAAGGAAAGGTTCCCACAAGTAACATATAATAAATTGAAGTGGGAGAATATAGGTCCTTGTAGGATCTTAAGGAAGTTTTCATCAAATGCATATGATATTGAGCTTCCATATGGAGTTGATATTTCCCAAATATTCAATGTTGCAAATATGTATGAGTATTATGAAGAGGAAGGTGTTGGTTCCTCACATTCACAGGATGCACCAAATTGGTTGCTTCAGTTTCCTGAGTAGAAAATGGAAGAGGTGGATCAGATAGTTGATTCACACATTGCAAAGAAGACCAAGGGAAGGAGTATTTTGGAATATTTGGTCAAATGGAAGGGTCATACAACTGATGAAGCTTCATGGATTAGTGCAGCAGACCTGGTGAATTTTGGGATTCCTATCCTGAATGCACCAAAATTTTCTTGATTTTTTCACTCATGGAACATTTCATTTACCTGGGGTGTATGATATAGGAGCATCCTAGGCATATGTGTAATCCTCATCACCCCCCCCCCCAAAAAAAAAAATCTTTCATTTTCTTTTGTAGGAAGTTGCATTTTGGTTTGGGAGGTGTCTTTATCACACTCTCGCATGTGAACATTCAATTCATATTTCAGTTCTTACCGCTACCCCATGATGGAACATTTGGAGGCTCACAATAGCATGAGGAAATTCATATTTCAACTCCTACTGCTACCCCGTAGTGGAACATCTAGAGGCTCATGGTAGCGCAGGGAAATTCATAAATCGCTACCCCACGATAGAGCAGTTGATAGTGTGCGGTAATGCAAGGATTGTACTACAACCCCATGGTCATTGTTATGAATGGTTGCAGTATTGTGGGATGGTTGTAGTTAGTTGAAACCGCTACCTCGCAACCATTATGAACAGGGTATGGTGGGTCTGTGGGATGCTTGGGCAACCATAGATCTACGATCATATTAAGGGTGAAAATTCAAATTGGTTACTACAAGGGAAATGATCAAATAAATTTGAATTCAATGCGAATTGCAGATGAAGGTCCAAAAATAAAGTTGGAAAGTCGAAGGTTAGATGTAGAATGGGAAAACATAGAACAAATGGTTCGTTCAGAATAGAGGTTAGGGGAAATATTATTGAGATTGAATTGGGAATTGTGGACTATGTAGCAGATTCTTGTAAGGGGGCATATTGACATGTAACTATAATGTGTTATTGAATTGTAAGTGGAAACTTGGAAATCAATAATAATTTTTTTTTTTGGTACTTGTTGTTAGTAATTTCCTCTTGTTTGAGTAATTGCTACAAGATCGGTTAGCCTGTTAAGGCCCACCTTTCTTGACCTCCATCATGGATGAGTAAATTAAGTGTAGGAGTTTATGGTGAACTCTTCAAACACCCCAGGATCATCTACAAGACAAAATAACTTCTACAAGAGAAAAATGGCAGAAATATCATGTTATCAATAAGGATGCAAGAATGTCAAACTGAATATGGAAAAGTACATATGATGCCTTGCTTATATAGGCAAGGTGAGAGATATGATTATAGAAGATCATGACAAGTGTCTTAATCATATCACACGAGACAACTAATTCCTAACAACCTAGGATAAGATAAGTTCTAGAAAAGAAAATTCATCCTTCTAGAAGGAATCTTAGATCCTAAGTAAACTTAACATGTGAATGTGTCCCGTAATTACCTAGTGAGTGAATTGACTAGATACAAGACATATATTCACACCAACACCTCCCCTTAAGTGCAACTTAGGAGAGAATATTATTATTCAAATGATGCAAAGACACAAGAATGGGTCTCAAATACTAGGCCATGTTAGGTACCCATGAACAAATGCAAATGAAATCTCTTGCACAAATGGAGAAAAGGAGAAAACCCAGTGGGAAAAAACTCCTCCCCAAAAGAGAGATAAATATAATAATGATATCCATCACAAATCCAATAAATCTCCATCCACACAAAGGATGATAAGAGAGATCATACAACCCACCATAATGAGATAACCTATTGCAAAGAGAAGCACTAGAAGTACATTGTGGAGTAACATTGGAATCCTTAATTTGGAAAGAAAGGAAAGATACTTTTGTTTGCTAGAAACCATATTAGAGACACTCAAAGACTCGGATCAGAATCATAATAAGCAACATTAGACTCGATGTCAAGAAACACTGGAAAACTCACAAACTGGCACAACTCTAGAATCTATCAAACAATAGTTGACTGAAAAATGATCTAGAACTGAAATGAAGTGGAAAGAAAATGCAAACCTAATGCACACAAAAAAGGAAATAGTGCATGCACCAATGAATGTTCACATATTCCTCCATGAATAAAAGTGGCCTCAGATCTGTGTAGAAGACAAAATCAGCTTTCTAATGCCACTTGAATCACAGAAATCCAATAACCGAGGAAAAAGTTATGAATTTTTTTAAAAAGTTGAATTCAGTCTACAGGAAACTGGTTGTCTAGCAAAAAAAAGATTTACTTCTAATTTAATTTCTAAAAATATACTCACTATTTGTAGACAATAACAAAAACCCAAAAATATTTTTTCAATCCAACAAGAAGATTAAAAAAATGATGTTTTTAACCTTCATCCTGTAGAAAAATGACGCGCGATGCTTTTTGGACAGAAATTTTCTTTAGATTTGCTCAAGATATGCAAAATTTCAAAGATACTTAGATGATATTTCAACCCTGGCTACAAAACCCAGAAATCGTTTTTCTTACAAATTAGTGGAAGATGGAATTTTGAAGCAAAAGAAAAAGGCTCCCATAAAAAATGGTTTTCTTCAAACCCTTGTAGTTTTGACAAAAAAAATGTCATATTTTGATGAAAGGAAAGCTAATCTTGACTTTCTCTAACACCCTAGATTCAATGGCGAGGCTCTTAAGACCCCAACTAGCACCCAACAAAACTTTCACACCAAGATTGATCCCTCAGATCTGGGAAGTCCACAACATTGAAGCTCTAATACCATGTAGGAGTATATGGTGAACTCCTCAAACACCCTAGGATCACTTGCAAGACAAAACAACTTCCACAAGAGAGAAATGAAAGAAATATCATGTTATCGTTAAGGATGCAAGTGTAACTAAGGAAATATTCAAGTTAGCAATAAACATGATGAACAAACTAAACCCTAGCTAACAATGAAGCACAATGGAACATAAAAAGCATAAAAAAATGAACAATCTCACCAAAGCCTTCATGCACTCCATGAATCGCCTTCATTTCCCCTCTCCATTTTGTTGTAAATAGTATTTTCCCTTAATTTTTTATGAGCAACTATGACCTATGACAAAGACCTTAGCAAAATATTGAAGGATTGAACTCAATAGTTGCAAATGTACTCAGAAATTTGCAAGCATGAAGTGACAAAATGAGGTTGACCTTGCCTTTTTATAGAAAGTCAATTTTTGGATGAATGGCTAGGATTGATAGTTGAAAAATGGCCTAAGATGGAAGGTTGAGATTGAATATGACAACTAACAATTAAGTTTAGGGAAAAATTAGGTTAAAATTTGAAATGGACTATAATTTAATTTTAGGAAAATTAAATCAATGGATAGGAATGCATGTGACAAGAGGATATTGGGCATGGAAAAGGAGAATGTTAGAGAATCAAATAAGAATTTAAAATTATTTGATTTAAGAGGTAGTGTTGACCTTTTGAATTAAAAATTAATTTAATTCAAAAGAGGTGGGACCAGGTCAGTAAATAATGATTTTTAATTATTTACTTGGTGGGAAAGTGGGAATGAGAATTTAAATAAATGATTTTATTTAAATTTGGAGGAAATGACAAAAGGACAATTAAATAATTAATGAAGATTATTTAATTGTAAAGAATGGGATAAAGTAAATAATAATTAAATAAATTTAGAAATTTATTTTTAAATTATGGAGAGACATAAGAAATTAGTGACGTATTTAAATAAATAAATGATTTTTTTTTATTTAAATAATTAGGAGGAATAAAAGATAAAGTAGATAGTAATTAAATAAAGTTATGAATTTATTTAATTATAGAAAGACATAGGAAATTAGTGGCGTATTTAAATAAATAAATGAAATTTATTTATTTAAATAATTAGGAGGAATAAAAGTTATGAATTAATTAAATAATTAAGAATTATTTAATTAATAGTTGAATTTGGGTCATAGGACATAATTAAATATTTTAATTATGTTGAGAAGAAATATGGTAGGACATAGAAAAATAAAGCTCGCAAGCCTAGATTATTTTTATGTGTCTACATTTTTCCCCTCTTTGTCATGATGTAGTTTATTGCATTGTGATAGAAAATTTGAGTTGGATGTGCCCCAGTCTAAGCAGGGTAAATCCATGCCCCCTCAAAAAGATTTTGCAAATTTTCAAAAAAAATCAAAAAAATTGAAAATTGTTCCGAAAAGTCAAATTAATAGCCACAAATGCCCTAGTGACGAAAAAAAATATTTTCAAAACCCTTGAGGAAGATAGTACATTTGAAGGCTTAGGAAAAGTGCAACCAACACAAACCCTAGTAAAACCTTAATTTTGAGGGGGGTATAAATAAGAAATTTGTAAATCTAGGGCTCATTTTGCAAATTTGAAGTTTGGAGATTAGGAGCTCTGAGTGAAGATGGAGCGCATTCCTCACAACAAGCATAGAGCCTACCAATTGCAGACATTCAGATGGTCGGAGGGAGCAGGAGATCCGATGAGTTCCTACAAAACTACTTTGTCAAATTTTGATTTCACACATTTTTAGGTAGAGTAAAATTTTAGCATTCAATTGTATTGTTCAAGGATGAACGCAAGTGCTATCGCGTTTGACGCAATTGTCTGTGATTCAACGCGACTAATTAGAACATGCCTAGGGTAGGGTAGGTTTTTGAACTGTTGTGACACAAGTGCTAGGTTTTGACACATCCACAAAGTGCTTAGCCACATCTTTGTATGTGCAATGCAACTAACTATAGTTATGTGCATCTGCTAGGGTTTAGCCGAAATTGCATTAGGAATGACGCAATTGTAGGTATAGGTCGTAAGTGATTTAGAGTTTCGACACAATCGAGCTCCTGCGAAAGCATGCAATGCATTTACAATTACGCGATGTAATTGAAAATTGTGTGATGCAATTGATAGGTGACAAAGTTTCCCTAGGTTAGGATTGACTTGCTTTTATGACATGTGTAAAATAGGTTGAGGTAAGTTGTTTAACTGACGTAGTGTTTGTCATGCTGGCCATAGGTTCATCTAGATCTGATATACACATGAGAATCATGACCACCAGAGACTTATTGTTTGTGAGACCAATTGACCAGTGCTAAAAAGTGCAAGTTATGACAACTTAGCTTATTTCACGTTACATTCATGACCATCATTAGGGAAAATAGGGGGATGCTAATTGCACTTGCCAAGAGGTGGCATTCAGAGACATGTTCATTTCATCTACCTATGGGAGAGGCAACTATCACATTGGAGGACATCTATAGGATCCTTCTATTATCGATCTGAGGTGAGTGGGTCAAATATAATCCAGGTCGGGGATATCAGGATTTGACCACCTACTACATATATGATGATGTGGGACAACTAGGGATTAACTGATATGAGATCAGATGGGAGACACTGGCAGCGCGATATGAGCGATTTGATTGTATATTGTGCACTCTAGTAGCCGAGGTAGTGATTCTAGACCGCCAAGGACATGGATTTCTGATTAGATGGGGAGAGATGCTAGTTGAGATGATGGCCAGTGAGCCTGTATATGCATGGGGGCCATGTTTGCTAGCAATGGTGTACTTTCAGTTGCATGATATAGTATATCAAGAAGGACAATCCATGAGTTGTGGGGTCACTCTTTTGATGGTCTGGGCTTGGGATAACATTGTGGTGTTCCTTCCACCAGTTGGTCACCAATTGGGGGCCAATGTACCATATGCATACATGTATAGAGGAGCAGTCATGTAGACACATGTCATAGATATTGGTTACTGGCAACATGGGTTGGACACCTTGGTTAGCTTCATATGGAGGCCTTGGATGGATTGTGTGCAGTGGCCAGATGAGGATCAACATCTATAGTGGTGCTGACCGGAGAGATATTTGATTGGGTAGACTGTCCAGTCACAACATATTATTGAAAGGTACTTTCCAAACCAAGTACTGAGACAATTTGAAGAGCAGTAGGGAGTGCCACAAGGTCTAGTAGTGTTCACTCAGTCATCTAGAGAGGTGACACCATGGGGCCCAGTGATTGTAGTGATGACAGTTGAGCAGCAGATAGATGGAACACAAGCACATTAGTGGGGATGGAGAGGGGAACCCATAGATGTAGGTATCACGCTCGAGTATGATGCATGGTGGCTTATGCATAGGCCTATTCCATTGATTGATCTAGATCAGCTAGCTCTAGTGGTTTGACTAGGACGAGGTCCTTGGAGTAGGAGAGGTAGAGGGAGAGGGAGAGGAGATGAAGGGAGAGGTGGTGGTGGTCGAGGCAATGATGGAGGCAATGGAGAAGATGGCAGAGATGGTGGTAGAGGGAAGAGAGGAAGGGATGGTGGGAGGAGACAATGACGAAGACTACGGAGGAGGAGAAAGAATCACTTTCTCCTATCTAGGAGGAGGGAGAGGAGGAGGGAAGCCAAGAGGAGGCTATGCTAGATGCAAAGGTAGAGGGAGAGCAGCCTGAGGCAGAGCAATTGGATGTGCTAGCAGGTGCGGCTATGATGGATGTAGAGGTGGTAGGGCATGAGGAGCAGCCCAAGGAGGAGGAGATGGGTGAGGACAAGAGGATCCTTCACAAGAGGATTTTGCATGGAGATGAGGGGTTTGAGGATGTACCCATCAGAGGTGATATAGGAGACAGAAACTAGGAGCTGGCAAGTCTGCAGCCCAGAGTATAGGCATTAGAGGCCAAGCTATAGGCTCTATAGGTGGAGAGAGATAATTTACAAGTGGAGAGAGACACACCCATGATCAGGGAACAACAGGTAGAGTAGAGGAGTTTGGGCTTTATTGCTACCTATAGTGGATCCTCAGATGATATGGTTAGAGCAATTGCCACTATTAGGCGCGGAGAGCAGTATTACAGGAAACTCTATGAGGAGGCAGTTCCACTAGAGTGGCGGGCACCTAGTGCTTCAGAGGTTGTCAGCAGTGGTTGGTCTCACAGTAGGTGATCTCAGAGCAAATCTAGTTAGGGGAGAGCAACAACATGGGCTTTGGGGAGCATGGAAGTAACAAATAGACCCCTTTTGATCCGTATATTTTGACACTTATATTTTTGTATCCATCGAGCCTATGAGTTCTATTTTTGGGATTCATCGAGACTCTATCCTATGACATCATTTTGAGATTATACATATGATGCATTTTTGGTGAAGACTATATGCTATGTGTTGTGTTACTATGCATGACGATTTATGATGTTTATGTGATGTTTCTTATGTTATTATTCCTATGATGATGCATTGTAGATTATGTGATGTATGAATGCATGATGTATGCTTTATGATGCTTTATACAGCTTATGATGATGTCCTAATTCTATATGATAATGTATGCATTTACTTTTATAGTGCTATAGATATCAAGTATTGATGAGATGCTTATGATGATAAGATGCAATGTTATTGATGACACTATGATAAGGCTCTATATATGCATGATGATGTCATGATGATGATTATGAATGCAATGTTCTATGACTATGGATGATGTGATTATGATATGGATTATGCTTTATGTTATGATGTATGAAATGGAAATGCACCTATATGTTATGTTAATGCAAATGGGATTATGCAAATGATATGTAAAGGGATTTATGTAAATATGGGATGTATAGCCTATGTGAAATGTACTAATGCAAATACCTGCATGATCATGTATGCAGCTATGTTTTTGTGTGTCACAGGACATTGTCAGAGGGCGAAAGAAGAGGGACTGTTAGACGTAAGGGGATGAATGTTAGTACGAAGAAAGAAACCTTCAATATTTTTCCAAAGTACAAATACGTGTTGCATTAATCATCATTGGGAGGATTATTGCAATGGACAACAAACACCGTGATATGACATAAATAAATGGTGTGCAAGGTCATGCCATCACGTAAAACAAATAGTTGCAGAAAAGGAGGATCATGACTCATACAAGGATCCCAATTTCCCCAATATTTTTGTCACAACCAACCACGGAAAATCATCAAAAATAAAGAAAATTCATGAAACATCGTTGCTCTTCTAAATCCTATACAGGACATCCTCGAGGTGGCTAGTATCATGATGAAAAATCAAATGAAAAATGTGGCAATATTTAGTGACAGTGTTTACCAAAGTGTTTTCCAAGAGTATTTTTGGATGTCAATAGTAGTAATGCCGAGATGTCAATTTTGATGAAGCCTAGTTTTGTGTCAGGTAGGCTAATATGTGATAAATGTCAAGGAGTTGAATTCAGGAAGGACACATCCTGAATAGTGTCGATGTCTAGAGCATCGATACCTAATGTTGATAGGATGCCCAAAAATGCTAGTTGAAAGTGTTGATGCTCAAAAAAGCCATATCTCAAAGCGAAAATAAGTGACAAGGGTCATTTCCTAGAAAGACATATCCTAAGAATGACCAAGAATTGATAGTTTGGCATTGTTATGAGAGTTTGACCAAGTTTGAATAGATGACCTAATTAACCACATACCACATTTGAAGTGTCAATTTGGTTGAATTGTTTGTTGAATGGTTGTCTAGATTTGTTTAAGAGTTTTCTAATTTAGGATGTTGTGATGAGACAAAGGAATACTCGATAGACCCTAAAGGACTAGACCTAGGATGTCTCGAGGGCTCATCGATGATGACCTTGCCTACGTCGTACACTCAGAGACCACGTAGTTCGACAGAGATAGGACTAACATACTCATTTATTGAAAACTAACCAACATGTTTTGACTTGATATGATGGAACCTAAAAGACTGACGTAGGGGGCCTCAAGGGCTCATCGACAGATGGCCTTGCCTACATAGCAAATGCATAGAGACCTTGTAGTTTGACTGATGCAATGATCAAGGATGACATATTTCATTGACCGACATGACTAACTTAGAAAATACCTAAAAATTTAAGACTAACTTAGGTGGTCTCAAGGGTACATCAAATGATGACCTTGCCTATGTAGCAAATGCATAGAGACGGCGTAGTTCGAGCATTCTAATTATGAATCGACTTTGACTAATTTTGACTCTATTTTTGGGATTTTTGAGAGTTATCTAGATGTTTTTTGTGTTTTTTGGGAATATTTGTTTTTTTTGTCTTTTGGATTTTTTGAATTTTTGACATGTTTTAGTTTTTTTGAATTTTTGTGATATACGGGACCATGTGCAAGACCCACTAGAGTTAGGTGTTAAGGGTGTTGCCCCCAGTCAATTCTAGGACTAGCTAGGATAAATGGGATGGAATGGGACATGCTTAGGATGAAAGGTGGAGGATGTGTGAGACATGATGTCAACCATTATCAGCCATGGAAAGAAATACTAGGACTTCATGATAGATGTTATGAGGGTGTCAAAAGACTAGGTATTTATTATGGACAAAGGTAGATGAATTCATAGTAGATGGAAAAGCAAACACTACCTATGTATGGCGCCTGTTTGCCAAATTTTCACCATGGTACTTATCCAAAGTGCCACCAAAGTGGTTTTCACTATTGGACAGATTATTTCTCTTTACTGTTTTTGATATTTTCTTTTTTTTTTTGTGTCACCAAGACACTTGTTTGCTAGGTTTTCATCAAGGTAACAATTTTTTTTATTTTTTCAATTTTTTTGTATTTTTATGGTTTTGGCCAAGCGCTCTAAAGTTATGTGTAGAACTTGTGTATATGCAAACTATTGATGGGTTCTAAAAATTGTTCACCTTCTGGAGTAGATAACTGATAAGCACCAAAACCAAAGGATGTAGTGATGACATATGGGCCCATCCAATTAGGCTCGAACTTGCTAAGCTTTTCACATTCAGCTTGATTCTTTGGGTTCTACATCAAGACCAAGTTTCCAATGTCAAATATTCAAACCATAACTCTTTTGTTGTAACTTTGACAAAAGCAATTTTGATATGCCTATAGGTGTGTCAAGGCATTTTGTCTACGTTCCTCTAATAGTTCCAACTCATGCAACTAGGACTGTTGGTATTCCTCATCATCAATCAATCCCTTCATGGAGACCCTTAAGGAGGGGACTTCGACCTCAATGGGTAGGATAGCTTCGGATCCGAAGACCAAGGAAAATGGAGTGGTGCCCATAGGCGTGTGGATGCTAATACAATAAGCCCATAAGATAGGGTTAAGTTGGAGGTACCAGTCACAGTGAGCGTCATTGATAGTCTGAACTTAAGAATTTTGATTATTGTCTTGCTGGATGCCTCAACTTGGCTGTTACCTTGCGGGTAATATGGTGTGGAGAAATGATGTTGAATATGGAATCGCTCACAAAGCTCACAGACATCCTAGTTTTTAAAAGGACAACCATTGTCTATGATGATGTATTGGGGTACACCATACCACCATATGATGTAGTTAAGGATAAATTTGGATATTTGTTTACCGATTATGTAGGTGATAGGAATGGCCTCGATCCATTTTGTGAAATATTCAGTTGTAGTAATAATGAATTTGTGGCCATTGGATGAAGTGGGATGAATCTTACCCATGAGGTTAAGTCCCCATTGTGTAAAGGGCCAAGGCAAAGTGATTGGTCATAGTTCCTATGCGAGTGCATGAATGAGATCAATGTGTACCTGACATTGATGACACTTTCTCATGAACTAGAGAGCATCGTTCTCCATGGTTGACCAGTAGTACCTATTACCAGGTTTTTACTTATAGCTCAATTTGGTAGAGCTAAAATAGTTTGCAATTTTCAAGAGCAATCAGGACCATCCAAAAGCAAAAGAATTAATGCATCAATTGAAGCTTTCAGCTTCATTGTTTTGCTAACATGTTTGTTCACTGTGTAGGTATAGGTGAAATTTTGTTGCTGGCTCATCTTGTTTGATATCATAGCATGTGGAGTAAAATGGGCTCCCATAAGGGTTGATCTTAGCTTGCTTGCTTCTCAGTCTTTAAGAGGGATAGGGGTGTCAACTCATCATACTGATTCAATAGAATCACAATGTGTAGGGGAGTCGTCGTAGTCACTATCATAGGACAACATAGTTAATCAACATAGGGTAGCGATCTCAAATTTTAGCATCATTTTCTTAATCAAATGATGTTTGATAGTCCTTATAAGTAAAGATAGAAAATTTTTCCAAGATCAATGAGTAAAGGACAATCAAGGAAAAGGTTAAAAGTGAAGTTATGCCAAGTTCTTTAAAGCATGAAAACTCAAAGTGAAGAGAAATGCATAAAAGATTGACGACAATCATGCAAAAAGTATTGTGTAGTCTTCAAAGAATAGCATGAAAGTGACAATGCTCATCAATGTAGACATACTCATAAAAGATATTGAGAGAAAATCAAGGTAAAGAACAAGGGGAAGATTGCAATCATCATGTGACAAGTTTCTAGAGGCAGCAACAGAGATGTCAAGTGGACAATATGAAAAGATTGAAGATTGCTCTGAAGTTCACAAAAAAATGCACCACAAGAACAATGATCACGTGTTTCAATTATATCTCAAAAAATACAATCTAGGTTTTTGTGAAGTCTAGATAAAAAATAGAAAACAACGAGGCAACAAAACCCTTTAAATTTCTCACCAACCCAATTCATAATTTTTGAAAAAAAATTACCATTCCTAGGTCAACTCTTCCTTTCTTTTTGCAAAAATCAAAACTACTACTTTGTGAAACAACATTAAGGAAATTTTTCTATAAATTTCCTTAGTAATTTTTATTTAAATGTAGTAAAATCAAGGCGAGTGCATCAAGTTTTCTCAAAAACTTTCTCATTTCATTTTGAGTTCATTTGCGCAAAATGGAAAAAACAAGCAAACTGAGGTTTCTAATTATGTTTTCAGTCAGTTTAGGCTTGCTTTTGAGTCTTTTTTGGGTCGATCTACTTTGGAGGGAATCTTGCCATCTTTTTCACTTAGTTTGGATTAGTTTTGGGAACTATTTTGGAGGCTTTTTCTCTTGAGCTCAAAAATGGCATTCAAGTTGCTATTTTGAGTTGCAGATTCTTGGATTTTTCTATTCTCAATATTGGAGGCACTTTGGAGCTATAAGTTGGAGAAAAACTTAGTTTTTCTTAGGAGTTAGAGTTTAGATTATTGTTTCTTGCTCTCCTACTCATTTTTAGAGGGTATTGTAAACATTTATTGTACTCATATTTTGAGCTTGATACTCCTTCAATTTTAATAAAAAATAACAAAGTTTTCCTTCTTATTTTCTTGTCTCAGATTTGCAATATCAATTTGATGTCAATTGTAATTCAAAACACAAAATCCTTTTTATGTCTTGTTATTGTGAACTTGTGTACAAGAGTCTCATATAGTTCAGGTTGTATTTTGTGCTCAATTTTGTGAGCCTTCATACAAATCACTATTTGATTGTATGTTTTATGGTGAGATTGTGAGAGATGAAGTTTTTTGAGAGATTATCGAGAGTGAAAGTTATCAAAATCCTTTGAAATTTTTGGTGAATCATCTTTAGGTTTTAGGATTTCATTTTCAATTTTCCTCTTAACCCTTTCCTTAGAAAGTCTTTAGATTAGGTTATTTGCTAGGGGAACCAGCCCACTCTGGAGATTCACTCTCACCATAGATTACCCACAATCTTAGAGTGTTTCCATGTTTCAATAGGATAGTTAAGTTTATCTTGACTAAGGGTGCAATCCTGATTGACAAAATTTTTTGGCATGCCCAGTGGGACTTTGAATCTTGTTTTTGAAGAATTCTTTTTTCAAGTTCTAAACAACTGTTCTAGTATATGTTGCAGTGTTTCCAACCTTTTGGAGGTTAAAAAATATACCTAGCGACTCTGTTCTTTGATTTTGCATGCAGATCTAAATGCTCGTTTATTTTAGAAAAATCTAATTTGTGTTTGTTTGGCAGTTTTTGATGAATGAATGGGCCTATGTTTCATAAAAATATGTCCTATCATCCGCCATATAATGAAAGCTCTACTTATCCATCTCCATATTATTCATATCAACCCAACCATGTTGGTTTCAATTCCATGGCTTTTCAAAACTAGCATGCCCAATACAATTAACAATCAACCACCCCTGCCCAATATCCATTTCATCCTTCATACTCTCAAAACTAGCTCACAAAGTGTGAAAAGGAGGAGATTGCAAGCCTGAAGAGTGAATTGCTTGACTTAATGCTTGATTTCAAAAAGTAGGTAGAGGAGATCAAGAGGAAACATGAATATAATCAACAATAGGAAGATATGGCTTATTAGGCCTATCTCTATGAGCAAGAGTTGGAGGCACAAATGCACAAAGACTAAGTAGCTCCTGCCATTTCAGAATAGCCCACTCAAGAGGAGGTTCGTAAGTATCAATTTCCAAGCTTTAGACAAAGTGAACCTCTTAGTATTCCTAAAGTTGAAATTCCAAGTTTTAGGCAAGATAAGGTCTTTAACTCCCCTAGCCATCCTCTTAATCTTGAAATACCAAGTTTCTGAAGCCTTCATCCCTTGCAAAATGAGGAAAGTAGCCTAGTTCAGCCTAGTACAGTTGTAGAGCAGCCCCTTGAACAAATTTCTTTTCAAGAAACCCAAGAGGCTACCCAAGTTTCCTCACGTAAAGAATCCAAGGAGGACCCATTTGATTAGAATACCCTACTCCACATAGAGAATCTTAGGAAGGTAAATCCATTGCACTCAACTTTGGAAGTTTACCGTTTGCAGCAACAAAATATTGAACAACAATAGTCTTTTTCGGATGCATCTTTATTTATTTTTACTAATGAAATTTCTAGTTTTGTTGAAAATGATCAAGCTACTGTAATAAGTCCATCAAGGTAGTAGGATAAGGAGCAAGAAGAGCAAGAAGAGGTAAAGGAGATTGTTCAAGATGATGAATCCAAGTTTTTGTTTGATGAGATGCCTTCTTTCATGGACCAAGATGAGGAAAGCATGCTCATTCCTGCAGTAGCTACAAGTCAAGGGCAAGAGCAGATTTTGGAAAACCAAGACTAGTTGGAATAGTATAATATCAATAACTATTTTGAGGTATCTAGCTGGTACACAGGGAAAAATTTAGTGTCGAATCTTCGCCAATTGGCGAATTCTAGGAATCGGCCAAGTCGAAATTGGTAAATTTCTCTCACCCAACAAGGTGTCCAAATCGCCCAGATTTTACAAACTATAGATCCAATGCATGTCCATTCACCAATGAGTTTTTTTATGAGGCATATTTAAGCAACAAATTCACCATTGTAAAACTACGTGTTTCAATTGGACCGACTAATATTTTTTCGTGGAGTCTTGAAAGCATTTAATAAAACACCTACATATTTTCCAATACTATTAAAACAACATTGTATTAGGACCCATTTTGCCAATTAAAATTTACAAATAGTTGCTTGTGAAGACACATTTCACCAATTAAAATTTATAAATGGTTGCTTATGAGGACCTGTTTCGCCAATAACATTAAAATATAATTACATTTGAGGACACATTTTGCCTTGAAAATTACAACGTATCATTTTATAACCACGCGGGATTCGCCAAATTTTTAATATACCATTTAAAAATCTTGTGGAATTCACCAAATATGGAATCATGGATTGATATAAATACAATCGAAAGTGTCATTTATTCTTACACATTTTTTTCAGCTCTAAGGTTCTACTTGATTCGGAAGTCAACGAAAGCTGAAAACATAGACTTAAAGGTGAGTGATCATTTCTGCATAGTGTTATTAGTTATAATAATAAGATTTCTTTATCTCTTTTCCATTCTTGTTTCATTCTTAAAGATGATATTGAGTAGGGAATGGGATCTATATTATTATTCTATGTCCTTAAACAAGAAGACATTTATTTCCAGTTTTTATTCAAAGTGAGAGATGAATATGTCAAGTGAATCAGAGATCAATATGTCAAGTGACTCAAGTAGCAAGGGTAAGGCTCCTGCCGCTCCTCAAGGTGTTAAAGAGACTCCTGTCGCTCCTCAAGGTGGTAAGGCTCCTGTCATTCCTCAGACTCCTGCCACTCCTCAGACTCCTCAAGGTGGTGAAGAGACTCCTGCCGCTCCTCAGGGTGGTGAAGAGACTGGGAGGCCATCAAAACACCAAAAACTTAGATGTATCATATAGTCTTACTTTGGAATTTCCAAAGCTTTTGATCCATCAGGTCAAGATGGAGCTACATCATCAACTCTTCCACCAAATATTGGTAGCATTCACAATATCTAACCGCCACCGGAAGGTAAAGTTGAGATTGTCATTGATTTAAATCAAAATGTATCAAGTCAGGATGGCAATATCGCAGAAGATGTTCCAAGGGATACCCTGGGCCCGGTTAGCTAGAAGGAGATAATTGACTTGGATGAGGATGATGATGTTGGTAGCAAGAAAAGGAAAAACAAACCGAAAAGGGGGTGCGAGTGGGAAATGACAAGGAATTTTCAACTTGGTTGGTTGTCAAAGTACCCATTCATTGAACCAGCGGGGAAAGAAAATGATATTGAAAATGCAACATTGGCCAAATGTATGATTTTCACTTGGAAATGTGGAAGAGACAAGACGTTGCAGCTAAAGATTGACACTATAGAAAAGCATATCGGTAATGTTTATAAAAAAAATCATAGATGGAAAGGAACAATCAGTCGTATAATGGAAATCAAAGGAAGAATGTCTTCATGTTAGGTATGTCATGGATTATGAAGAGCATCACCAAAAAATGTTGAAGCTGCTTGCATGTAAAGGTACACTTGATGCACAGTTTGGAAAAGCAATGGAAGCAACAAATATGTCAAAAATTGTTCAGATGAGTATTGTTTTTCATTTTTGTCTAGAGGGAGTCCTATGGTAGACTACCCAGAATATTTTGTTTATTATCTTATTTGAATGTTCCTCACTATCCCTACTCACATTGGTCGGTAAACACTAGATGGGAATGGGAAAACTATCTTGGTGCAGTGGAAAAGGAAGATTTAAAGGATAAAGTAAAAGAGTCAAATTCCATTGCATTATCTTAAGATGAAGTTACTACGGTAGACAATACTTCTTGGGTCTATATGCATTTGTATATTGTACAACAACATGTTCGCCAAGCTCATCTTCTCTGTGTTCATAAAATGAAGGACAATTCAACATTGCAAAATATATTTGAACTAGTCAAGAAATCTTTGAATGATATTGCAAGTATGGATGAGTTGATAATTGTGAAAAAGTTAGTGTGTGTAGGAGCTGATGGAGCTGCAGTGATGCAAGATCAAAGGACTAGTGTTTGCACAAAGTTACAAACTACTTGTGCACCATACATGCTTGGCATTCACTGCATGGCCTACAAAATGAATTTAGCATTCAAAATTGTAAGCAAGTTTCCTACAGTATCAAAAGTCAAAAAATCTAGTCCACGAGATCCACGCATACTTCTATCGAAGTCCTAAACGTTTCACAAAATTTCAAAATTTTGCTGAGGGAATAACACCAGGAAACAAGCTTCTCAAGGATGTTGATACCAGATGTATCTCCCTGCATGGACCAATGCAACAAGTTCTTTCAGAATATCAATCCTTGATTGGAGTGATGTACGAAATCACAACACAGTAGACAAAGCTCCTAACCTCTTACATAGGTTAAGCAATATAGAGACACTCTTGACTTTAACTAGTCTTCTCCCCATGTTGGATGTGATGAACGAGCTTGTGAAGAAATCCCAAGATCGAACTATGTATATTAAAATTGCAGAATATGAGGTGTAGTAAAATTGCTCCCATCTTCTACTTGCAGCCTCCATGCATTGGGATAGCACTTATGTCCATCAAAGCTCCTCATCCTGGTTCAAAACCTTTTTGAGAAGTCAGGTGAACCAAATCAACTTTTTTCCAATCCCACCTATTTTGAACTTGAAGGAAATTGGTCTTTTACTCTATAACTACATAACTGGAGGTAGGAGAATTTAGAGCATCCCCAATAATACCACAACATCTTCTTCCTGAATCCTTATTAACCCAAAAAAATTAAAACCCTTATGATACTATTCACTATCACTAACCCTATTTATGGGCCACCAGTGCTACTACCAGCTCGATTCGTGCAAACTAAAAAACCAACTTAGTCAAATCATGTACATTAAGCCTTACATATACAATTAAATTTTTTAATTTGATTAACGTTTGGCAAACTGTACCTCAATCTGGCAAGCTGTCAAAATCACTAGAATCCAGTGACCACTACTAGTGCCACTCAAACAATATGAAATCATTACAAATCTTGTTTCATTAAAGCTATGAGTTTTCCAATCAATCGCTTCAGATGTTCAAAAGATTGATAATTTCAATTAAATGAAATGTAATACGTCAAGGCATTGAAAAGAGAGAAATGATCCTTGATCTCGCCACGTGTTTGCATCTAACAGTTCTAGTGTTATTCTAGAGGTTTCAATTTGCAAGTCTACTGCTTCAGAGATTTACTTCTAGAATGCAACTATAGTCGTCCATAAAAAATTCATCGAATGGTCATGGTTATATTGATTTACCTTTACATCCTTTGTGCAAAATGTTTTTAAGTTTTTAAGCCTTGGTCCTATGTTCTTCCTAGGAGGTCCCTCATTTAAAACAAACTTTCTGCACATGCATATTTCTGCCACTTACGTTCTTCTATCGCTCATCGCCAAAATCCAACCCATCGGGTTCATTACCATGATGATGAGCCTTGATCTTGCCACATGTCCGCATCTAACAGTTCTAGTGTAATTCTGGAGGTTTTAATTCACAAATATAGTGCTTGAGAGATATACTTCTAAAATGCAACTACAACCATCCATTGAAAATTCATCGAATGGTCATGGTCCATAATGTCGCATGGTCACTGAAACTTGGAACCTTAGAACCAAAGTCTAAAGTTTTGAATTTTTTGAAACCTCTGACCCATCGACTACAAAGATGAAAAAGAAAGACTTGCAACTAAGGTTAGGAAAAGCACCAAAACCTCATCTTTGGTGAAGTAAGATAGGAAAGGTGACAAGGATAGTGCATTTATGAAGTGAAGATTGCGATCAGATTCGAGTAAGTGGGCATGACTAGACGATTGATGGGTAGTTAATATCGGTATGTGCGAAGTTTGGGAAATTATTACCTCTCGGCCCTCGATTAGTGAAGTTAATAATAGATTTTGGCGTGGAGAAGAAGGTACACAAAAAGTATAAAAGAGTAGTGGTGGTGGCGGCGGTGTAGCTATAGTAGTTTTCAAATGGAGGCTAACTTCACTTTGCATTTGAGGAGGCAATTAAACACATTTTATGGTGACGCTTCTGACTAAAGATTAATGGGGATGTTTTTATTCACTGATGGGAGGTTGGTACAAAGTGTGCGGATGATTTTGGGGAAATCCTTTGGAAATATGAGGCATAGATACAAGACTAATATGGATGTATACTCCTTGATTGTAGCATGGGGTTTGGACTTGGGGGAATCGACAAGCATAGTGAGAGAAGTGATGGAGATGATTGTGCATAGAGATTTCTTGGAAGGATTAGAATCAATACTTGAATGGGAAGTTCCAAGTGAAGGTTTCGACTACTAGGAAAGATTTGAAAATGTGGAACTGGAAGGGGTAGAAGGATGCACCCCTTTCGTACATTGGCCAAAGGATGAGATTAAAAATAAATGCAGGGAAGAAGCTAGGTTAGGCTAGCAAGCATTGAAGCTCTTTATAGAGCTGATGAAGGTGGAAGCAATTATAGCACAGTTCAAAGCATAGGAGAAAGCAGAGGCAGAGCACATGGAAGCACAAACAAAAGCAGAGGAAAAGTGTATGAGAGCAAAAGGACAGAATGCAAGGAAGTGGAAGATGAAGGGAAAAGCAACAAGGAAAGTCGTTTATGAAACGGGTAGCACTAGTTGAATTTTTAGTTTTTGTAGGGTTATTGTAGAATTAACGCAAGACTAGTACTAAATTTTTGGCTTGCTGGGGGTTGAACCCTGTTATGGTTGTATAGTGTGAATATTAGGAAGGGTAAAAGAATGATTGAAAATCTTGTTGAAATATGTAAGGTAGTTACCGATAGTTGTGGAACTAGTTTTAGGTGGGCAGGGTTACTTTTTCTACTATGAAGCATGTCAAGATGCTTTTTGAAAAAACTATTATAGTTGTAGGTGATTTTTGGATGGTTGATGAAAAGTAAACAATGAGTCAAATGATGTAATCTTTATTTTCATGCAATAAAAAATACTATTACCAACCCAAAAAAAAAATCTAACGGTTCTAGTGTTATTCTGGAGTTTTCTATTTGCAAGTCTACTACTTCAGAGATTTACTTCTGGAATGCAACTACAACCGTCCATCATCAATTCATCAAACGGTGATGGTTATATTGATTTGCACTAACACTTCGCCACTGCATTTTTTTTATTACTTTGATATTATGTTTAATTTGCCAATGTTTTTTTCTTAATCATTTGAAAATAGGTTTAATTCACCAATGAATTTTATTTTTTAGTTTGAAAAAAAAATTAATCGCCAATAAAATTATTTTTTCTGGTTTGAAAATAGGTTTAATTCGCCAATCAAAATATTTTATTGGTTTGAAAATAGATTTTAATCGCCAATGGAAAAAATTTAGTGGTTTTAAAAAAATTGCATTTCGCTAGGATTTTCCATAGACTTCTAGCGATTAGAAAAGATTCACTAATAGACTTTTTTTTTCATGAAAAACGAAAAAAATTTCCACTAAAATTAATATTTTTATCAGGAAGTATACAAGATTCGCTAGGATTTTGCATCTTCGCTGGGGGGGTTTCTTAAAGTTTTCCCTGTTGGTACAACAATGAGGAAGATTTAGAAAATCAAGAATAGTTGGTTTTAGAGATATAGAAGAATGTTGAGGTGCTTGTTTTAACTAATTTACTTGAAGAGCTTCCTTTATTTGTCGCTATTGATGAAGAAGATGCATGTGAGCTAACGAAATTGACAAGTTGTGATCAACAAGAGAATGAAAATCACATTGATAGAAATCTGATCCTTGAACAAGTGAGGGAAATGTTGTTGTGGAGGTTCAAGACTATGCTATGCTTGACAACATGCCTAAAACGGAGCATAATCAGGAGGTTGAAGGAATGGCTCCAATAGAGAAAAAAGGGATGATGGCTGATGATTAAATTGACAAAGGAGAAGCTAGCATAGATACATTGGAGGTGGTCTCCCTTGAAGAATAGTTAAGAGAACTGATTGAAGAGAATTATCCCTTCAAAGACATTTCAATTCTTGACTTTCAGGATCCTAGTTGTCCAGCTTGCAGAGAGCTTGTTGCTCTACTAGATTCCTGTGGAGATCAAGTGCATGATGAGGACAACAAAGTAAAACAAGTCCCTAAACATGCCCTATTTGCATTGGAACAAGCTAAAACTAGTCAGTTTGAGGACTGTAGGGAAAACATGCAACTAAAGCCTTTGGAAGAAGAGGCAAAATGTCAAGAAACTTTTCATGAAGTTGATTTACATGATCTTAGCTAGTTGGAGTAACTTCCTTTCTATTATACAAAGGATCTTGAGGTTGATGTTTCAGTTAAAGATGAAGGTGATGCTTTTCTTCCCAATCACTTGTATTATTTTCTTTCGAGCACAAAGCTTTCAAGGGGATGTCCCATTAGGCATCTAGCTTGGGTGGAAATCAACAAGAAGGAACAACCCCATGACAATGTTTATCTCAAGCATCAAGGGAGGTATCATTTTGAGCACAACCAGTTCAATTTTCCACTTGATCACCACTGGTTCGCAAATCAAGATAGGTGGGTAAGTGACTATTGTTTTCTTCTTGGAAGGGTGTTGTAGCAAATTGCTGGATATTTGATTTTTCTCCACATCTTTTGGTTGGCTCACAAGTTGATTGAGTATTGTAGATTGCAAAGGAGGGGCAATTACTTTTTTGAACTAGTTAATGGCTTTGTTTAGTGTACCATACAAAAATGGATCATTGACATTTTCATGGTTATTTAGGTCTTTCTCTTGTGGTTTTTGACTTATCTTGCTTTGATTTAATGTTGTAATGTAATTTATGCATTCACATTAGGTCCTAAACATTCAAATTATGACATGTCTTGTGAAGGTGTTGTGAAGGTGTTGTAACACATTTCTACACTTTTCTAGATTCTTCTCATTACAATTCACCTAAAAATCACATTTTTATCACTTTTCAATTCCTATTCTAAAGTGTTGTAAAGTCTTCATGCTTTTCTAGGCTTGTTATCACTATTTACACCTTACTTATGCTTTATATGACCCCTTTATTCACTCATAAGACTTAATTAAGTGTACTTTTGAATGTAAACCCGACAAACAACATTAAATGCAAGTTAATTCCCAACACCCACTTACAATCCTAGAGTGGGACCCATTCCCCATGGGTGGCCAATGAGTCCCTCTTGGCTCCAAATTCAAAATAATTCAAATTTTCTTTTGAGTTTTTATTCAAAAAGACCTTATGTCGGCCTATGATGAGGTATTATTGGGTAATTAGGGCATAACTGTGTATAAATAAGTGTTTTTCTTCTCATTTTACTCCTAATTCATCAAGTTCACTCATTCACTAGTTCATTCAAGCATTCAATTACATTCAAGCATCATTCAATCAAGCAAACATCAAGCATCTTGGATTAGCCATTGACATATCTTCAGACTTCTTCAACAAGGTTTTTGGTGAGTTTAGGACAATTGCATGTTGTTTATTCATCATTTCTTGTTCATTTCATTTCATTTCTTCATTAAGGTTTTGATTACCAAAGTGGGATTTGACCAAGGTAAATCCCTATACTCTAACCCTTAATCATTTTTCCCCTTTTGCATGTGTGTTTGTAGACTTTTGTATACAAATTTTTCAAGCAATTAGGTGTTGAAAAGCAGAAAAAAGTCAACAAAGTTTTTCAAGTCAACTATTCAAGCTTGGAGATAACCTACAATCCGTTTTCTATATATTTGACTTTGTCAACCTGACAAGAAGACAAGTGTAGATCTATAGATACAGAATTGACCTTTGATTTTATAGAATTTTGGAGGAGGATTGATTTTCCATTAGTGGTGAATGAGTCCCACCCGAGGGCTAAACAAGTTGATTTTGTTAGAATCCAGCTCATGACAGTTGGAGAGCAGTTTCAGGTGTTTTTGTCAATAGCAGGACCGATTCGCCATCAGTGGCGAATGAGTCCCACTGGTGATTTACAGTGATTTCTGCTAGTTTTCAGAACCTTCCAAATTCAACATCTAATTCTCAGGTGCACTTTGTTCAACCTCTTTCAATTATGTTTGTGTTTGTTCATGTTTTAGTTCATTTGTGCATACCTCACTATGTTTTCAAACATTGCACATTTCATTATTTTTTCATTGATAATCCATCAATATCATCATTTAGTTGCATTTAGTCATAATTCCATTATACATTCCTTTATTTGAGTGAACCACCTCAATTTTAGGGTTCTGTCTCTCTCCTTTTAGGTGAAAAACCCTAAGAGTGAAAGAGAAGTCCATAGAACCTTCAAAATTGATGGTTCATTTTGGTGAACCTACATATTGAACACAATATCTTTTTGATTTTAATTGCATCTTGCATCCTAGGTTTACTTTGCATCAACATTCCATTAGGTTTTATTTTGTTTTTGCATCCTAGGGTTTCTAAAATTGCATTAGTGAAAGAATCATTTAGACTTCATTTTTGCATATCACATCATTGAAAAAATGAAAATTTTCATTTGCATCTTCATTCTGCATCTAAAAAGCATTGAAATCATTTTAATTTTTCTAAAAAAACATAAAAAAATCCATACCTAGACTCATTCGCCACCCTAGGCGAATCAGTCTAGTTGCATTTTCTGCATTGAAATTTCTGGCATTTTCACAATATTTCCTGCATTTATGTTTCCTATTACTATCTTCTTGTTTCAGTTTACAAAATTTATGTCATTAGCATTTTATTATTTCTGGTTTGCATTTGCATTCACCCCATCTTTTGTGGTACTTGTATGAGCATTTGGTGCCCTATTGATAATACTTTAGTGAGATGAAGTTCTAGACTCATGACTTCCCGCGATAGCACTTTCATTATGGACCTTGGGATCTCAAGAGCTCCTACTCCTGGTATGGAAAATAGTACATTAGGCATGGATACTACCACTAAAACACCTTTACCTTCACATCTAATGCATGTTGACACACAAACTAATTCCATTCTGCAAGAAAAATTCATTAGTATTCATGAGGATTTTGCACATTTGCAACAAGATTTAAGTCTTGAAAACATTTCCACCACTGCTATACTTTCCATAGAAAACCTTCATCACTTGATTGAAAGTGATGATGGATTACAAATTATGAAAAGAATAGCTGAGATATACAACAAACATGTTCCTTCGACATCCCAATCAGCAAACATTGTTGTGAGCTAAGGAGGATCTCACATTCCTCCTCCTTCAACCATAGCATCCATACCCACCTATACCACTCCTCAAGTTACAACAACCATGCAATAGATTAGTCATGTGACTCCTTCTTTCACTATTCCAACTAGCATCCCTAGTTCTTTTGAGGCATCAAATTTTTCATCTTCTACCTTCACCCCTCTTAGTGTCCCCTTCACTTCTCCTAACATTACATACACTCCATCACCATTTTCTCTTCCACCTCATACCACTTACACCAACCCCATCATTACACAACTCTTTAACACTGTTCCATCCATGCAACAACAAATATCCACCATCATCCAAAGTCAAAATGCTCCACCCACATATCATGTATGTAGTAGCCCATTATCTCTAGAGATCTTAAGAACACAAATGCCACAAGGAATTGAGATGCCTAGGTTTGAGAAGTATGGAGGTAAAGGATACCCTACTAATCATGTTAATGTCTATACAACATGGTGCAGTGATTTTTTCCTTGATGATAAACTATTAGCCAAAAAAATTCCTAGGACCTTAAAGGACATTGCATTGGAGTGGTTTTCAAATTTACCCAATCATTCAATCTGATCATTTAATGAACTTGTGGATGCCTTTATAAGTCATTTCCAATTCCATATGACTCCCAAAAATATAATGATTGATTTAATGAGATGTAAAAAAAATGAAGATGAAAAAGTAACTGATTTCATTTCACGTTATCAGTCATTGTATGGTTAAATTGATGTCAAGATTCCCGATTCACATCTTCAAAAGATGTTTATTGAAAACTTGCACACTCACCTTTAGGAAAAGTTGACTATGATGAAATTTCCTTTGTTCATGTATTTATGCATGACCCTTTGTGACTACCACAACTTGGTTACCAGCCATGATTCAAAGTCCACTTCTAACTGAGTTGAGAAGTATGAACAAAACAACCAAAACAACATGCAAAACTTTAGAAAACCAAATAGAGGCTTCTTACAGTTCAATCTGCCTTCTCCACAACCAACTCAACTAGTGCCTAATCAAGTGACTGTTGTTAAAGCAACGGTTCCCTTTACCTATGGGGACCCGAAGGGACAATTTGCCCCCTTACTTGATACTCTCCATAACACAATGAATCAACTACTCCAACAATAGATCACTTTTTTTCCTACCATTAAACCACTTGATACCACCAAGCCTTTACCACCCACCTTTAAACCAAATGCTTATTGTCATTTTCATCACCAAAATGGACATGACACCAAACAATGTAAGCATCTCAAAAACTTAGTTCAAGACCTCATTGATTCTAGTCATTTGTCCATTGCGGTTGTCAATGATCAAGGCAATTAATAAGTTTGTTGCACCCCCTAATCAAAATTTAAAAATCTTTACCAACCCTATGCCTAAACACAATGTTTCATTTGTCAAGGCTAGTGAACCTTCAAACACTCATGTGATGAACATTGATACAAATAATGAACATGATATTGCTCCAAATGTTACCCAAGTTAATCCTATGGATGAACTTGTGGGTATGATAGACGTTGTCCCTCGTAGGGGCCCAACCAACAAATCTCTTGATATTACTTTTTCTTCTCATGATATACTTAAAAAGCTTCATGATGGTCCTCTTCACATAGTTGGTTGCATCTATGATAAGCCACCAATGGGATATTAATAGATCTCACCTATGGCGAGAATGTGATCATGAAAGAATTTTTAGTATTACATGATCTCTATCAAGATAATTATGATAAACCAACAACATGGATTAAAACACATACTGGTTTTGTGTTCCCTATGATCGAATTGATCGTACTCCCATTATAGAAATGACCCAAAAATTTGGATGTAACATTTTATATTATTCCACAATCGGATCAGTTTCGTCTATGGCTACGTCATCCTTGGCTTTGCTCAATGAGAGTTGTTCCTTCAATTGTTCACAAATGTTTGAAGTTTCTGCATGGAAATGAGATATTTACCATACATCATAGTGGTTTTAATTTGTTTTCCTCTAAAGTAATTTTTCCTTAGAAGCCTTTTGGCCTAGACCTATGGAACCCATCACCCCTCAAAAAGATTTATTTTTCATATCCTATCAAAAGTTCAAAGCCAAACGAATAGACAAATTATCTCTTTGTCACCTGTCCCCATCCACTTCCACTACTCCTATCCTTGATGAGCCAATGCTTTAGCCTGAGTCTAAAACTGAAAAAACAATACAACCTCATGAGAAACCAGCCATAGACACTTTCCCTTCATCGTTTAAACACCCAAGAGATAATGAAACCAACCCCACCCTGCCTCCTTGCATTAAACAAGTTTATAAAGCCAAAGAGAAAGTGATTGACCCATCTTCTTCGGTTTCTTCCCTTCTTCCCCCTCTAGAAGAAAAGTAACCTATGGTGGATCAACCCACTCTTACACCTCAATAGCTTCAAAATAAAATTAAAAGAAACCGCAGTGCTAGGGAGCATAGACATCGTCATCGTCTCCTTTCTTGTCAAATGCAAACCAAAAACAACAAAGAAAATCAACCTCCACCTTTGACAGAAGAAATACCTGATCACCCTCCTCCTCTTGACCCACCAAAAGATAGTACGATACAACAATCCCAACAAAATGATCTGATACAACAACCACAAATCCTAATACACCCTTCCTTGGAAATTACTCTTCGTCCTCCCGTCATGATTAATTTAGATGGTGATGACGATGAGGAAATCACTAAAATAGATGAAGAAGTGCATAACAATCTAAACTCTTTATTTTCATCTACCATGAGCTTAAATGATAAATCTACTACACCAAGTGAAGAACCTAGTACTTCCCCTAGTTCGATACTTGCAATTCTCCCTTTGGATAGTCAACCACCCTCACAATATATTGAACATGATTGGGAGGTAGATGACTTGTTTGATGGTTGACTTGTATTCACCTTGCTAGCCTTTTTTTTCATTTCCTTTTTATTTTTCTTTCTTTGGTTGGATTGCATGTGTGTATCATGTTCCCCCATAATGTGTGTTTGATGTTCTCTCTCTCTTTGTACACTTATATTTGTACCTCTAATCTTATATATGTCGTACTTATCATTTCCTTTTCACTTTTTTTTTTTGTTTTTTCCTTTTGGGGATGACACAAAGAATTGAGATGCCTAATGTCTCTTTCATGTTGACCCAAAATATCCCTTGTCCTTTTCCTTTTTTATCATTTCTTGTGTTTTTCCTTTTGGGGATGACGCAAGGCATTGAGACCGAAATTTCTCCTTCATGTTGACCCAAAATATTTTTTCTTTTCTTTCACCTTTTCATTTTATTTTCGCTTATGTTTTCCTTTTGGGGATGATGCAAGGCATTGAGATCGCAATGTCTCTTCCATATTGACCCAAAATAGACTTTGTTTTCTTTTTTTTTCACTCTCTTTGTGTCATTCTTCCAGTTCTATGTGCTTTGGGGAATGATGATAGTTTTTCACTCTTTAATCAAAGCATTGCACCAACGAACATACTGACCCCAAATCCATAGATACCTTATGTGTTTGGTGTGTTTCTTTTTGGGGGAAATCCTCCTTTTCTTTTATTTTATTTTTCATTTACATGACGTAGCCTTCCTCGAAAATGCATGACTTGGCATAAGGGATTTCCAAGTTGGCTCTCATGTCTTGTTTTCTTTTTTCATCTTTCCTTTGCTACTTTAAAGTAATTGCTCATAGAATGGTGTGTAGAAATTCCTTTAAAGTTGGGGGCATACGTTGGCATCATTTCATTCATATTCTTGGTTCTTCGTGTAACCTTGTCACTTCATACAACATGTTTGTCACTTTTTGGATGAAATTGGGTATGATGTCCTTCATAAGTGTGATCCATCTTAGCATATTACATTCCTCTTAGTGGCCTGATGTGATGCATTGCATCCTCTAAGTTGTGAATATTCTATTCTTTGATTGGTCCTCTCTTGGAGACATTATACACATTGTTCCCTAAGTGATAGACCTTGCATGAACTTAACAAGACTCCTTGAACATATTTTACATTTTTTGCATTTTTCACTTTACATCTTTGCCACCTTGCATAACACAACTTGCATTCCCGTGGTACCATCTTGTTTGTTCATGATTTCTAAGCATACGGAGCTTTGTTTGTCTCATGAAGCATGAACCGACATTTTCCCTTGTAGTGCCTTGTTAAATTTATCAGGAGGTATAACTTTGATATGGTGTAGCGGGAAGCCCATTGTGCATACCAACTAGCGTACGCATTTCACCTTTTGGGTCTTCTCACTCGACGGACCACCATGAGTTTTGTCACCCTATAGTGAGTATGCATTCTCCTTTTTAGACAAACAGCCTAGATATAATTCACAACTAGTTGAACAAACAATCGAAGTTTGATCCAACTTTTCCTTTTCCCCTTCTCTCTTTCTCTTTCACTCATGTGTGTTCCTTTGTTCTTATGTCTAGTTTTCCATGGGATCTTCATCCTGGGGGCTTGATCATCCCTCATGATCGTTGTCATTCCATCTAGCTAGCATAAGTGCATTTGGACCTCCCTCTCAATATGCATGGCTACTTTAGTGTGAGTTTGAAGCAAGTTCATCCTCTCACTAAAGTGGGGGCTAAATGTACCATAGAAAAATGGATCATTAACATTTTCATGGTTATTTATGTCTTTCTCTTGTGATGTTTGACTTATCTTACTTTGATTTAATGTTGCAATGTAACTTATGCATTCACATTAGGTCCTAAACATTCAAATTATGATGTCTTGTGAAGGTGTTGTGAAGTGTTGCAACACATTTCTACACTTTTCTATATTCTTCTCATTACAAATCACCTAAAAATCACCTTTTTATCACTTTTCAAGTCCTATTCTAAAGTGTTGTAAAGTCTTCACACTTTTCTAGGCTTGTTATCACTATTTACACCTTTCTTATGCTTTATATGACCCCTTTATGGACTCATAAGACTTAATTAAGTGTATTTTGAATGTAAATCTGACAAACAACATTAAATGCAAGTTCATTCCCAACACCCACTTACAAGCCTAGAGTGGGACCCATTCACCATGGGTGGTGAATGAGTCCCTCTTAGCTCCAAATTCAAAATAATTCAAATTTTTTTTTAGTTTTTTATTCAAAAAGGCCTTATGTCGACCTATGATGAGGTATTATTGGGTAATTAGGGCATAATTGTGTATAAATAAGTGTTTTTCTTCTCATTTTACTCCTAATTCATCAAGTTCACTCATTCACTAGTTCATTCAAGCATTCAATTACATTCAAGCATCATTCAATCAAGCAAACACCAAGCATCTTGGAGCAACCATTGACATATCTTCATAATTCTTCAACAAGGTTTTTGGTGAGTTTAGGACACTTGCATGTTGTTTATTCATCATTCCTTATTCATTTCATTTCATTTCTTCATTAAGGGTTTGATTACCAAAGTGGAATTTGACCAAGGAAAATCCCTATACTCTAACCCTTAGCCATTTTTCCCCTTTTGCATGTGTGTTTGCAAAATTTTGTATGCAAATTTTTCAAGCAATTAGGTGTTGAAAAGCAGAAAACAAGTCAACAAAGTGTTTCAAGTGAACTATACCCTATTTCAAGCTTGAAGACAACCTACACTCCATTTTCTATAGATTTGACTCTATCAACCTGACAAGAAGACAAGTACAGATCTGGAGCTACAGAATTGACCTTTGATTTTACAAAATTTTGGAGGACTTATTTTCCATCAATGGGGAATGAGTCCCACTTGAGGGCTGAAAATTTTGATTTTGTCAGAATCCAATTCTCGACAATCAGAGAGCAGTTTAAGGTGTTTTTGTTAGTAGTAGGACTGATTTTCCATCAGTGGCGAATGAGTCCCACTGGTGATTTATAGTGATTTTTTCTAGTTTTCAGAACCTTCCAGATTCAACATCCAATTCCCAGGTGCACTTTGTTCAGCCTCTTTCAGTTATGTTTGTTTTTGTTCATGTTTTAGTTCATTTTTGCATACCTCACTATGTTTTCAAACATTGCACATTTCATTAGTTTTGCATTAATAATCTAGCAATATCATCATTTAGTTGCATTTGGATCATTGCATTTAGTCATAATTCCATTATGCATTCCTTTATTTGAGTGAACCACATCAATTTTAGGGTTCTATCTCTCTCCTTTTAGGTGAAAAACCCTAAGAGTTCAACAGAAGTCCATAGAACCTTCAAAATTGATGGTTCATTTAGGTATCCTTTTCCCCAGTTAATGTAGGTTAGATTTAGCATTTTCTGCTAATATGTGCTTAAGGAACATTTATTTGAGTTGTTTTCTTTCCCTAAGTGTTGTTGCACATGTTTTTTGGCCACCAAGGCCTTTTAGTTTGCTTTCAGTTTGGTTTTGTTTGATTTTTTGTTGTTGTTTGGAGTATTTGCAAGTTTAGTTTCATGAAATTTTTGAGTTTGAGGGGGTAGATTTGACTGCACACCCAATGAATTGTTTAAGGAAACTAGTCTATATGCTTAGCAGGCAAGCATTCAACAAAAATCGCTAGAAATGTTACCAAATTTTCACCTACAACTCAATTTGGTAGAGCTAAAATAGTTTGTAGTTTCCAAGAGCAATCAAGAGCATCCAAGAGCAGAAGAATTAATGCATCATTTGAAGCTTTCAGCTTCATTGTTTTGCTAACATGTTTGTTAACTGTGCAAGTATAAGTGAAATTTTGTTGTTGGTTCATCTTGTTTGACATCATAGCATGTGGAGTAAAATGGGCTCCCATAAGGGTTGAGCTCAGCAAGCTACCTTCTTAGTCCTTAAGAGCGATAGGGGTGTCAACTCATTATACTGGTTCAATGGAATCACAATGTGTAGGGGAGTCATCATAGTCACTATCATAGGACAACACAGTCAATCAACATAGGGCTTCAATCTTGAATTTTAGCATCATTTTCTTAATCAAATCATGTTTGACAGTACCTATAAGTAAAGCTAGAAATCTTTTCCATGTGATGAACTCGAAATATGCTCATAATTTGAATGTTATGATGTATTTTTAATACCCTTACTCTTATTTCTGATGGTTTTTTTAACTCTTTGATTAAAGGCTTTTTATCAAAAATCAGGGTAGTATCCTATAGCAACACATTCCTATATTCCTGTAGCTTAACATCTCTATGTGTCTGTATTAATTGCCCTGTTTGACCTCCCGAATGACTGATATAATGCATGTGGGTTTTGGATAATGAAATGAATTTAATATGTGATTAATGAATGTCTATCATGTTATTTTCCACGCATGCTTTCTTTTGCTTTTGTCGCCATGTGCATCATAGGTTGTTGAAGGAAGCATGAACAAGTCAAAGCGCAGCAGATCTCGGCCCTGTAGTAAAGTCCATTTCCAGCACAACATCGTGGAAGTTTTTCCAAAAAATAATCTCTAACCGGGTCGTTGGGAGGAAATCTAAATGATCACTAATCTAGGAAGAGTGGAATACCAAATTCTCTTTGAATCGTGTTGAACAGATATGCCTTCATTTATGAGACGTTTGTTCCTCAGTTTCAAGATGTGTTTATGTCCACATCTTTCTCTGTTAGAGTTAGGTAGTTAGTTTCTTTTATAATATAAATAAGTGTTCCTCCTGTGTGAGTGAGCAACAGAGTGTGTTAAAGTTAGTATTATAATGAGAAATAATGTTTTGTGTTAGTTTTCTTACAAGCAGAACAATCAATGTATATGATTCCAAGTTTATGAATAAAAGCTGACAAAGTTTTGAGTTCAATTCTTGCATAAACTGGTTGATGCTTGCTAAGGGGGCCCACTTAGTGAGTATCCATAGTTAGTTATTTATCTCCTGTTGATTATAAGTTAGATTTCATTCTTGAAGGTTTCAGCGCAAACTCAGTCTTATATTGTTCCTGCAGCATCGAGAATCCATCCCTGTGTTTGTTCCTGCAGCATAAGGCCAATTCATAGTTTGTTTCTTAGTAATAGTTGTTATGATTTCTGCTTTGATTAAGTTATTCTTAAGTTAAGAAGACTTTACATTACATTCCTGCAGCATAAGTAGAATTCCTTCCAGGCATTTATTTATGGTAAATTGTGACTAAAACTGGTTCTTAGTGCACATATAATGCCGCTCGATTTCAAGTATACGTTCCCTGGTTTGACAATGTAAATGAATGACCATAAGAAGATGTTAGTCACCTATTGTAATTTCCAATTCTTAGGTTAGAATTTTCCGTGACTTTTATTTCCTTTTATGGAATCAACCACCATGATCAATGAATTAAGGACAATCAAGGTGAAGGTTAAAAGTGAAGTTATGCAAGTTCCTTAAAGCATGAAAAATCAAAGTGAAGAGAAATACATCAAACATTGAGGACAATCATGCAAAAAGCATTGGGCAGTCTTCAAAGACTAGCATGAAAGTGACAGTGCTCATCAATGTAGACATACTCATAAAAGAGATTGAGAGACAGTCAAGTCAAAGAACAAGGGAAAGATTACAATCATCATGTGGCAAGTTTCCAGAGTCAGCAACAAAGATGTCAAGTGGACAACATGACAAGACTGAAGATTGCTCTGAAGTTCACAAGAAAATGCACCACAAGAACAACAGTCACATGTTTCAATCATATCTTGAAAAATACGATCTAGGTTTTTGTGATTTTTGGACATAAATTAGAAAACAAGGCGAAAAATCCTTTAAATTTCTCACCAACCCATTTCATAGTTTTCGTGAATTTTTCACCAGTCCTAGGCCGACTCTTCCTTTCTTTTTGCAAAAATCAAAACCACTACTTTGTGAAATAGTATTAAGGCAATGTTTCTATAAATTTCCTTAGAAATTCTTATTTAAATGTAGTAAAATCAAGGTGAGTGCATCAAGTTTTCTCAAAAAAATTCTCATTTCAGTTTAATTTCATTTGTGCAAAATGGAAAAAACAAGCAAACTAAGGTTTCTAATTCTATTTTTTAGTCAGTTTAGGCTTGCTTTTGAGTCTTTTATGGGTTGATCTGCTTTGGAGGGAATCTTTCCATCTTTTTCACTCAATTTGGATCAATTTTGGGCACTATTTTGGAGGCTTTTCTCTTAAGCTCGAAAATGGCATTTAAGTTACTATTTTGAGTTGCAGATTCTCAAATTTTTCTATTCTCAATATTGGAGGCACTTTAGAGCTATAAGTTGGAGAAAAACTTAGTTTTTCTTAGGAGTTAGAGTTTAGATTATTGTTTCTTGCTCTCCTACTCATTTTTTAGATGGTAATGTAAACATTTCTTATACTCAAATTTTGAGCTTGATACTCCTTCAATTTTAATAAAAAACAGCAGAGCTTTCCTTCTTATTTTCTTGTCTCAGATTTGCAGTATCAATTTGATGTCAATTGTGATTCAAAGCACATAATCCTTTTTATGTCTTGTTATTGTGAACTTATGTACAAGAGTCTCATATAGTTCAAGCTGTATTTTATGCTCAATTTTTTGAGCCTTCATACAAATCACTATTGGATTGTATGTTTGATGGTGAGATTGTGAGAGTTGAAATTTTTTGAGAGATTCTTGAGAGTGAAAGTTATCAAAATCCTTTGAAACTTTTGGTGAATCATCTTTAGGTTTTAGGATTTCATTTTCAGTTTTCCTCTTAACCCTTTCCTCAAAAAGTCTTTAGATTAGGTTATTTTCTAGGGGAACCAACCCGCTCTCAAGATTCACTCTCACCATAGATCACCTATAATTTGAGAGTTTTTTCATGTTTCAACAGGATAGTTAAGTTTATCTTGACTAAGGGTGCAATCTTGATTGACAATAGTACCCAAGTCTCATGACTTTCTTGGCTAAGGTTGGGCCACTCAAATGGGATCCACATATACCCTCATGTACCTCATGTAAGGTTGTTTGTTATTTATTTGTGTCAATACATCAGAGGATTGTATTGTCAAAGTTGTGTCTATATAGGGTGTCACTAATGATGGTATAGCAGGCGGCTTTGTGAATATTGAAGGACTTGTGTTGGTTATTGGAAAGGGATGGTGGTAAAATTTTGGAATGTAAGTAATTGTATATGTCCTAATACCAAGGGGAATTAGGACCAACAAGTTCGCAAACCATTTCGGACTCAGGAATTTCATAGGCAAGAACCAACAATTGTTCTACTAAGAACTCAACCTACAACATATTATTAGGGATATCCAAGAGAGATCCAATTGTGGCCATAGCATCGACTCCTTTGTTCTGTGCTCGGGGAATCTACTCAGAAGAAATCATTTGGAAGTATGTCAACAAACTATCCACCATGCATTTGTAAGGCATCAGCTTCTCATCCTTAGTGTCGTAATCGTCATTGACTTGGTTGATAACTAAGAATCACCAAAAATGAGTTCTTTAATTTTCCACTCCAAGTCCTATCAACAGTGCTTCATATTCGGCAACATTATTAGTGCATGAAAACGTGATGCAAAATGATTTAGGAATAGAATCTCCTTGAGGTGTGATGAATAATATGCCTACTCTAGAACCATGACCTATATGGGACCCATCAAAATAAATTTTTCATGGTAGTCTAGGTCCTACATGAAAGACGGATTCATCTAGAAAATTAGCTACCAATGGGTGATCATCTTTTATGGTTGTGTCCGCGAGTTGATCTACTATGACCTATCCTTTTATTTCTTTGCATTTTGGGTGATCCCACAATACTAGTTTACAATTTTTGGCCAAATTGGACACTGAAATGATTTTTCTAACTAAATCTTCACTTTCGGGCACCTATAGCGGCTAAACCATGAGGAATTTAAAGATGATGCAAACTAGTGATTTGTGACATTTTGTTTGTAGATTCTAAATATATTATTTTAAAAAAAATTAGAATCAAATTGCACTTCTTTTTCCATCTCCTTCGAAAACTAGTTTTTTTAGTAAACACCATTTTTAAGGAGTGACACTCATTGTATACAACATAAATTTTTTTCCATGAAGGATAAAATTCCTTCTTTTTTTAAATATAGATTTGTAACCATGATATCTAGTGCTTCCAATTACTTTCATAGTGTTTTGTTTAATATTTTTCCTTAATCAACTTTCGAAGTCAAACTAATTACAATTCAAACATAGGCAGACCGTGATGGAACTTCAAATTTTTGCTCCTTGTGTTCCACTCATGCCCTACCTTATGTTACTAGTCTTTCATGGTGTCAAAATTTTCCTAGGGTTGGGGGTTTTAGCTTCTTTTTTTTTAAAACCCCTTGTGTTTATTTTACACCTTGGTTGGGATATTTTTCACTATTACTTTTTCAAGGGTTTTAAAACGACTTATGTCCTATCATTTCATCTAGGTTGGGTCCCTTCGGTCTTAATATTTTATTACCTCCGTAGGGTTTTATTTTCCTAAGTCTTGGTTGCCCATGTGTTTCATCGTTTAAAAACAACTTATGTCATTGTTTACCATCTGCCTAGTGATGTCCCCTTGTCCTTTTAATAAATGTTTTATTTTGCAAAGGGATAAAAATTTGCGCGACTGTTGATCAACTATCGTTTTATCTCTATCGTTCCCTGCCATCCCGCGATGACCCCACCACACTACTTTGGTTGATCGCGATATCATGAGCCGGCGCCACATGTCCCATCTGGTGAGGCCAAAGGGGATAAGTTTGACTGACTTTTGATCAAATATTGTCAGATCTCAACGGTTTCCCGCCATCACGTGATCGAAAATTACAAGGTTTTTATTGATCACGATATCACGGGCGGGTGCCACGTGTCACATATTTTGAGGGAATAAGGAAAGCACCTTGGTGAATTAATCCAGTCTTAATACATTAGATGACAGATTACTAAAGTGTTCTTAAGATGCACATTTTTTAAATCAATGGGTATGTTATAATCTTGACGAGAAAGTTGCTCAACAATTAATGATAATGCTAGTGACTATGTTAAAGGAACAAGATCGCCGATGCTCAAGATCTACGGCTGCTCGCCATCGTGTGATCAGAAGCTGCAAGGTCTTTACTGATTGTGATATCGTGGGTGACCACCACGTGGATTTCCTTGGCAGCATATGGTATGGTGGGCCCTTTATTGCCATGTTGGAAATTGTGTCAGCTTGTTTTGAAGGCGGTCGTTCAATGATTTGATCTAACTGAAGGATCAATGGCTAGAATTTAAATCTACATTAAATATGGTTGGAGTCGTTCGTGCAGCACACAAGTGAGCTTTAATGGTGGATGAGACACTTGCTGATATGATTTGATCGAAATAAAATCAATTCTCCTACTTTATTTGTATCGCAAGACATTCAAGTATTTTGTGAAGCAGTCTTAGAGCTGAAAGTGAAATTGCGAGTCTTTGCAGCCAAAATTTGGGATTCCTGCAAGCACAAAGCTATGAGTTAATTTTTGTGTTTCCTAGTTACTCTGCACTTGAATTTGGGAAAATATTTGATGTACTTATTATAGGGCTTGTTGATAAACATTAGGGCTATAGTTTATTTAAATTGTGAGAAATTGCAGTGTGTTGTTCTATAATTTCATATCCCTGGTTAGTCCTAGCTGTTTGAAGTGTGAAATTGTAAAAAGACCCTAGTTTGTCCAAGATGGCACTGCCAAAGCAACATTTTGGCTAAATTAACTATTTAAGAAGAAACCTGTATGATGATTTCCTGGATCAATTGCCCTTGTCAATGAATGATAGAAAGAAGGGATTAGTTCTGATGCGAGGGAAAATCCTGGGGGAAGGGTTAGTATATAATTTCTCCAACATAGCCGATGCTAGGGTTCCTCTCACAGGATTGGAAATGTTCATATTGTGGTATGGACGGAGGAATTTTCCTCATCCCTTTTCAAACGGCTAGATGTATGATTTGGGGAAGCTAGTGGTGTCAAATGTGTTCCTTGATATAGACTTGTTTAGAGCAGTGGCTGCAAGATATGACCCTGTCACACAAGTAATCAGGGATAATGATGGAAGGGTTTTGTTAAGAATTAATAGAGATGAAGTCCAATAGGTTTTTGACTTGAGTGAACAGAGTGAATATTTGGTTCTTATTGATCTTGAGGAAATAAAGCAGGAATATGCAAAGTCGAAGTCTTTTTTCAGAGCTAAGTTGCTTCCACCTCATCTAGCTAGGGCAGGAGGTTCAAGATTTCATATTAGCCCCAGTGACCAAGAACCTTTTAGATTAAACTATTTTTCAAATCATTTCTTGGCCACTTTTTATTCATTATGCCATATTTTAGGTTTCAGTCTTGGTACAGTGATGCCCATTGCATACATGTTCATGGGGGTGCAAATACAACACCCTAACTTCTCTAACTTATGACTTTGCTTCTTTCTTGGCTGAGAGGATTCATGAAGGGTTGTCAAAGTTGCAGAAAAATGATACCATCATGCAATTCTTTTCGTATTCTATGTTGATGTATATGTTTTTGTGCAAGAATGCTTACTTTTTCTCTGAGAAGATGGAATTGAGGCAATCAGTTGATGGAGAAAGATTGCCAGTACAGTTGTGGACTGCAGATTTATCTTGCAATAAGGAAAGCACCAGTTATGTGCAATTTGGTAATTTCTTTGCTTCCAGATTGAGGGCTAGACTGATGGTAAATGTACCTAGAATCCCTGAGGAATTGCATGATTTCCTCAGACCAAAGGGGAGGAGGACAGAACTAAAAGTCTGCAATAATTGGGGTGACATTATCCCATACCCAGTCAACACCATTTTAAGGGTATATGGTTTTCAAGGAACCCTTCATATACTATCGTACAATGTGCCACCAAGAGTGGGGTTCGCAAAATTTATGTGGCAAATAGGTTGTATCCATGAGGACAACCTCACTGGGAGGGGTAAGGGAACATTTTTCCTGGATTATATAGTGGTGTCTGATTTTTCCTTTTCAAAAGGAGGCCGGGTGTACTTTAAAAAATTCTTTGATGATTACCATTTGAGGTGTCGTCCAAAGTGGCAACATGATCCTGAGGGTTTCTTTTCCCTTTTTACACAAAGAATAAAAGTTGGCAAGTCTTTGCATGAGTTCAACTTTCTTGAGGACCTAGTTAGAAACAAATTTGATCTAAATAGGCAGGAGTTGAACAAGGAGAAATGGATATCTTATGATAAGCTATTAGATATTGTGCACAAAATGGATCTAAAGTATGATCCATTGTTGGAGTTCAATCCATACCATAAGAAAATTGACTTTCTAATGGGGAACTTCAAGGAAATTATGGGCACCTTGAGGACCAAAAAGATAAATTTGGAATTGAGTCTGGGTGTACAAGAACAAGGTGACAGACCAATTGAAACAAGGCCAACATATCAACCAATAGGAAGAAGGCCCATTTACAGGAGGAAAAAGGATGGCAATAGTGATGAAGAAGAAGTGGACAGAAAAGGAAAGCAAATAATGAAATTTCCTTTACAGCCAGGCCCAAAATTCAAAGTTCCTGGGGCAATTAAAATCATTGATTTAGAATCATCACCAGAAGATAGTCCCTCATCACCACCATCTGAGCCAAGCCCTAAGAGGAAAATAATTAATCAACCACAGGAGGATCGGATGGATGAAATTGTTGTTACTGATCATGACATGCAGGTTGGTATGCCTTCCCCTCCTAGGCAAGCTGAATTGGTTTTATCCGATTTGGATATGAAAGGAAAATGTGTACAAGATACAAGAATGGAGGCATGCAAGGAATTTCTAAATGACAATGCATTTGTAAAACTCTTGTATTCTTGCAATTGGTATGAAAGATGAAGTTTGAAGAATATCAAGATAAATGTAAGAAGATAAGAGAACTAAGACCTAACAGGTCAGACCAGGAGAATGATGAGGAAGTGAAAATTGAATTAATGGAAGAATTCAAGAGCATGACTCCTGAGGAAGGAAGAAAACTGGTGAGTCAGGATGGTGTAATGATTCTACCTGAATGGGATATTGTAGATGCAGTAGCCTTTAATGCTATTTTGAAGTCCAAGCATCCCTTGCAAGACTCTGAAGAAGAGGTCAAGGCAGCACTGCAAGACTCTGCTTTCAGTGAAGAGTATGAAACCTTAGAAATTTGGGCATTGACCCCACAAGGGAGAAAGCCAGATGTTTCTAATATCAACCCAAATTTAAGAGGAGGGCTAATAATAAAGAGGGCTTCAGAGACGTCAACCACCGAGGCCACTAATTTGACTATGAATGTGGCTAAATTGGCCCAAAAGACTACTGAAAGGGAGGAGGCCAAAAAGAGGATCCTAATGGAGAAGTACAACATTTTGATTGAGGAATACAATAAGATGCAGCAGAAGAATGTTGAGCTGCACACTGAGGTGGAAAGGTTAAGGTATAAACAGATTGGGGAGACATCAAGTGCTCCGGGGACCAGTATATTTCCTTCCACATCAGGGCTAGTGCCTCCTGCTTCTCCAATTGTTTCCATGCCAGGGTCTCCAAATCAAAATCCTCCCTTCACCCCTTCTTTAGAGGACATTGATGAAAAAATAGAGTGCTCTGTGGATCCTACAAAGAAGCAACTCATGCACAAAATTGATGAATTACAGGCATTTTTTAAGGTAAGTGAGGAAGGATCTCTTTCAAAGCAAAAGGAGATTGTTACTGTTGTCTTGAGACATTTAAATGAGAGAGTTGATAATAAATTTCCATCTATACATTCTTTATATTCTTTATTATTATATGCAATAAAGAATATTGATAGGGATCAGGAAGTAGTGATACCATTGATTGAAAATTGGATCCCTAAGGCCAGTGATTTAGATGTAATGTATAAGGCCTCAAAGTTTGATACAAACAATAGGCCCCAATCATTAAGGCCTACTCAAGTATTAGTTAAATTACTGCAAGGTTTTCAGACCCTACCAAATGATTTGAGTAGGAAGATCAAGGAATTGGTGAAGAATTTTAATGATTGGGGTAACACACTATTACTTGATATAATTGATGAGCAAGGGAAAATTAGGTCACTCCAGCAATGGCAGGATCAAGCAAGTGAGGTCATCAATGATCAAATTAAATTAATTTGTGATGACTTAGATTATGATTTTTTGGTGAGTTGTATGGATAAAATCATTAGTACCAGCTCAATTTTGGAATCTTTTGAAAGAGATGCAAATTAGGTAGCGGTAAAATACACATCTTATAGTACCAAGGTGAGTGAGGTGATTAATTTTGACTGGCCGATTGATGAAGAATACCAAAAATGGGTAACTAAATATTTGACTAAGGAAGAGTAAAAAGAATGAGCCGCTAATGGGTGGTAGATCAGATATTGCAGTTACAACGGTTTCCAATCTTGCTTTGGTGGAAATCTTGGTATGGGATTCTTATGGTTTTTTGTTGCTGCATCATTTTTTCTCAGCAAGCACGATGAACAAGAATATTCTCCAGGGTGATTGTTGTTGTAACGATTTTTGGAATATGACTAGGTGCTCCAATTGGCTAGTGACATGTGTACTTTCTAGCCCGATGCTTGTTTGTTCCTTCATTTTCTACAAGAAGGATTTCAAGGCCAAAAGTACAGGTTAGCAAGTTATATAATTTTGGGTCGAGTCTAGGTGAAGTTGCAGAGCAAATTGTAAAGTTCGATGGTTTTAGAGAGAAATGCAATTTAGGTTCTGAGTCATTCTATAATAGGTTTTGAATTTATGGGGATTTAATGTTGTATAACAATACCAGCATTTGAGTTGAAATGATAAATTCAAGCTCATGTCTCTCCATTGTACATGCATATCTGAACTTTGAATAAAATAACTAAGGGTTGTTTTATTCATCTCATTGTTGTGGTGTGTATGATTCTATTTTAGCTTTAATTCAAGGAATTAATTAAAATTCTTGAATGGGATTATAGGCGGATATGTTATGTATAAGGATTTGATAAGTAGTATTGAGTTAGAATACATATTGATGAGATTGCAATCCAATGTCGTCAAGGAGTTTATATGTTATGTGTTAAATCTATCATAAACCCTTCGATGCTTATGAATTTGACTCCTACAATGGATATATGGCACTGATCTAAGTTGTAATTACTCGTATGATTCATTATTTTTTTGTCTTTGCCTAAAGCTTGCTACAAATTGCAAATCAATGACTATCTTATACTGTGGATTATGTTGTAGTTATCTCATGCTCCAGATAGTTGATATTATTAATGAACAACCAATTCTATTTGATATTATCCTTTCGTGTTGAGCTATTAAGTGAGATTATCTGTTATTGTTAATGTTGTTTATAATAATGGTGTAGAGGTTGTAAAAACATTAAGGGATCGCCCTCCCGGGTCTTGTAGAGCCTGAAGTGTAGGAGGCTTTTTTAAAGTCCTTGTCAGTTGGTCCAGGTCCTTCGAGTTGCCCTTGATTGGAATTGGCAATTCCATAGGTAGATTAGAAGACCAACCTGGTTAGTAGTAAAAACAAACCAACCAACCGTATACAACGTAACTTTTTTTGTATGTATCGAAATTCAATTTTTTTTATTGGATCAAAGACTTCAATATTTGGTGCACTCATATTTTTCAAAAAAAAATGATAATCTATTATTTTTCCACATGTGTGGAACAGAGAGCTTGATTTTCGATGAAAAACCTATGTTTAATAAAACTAAAAAAAACAAATACATAATAAAACCAAAACATATTAAAATTATATTCATTGGATAGCTCATTCAGAGGACTACCATCATCTAGTTGGTTTTGTGAAGTCTCCTCCATTTTCATCCTCAACCTGAGCTTTGAAGTGAAAAATTTTGTAGTTTTTTTGTGCCAGAGGGTGAGAAGGTGGGAAAATGGGGGTTCGAGTGAACCAAGGGGTTCTAGCGAACCCCCTTAGGGTTCACTCAAACCAAAAGTTTATTTGAACCCCCAAAAACCAAAATTTTTTGCTTGGGGTCATTTTTTGCAACTTTTCCTTCCTCACTGGAATTGTAAACTGCTTTTGTGGGTTTACCCTTTTGCATACTGTATGGCATACTCACTAAGTATCATGACCCATTTTTCTAATTATCCCATTAATGGTGCCCGTTTGAGAAGGTACTTCAATGGATCTATCTTAGTCACCAATTTTGTTTTATGGTTCAGCATATAATGTCTCAACTTTTGAGTGGCAAAGCCTACTACGAGGCATGCACATTCAATGGGAGTATAGTTGAGTTCATACCCAACTAAGTTGTGACATATGTAATATATTGTGCTTTCCTTTTCCTCATGGTCATTTTGTGCGAGTAATGCCCCTAGTGTGGAAGTGGTTGTAGAAATATACAATATTAAAGGTTTCCCATCAATAGGCGGCATTAGGACTGGTGATGTCAGAAGATAGTCTTTGACTTGTTGAAAATAAGCTTGACACTTTTCTTTCCAAACAAAGGGGATTCCCTTGCGTAGCAGGTATTGGAATGGTTGACATTTATCGGCCAATTGTGTAATGAAATGTCTAATGGACTGCAATCTTCCCTATAATGTCCTGAGCTCACTAATTCCTTTTGGTAGAGGCATATCCAAGATTTCTTTTACCTTAGTTGGGTCAACCTTAATTCCCTAGAAAGAAACTATGTACTCAAGGAGTTTACACAAAGTTACGCCGAAGATGCACTTCTTAGGGTTGAGACGAACCTTATACTCTTCCAGCCTTTTGAAGATCTTGTCTATCACCTTTAAGTGATCGCCTCATGTTAGATATTTTTCCAGGAGATCATCAACTTATTCCTTCATTAATTTGTGCATAAGGTCATGAAATATTGTGGTCATAGCCCTTTGGTAAGTGACACCTACGTTCTTCATTCCAAAAGGCATGGCATTCCAGCAATATGTACCCTAGGGACAAGTAAATGTTGTTTTATGTTGATCTTCTAGGGTGATACAAATCTGATTACATCCCAAGAAATCATCCATAAGAGACAACATCTCATATCTTGCTATGAGGTCCACTATGATATCTATGTTTGGGAGTGGAAAATCATCCTTTGGGAAAGCTTTGTTCAAATCTCGAAAGTCTGTGAAAATGCGGATTTGACCATTTGGTTTGGTGACAGGTACGAGGTTTGATATCTACTCAACATAATCTATAGATCTTATAAATCCAACATCTAGAAACTTTTTGAGCTCAACTTTTACAAGCAAGGTGATCTATGGGTGCATCTTCCAAAGTTTTTTGTTTGACCAGTTTTGCATCTGGAAGTAAGGGAAAATGATACAGGACTAATGCAGAATCTAGTCCTAGCATATCAGTATAGGACCAAGTGAAGTTGACCTAACATTCTGTGAAGAACTCTTGAAACTTGGGCTTTTCCTTTTCTATCAATGATGTTGCAAGAAGAATCATTTTGGGTTTTTAGGTGTGCTTGTATTGACTTCTATGGTATCTTTAATTAGCATGGTCAATTTCTCTTGAGCAACGGGGAGAAATTCCAACCTTCCATCCTTAGGCACCTCGAAGAGGTTTTCACCCTCAGATACATCCTTTCATTTTACTTTTATGTCATCAGAAGGTGCCTTGTGGTTTTCACCTAAAGACAAATATTTTCCCTTTTTGTTTTTATTACTTTTTGACTAGAGGGTTAAATAGTCTCTTCGAAATATGTTGCTAAATTGAGATCAATAGTAAATCCATTTTTATGGTCCCCCCTAGTATTCCTTCATGTAGTCCTATCAATTCAACAATGGCTTTGTCATTCTCAAAAGAATCCATGGTAGGTGGGTCTTGTTGATCCCAATCAATGAGCTATGGATATATGAGGGATATACCATCATCAATATTAGCGAAAGGTAGAGATGATGTTGAGAGCATGCAAATGGAGGTTGAAAGGGTAAAGATAGAAGTGTCATTAGGATCCCAAGAATATTCCATCAAATCTCCATCCTCAAGGATCTCGGGTAAATTGGACTCATGGGGGAGGTCAAGATTGGGGAAGAGTAAGTCAAAAGTGCCAAGTGGCGGATTAGGTTTGTCATCATCATTAGAAGGATCCTATGGTGGACCAATTTTAAAATTTTGTCTAAATATTTCCTCAAAAGACGTCTCACTTGGTTCTCGAAAGGTTTCTTCAACATCATAGTTACTAAAGGATTTATTATAGCTATATTCACATTCATGAGAGTCAGTCTCGGTATAGGATTCGTCGGATGTCTTGACATTTTCAAAAGCACATACACCCTCACTTGAAATCAAAAGGATACATGGAGCATCAATTGTGATTGGCTTAAACCCTAACCCTCAATTCTTTTGTCTTTTAGGTGGCATTAAGTAATATTCCATTTTTGTTTATTCCAAGACCATTGATTTCATCATAGCCTTTTTCCTTCATTATCTCAAAGCCTTTTCCATATTGTTGTACTGGTAGCGGCGGCAGATATTCCTCGTCTTTGTAGATCCAAGCTGAAATATCATCAATATCGTCTTTGTTTACCTCTCCTCATTTCGTGAAGGTGGTAGTGGGAGGAATCTTAAAGACAACTTTGGGTTCTAATTTGAAGCATGGTCTGCCATAAATCTTCAGAGACTTGGGTAACTATGAGATGTAGTAAGAGGTGTTCAATTTGTACTCTCCACATCCTATGTCCTAGATCTTGACATTTGGATTGGTGGTTCGAATGGTGGAAGTGGATGGTATGGTGGAGTTCAGAGCAGTGGAAGTGGATGAATTGGTAAGTGTAGATGGATCAACGTATTGGGATGAGGTGGATGTTGAAGCTTCACAATTAATAGGAACTTGATGTTCAAAAATGCCCCTTAAGTTGGTGCAATATTGAAAGGGGCCAGGGTCACCAGTTATGGTAATCTCAGTGTCATTATAAGGGAACTTCAAACATTGATTAAATGTTGATGGTATGGCCTTAAATTTTTAAATCCAAGGTCGACCAAGGAGGATGTTTTAGGGAAATTCAAGATCTAGGACTTGACATGTGGTATCTATGATTATTGGTCCCACATGAATAGGGAGAGTGATAGTGCCCTTAGAAGAAGGCTCCTCATCATCATAAGCTTTTATTACTATTCTTTTAGTGGCATCCACACATGCCTCAGAGAATCCTAATGCCTTGACCAATTTTAAGGAGAATATGTTTAATCCAGCTCCACCATCTACTAGGACTCATCTAACCTTGTGTTTATGAATGAAAACTTCAATGTGTAATGCATCATTGTGGTATGGCTTAGGCATGGATTAATCTTTAAGAAAGTTACCTGGTGGGAATTATCCAAATATCCAACCATAGCTTCAAAGCGGATGACATTGATGTTGGTGGGGACTAAAGTCTCTTTTAAACCCTTGTCAAGGATAGCTTTATGTGCAAGAGAAATGTGTTAGAGTTCAATTATGGAAATCTGAGTAGGGGTTTTACCCAATTGATCAATAAGGTTAAATTATCCTTTAGGTTGTGAAGGCTTAGAAAAAGGGCCAGGTATTGTGATTTTTCCTCGGCGAGTAGTGGTGTTGCATTCAGGAGTCTTTTTGATGGTGATGGTATTGACGTATTCATTGGAAACTCAAAGGTGATTATTTATAGGCCCACTCAAGTAATCAAAGGCAGGACGAGTGTAGTTAGCCTGTTTATTAGTCTTTTGACCTGATGAGGAGGGATTTCTCAAACCATGATCTTACAATGGGTTCTTATGAATGGTACGGTCAGTATTGGAAGAGTATTGTTGACCTTAAGTTCAATGTCTCCATTCTCAATTAGATCTTGTATGATATTCCTCAATTGTCTATAGGATGATGTTTTATGTCCTTTTTCTCTATGGTAATCACAAAAGGCATTGTCCAACCATGATGGTTTAAATTATCCCAGATCATATGCTTTAGGTTCTTGTAATATTATGACATTATTTTGGACTAGCTTCTTGAGGACAACTTCAATAGGTTCTCCCAAGGGTTTGTATGTGCGTCATTTAGGGAATTGTCTAGTTTTTCTTTGTTGACCTTGGGATGGGTTGCTTTGAATGACATTTACGGTAGGTGTCAGGATATATGGGGGATTGTTTTGTGGTTGAGATCCCCTAAGTGTGATTGTGGGGACCGTTTTATTCACTGCTTTAGTGGCAACGACCCCATCATTGGTAACATGTTTTCTCTTGTCCTAATACTTGTTCTTATCATAGGTTGTGTTCATGTTTATGTTCTTACTAGGGTACTTAAGTTTTCCTTTTTCGACAAGGGCCTTTTCAAGTTGGAAACCCTTTTCAACAAGGTTTGTGAAGGTTGTACAATGATGGACTTGCAAGCCATATTTCAAAGGTCCAATGATTTTTTGAAAAAACATGTGCACCTTCTCTTTTTTGAGGATTTCAACTAGACATTGGCTTTCCAAGCCTCGCCATTTTTTAAAGAAGGGAATGAATTTTTAACCAGATTCTTCTTGTGTTGTCTTACATAGTGTGGCGATTGTAACATCAATGCCAATGTTATACGCATAGTTCTCTACAAATTTGTTGGAAAGTTCATCCCATGATCTTATCCCTTTAGGAAAAAGTGTGAACTAATCAAGTGTAGGACCTGCAAAAATCCTAGGAAAAATTATCATCAAATAAGTGTGTTCATATGCCACATCTACACAATTGGTTGTGAATTCTCTTATGTGCTCAATAAGATTTGTCTTTCCTTTGTACTAAGAGAAATTTAGGACCACATATCTGGAGGAAATGGTGGCATGTATAAGCTTGTGTCAAATGGATATGGATTCAAGTCAAAGGATGTATGATTCTTCTTGTTCGATAGTTTCATGTTCTCTAGTTGCTTTTGTAAGGTAGCTAATTGGGTAGTTAATGCATCCACTATTGGATTGTTGGTGGCATAACAGATGTTGGTGATAGGTATCCTATGTGTTCCCATTTGTTGTGATGACATATTTTTAGTTGTTATTTGATGGTGTTGATCATGTGTATAAACATGGGAAGTGTATGTTGGGATATGTGATCTAGTAGTGTTGAATTGTATTTGGGGAATGTGTTTTCCATGTGTGTTTTGATGACCGAGCGGGATGTGACCTATTTGTGACATACTCATGTGTTGTGACACTTGATTTCCTTGTCCTAATTGATAGATATGACCATGTGGGAAGTTTGTGTTTTGTCTTTGAGGGCCACTAGTGTTTGTGTTGATTTGAGGACCTTGTGACGTGGCATTGTTGTTATGTTGAGGTCCTTGAAGGAAAAATTTTCTTGTTTTGTTTCTTACAAAAGGATTAAATGAGGATGTTCCCATAGCGTTAGAAGATGATCCAAAGGCAAAAAATGTTGATCCAAAAGTTTGTGACACAGTTTGGGATGCGTGTGGCATTGGATGTGACATGGTTTGTGACATAGTTGGTGTCCCAAAAGCAAATGTTGTATTGATCATATTTTTTGCACTTTGAGTTGTCATGCTAGTAGAAGCAATGACAGTGATATGTTGTGGTGTTGAGGGAGCTTGACTAGTTTTTGTGTTATGACTTGATGATGTTGCTCTCAAGGCATTGACATCAAATCCATGTGTTAATTTAGCTCCTTCATGTAAGAGTTTGGCTAAATATTGTTGTGGGTCTAGCATGAGTAATTTCTCTACATGTTGGTGATTTTTCCAGCAGAACCAAGCAGTTCTCTAAAAAGTAGCCAACTCCTATGATGAAGAAATGCTAGGTTACTGGCCAACACAACGAGCATAGGATTTTATGGATCGTACTCCTTCACTTCAATCTTTGTGAAACCTAGGAGGGTGATCCCAATTTTGTTTTTGTGAAGTATATTCAATTAGTAACACATTTATACATAGATTGATTCCTAGTTATTGCAAATAAAATCCATCTCAAAGATAATTTAGCAGATTTTCAAGTGAGTGACTAGCTATTTTCTAGGAATTGGGGATAATTCCACCTATACTATCCTTGGAAAGATTATAAATTGAATATTGTCTTATCTTAAGTCTAGGGATAGGAACACTATTTGTTCATTTTATGCAATATTTTCTAGAAAATGACCAGTGTCTCATCAATTGGAGCAATAGAGTCAAGTATATAAGGATCAGTAACTTACAAATTACTTAATTTGTAAATAGGCAGACTATTTTCATATTGCTTTGAATTTATGAAAACTCACTATGCTTGAAACATTTACTTCTTATGAATCCTAAGCAATTTCTTACAAATTTTATAACCATATTCAAGCATTTTAATTAACTCCTTGAATTAAAGCTGAAAATAGAGTAATACATAAATGAAATATTTGAAGACAAATGGTAACACCATTAGTATTTCCCATTCATAACTTGTAAGGAACATACATAGGAGAGTATTTTCTTCTAGACTAATATTTGTTTCGATATCAGTAATTTATATAAAACTTATTTAAGATCGCTACATATAGGATTTCACATCCCAGAAAAACTACTGACCTATTTCCAGTATTCTATTCAAAGTGCCTTTCCTGAACTTAGCTTTCACCTTCAACCCTATTGAGACTTCAGAATACGACCCCTATAATAAGCCCTAAAATCCCTTTTATAGAACAAGGGAGCCACAAGCATCAGGATTAATTACATTTACATTTTGTTTCATTTGCACTAGAATTTGAGATATTCCTAGTTTGTTACATGCAATCATCTAAGGAAAATGGAAGAGTAAAAGACCACATTCCATATTCCCTGAATGAAGACACACTAACTGATCAAAAGGAAAATTTTGTTGCAAATGTGTTCAATCCTCATCCTTGTTGACCAAAGAAGATTCTCCAATAGCAGCTCTAGCACAAACTTGTATATTGTCCAGAAACAATATACACGCCGCCAAGGTTAACTAGTCTAACACTTCTACACACCAGCCTGAAAATATTCCACCTCAGCACTAGAAACAAGAAATAAAATGAGTGTTGAATTGGATAATCCTAACAGAAAGGGCATGGTTTCATCAAAAAAAAAAACAAGACGCAATCATCACTCTAAGTCATCAACCTCAGAGGATAGTTACCCACATTTTTCTCATGGTGGGACTGGAGAAACTGTCACCACCTCCTTGTCAAAATTCCCTAATAATACCAAGGAGAGGGTATAATAATCACCCTCTGGATTAGTGTCACCCTCACTGTCTGAAGGGTTATTAGAAACCTCACATGGAGAATTACATCCTTTCGGATAAGCCTTACAGTGCTCACTCTCTCTCCTTTCCTTCTTTTCATATTCCACCATCCTCTTCTCTCTATGTTTGACTAATTATTTTGAAACTATCTAGTCCCGTGGACAGTAATTCTCCTTCTTACTATACTCCTTGAATTTCCTGAGTCATATTCTACCTTTTAGCGTATCAAGAGCTCCTTGCATTCCACTTTCATCCTCAAGAGCATCTCCTTAGACTCAAACAAACTCAACTTCTCAGACTCTTGAACCACCATGGCAATCCTAATCAACTAGGACAAGACTCCTACTCTGAAAAATTTTATACTCACACTTCCTTACTGACCACAACTCTCATTTATTATAGAATGAATCTTGATGAAAAATAATAACAGATAATTTGTATTAAATAGGAAATTTGAAGCATGTAGAATTAATGATCTCATAATTCTTCACGTGAGCGAATTGATAACTTAACAACTCGGTTTTGAATCTAAGTCATTTTTAAAGCATTTAAAACTTCATCCATGGTGATTTGAGCCTCATTTTTTATGCTTTTAGCAAGTTTTTCAAAGAAAAAAACAATTCCATCTCAAGTGTTGCAATCTCTCAATCATCATGTATCGCCAACCTAATCCGTGCTTTCATTAATATTGGTGAAGTACACAAAATTAGTTCTTCTTAGAGAGAAACTTTCCTTATACGTTTCATTGCTTCATCGCTGATCTTCCCATAGTTTTAGGGTGCAATTAGCGATGAAACTATTCATGCGATGATTTTTTAGTCCATTGGATCATCCTATTTTAAAACTTCATCAACGGTTCCTCAGTCCTTTCGCTACTTTCCTTCTTACCTTAAGCTTAAAAGCTCAGGATCCTGCCACGTTGCTCATTCCATGTAGTAGTCATCGCTTGTCACTGATTTACTTCATCCTCACCCATCTCCATCAGCGATGTAAACATCCCTACGATGATCTTTAGCCCTTGGTTCTATGGCTTGACCTTTGGTAACATTCATCCCTCCATCACGCATCGCCAATTCAAACTTTGCACCAAGGATCCTATCGGCGATAGGAGATGTAGTGGAGGCACTACATCTAGACATGTACACCTACACAAAATGAATGGTACAAAAGACATCACTCATAGGATCTCATGATATTAGCAAAAGAAAAACCCTTTAGAAGACACCATCGCTTGTCAGTAATTCAAAACTCAAGTTCTGAAATGAATTCGCAATGAGCGATATAACATAAAGTCATCACTCATCAGTAATTCTCCTCATACATTGTGCGAGCAATTTAGCGATGAGAGGATTTACAACGTTCATAATATCCATTGCATATCGCTAATGTGGGTCTTTATATTTAAAAATAAACATGATCATGCAATACTACATCATATCACTCATTGTTGATCCAAGACTTATCATTTTATGATCATCTACAATGTGCGATAAAAACACAAGAACATAAGACCTGGGCATCGCTCATCGCTAATAAAAATTTTAAAACTTGAAAAGCATTAGCAATGAGTGATTCTTCAACAATACAAATGACGTCGTTCATCGCACATTTGATCTAGGAGCTCTAGTAGCAATTTGCAATGAGTGATAGCATAAAAATATCACCTCATCGCTCGTCACTGATTCAAAATATGCACTCTTGAAGTAATCAGCGATGAGCAATAAGAACACAATGGTCATCAAGACTTAAGTGAAAAACTTTAAACACGTGCACTTAAGTTGTTCTTAATGAAAGGGATCCCTAGGATAACATGAGAATAATAGACTTGAAAACTTCTAAGTCAAGAAATGCAAAGGATGTAAATGCAAAGAGATCCTTTACTCAACCTTATAAAATAGAAAACCTGAACTTAGGCTTGAGGGACCGGTTACTAGATGATAGTGAATGATATAAGATGTTTTTAAAATGACTAGCAATGGGTAATAAGGAGTCAATGACTAAATAGAACCCTATAAGCATGTGTAACGAATAAAACCCTAAACCCTCAGATAACAACCCTACATCCAAATGCAATAAGGATTTAAGATGGAACCAAAAAAATTGAGGATTCCATCAATGGCTCCGACTGGGGACACATGCCTCCTGTGGGCATGGTGAGATTCCAAAATTTCAAGTGAAGCAAACCAAGCACAAGAAAAAAACAAAAGAAATAACATATGTACAAGATTTACACTGGCCAAAAGGACCTAAAAATGGAGATCCAATCTCTACCCAACCAACATGAAAATTTCCCTAGAGTTGCAAATTGTAGTATGCACCCTTCAGTTTAACCGGGCTTTATTTTCCTGATTGGTGGCACTAGGCCACAAAAACCTTAGGTAAGGTCCTACCTCTGTCAAAAACCAACCTCTTAAAAGAAATGTTGTCTTTCCATCCATATTTTTCATTGTTGTACCACTAAAGTAAGAGTAATTTCATTCCTACCAAAACAAATGTTAGGCCTCTTCTTAACAAGTGAGAGTCTGTCTGATCACAATCATTGTTATTAACATCTCTCGCAACCTTTTTGAGCATAACATTACCAATGCATTCCTTGTCAGTTTGTATTGTAGATTCGGGCATAAAATACAAATTTTCATCATCACATGACACATATTTGTTATGTTCATCATATTAAACATGTTCATATTGAAAATAACATTTCTTGTTATTCATCACATTGTCATGCTTCATAAAAATACCTTCTAGTTGAATTGGAAATTGAAAATTTTCATACTTCTCCAAGTAGTTGGCATCATGGTACTCAACCTCATTAGTAACATCTATATCAAATGTAAAATTCTCATAGGCAATTCCCTCAGAGAGCCTATCAACATATTGCTTTTTTTGCTTAAGGCCATATTCTAACTCTATATCAGATGCATCATTAGAGTCTTCAACAAAGAGTGGATTATCTCTGCACCAATAAGGATCATTATTTCTCATCTCTGGTGAAGGTGGAGGCTCATCAAATAAGGGGTTTTTCCTTACATTCATTGCTATCATATAAGCCTCAATCTCTTCAACATGAAGATCTAAATCTTCCATATCATTATACTCTAAAACACCATAGTGAATGTCCTCCTCATAGGCATATTCACAATCGGCCCTGAACTCGTAGCAGCCAATGCCATCCTTCATCTGATCCTCTAATTGTTCAACACACATATTTGAAATTTTTGTCATGTCCACACAATCTAAGATATCATGGTCAAAAACTTCCTCAAGCTCTCTAGCACTATCACCCAAAAATAATGGCATCCTATTACTCAAACTCTCATCACAATGCATAACCTAATCATCTGAGAGTATATTTATTTCATCAATACTCTTATCATCAAAAAATTTATTAGATGCATTTGAACCATAAGACTTCAAATGAACCTTCTTTGTGACCTCATCATAGCTAACAGTTTTAGCACAGGGTGTGATATGCCAAATATCTAAAATTGTTTGCATCTCTTTATCAGCTATGCTATGTAATGCATTTGAAACTTCATGAATGCAATCCATAGGTGCATACATCTCATCAAAACTCATAACAATTCTAGTGTGATCAGCATTATGAAATGATGTATAAGTTGAAACAATTGGGGTGTAAGTGCTTTGATATTCATTTTCAACTTCTGACTTACACCTTTTCTCAACATTTGGTGTCTTCCAGACGCAAACACTTGTATTCAAATGAACTTTAATCATTCCATAATTTAGGTTGTTTTAAATGTTCATGGCTATCCATATGCTTGATGCAAGGTTTTTGGATCCTTATCTCTTAGTAGATAACTCATCTTATTATCAAAAGCTCCCAAATAAACAACCAAACACACTGCATCACTTAGTCTCAAGAACTCAGGAACATCATGTTGGAGATCAGGATTGCACCCTCAAACAAGTTGGGCTTGTTTATCCTACCTCAACATAGAAACACTCTAGACTTGTGGGTAAGTCTGTGTAATAGAGAAAATCTCCAAATCAGGGTTGGTTCCTTTTAGATGATCACCTAAACTATAATTTTTTGGGGGAAAGGGAAGAGAAGAAAACTAGAAAATGAAACCTATAGCTAAATAATTATCAACTAAATACTTAGTGACTTTGACAAGAATTGATTCATGACAACCCCCTCTTAAGCATTAATTCCCACAATGCACCTTAGATCAGCTAGCTCAACAATGTTTTCACAAATATTCGGGAACAGTTGAATACAATGTGCAACCTGAACTGTCTACAATTCATGCCTACAAACCAAAATAATAAGACAAAAGAATGATCCTTAGAATTGAATCGCAAAAAATCATCCAAATTATTATTGTAAGAACATGACAAGAGAAAATGAAAGGGGAATTTTGTTGCTTATATTGAAATTGAAGGAACAAGATATCAAAATCTAATTCAAAAGTTTACAAGACTCTTTGCAATTCATATGAGAGCAAGAAACTAAAAATCTAAACCCTAAGAAAATCAATTTTTCTCCAGTATATAGCTAAAAGTGACAATCAAGTGCAAAAATAGAAAAATCTAGCTCACTGCTTCTCCAAAAAGCAATCCAATCTACATTTTCGAGCTCAAGAAAAAGCCTAGAAAATTGTGCCAAAAATCTACTCCAAACTTCCCACAAAGATGGAAACTTTCCATTTCCAAGGTGTCCACCCAAGCAGCCTCTCTAAAATAGGTGCAAACAACTGGAAACTAAAAATAGAAACTTCATTTTGTCACCTTCTCTCTCAATCCGCCCAAGAACTCAAAATAGAAATTTTTGGTGTTAACTGGAGTGCTTCTTAACTGCATTTAAAAATAACAACTAGCTTAAGAAATTTATAGAAAATTGCTTAGCTAGTGTTTTACAACTTGTAGTTTTCAAAATTACAAAAATAGAAGGCCTAGTTGCTACATCTGATTTTCTAATTTTTCCTCCAAAATATATTGATTCGCCTCTTTTGATCTTCAGTTATGTTGATTTTTGCATCTAATTTTTCAAAAAATAAACATATTACATACAATACTCTTTTACATGGTAGATTTTTATATAAAAATTCATAAAAACATATATATCATTCTTTACTTAGGTGAAATAAAAAAAATGACCTAAGGTCATCACCTGGCTCTAAAGTAGCTTGGCATGAGATTCCTAAGGCAAGAAAGGGGGCCACCCTAGAAGGGACCATGAACATGTTATGTGTTTGATTTTCTACAAAAAACAAAGAAAAATTTATAAGTCATAGGCTTATGTCGACCTAGGCACATGAAATATCAACAAGGTAAAGCATTGAAAAATAAAATCAATATGATAAAAATCACATAGGCCGACTTTATGGGGAAAACCCTAATACACAAAAAGGGCTTCGAAGTGCTCATTCTAACCATCATTTGCATCGTGGCCTTTGGAGAAGGGAAAACTCTGCATGTGTGTCATCATGGAGAAAACTAGGGCTTTGTATTTGAAGCCACCATCGAGCTCCTTCCTCTTTGAATCTTCAGGGATTTGGCCTTCTCCATTATGGTAAGCTTATAACCATGTTTTATTCCATATGTTGGCTTTCTTTTGATGAAAAAATATGGCCTTAGAGGCCACGACTGTCATGATTTTGATGCATCTTTTGTGTTGTTATGTGGCATCAATGCTTTCACCATTTCTATGGCCGGCTATGGGGTTTTGTTTGAGCCAACTGTGGGGCTTCAACTGCAGCTTCCATTGAGCTCTTCAACCAAAAAATGAAGGTAATCTTTATATTCCATCTCTTAATGGAATTTCCCTCTTAAATAAAGCTTTATTCAAGCTTTCTTTGCAAAAAATATGAATATTGTGAGGAAAAATCTTGAAGGCCATTACATAGGTCGCGGGCTCACTATATGTTTTCCTCCTCTATTGAAAGAAAAATGAGAGCTCGTCCCTACCATGTGCAAATGAAAAGCACTTATTATTGTTTTGAAGATGTTTTGTATTGCAAAGGGATCAAACCCTAGTTTTTTCTCCTTATATTTGTATTTGTATTTAAAACCCTAAGTGCATTTTGAGCTTCATGAAGAAACCCTGCTTTGTTTTCATTTCTCTTGCTCATTATTTCAATGCAGAGTTTTAATAAGCTTCCTCCTATAGAAAATGTGGATTTTTTTATGTGGGTTTTCCACTTGGCTATCTATCTTGGCCACGACCACTGTAAGCTTCATTGTTTTTTTGAAAAAATGAACACAAGGGTTTGAACCCTTGGTCTCTTTCTTTATATTTGAAATTGTATCTTGAAACCCTTGAAGTGGTGAACATGGCTCATAAGACAGAATTTTTGGGCTCTCCAGGCCACAAGCTTATAAATGGCAGTTGGGTTTTTTCCTTCTTCGAACCTAAAAATACTTCTCACCTTACATTTTGGAATTGTCATTAGAAAACAATAGGGTTTGTTTCAAAACCTACATTGAATTCATTGTTCTAGCATAGCACGTTTGAAATTTTACCTAGGCATGGTATCACTATATTTGCATATTTTCTAGAAAACATGACTTGAGCTCAGGCTGAATGCATGACTTCTTTTGTGCCCTTATCACTGTTGAAGCTTTATTGGAAGAAACACAGATATGTATTCAATAGCATTCTTTTGCTCTCCGGCATTTTATCTTGCAATACCTATTGCTTTGTGAAGCATATCAAACAAACTTGGACTTAATCATGTTGTTGTAGTTCACTTGATTGTATGCACTTGCAAAACTTTAGAATGCATTCTTCAGTACCTCATTTAAAATGATCCAGCATTATTTGGTTTTTCTCCACTTCTTGAAAATATTGAAACAAAAAATGTTTCCTTGCACACTTTATTCACAAATGGTATTGTTTTGGACTGCATTTGACACCCTGGAGAACTCTTATCACAGATTTGAACTTACTTCAACAACTTATCATGGTTTCATTTGTAGACACTATCATAGCTTTAAGGCATTCTCATGTTTCAAAACATGCACATTTAACTTCTCTTTCATAGTCCTATGCTTCATTTTGAATTCCATGTAACACTAAACCATGCAATCAAATGTTTTCCTTTCATACAGATGATTCTAGAATACAAAAACAATTGCAAATTACCTTTATATATATGTTGTTCCACATTTCGTTTGGCTTTCAAATGCTTAATGTTTTTCATTTTGGTTTAGCATGCCCTCTCTGCATTCATTTTCTGCCTTCAGTGGATCACTTTCAGCCATTTTTTACTTAGTTTGTGATGGAGTCAACCTTTCCCCTATACTCTTCATGCATTTTTATCTCTCAAACAAAAACATGATGATATGCACTTACCCTTGCATGGAAAATTTTGTAATATGAAGCACTTCATTATAATGTTTTGGGGCTTTCATTTGCTTCAACTGCATTTGATGATTATAAACAGGGCATAATGTATGCCTATTCACTGACATTATGAGGCTATACACTTGAACATTTGGTCACTCATGATTTTAATTCATCGCACCTTGAGTTGACTGTCTTGAATGGTCAATTGTTTGAGTCCTCTTGACACTTTATGGTATGTTCTATCTGATGGATAACTTTCCTTGAGCACTTTGGATTTTTTTCTTCATTAGTCCCTCTTTGAATGCTTGAGGGACAACATGTCGGGTCTCAACCCTTGTGGGAGCCCATTTTACACCACATGCTTTATGTTGTTCAATCTAGATCAGTAGCATGGCTTGTCCTATACTTGCAATGGAAACAAACAATGTTAGATAAAAACAATATGATATTATGATGTTTCATCCTTGGCTTCTGTCTCATTTCTTATTCTTGCATCTTCAATTGCTTCAATGTATCACTAGCATCATTCTCCATTATTGTTGATAATTCATATAGGAATGTTCATAGTTAGAGCTCTAACAACATCTTTTTCATCTCTTGCAGATTTATCTAGAGCCCGAGGACAAAGGATGGTGCACCATTCCAGAATCAGCTTGAGGATTTACAGGAAATGATGATTATGTTCATTCTTATGTGTCTTCTTTTCTGTCATCTTCAATAATGTAGAATGCTTCTATTGCTACATTGTCACAACTACTCCCACGGCTTGTGTGGTACATTTGTTTCTTCATTACCCAATGAATATAAATTCATCATTTGTAAATCACTTGTTCAATTCTATATCTTTTCCTTTCATGTAAAACAATGTTTGAAAATTGCAATTGAATACAAAATGAAAGAATCTCTTTTCTTTTATGCAACTCTTAATGTTGTAATTGAATCAAACAATTTAAACACATTTCATCTTGGAACTTCAAAATAATTTAAACACTTGCAATGGTTAAACATCTGCAAAGGTTAATTTTTAATTTTCACCTTAAAATAAAACTTTGAACAAACCAACTCCATCAAATTGAGTTGTAGTGAAAATTTGATAACACATCCCTTAATGTTTTAGCAAATCTCTGGTTAAATGTTGGGACTAGCTCGTCCTCTTTTTTCTCAATGTTCATAAATTTATTAAGCATATAACTAGCACTAATTCTTTCACCAAACTGCTCTATGAACACTACTTTGAATTCCTCCCAAAAGTAGACAGAGCATGTTGGTAAATTTGAGAACCAATCTCTTGAATCTCCTTTTAGAGACTAAACAAATAGCCTCATGATCACATCTTCATGATATACTTCAAAGTCATCCATTAAATTGTTGAATTGCTGCAAATTCTTACTGGTTGATTCACACTTTGTACCACCAAAATTTGCTAGCTCATTTCTAATATCAGGTGAAATAACATTTGGGTAATCACAAATTCCATGAAAATTTATGGCCATGTACCTGTTAATGTTGAAACTTCTTTTATTACATGGCAGGGGTTGATTACAAACCATGGTTGCACTAGGAACCATACAAGGATACATATATTGATGCACCTTTTCTTACATCTCTACAAGCCTTTTCATACCATGTAATTACATAGGGAAACTCAAACTTCTTTTACAACATAATCTTAAGCTTTTACAATACAAATTTCTATCTCAATTTGCTTAAGATCTTCTACATGTGTTTCTTCAAAAACATTGCATACATCACTTCATAATAGATACTACAATCTAGTAACACAAAAGTATGCAAGCCTATCACTACTATTCCCTTCCTTAGTGCTCAATCACTCAATAGGGAATTAAATTTTCAAGTCTTAAGAATATGGCTTTCATATACAAATTTAACTCTCTTGAAAACCAAAAACTGAAGAATACCTGGATATGTTGCAGTTGTTGTATCATATCTTCATCAGGTTAATTTGACAGAGTTGCCACCTCTCTTCATAGAAGATTGAACTTCAAGCAGTATGAAGCTCTTTCAAAGATGAATTTCCTTCTAGGTCTTCTCCCACAACAAAATCACACATAAATTTATTTAAAGTTGTTGCAACACAACCACTTCCAGGTTTGACAATTTATCAATATCTGAACCAGATGTTTAGATTCACCAAAATTTTGAATCTAATAGTCTGCAACTGGAGATTCAAAGTATCCCCATCAGAGTCGCCATTTCCATTGGTGATTTTTCTAGCAGAACCAAGCAATTCTCTAAAAAGTAGCCAACTCCTATGATGAAGAAATGCTAGGTTAGTGGCCAACACAATGAGCATAGGATTTTATGGTTCGTACTCCTTCACTTTAGGCTTTGTGAAACCTAGGAGGGTGATCCCAATTATGTTTTCATGAAGTATATTCGATTAGTAACACATTTATCACAAATTAATTCCTACTTATTGTAAATAAAATCCATCTCACTGATAATTTGGTGGATTTTCAAGTGAGTGACTAGCTATTTGCTAGCAATTGGGGATAATTCCACCTATACTATCATTGAAAATATTTTAAATTGAATATTGTCTTATCTTAAGTCTAGGGCCAGGAACACTATCTATTCATTTTATGCAATATTTTCTGACAAAATGACCAGTGTCTCATCAATTGGAGCAATGGAGTCAAGTATATAAGGATCAGTAATTTACAAATTACTTAATTTTTAAATAGGTGGACTATTTTCATATTGCTTTGCATTTATGAAAACTCACTATGCTTGAAACATTTACTTCTTATGAATCTTAAGCAATTTCTTGCAAAGTTTATAACCCTATTCAAGCATTTTAATTAACTCCTTGAATTAAAGATAAAAATAGAGTAATACATTCAAATGAAATATCTAAAGACAAATGATAACACCATTAGTATTTCTCATTCATAACTTGTAAGGAACATACATAGGAGAGTATTTTCTTCTAGACTAATATTTGTTTCGATATCAGTAATTTATATAAAACTTATTTAAGATCGCTACATAAAGAATTTCACATCCCAGAAAAACTACTGACCTATTTCCAATATTCTATTCAAAGTGCCTTTCCTGAACTTAGCTTTCACCTTCAACCCTATTGAGACTTCAGAATCCGACCCCTATAATAAGCCCTAAAATCAGTTTTATATAACAAGGGAGCCACAAGCATCAGGATTAATTACATTTACATTTTGTTTCATTTGCACCAGAATTTGAGATATTCCTAGTTTGTTACATGCAATCATCTAAGGAAAATGGAAGAGTAAAAGACCACATTCCATATTCCCTGAATGAAGACACACTAATTGCTCAAAAGGCATATTTTTTTGTAAACGTGTTGAATCCGCATCCTTGTTGACCAAAGAAGATTCTCCAATAGCAACTCTAGCACAAACTTGTATATTGTCCAGAAACAATATACACACTACCAAGGTTAACTAGTCTGACACTTAGAGGACACACACCCACATTTTTCTTGTGGTGGGACTGGAGAAACTGTCACCACCTCCTTGTCATAATTCCTTTATAGTACCAGGGAGAGGGGATAATAATCACCCTCTGGATCAATGTCACCCTCACTATCTGAAGGGTTATTAGAAACCTCACATGGAGAATTACATCCTTTCAGATAAGCCTTACAGTTCTCACTCTCTCTCCTTGCCTTCTTTTCATATTCCACCATCCTCTTCTCTCTATGTTTGACTAATTATTTTGAAACTATCTGGCACCGTGGACGGTAATTCTTTGTGTTACTATACTCCTTGAATTTCCTGAGTCCTATTCTACCTTTTGGCGTATCAGGAGCTCCTTGCGTTCCACTTTCATCCTCAAGAGAATCTTCCTTAGACTCAAACAAACTCATCTACTCAGACTCTTGAACCACCATGGCAATCCTAATCAACTAGGACAAGACTCGTACTCTGAAAAATTTTATACTCACACACTTCCTTATTGACCCATGCCTCTCATTTATTATAGACTGAATCTTGATGAAAAATAATAATAGACAATCTATATTAAATAGGAAATTTGAAGCATGCAGAATTAATGATCTCAAAAGTCTTCGTGCGAGCAAGTTGATAACTTAACAGCTCAATTTTGAATCTAAGCCATTGTTTTTAAAGCATTTAAAACTTCATCCATGGTGATCTGAGCCTTATTTTTTATGCTTTTAGCAAGTTTCTCATAGAAAACAACAATGCCAGCTCAAGTGTTGTGATCTATCAATCAACATGTATTGCCAACCTAATCCATGCTTTCATTAATATTAGAAAAGTACTCAAAATTAATTCTTCTTAGAGAGAAACTTTCCTTATACATTTCATTGCTTCATCATTGATCTTCCCCAAGTTTTAGGGTGCAATTATCGATGAAACTATTCATGCGATGATTCTTTAGTCCATTGGATCATCCTATTTTAAAACTTCATCAACAGTTCCTCAGTATTTTTGCTGCTTTCCTTTTTACCTTAAGCTTAAAACCTCGGGATCCTACCATGTTGCCCGTTCCATGTAGTATTCATCACTTGTCGTTGATTTACTTCATCCTCTCCCAGCTCCATCAGCAATGTAAACATCTATGAGATGATCTTTAGCCCCTAGTTCTACGGCCTGACCTTTGGTCACATTCATCCCTCCATCACGCATCACCAATTCAAACTTTGCACCAAGGCTCCTATTGGCAATGGGAGATGTAGTGGAGGCACCAGATCTAGACGCGTACACCTACACAAAATGAATGGTACAAAATACATCGCTCATAGGATCTCATGATATTAGCGAAAGAAAAACTATTTAGAAGACACATTCGCTTGTCGCTAATTTAGAACTCAAGTTCTTAAATGAATTCACGATGAGCGATATAACATAAGGCCGTTGCTTATTGCTAATTCTCCTCATACATTGTGTGAGCAATTTAGTAATGAGAGGATTTACAACATTCATAATATCCATCGTGTATCACTAATGTTGGTCTTTATTTTTAAAATATATATATGATCATGCGATACTACATCATATCGCCCATCGTTGATCCAAGACTTATCATTTTATGATCATCTACAATGTGTGATAAAAACACATGAACATAAGGCCAGGGCATCACTCATCGCTAATACAAATTTTAAAACTTGAAAACCATTAGTGACGAGTGATCCTTCAACAATATAAAGGATGTCATTCATCACACATTTGATCTAGGAGCTCTAGCAGGAATTTGCAATGAGCGATAGCATAAAAATATCACCTCATCGCTCATCGATGATTCAAAATATGCACTCTTGAAGTAATCAGTGATGAGCGATAAGAACACAATGGTCATCGAGACTTAGTGAAAAACTTTAAACATGTGCACTTAAGTTGTTCTTAATGAAGGGGATCCCTAGGATAACATGAGAATAATAGACTCGAAAACTTCTAAGTCACAAAATGAAAAGGATGTAAAGGAAAAGAGATCCTTTACTCAACCTTATAAAATAGAAGACCTGAACTTAGGCTTGAGGGACCGGTTACTAGATGATAGTGAATGACATAAGATGTTTTTAAAATGACTAGCAACGAGTATTAAGGAGTCAATGACCAAATAGAACCCTATAAGCATGTGTAATGAATAAAATGCTAAACCCTCATCCAAATGCAATAAGGATTTAAGATGGAACAAAAAAAAGATTGAGAGTTCCATCACTACAAAAGAAGCTACTTCTGGATTTTGGGCAGCAGCCTCTAGGTCTTCTACAAACACATTTCCATTTGTGTCTCTTTGAATGAATTCCTCAAAAGGATTGTTGTATGATGGATGTCTAATTTTTGTGTCATTGAAAGGGTTGTTGGAGGTAGATCCCATGTTGGTATCATTGTGAGTTGTGTGTGAAGTAGCATTTAGGTTCATATCACTAGTATGGTTATAAAGGTCATCTTTGTTTCCAAAAAGGTCCATGTCTCTTCTCCTTTTTTGTAATCTAGTCTCAACCATGTAATATTTACTCAAACAAAAAGGGGAAATGAAAATTATATGAAACTAGGTCTATGGACGAAAATGATATGGAACTAAGTCTATGTTTTTGGATTTTTTGGATATGAGAAATGAGGAGTGTCCTAATGCAATGTGACAATAATGTCTAAAGGGGATGTTGGATGTCTAATGTGAGGTGACAATGATTTTTATGAGGGATGCAAAGTGGTAATAATTCCTAAGAGGAATGCATAGTGTAAGGTGATAATGATGTCTAAGAGGAATTCCTAAGGCAAGGTGAAAAATGATGTCTAAGAGTAATGTCTAATGCAAGGTGACAAATGATGTCCAAGAGGAATATCTAATATAAGGTAACAAATGACGGTGTCTTAAAATGAGAGAGTTTTAATATGTTATGTAAATGTCTAAGCATGCTATGAGGTGTTCTAAATGCAAGGGGTAATCAAGCTCTAAAGGTAATCGACTTTGGGAGATTTGAGAAGAGGTTACTAACCATCCAAAGTTTAGCCAATGCTTCAATTTGACTTATCAAAGGACCTTTTGTGAGACCAAGTGAAATGACAGAGAAAAAGTGAGTTTTCCAAAATAGATTTATGAGCTGGAAAAGACTCAACAAAAATGACAAAGACTATAAGTTTGACAAGTGACTTGGTCCAATGACAATTTTTCCTTGAAGCAAAGGTTTGTGCAAAGTATGGAAAGTTGTCCTATTCTAAAATCTGCAAAGATAATGACCTAAGAGTTTGACTAATCTGAAGGTGGTTAGGACTCCTAAAATGCAACTAAAGTTTGCAATGGTATACCTATTGTTAAGACTAAATGACAAACTAAAAGGTGTAGTAGTGGGAATTTTGAGCAAATATTTCTAGTTTTTGTATAAAGATCATTGTAGAAAGGTAGTTAGAAACATATTTCGAATATTTGACCTTAAATTGTGACAATGAAAGTTGTTTTTCTAAGTTATAGGAAGTTGTGGCATTTAAGGTCACAGGTGGATTTCAAGGAGCAATTGTATTGCAGGTTTAACAAATTTGTTGTTTTTTAGTAGTTGCATTTCATAGTAGCAATTGCGTTTCACAATGAATAAAGTCTAATTTTTCTACAATTTTGACAAGGTTGTGAATTTTTTTAAGTCTGATTGTGATTTTCCAGATTGCAGAGGTGTTTATTTGTTCATTAATTCAGCAAACACTTTGGCAAAAAAAAATTCTTTGTCTTGGATTGTTTGATACAAGCACTTTGAAGATAAGCACAAATCCTATGGTTGACAAGGACAATATTCGTTGGGTTCCCACTTGGATTGCTCAATCCATGCCTACTCAAAGTGGATAGCCTAGGAACTTGGTAGCACAAGCTCCCCCTTACAGTGCACTCACTTCTTGGGCATACCAAGTTCTGAATTCCTTAAGACCACAAAGATCTCAAGAAATTGGCAATCTCTACAATGAAACATGAAAGTGTGGGATGACTTCAGAGGTCCGACCTCCTACGCCAACAGATAGAAGGATTTTGGCTTTCTACATAAATTTTTTTAGTAAGGGCATCTAGTTCAGGGGATACTATGATAAACTCCCTCAGGAGGTCTCCAAACCCTTAGAACAAGGGATTTAAGCATCCTAAACATGTTGGGGAAGAGTTTTCATGTACCACTTCTTGTTGATTGCAAACTTTCCTTGCAATCACAAATTTATATAGCGGTTCGAAAGGACTTGGATTTAGCCTATTACCGCTTGAAGTTGTTCCCTTGGGGTGAGTACTTTTTCCCACCAAGGTAAGCCTCTCTAATGAGGGGTAAACAAAATTGAAATGAAAACTTTTTTTTTGGTCATCCAAGATCGTACAAAGGCGTGAGAAGAGTGCATACACAAATCTTTCACTTTACACTTGCAATATTATTCATTTTAATGCCAAAATCCAAAATATGTGGGTAGCAAAGCAATATTACCTAAGTGCTTTTGATTCTCCAGGTCGCTATAGGGTGCAAGAGAAGTTCATACGCACTAAGAAATCATTACCATACCACAAGACACACCAAACACTTGTAAGTTTTAACCCAACTTATTATGAAACAAACAAGGTTCTTTTTAGCCCAATGTTGTGGAAATGCAAGTATATTTTAACCTTGATGAGTGTGGATGCAAGTTGTGTTCATTTTAAACCCAATGAATGTAAATGCAATTCATTTTAAGCCATGATTGTGAAATGCAAGTTGTAGTTGTTGTTTGTTTATTGCTTTAAAATAATGTTCTTTTAAGCCCAATGCTATGAAAAATGCAAGTACATTTTAACCTTGATGAGTGTAGATGCAAGTTGTGTTCTTTTTAAACCCAATGAATGTAAATGCAGTTCATTTTAGCCCATGAATATGAAATGCAAGTTGTATTTGTTGTTTGTTTGTTGCTTAAAAATGGACTTTTTAAAAATGAACAACAAAACAAAGTTAGTATTTTCCTTCAACTTGCCACATGTTGCCAACAGAATGTCAGTAACCAGAAAACCCTAACCTACTGAACCAGAAATGCAAAAAACTAAAAAATACTTATAAAAATTAAAAACAAACCCTAAACAAGCAGATGTTGCTCACAAGAGTGATCAAATGTTTCACAGGAATTGTGGCTCACGGGATGTCAACTACGGTTCACCAAAGCAAATGAGGCTCGGTTTTCTAACGACTACGGCTAACCCAAAACACAGATGCTGCAAACCACAGCCAGTTGCGGCGCATGAACCCAAACCTACAAAACAACCAAAAATCTCCCCAAAAAAATGACCTAATGATGTCTACGACTTCACCCTAGGGTTAGACTAACAAAGCCCAAAAGCTAAATGACCAAGATTCAACAAAAACAACCAAAAATCACTCAAAATAAAAATATTCCCTTATGCAAAGCAATTGCATCATTCAGCTGGTGATTGCGTCATTCTGGCTTTTGCGATTGCATTGAACCATACCTAAAACTTGCAAAAACGAAAAAATCTGTACAAAATCTGCAAAAAAAATTTCCTTCATGTCAAGTTTACCAAATGTAACTAAGGAAAAATTTAGGTTAGCAATAAACAACATGAATAAACTAAGCCCTAGCTAACAATGAATCACAATGAAACATAAAAAGCATAAAAAATGAACAATCTCACCAAAGCCTTCATGCACTCCATGAATCGCCTTCATTTCCCCTCTCCATTTTGTTGTAAATAGTATTTTGCCTCATATTTTTTATGAGTAACTATGACCTATGACAAAGACCTTAGCAAAATATTGAAGGATTGGACTCAACAGTTGCAAGTGTACTCAGAAATTTGCAAGCATAAAGTGACAAAATGAGGTTGACCTTGCCTTTTTATAGAAAGTCAATTTTTGGATGAATGGCCAGGATTGACAGTTGACAAATTCCCTAAGATGGAAGGTTGAGATTCAATATGACAACTAGCAATTAGGGTTAGGGTAAAATTAGGGTAAAATTTGAAATGGAGAGGTATGATTTAATTTTAGGAAAATTAAATCAATAGACAGGAATGCATGTGACAAGAGGATATGGGGAACGAAAAAAGAGAATGTTGGAGAATCAAATAAGAATTTAAAATTATTTGATTTAAGAGGCAATGTTGACCTTTTGAATTAAAAATTAATTTAATTCAAAAGAGGTGGGGCCAAGTCAGTAAATAATGATTTTTAATTATTTACTTGGTGGGAAAGTGGGAATGAGAATTTGAATAAATTATTTTATTTAAATTTGGAGGAAAAGAAAAAAGGACAATTAAATAATTAATTAAAATTATTTAATTGTAAAGAAAGGGATAAAGTGAATAATAATTAAATAAATTTAGAAATTTATTTAATTATAGAGAGACATAAGAAATTAGTGACGTATTTAAATAAATAAATGAAATTTATTTATTTAAATAATCAAAAGGAATAAAAGATAAAGTAGATAGTAATTAAATAAAGTTATGAATTTATTTAATTATAGAAAGACATAGGAAATGTGTGACGTATTTAAATAAATAAATGAATAAAAGATATGAATTAATAGTTGAATTTGGGTCATAGGACATGATTAAATATTTTAATTATGTTGAAAATAAATATGGTAGGACATAGAAAAATAAATCTCGTAGGCTTAGGTTATTTTTATGTGTCTACAGCAAGAATTCCAAACTGAATATGGAAAAGTACATATGATGCCATGCTTATATAGGTAGGGAGTGAGATAGGATTAGAAGTGAGATAGGATTAGACAAGATCATGACAAGTGTCTTAATCCTATCACATGAGACAACTAAGTCGTAACAACCTCAATGGAAATATTAAATGCATTAGAGAATTATTAAATGCCTAGATAAGTAAATTTAAATAATGAGACATGGCCCCATTATAAACTAACTTCTAGAAATGACAGCCAGGAAACTTAACTCTTAAGAAAACTTATAATAGTGTGAATAGGCTCTCACTAATAACTACTTAGGAAATAACCCCATTCACACCAATAGTAACTGCATAGAAGAATTGACCTATTGCATGAGAAAATAAGTGGTTTACATGGATGAGTAAAGTAAGTGCATAGAAGAATTGTCTTATTGCATGAGAAAAATAAGTGATTTGCATGGGTGAATGGATTGAGTACCTGACTAAGTAGACTAAATAGATTTGGTAGTTAACTAAATGGCAAGGATTTGAGTATTTAAAGTGCAATTGGTGCATATTAGGTGAAATTTAATATTTAAATATTTATTGATGAAAAATAAGAAAATTAGGTGGATAATAATATTTTATTTAAACAATGGGTAATATAGGACCTTAGTTCACTTTAATTAAAAAATAGGAATTATTTAATTAAATACTTATGAACTAATGATAATGAACAATAATGAATATTCATAATAATAGCGAAGGTGGAATTATATTAGTGCCTACAAGAGTCCACATATTTATCTTCCAGCTTTGTATGAATTGTAAACTTTGTAGCTTGTAGTTAGTGAGAAAAATATTTTGTTTATTGTTCAGATCATAACTACAATATGATCTTCCCTTCCCCACACCAAAATGTTAGTGATAAAATATTGTTTGGTTTTGTGTTATGCTTTTGAAAAACTATGAGGTAAGCTATTATCCCATCTAGAGACATTGTAGTGGTGTCAAAGCAATGATCTTGCTAGCCTATAGGGAAGTTAACATTTTGTTGTGGGTTTTAATAAATGCTTAATAGAGTCAAATAATATGAAAAATAAAAAATAGGCTATTTTAAGATTTGTATAAAATTTGATACAATATTTAAAAAATATGAATTTAAGAAAATGAATCATCTCATTACTCGAGTGAAACAAAGGGATATAACCTAGCATAAGAAGGAATATTGTGTACAAATAATAGATCCTTGATCAATATCACTCCTAGTATTTTGAGTTGAGGTCCTTCAAAAAATAACAACATACTAATTGTGTTCAAGGTTCCAAATGTTTATTTATCAATATCAAGAAATTCTTGATGATTTCAAATATCAAAATTTTCATTTGATGGTTACTTGGAGTTCCTTAAGGTGGGAAATCCTAAAAAAAACCTATATATTTATATAATAAGGTAAAGAAATAAAGAGGATAAGTAAGAAGTTACCAAGGAGTTGAAGACATAAAATCATCCTAGAGGAGAAAAATTTCCCTATTACAAAGGTGGATGGTACAAAAAATAAAATTCAAGGAAAGAAACTTTGGTTCTCATACAAAACAACCCACAGATATTAATCATAGATGTTGGAGAAAATAAGTGATGTGGTTGGATGAAGAAACAAATAAGTTAGATAAAGAGCTAGAAAATAAGGTGGAGGAAAAATATACATTTTTTTATAGTAGAGTATAAACCCAAAAATGAAGAACAAGCAAAGTAGCAAGAAAGTGAGAGGAATTAGATCATGGAAGAATCTACCATTCAAATGGAAGGTATGGATCTTTATTTAGAAAATGTTATATTATTGACTTGTGATATTGAATGTCAACACAAAATTAATCTTTATTAATTAAAGAAGCAACACATATCACTTATTGAAAGTACAATTCAAATAATATTCTTATTCAAGAAGCATCCATCAATATTTAAAAGGTTGAGTCAAATTTAGAGAATTGAATTTTTAGGATAATTGTAAAAATGAAATTGAGAAAATATTTTGATAAACTCCAAAGTATGATTAGCTGGAATAGTGGTGTTGGTGGAAATCTTTCATAAGCATCAATAGAGGAAGATAAGCACTCTAAAGATTCCTATGATTTTATATTTGAATATGAAAGGAATATTTTGGACTGAGAAACTTACAAGTTTAATTTTTAAAGAGATTTAATTTATTTACTTCTCTCTAAGTTGCATTCAAGGGGGTTTTGGTGTGAATAGTGGTATTTCCTATTTTATTTTCTTTGTAGTGTGAACAAGACACATTATATAACTATTCATTACTTAGGATTTATTCACATAAGTTCACATGTTAAGTTTACTTAGGGCTCTAGGGGTATTTCTATAATTATATAGTATACATATGATTGTATCCTCTAGTTGTCACATGTCATAGGATTGAGATACTGCTCATCATCTTAGTTAGTCCTACCTCTCAACCTTGCCTTATAAGCAAGGTTGTCATTATATAATTTCATATATCATAATTGATTTTGCACTATAATAAAGAAATTATTTCTCTTGCTCCTCTCTTGTGGAAGGTAATATTTGGTTTTGCAGTTGATCTTGGAAGCTTGAGTCCTTATGTGACTCTTACATGGCATCTGAACTTTAGATCTACAAACCCCTTCTTAAATTTGAGAGATAATCAAGTAGAATATTTTTTTGGGTGCACTTTTGGGTTAAATAAACCTTGAACCATTAAGTCTAAAATTCTAAAAAACCCTTATTTTCTATAGGGTACTCTATATTTTGGAGTTAGAAAAATTTTAGCTATTTTTTAGGGTTTGAAGGAACCTGCAAAAAAAATTGTGTAGTTGTATGTAATAAGTATATTATGGATCAGTATGGTCAGTACATCACTAGATTAGTTGTAATAAGTTTTTAGTCATCGACAAGCATCAACACTACATAGTCGGCATATTCTATGAATATTTGGAAATCTATGTACCACCCCTATGTCATCCTATGTTGGAAGGCATAATCTATAGTATGAATTTCTATTTTTAATTAAAATTTTATAGAGTAACTTGGTGAAATATTTTTAGCACCTTGTGAAAGGGATCTCATAGCCCCCAATCTACTCCATCTCTAGGGGGCTAAGATATATCCTTGCATGAAGGGGAGGCACACAAAGCCACCTTTGTTAACCTTAGCACCAATGACGTAGGAAAATGTTATCTAAGTGATTGAAATAGATATATTTCTCTTGTAGGTTTCACTAAGCCAAATATCCACCATTAGTGGTGAAAACCAACACCACCACCTAGATTCGGCACTCACCCTACCACCCAAACAATACTAGGGGCCCTTTCTTGGCTTGTAAAGGATATTTTTCTATGAGCCATAACTTTTCACCTAAGACTCATATTCTCCAAAATGAGATATTATTGAAAAGTTGGTTCAGAAAAATTTCTAGTGGTGTAGTTCTCATTATCAACATTTGTTATTGGTAAATTTAATTGGATATTAAAGTCAGATCATCATTTTTTGATTCCGAGCTCACAACTTTTAGCCTTGATCTTTGACTTTCAAAATTTTGTGACATTGGAAAGGTATTGAGGAGATATTCATATCTATACATGCACTTTTTATAGATTTTTTACCAAGTACATAGTATTTCAATTTGAAGTTAGATCTTGTACTTTAGGTTATCCTTTTAAATTTTGCAAAAGGTCATTTTTTTCTTAAACAAATGATATTATTTCTTGTATTATAAGGGGTCTATTGTTTTTTTTTTGGATAAGAGGCATAGAACCTATATATTTATATTAATATATAAAAATATAACAAAATTGTGATAAGATTGTCTGATTCCTAGCTGAAAAACCAACAATACCCTTACAAAAGATTAACCTATTCTGCAATAACACTATACCCATACACCAAAAAACTCCCATAAACAAAACTCATATCATTGTCTACATCCCCATACATAGTATTTGGAAACCCATAAACTATAATATAACATAATGAAAAAAAAAACCTCGATAACTAATTATTAAACAACAAACTACAAAAAAAAATCCCACATGATCTTCATTCCTCCATGGAAACAGGTTCATTTTCACCCTAACTCTCAATAGAAGATGGCTTTTCCAGTTCCCTAGCTCTTTTGTACCCAATGTACACCTTCATACCAACGCCTCTATTAATACCTTCAGCTACTACCAACATCTTCCCTGTGTCTGCATTTCCCTTGGGTATAGCATTGTCATTCAATTGAGCTTTCTCCTTCTGCTCATCATTTTTTCAGGATTTGTGAATCTTTTGAGCAATCAAGCATGTATGAGAATTGAGGAAGGAGATGGAAAAGTTTTTTTTTTTTATATCCATCTCCAACTAAGTGCAAACCGCATGAGAATTCTTTTTCAAAGTCTTCAGAAAAAAATTATCATTCCTACCCTATAACCCCAATTTCATTGCTTCCAATATCTCATTCAAAACTTGGAATTTTCTCAGGAGTTTATGTGAAAAAATCCCACCAACTAACCCTTTTCCCTTGAAAAATAGGACCCTTGAACTGCCGAGAGCAATGCTTGACTATTCAAAAACTAACTCGACATACTTTTGTGCAACTCATTCCAATTCCTTAAAACACTGTGAAATGTCAAGGAAGTTTGAAAAGAAAATGGATAGAATTTGAGAAGGTAGAATCACCTGACATGAGGCTCGATTGATAATCTCCATTCCAATTATGGTTTGAATGTTGTCTGCAACACTCAGTCAATCCATCTCAAAAATTAAGGCAATATCTTCATCTAAAAGGTTTGCTTCGAACGACTTTTCCCAGTTTTGAACATGCATGAAGAACCTGAGATTCCAAGGACACACCATGTGTGTATTAAGAAGCATAGACGCCATCACCCAGAGAGGACACAAAAGCTTGCTTTCCACAATAACACCGCCACTATTTTCCAATTCGTAGCCAGATGAAAAAGGATATGTGTCCCTTAGCCCGACGCAGATAGAAAGGCCTCCAACCATCAAAACCATAGCAAACAATTATTATGCATTAAATGATGGAGAAATAAACTCATCCTTCCCACCTCAAAAAGAAGTCACATTTCACTGAGCAGGTCACATCAAAGCATCCGCTTGGCTTTGTTCCATGATGAAACATGTACCTACACAATGAAAACAAGGTGAGAGAAAAAGAGTGATGAATAGGAATAAATCCAATGTTGACTCATCCTTTCAAAGCTACCCCAAAGATTGGCGTAGCTTAATTTTCCCACCTCGCCTCTTTTAAAAACTTGGTTCATTTTGTAGGTTTCGTTCAACAATCAATAGATCATACAAGCCAAAGTCTTCATTTGCTACCCTAAGCAAGTCTTTATGCCTGAACTCTCGACCTTCACAACCTAGATTGGCTAGTCGATCTGCTATCTGATTTCCCTCACGATAAACATGAGAAATTTGTACCTCTTCAATAGAATCTAACAATGACCAAGCTTTCCTTAAAATATAGCCAATTTTCCAATTATAAGTGCTTCTCATTTTACATGCATTTATAATCAACAGGGAATCCCCTTTAATATGAACCTTATGCAGACCCATTTCCTTTAACAAAAGTAAGCCCTAAAGGAGAGCCTTCACCTCTGCTATATTTTTTGTATCCTCTTCCAGTTTGAGAGCTTGAACCATCAACAACAAGCCTTTTGAATCACGAATGCAAATTCCCGCACCTGAAGCTCTTGGATTACCTCTACATGCTCCATCAAAGTTTAATTTAACAAAGTCTGGGAATGGAGGAGACCACTTCACTTTGGATCTATCCACTTTGGGTAATCAATGACTCTGATTAAGCCCCAATACTGGTTGTGATATGAGTTCCCACTAGCTTAGAATCCAATTATCCTAGTTAGTGAAAGTGGATGAGTGATTTTTATTACTCCTCACATAAGAATTGACTATCTCTGAAATCTGCTTCTCAATTTTAAAAAGAAGTTGTTGCATTGTTTGAGATTGTTGCCTAAAAATTATTCAATTACGTTCCCACCAAATGCACCAAATAACCAAAGAAGGTACTGCTTTCCATAGACAGGCATAAAATGAAGACTTATACATCATGGGCCAGCTTGAAAAAAGATCCCAAAGATTATTGGTTAATGGGAAAGTTGTATTAAGTTTACCTCTTACAAAGTCTTAGCATTCTTGAGCAACTAACAAAAAGATGATCCACAGTCTCAATAGAGTCTTGACATTGAACACAAGACAAGGGAGCTGCTATGCCCAATTTATGTAATCTATCACTTGTTAGGATTCGCTTCTTGAGTGCTAACCAAGCAAAACTTCCAGCCTTAGGAAGTGACATAGAATTTCAAAAAAAGGAGAATTCTCTATGAGATTGGTGTTGAGATTCCCTCACCATCATTGCTTTATACCCTTCATTTACTGAATAATTGCCATCTTTTGTCGGAGCCCATAATAAATTATCTACTTTCCCTGAGAACAGAATTTTCCTTTTGTCCAATTCCCTTAATAAGATTAACTGTTGATCCGAAGTAATATCTAGTATAGAGAAGTCTTTCCATATAACTTTATGAGAATGAAGATCAACTGTAGCTAAATAATCTATTAACTTTGTACCCCAGGCTTCAGAAAAAACTTGTACTAAAGGTTGCAGTTCTATCACAGAATGAAGAGGTGGAAGGCCATTCCACGAGTCCAACCAGAAGTGAGCTTGCTCCCCATAATTCACCTCCCATGTTAAGGAAGGATAATATCATGACATAATATAATAAAATTCCACATGACTGAACCAGAAGGTGGGTCCTCTATTATAAATATCCTTTGGGGATTACTACTATCAAGGTATTTTTGTTGCATTATGTTACACCATTTGAGTTCAGGTCTCTTGAACATTCGCCAAGATAATTTTACTCCCAAAGCTAGATTTATGATTGATAAACTTTGTAGTCCAGCCCCACTAGCATGTTTATTTACACACATTGCATCCGAAGAAATAAGAGGTACTTTCCTTTTATCATCAATATTTCATCTCCATAAGAAGCTCTTAATAATTTTTTCAATGTTTTAATAACACATTGAGGTGCTTTCAAAACAACAAGGAAATAATTTGGGATGGAAGATAAAACTAACCTAATCAACATTTTCCTGCCCGACAATGACAACCATCTTGCTTTCCATGATAGAATTTTGAACTTGATCCGATCAATAACTTTTTTCCAATACTTGATTTTATCTTGACCCATAAAAAATGGCACCCCTAGATAAGAACTAGGAAATTCTTCCAATTGAAATCCCAAAATTTCACTAATTCTCCTTGAAGTTGCAGAGCCTGTATTGAAAATGAAAATTTCGGATTTCTCCACATTTACTTTTTGCCCTGAGATCAAACAATAATCATCAAGAATTAACTTTACTTGGTGAGCTTCTTGGACAATAGATTTCCCATATAACAGAGTGTCATCTACAAATAATGAATGTGTGTTGACACATTGAGTGTTAGGAATTCTTATACCCTGCCAGAGTCCTTGACTATGGGATCTCCATATAGATCTGCTCAATGCTTCAGCCATTAAAATAAAAAGGAAAGGGGATAATGGATCACCCTGCCTAACCCCTTGAGAGGCACTAAAGAAAATTGATGGTGTACCATTCACTAAAACTGAGAACTTAGCTCCGGCCAAACATGATCTGATCCATTTACACCATTTGTTATTGAAGCCAAACCTTTTCAAAACCTGAATTAAAAAGTCCTAATTAACTTTGTCATACACCTTCATCATATCTAGCTTAATAATAAAAGGAGTGTTGGAGGATTTTATTGAATGTAGAACTTCATGAGCAACTATATCCCCTTTTGAAGTCTCTCTACTGGGCACAAAACCACTCTGCTTTGGTGAAATCACCTTAGATATGAGGGGCTAGATTCTGAAGTAGATTGCTTTTGTAAATATTTTATAAATGGTGTCGCATAATGAAATTGGCCTAAAATCCACAAAAGTCCTTGGAGACTACACTTTGGCAATAAGGGCTATATGAGTTGTATTGAACTTATTCAACATTATACCTAACTTCCTAGATTCTTCTAAAGCCAACAAAATATCAACACCTACAAAATCCCAACATTTTTGAAAAAAGAGCGTTGTATATCCATCAGGACCTGAGGCTTTATCTAGAGCTAATGAGAATACCACCTTCTTTATTTCCTCCAATGTAAATGGTCTCATCAAGATATTATTTTCTTCCTCAGAGATCAATTTCGGGATGCACCCAAGCAAATCTTACTCCTTATCTTGAAAAGAATTCCCACCAACACATGAGTTACTCAAAAGATTAGAAAAATATCTAACCCCTTCATTCTAAATATATGTTACTAAAGTGAGTAACTCGCTTGTTTCTGAGTGATGAATTGAGAAGATTGTTGTTGCAGCCCTTCTAAGTTGCACAAATCTATGAAAAAACTTTGTTTTTTTGTCTCCTTTTAACCATAACTCCCTTGCCACTAACTCAACCCACTCCAATTGTAATTTATTTTGTTGCTCAAAAGTTGCTACATCCAATCCTTGCACTATAATCCTCTCATTTATTTTTTATATTTGTTGTAAAACCAATTCTTTCTAATGGAATATATTTTTAAAAACGTTGTTATTCCATTGCTGAATCTGTGATTTAACAAACTTCAATTTATTCCAAAGTTGCAGCATATGAGAACCCTTGATAAAAGGAGTTGGAGACCACCAGTTTTGCAGTAGCTGGAGGAAATTTGGGTGTCTAAGCCACATTTTAAGAAACTTTAAGGATGAAGTAGGTTTAGAAGAAACAAAAGGTACCACTATGTCTAAAGAAACTGCATAATGATCTGAAGCCGCAGTAGGCAGAATATGTGAAGAAAAAACTTTTTGTCCCACAAACCAATTTGATGAGGCTAAGAATCTATCTAGCCATTGTGCAATCTGTAAGAATTCTTTCCTTCTATTATTCCATGTGAACAATCCCATTTCTATCAAAATATCAATTAAATCATTATCATTTATGAAATTTGAAAAATCCTCCATTACTCTTGGGGGGGCGGGAAATACCTTCATTTTTCTCCCTTAAGGATGTTATAGCATTAAAGTCCCTAGCCATGATTATCTTTTCATTTCTCAGGTTATCCAAAGCATTTGACAAGCTTTCCCAAAGTTGTCTCTTTTCAATTGTAGCATTAGGAGCATACACATTTATGAGGTGGAAGTGAAGATAAAAATACGTAATTTTAACAAGTTGCCAATGTTTCTCATTACTTAGCAGCTATAAAATAACTGTTTTGGGATCCCACAAAGTGATAATGCCACTCGATGGCCCTTGTGTAGGCAAGTGAACCAATTTCCATAAATTACATTTTCTAATAGAAGATTCAAAATTATTCTCAGAGGTTCTAGTTTCCTGAAGTAACACCACATTTGCTCCACAAGCATCAATTTGTTGCTTGATTTGAGCTCTCTTGTCAGGGGAATTAATGCCCCTAACATTCCATGAGAAAATATTCATTGGGGTCAAGGAGAGCAACAAGCTCTCCTCGGCCTTTTATTCCCTGAGACATTCAATTTTGAATCCAAAGTTACTTGCAACCCTGTTGCTATGGCTTCTTGCATCTTTGTGGCATAAGATTTGTAGTCCCTTTTGCACAAGGTCTTTACTGGAGTCGATTGACTTGATGGGGTTTGCATAATTGATAATGTATGTGAATAATCAAAACATCCAGACTGCCTTGATTCTGAAATAAGTTCCCCTGAAGCTAAGTTAAGATCCCCAAGAAAATTGAAGGCATCTTCCAAGTTTTCTTCCTCTTTAAATTCAAAATTTGCCATACCTTCTAGACCAGAAATATTCATACCATCTACAAAGCTTATTTCTCTTTTGGATAAATCTTCCATTCAATCCATTTCCTTTCCAGTAGGTTGTTCCAAACCCCTGTCCTCATTAAGAACTTCATCTGCAATCTCTTTTATCAACGTTGATCCAACAGATACTAACATCTTATCTACAAAATCTTCTAACTCCGAACTTGAGACCGATTCATCATGGCCCATAGTAATACACTTCGCTTGATCATTTACTTTCAGAGCAAGTGCATTAAACCCTATTGAACTGTTGTTGTCAAACATTAATTTTTTGACAATATCCTCTATCTACCTAAAGGATGAAGCAAATAGAGATGGGTTGGATAAATGCAGAGATTTAGCTAGAAGCTTGTGAAAAATTAATTTTCTAGAATTATGAATTTTGAAGTTTGACATAGAATACTTCTCTAATATTTCCCTAGCTCCCTTAGCAAGCTCTGCACTTATAGATTTGAATAGGCCCCTTTCCTCACCCAGTTTGAGAAAAGAGGATTTGACTGGAACTAACTGTTGCCTAAACAGATCAATTGGTGGTTGAGCCAAAGATTATTCTTTGAAAATCAGAAAGTTTACCATGGTATGCCCCAACTCATGGCATTGGTGACAAGCATTATCTGTGTTTTCAATGATTAATTCTTGAACCCATCTTCCAAATCTTGACACCAGTTGTATTTGGGAAGGAGTGGGTTTATTTACATCCAACAAAACACAAAACCTAACAGGTTTATTAGGGTTTGTAAAGAAGGCTTTGTCATGCCAAAGTAAAATTCCAATTTGATTAACCATGGCTTCAATCAACTTTAGTTCTCTATATGCTAAAGCCATATCCCTCATTTGTATCCATGTAAGAAGAAATTTGATTACGAGATCTTGAGGTTCGAAATTAGGTACCCATGGTTGAAGATACAACCCAGAGCCTTGAAATACCCAGGATTTAATTCAGAACACAACATCTCTACTTTCTTTATCAGAAAAAATAACAACAAATATACCCCCAGACTTGTCTAAATAAAAAATTTGAGAAATCCCTTCCCATTCTGCATAAATAAGCTCTTTCAAAGCACATAAATCCAAGTTTAGATGCTAGAACTTACCTATTAAATATTTTTTATGCAGATCTCGGATTTGAGGCTCCAAATAATGATCAAGAAACGCAATTTCCACAACTTTCCCAGGTGTTTGCTTAGTAGATCCATTCTTGCCTCCCAAATCTTGGAAATGTTCATTTTGGGCTTGAGTTGTGGGTATTTCTTTTTTCCTCCATTGCAAATTAGCTTTCTTCTGAGGATTAGCTTTACCTTTTGAAGCTCATTTACGCTTCTTCTTTTTTGAAAACTTCTTCTGGGCAGTATTGCTTGAATGGTGGCTATCCTTAACTAGAATGACAGGAGACTCTTCATGATTCTAATCTTTTAGTTTTGTTTCCTGTCAGATACTATTGAGAGCATAGTTCGCATCTACTTTATTTTTCCCATTTTGAGATCCCAACTTTTCTGGCTGAATGTCTACATTTTGAGGTATTTTTGGATTGAAGGAAGCACTTGAGGGGTTGAGATGAGCCCTCTTTGAGTGAGATCTGAAATCCTCCTATGCTTTTTTAAAACACCTATTTAGAAAAGAATAGTCCTGCTCGAGATTTTTAACATTTTATTGGTTTGTCGAATCCCGTGGAATGCCCATATCATCTTCATATAGATCAAAAATTGGTTGTTTACCATGCACCAATCTCCGGGGCTGATATGGTCTCCAATTAAGTTTTTAAAACCTATATCTGACTGGACCATATCCTTGTTGTGCATGCCATTGGGGATTGTTCTAGGGCCCATTCTGAACAATATTCATGTAGTCCTGACCATGATAGCGATGACTATCCCTGCCATGTAAAGGTTGATCCCTGTCAAAAATTTGACTGTTGGTTCTCCATGAACAAGCCATTGGCATTTGAATATAAGGGTTCTATTGTTGTTCCTCTATCCTAATTAATATTTTGTCATGGATATACCCAAAATTATTCCTCTTACTCTATATAATTACCATGAGTGGAATTCAAAAATGGAGTTTATGTTGTTCAAATTAAACTTACATATGATCACATTGGGCACAGATCATGAACCTATAGTTGTTGTAGAAAAGAGAAAATAGCTTGATAGTAGAGATGATTCCTATGAAACTTTATGATTATAAATTCCTCTTAATTTATGTTTCCATATTGAATCTTATAAAATACCAAATGATATTTGTACTACATTGGAGAATCTATCTGGAAAGAAAGATAAAATGAGGAGTTTCAAATTGGAGAATAAACTCATTGGCTTAAATCCCATTAATTTTGACAATATCTAGGACTTCTTTACCAAGCTCAATTATCTCATATTGTAGATGAAACAATATGGTATTGAAAAAGAGGACGACCAATAGATTCTTTCAATCTTTTCCAAACTTGGTCTTTTGATTATTTAATTTTAGTTTCTACATTCTATGCTACTATGGATTATTTTTTTACCACATTCAAGATTCCTTCACTTGGTGTGTAACTTACTACATCTATCATTGGAGAATAGGAAAATTTAGTACACTAGGTAATGAAGACAAGAAAAATGAACAAAGAAATAACATAAAGATTGAAAGCATGCAAATGGAACCTTTTACCTTATTTACTCATTTCTCATCTAATTGAGCTAGAATAAGATTTGCACCCAACACTCTTTTGAATGTGCTCCTTTTTATGTATAGATAGGATGTGGTTTCTTATAAAACAAGTAGCATGATAGTATGATTGATATGATGATAGGCCAAATAGATAGCATGAGGATATGATGAAGATGGATTAGATAGAAAATAGAGTAGCATAAGGCTAAGGTGAAAGAAGATGCAATGGAAATTTGGTAAGCATAAGGATATGAATGTGGAGGATATCAAATGGGATGAGAGGCCTCTATTTTATAGAATTTCCAAGAGAAAATCAAGGGCCAAGATAGATTGGTTGATGGATGGCTAGGATTGATTTAGGATTAGGGCTTAGATCAAAAATTCTAGTCATGTGACAAGTGTCACATGAGGGATAAGGGCTAGGTTTATGATTTTATTAAGGCAACATCCTTATGTGAATGGTTGAAATTTTGATATATAGTATGAAATGGATGGATGAGATAAAAATTTAGTTTGACTTTTATGGAAACTTTCTAGGTTCAATGAATCTATACAAGTTCTTAGTTACTCATGTGACTCTTAATAATTAATTAAATAATAATAAAATTATTTAACTAGCTATTAGCAAAGGATGATATGGAAGGATAAATTAATTCAATAAATAATTAATATTTAATTAATTAAAATGGGAGATAAAGGTAAAGGATAAATTAATTAATATTTATTTAATTAAAGTGGGGGACAAGGTTCAGAGGATAAATTAAATAAATAAATAAATAATATTTATTTAATTAAAGTGGGGGATAAAGTTGAAGGATAAATTAATTAAATAAATAAATTTTAATTTATTTAATTAATGGTTGGGATAGGGTAAAGTCAGGTGTGGTTAGGTATGGTCAATTTTCAAGTGTCTATAGGTACATTGAAGTCTTTCAAACAACATGATCTCTTATTGCTAATCCAAGCACAAAATATCAAAAGGCTTCAAATAGCAAAGACAAGAAATAGAATAATAAGGACTTCAAGCATAATGAGTAAGCCAAGGAATCATCATCACAAAATACCCTTGATTTTTCTTCCTCTCTGAAAGTAGGAACCATCTAAGAAGGAAAGGATCAAATGAGAATATTGTAAAAAATTGGGTCATAGTGAGCATAAGTGTTATGAAAATATGATTGAATATTTGATACACCCTCTTTGAAACACAAAACCCAATTTCCTTCATGAATTTCCTCCTCTTCTTTGACATCATCATCATCTACATATTCAAGAACAATTGGATTATCAAATTTGATAGATACAATGAAAGGAAAATCACTCTTGGCATTACAAGTCCTAATTCAAAGAGATGACTTCTTGATTCTTAAGCCTCTCATTATATTGCTTCATCATAGGGTGTTTTGTCTTCTTTTGAGCCTTGTACTTCACCACACATTTTTATGGGGAACATAATATATATTAATGTTTATGGGAAAGGTTATATTTACATGGGATAAGGAACTTTCAATGATGTACTTCATGTTACATGCCTGTGAACCAATCTCCTTTCCATCTATCAGATTGCACATAGTGGAGCAAGTAAAATGATTGAGTTCACACCTAATTTGGTAATGATTAGGGACTAGGAGAATAGATAGTTCATTTCTATTTGGATGGTTGATCATGCATATTTCTTATACTCCTTTTCTCATTTTTCTCTTAGCATTGTTGCATTTTCATTTATTGATATTCACACTCATGCATCAAGTGTGAATCATATTTTCAAGGAGAAGATTGGTCACTTTAACCTTGGTGTTCTTGAGACTTGTGTTAAGATTCCATCTCCTCCACCTCCTAATTCTTCATATTTTAATTTTTTCATATATTTTTATGATTCCATTCAATAGGATGATCATATTTCTTTGGATTCATCTTTGTACGATGAGTACTTGATAAGTATTTTATATTTATTTGATAACTCTCATATTATAGATTTGGAGGACACACTTGCGGATATGGAATTCCTCTCTGATGATAGTTAAGACACAACTATTATCCCCACATCATTATCTTTGTAGATTTTTATTCATGATTTTCCACTTGGTCTTCATTTTTCATCTTCATTGATTGAGGTAACATCTAATTTTATCATGGCATACTCTAGTGTGGTGACACTTGATTAATTTTCAAAGGAAAATATCATGAGAATTATTCCCCCGTCCCTCTTCTTGGAAATTTATTTTCTTTTGTACATCCACCATTGGACTTGTTTCTTCTCAAGGGGAGGAATGTTGTTTGTGGGCATTGGATTATCTTTTATCTTCAAGAATTCACCATTGGCACAGGAGCTACTTCATTATGAGAGAATTTATAGTCTCACTTTCTCTCCTATGGCAGGATATTAATTATATATTTGTGATGGATCTCATCCTTGGGGGGTTTTCTTGAGTTCTCCATCCATCACTTGTTCATATTTATTACATATTTTCTCCCTTTTGGAGAGGAGTTTTGTCCCTCTAGGTTTTTTCCTTTTCTTTGTTTGTGAGAGATTTCATTTGTACATGGATACCTAACATAACCTAGTGTTAAAAGGTGAAGGAAAACTGAGAGGGGGGGTGAATCAGTTGTCACCAAATTCAAATAAAAAACTTCAAACACTTATCAACTTTACAACCACACTAATTTTTTATTAAGTATGAACATGAAATGCAGATAACAGAAAGCAAAATCAACACAATGAACACCAAATTTTACATGGAAAATCCAATAAGGGAAAAACCATGGTGAGGATTAACTCACAATATAAAGTGATAAAAAACCAAATACAAGAGGCTCACTACCAAGGGCTCACTACCTGAATACAAAGGCTCACTACCTACAGAAAGGACTCACTGTCCAATAGGGAGGTTCACTACCTATAGATACAAAAGATAACAAAAAGATCCACCACAGCAATTTACACACATCCGCAACCTTGATTAGAAGATTGCAAAAACCTTCAGCTCACTGCTTTCAAGAATCTAACACAATAAAGTACTGCTACCTCAACTCACTTTTGCACAACTTTGATCTTCACTTGTGGCTTACTTCATTATTTTTGAATGATTTAATCTTTCGCAACTCAACTTGCATTTATACCATCTTCAACCTTAGAAATTTTCTCCAAGGTCGGCCACATACGCTTCATTTCATCAATTCAAATTAGGTCAAAAACTCAAAATTCCTATGGTGGAAAGGAATGAGAGTGGACCAATAAAATACTTAACCAATACCAAAAGTAACGTCTTGAATCGACCACACGCTTCCTTTATTCAATTTTTAATTCTTCATATGAAGTGTAAGCACCAGGTCGGCCAAACCTAATGAAAACACAAATGAACATTGAATTACATGCTTCCCAACAAGAAGATAACATGTGGATGATGTAACATGCTTCATCATGCATGAGAACACATCTAGGATACCTTTAGACACATCAGCAAAAAGTGTAACCACTTTCAAACACAGAACATCTTCCACTAGTCCATTCGGACTGTGCAAACACATACAACTCTGAAACTCAACTTTCAGAACATTAAAACCATGCACATCTCTGCCATAACCAAAATAACATTATTACAAGGAATATTCCATATCTATAAGACCTAAAACAAATAGTGGAGGATTGCGGAGCAGAAACATTTATCCCAGTCCATAGACAAGCAATTCTGCCAAACCAGTTCTCACACCGGTGAACACAACTTTCACACCCCATCAAACTAGAAGCTATAAATCAGGATATGACACCAATAGATCTCCAACAACAACCCTTCAGATCCACACAAGCATAGGATCAACATAGAAGAAACACAGAGCACATACCGGAGCACATTCTGAACACATACATACTTCTGACTTCACTATTTATTAATTTTCTCAAAAGCACTTGGTAACTCATCATCTCAGCACATCTGCAACATCATAAGGATAGCTCCATGTACTCACAACATTTCAACAACATCTCAACTATACATGCATAATTTGCAACATTCTAAATTATGTTGACATCAATGACAACACCACCAAACTTGCTCATACTTGCAACAATTTGCCCCTTTTTCATTGATGGCAACACATTATGTGAAAAACCATCAAAGACAACTTTCTCCTTTATTTTCCAAATCTGCAAAATATTCTTCTTCTACTATTTTTCACATGACTCTCTCTCCCCCTTTGACATCAATGGCAAGGATCAAAAGCTCCCATCACTCCCCCTTAGGAGTGAACCCATGCAACTCATACTGTAACAATGAAAACTTTCTACTCCCCCTGCGGAGTAGACCCATTCATCAATCCAAATAAATGAAGAATTTGTGGATCCACTTAACTGATGCACCTCCATATGCACCTAGTTCAGAGGGCCAATGACCCCCAACCTCTCCCTGAGATACTCAAAAGTATCCTTTGGAAGAGCCTTAGTAAATATATTTGCAATTTGTTCCTTTGTAGACACATATTCTTGCTTGACTTTATTCTCCAACACCTTCTCTCTTAGAAAATCATATCTGATAGATATATAATTTTTTCTTGAATGCATTACTAGATTCTTTGAAATGTTTATAGAACTTGTATTGTCGCAGAAGATAGGAATAGGCTCATCACATATCACCCCAAGATCCTTCAACATTTGCTTCATCCACAAAACTTGTGTGCAACAAGATGTTGCAGCAATATACTCTACTTCTGCAGTGGATAAAGAAACCGGGTCTTGTTTCTTACTTAACCATGCAACCAATCTTCCACCAAGAAAGAAATAACCTCTACTGGTACTCTTTCGGTCATCCACACAACCATCCCAATCTACATCATATAAGCACTTAAAGTGAAATCAGTATCCTTGGGATACCATAAGCCATAATCTAGTGTGCCTTTAAGATATCTAAATATCATCTTTATGACTGTAACATGTGATTCTTTAGGATCTACTTGAAATCTAGCAACTAAACATACTACATGCATGATATTTGGTCTGGTAGTAGTAAGATAGAATAGACCACCAATCATAGATCTATATTTGCTCTGATCAACTTTAGTAGATTGGTCATCTTTACTCAGCTTGCATCCGGTCACCATAGGAGTACTAACCGGTTTGGAGTCATCCATTCCAAACTTCTTTAACAACTCTTTCACATACTTAGACAGTGAAATGAATATCCCATTATCAGTTTGATTTACTTGTATACCAAGAAATAAATTTAACACACCAATCATGGACATTTCAAATTCTTTTTTCATTTCCTCTACAAATCTCTTAGACATACTTTTATTTCCTCCAAAGATGATATCATCAACATATACTACCACTATTAACATTTTGTTACCTTGAACTTTGAACTAAATATTTTTTTCAGCAGAGCCTTTGTTGAATCCTTGTTGTGTCAGATATATATCCAATATTGTGTACCATGCTATGGGAGCTTGTTTCAATCTATACAATGCCTTTTTCAACTTACAAACCATATCCGGTTTGTCTAATAACTGAAATCCTTCAGGCTATTCCATGTATACTTCTTCTTCCAATTCACTATTCAGGAATGCAGACTTAACATCCATCTTATATACTTTGAAGTTCTTGTGGGCAGAAAAATCCAAAAACATCCTAATAGATTCCATTCTTACCACTAGTGCAAATGTCCCTTCGAAGTCTATGCCTTCAACTTGTGAGTATCCCTTGCATACAAGTCTTGCTTTGTTTCTTATAACTTCACCATTTGCATTCAACTTATTCCTGAACACCCACTTGAACCAATTACATTCTTATTCACAATTCTAGGAACTAGTTCCCATGTCTGATTCTTCTCTATTTGTTGCAACTCTTCTTTCATAGCTCTAACCCAACTTTCATCTTCACATGCTTCACATACAAACTTAGGTTCTATTTTAGAAAGTAAACACAAATTTACCTCAACTGCTACTTTACTTCTTTCCTTCACACCTTCACTCTTATCTCCAATTATTTGTTCCTCTGGATGATTCTTCTAGACATACTTAGGATTCTTAACAGAATGTTTTGAAATTTCTTCTTCTTCAATTTGTTCTTCTCTTCTTCTTCCTCTTTGTTCTCTTTAGGTACTTGTCCACAGATAGGATCATCAGGTTCAACTTCACTTATCTCAATGGGTTTGTGCATATCCTCATCAACCTTCACATTAGCACTCTCAACAATCTTCCTCAATATTTTATTAAAGCATCTATATGCTTTGCTTAGTTGAATATCCAAGGAAAATACCTTCATCATACCTAGCATCAAAATTCACAATATTTTCATCATCTCTTTTAATGTAACATCTACTTCCAAATATCTTAAAGTATTTCATAGTAGGAGCCTTACCAGTCCATAACTCATAAGGATTCTTTGTGCTATTTCCTCTTATCTGAACTCTATTAAGAACATAAGTAGTTGTGTGTATTGCCTCTCTCCAGTACACATCAAGTACATTTGCTTCTTTCATCATGGTTCTTGCAGCTTCCTGTATAGTCTGGTTCTTTCTCTCAACCACTCCATTCTACTGAGGGGTTCTCGAAGTAGAAAAATGTCTCTTTATGTCATACTATTCAAAAAATGTATTAAACTCACTAGAAGTGAATTCTCCACCTCTATCATATCTCAAACATTTGACTCTTAGTTTCACTTCATTTTCTACTCTTGCTTTGAACACTTTAAACTTGTCCAGAGCTTGATTCTTTTATCTAAGAAAAGAAACCCATGTCATTTGAGAATAATCATCAATAAGGAGCATGAAATACCTATCACCATTTAAGCTTCCTATTCTATTAGGACCATAAAGGTCTGTATGAATTAATTTTAGCATTTTGATAGTAGTTTGCTCTTTTCCTTTGAAACTGCATGTTGTTTGTTTCCCTAACTAACGGCTTCTGCAAACAATGTTAGCATGCTTTATGATTTTAGGCAGACCTCGGACAACATCTCTTAAACTGATCCTGACCAGATTATCAAATTTTACATGTCCCATTCTTCGATGCCATAGCCAACTTTCATTAACTTGAGATACAAGGCACTGACCATCAACACCCTTAAGCTGATAGATAGTGCCATGAGTTCTCCTTCCTATAGCCACCATAGTTCTAGATCCTTTTTTGATCTCACATGTATTATCCTGAAACACAATTTTGAAACCTTTGCTACACATTTTTCCAACACTCAACAGGTTATGCCTTAGGCCCTTTACATAATATACATCATCAATCTTGTGTATTCCATCAAAACTAATTGTACCTTTCCCAACAATCTTTGCTCCAGAATCATCACCAAACATGACCAACCCACCATCATACTTTTCAAGTTTAGTGAACTTACTTTATCTTCGGTCATGTGATTAGAACATCTAGTATCAATCACTCAATAGTCTTCATCTTGTCTAGCATGAAAGGCAGTGACCAAAGTACCTTCTATCTCATCCTTCTTGTTCTCCGAATCACTTTTTCTGGCACATTTTCCAAAGTTAGCAGACACATATTTACTCTCCAAAGCTAAGAACAAGCATTCACTATCATCATTCTCATAATCAAATTCATCATCAAAGATTCCAAATTCTTCCCTAACATAGTACAACTTTTTGTATTTCTTATCCTTTCTATCTTTATGATCTTTGTTTTTCTTATGTACAACTCTATTCGGACATCTTGAAGCATAATGACCAATATTACCAAAACCAAAACATTTAAAGGGAAACATACCTTTATACTTACTGGTACATTTCTTCAACTTCCTGGTAAAGTTCGCTTCCAACTCATCTGAACCATCACATTGTGGATCATCTTGTCTTTCTTTCCAAACTTTCTCATCTCAAATGTAGTCAAGGTGCCAAATAGCTCTTCTTTAGTATATTTCTTAGGATCGTATGTTTCCTCAATAACTAAAACCTTGTCACTGTAACATTCTAGTAGGGTCATTAGAATCTTCTCAATTATATCTTCATTAGTCAGAGTACCCCCTTGATTTATAACTTCATTTGTTGCCAGATCAATCCTCTAAAAAGAGTTTGCAATATCTTCTCCTTCCTCCATTTTCATATTCTAATATCTACGCTTTTTCGTTAACTTCTTTGTCAATTTCACTCTATCATTTCCTTCATAAAGATCTTCCAACTTCTTCCAAACTTCATAAGCAGTGCCTAGAGAGATAACTTTTGTTCACTTGGTCTTGGATAAAGCACTATAAATAGCATACCTAGCTTTTTCATTCTCCTCATAAGCAAAAACCTCATCTTTAGTAGTAGGACCACTCGTTGGTGCAACATACTTCATCTCAACAACTTTCCAGGTATTGTAACCAAGAGAGATAATATATCCTCCCATCTGCACTTTCCAATCACCATAATCAGATCCATCGAACATAGGGATTGCCAACTTATGTGCCATCAGATCTTCCTTAAGCGATTAAGCTCTACACCAAGGAACCAAAGCTCTGATACCAATTGTTAAAAGGTGTAGGACAACTGAAAGCGGGGGTGAATCAATTTTCACTAGATTAAAATACAAAACTTCAAACACTTATCAACTTTACAACCACACTAATTTGTTATTAAGTATGAACATGAAATGCAGATAACAAAAAGAAAAATCAACACAATGAACACCAGATTTTACATGGAAAACCCAATAAGGGAAAAACCATGGTGAGGATTAACTCACAATATAAAGTGATAGCAAAACTGAATACAAGAGGCTCACTGCCCAAATACAAAGGCTCACTACCTACAGAAAGGACTCATTGTCCAACAAGGAGGCTCACTACCTACAGATACAAAAGATAACAGAAAGATCCACCATAGAAATTTACACACATTCGCAACCTTGATTAGTAGAAACCTTCAACTCACTAATTTTAGGAATCTAACACAATAAAGTACTGCTACCTCAACTCACTTTTGCATAACTCTTCTCTTCACTTGTGGCTTCATTATTTTTGTATGATTTAATCTTTCGCAACTCAACTTGCATTTATACCATCTTCAACCTTAGAAACTTTCTCCAAGGTCAACCACATACGCTTCATTTCATAAATTCAAATTAGGTCGGCAACTCAACATTCTTGCGGTTAAAAGGAATGAGAGTGTACCCATAAAATAATTAACCAAGACCAAAAGTGACATCTTGGATTGACCACACATTTCCTTAAGTAAATTTTTAATTCTTCATATGAAGTGTAAAGACTAGGTCAGCAAAACCTAATGAAAATAAAAATGAACATTGAAGTACACACTTTCCAATAGGAAGACAACAAGCGAATGATGTAGCATGCTTCATCATGCATGAGAACACATCTAGGATACCTTTAGACACATCCGCAACAAGTGTAACCACTTTCAAACACAGAACATCTTCCACCAGTCCATTCAGACTATGCAAACACATACAACAACTCTGAAACTCAACTTTCAAAACATCAAACCATACACATCTCTTCCAGAATCTAGAGAAAATGATTACAAGGCATATTCCAGATATGCAAGACCTGAAATGAAACAGTGGAGGACTGCAGAGTAGAAACATTTCTCCTAGTCCACAGACAAGCAATTCTTCCAAACCAGTTCACACACTGGTGAACACAACTTTCACACCCCATCAAACTAGAAGTTACAAATTAGGAGATGATACCAACAGATCTCCAACAACAACCCTTTAAATCCACACAGGCATAGGATCAACATAGAAGAAACACAGAGCACATATCGGAGCACATTTTGAACACATACATACTTATAACTTCACTCTTTATTAATTTTCTCAAAAGCACTTGGTAACTCATCATTTCAGCACATATGTGACATCATAAGGATAGCTCCATGTACTCACAAAATTTCAATAGTATCTCAACTATACATGCACAATCTGCAACATTCTGAACTATGCTGACATCAATGACAACATTAATGACAACACCACCAAACTTGCTCATACTTGCAACACCTAGTAGTCAAGACCCATAATCCTTACATTAGCTATGCATCTTTGCATTTATTTCATTTATTTACTTCTCCTTAAGTTACACTTAAGAGGGTGTTCATATGAATAGGGGTATTTCCTGTTGATGGTCAAAATGACATAGCAAAAATTAAGTAGAATATTTCTATCCTACTTCTCCTGAAAAAGACAACTAATATTAAATCACCTATCTTCCAAGGTTGTGGTAGTCGGTTCACAACTATTCTATATCACCCAATGGTCAACATGACTATAATGTTCAAGGGGCCTTTGCTGGTAAAAAGGTAACAAAATAATTATTCTTAAAATGTTTTAACAATAGATTTTAAATAAACAAAAAAAGATAGATCATAGATTTCAAAATAGAAAGATGCGAACACATATAATTCCAATATTCATACATGCAATCTTATAACAAGCTTTCCTTAAAGTCAAAATTATAGAATGAAATAATTCATAAAAATCCATGCAATTACATTCATCCACAATGCAGATTTAATGATCATACTTGTAATTTTCATTTACCAAAATTAATTAAAGACACATTCAATTAACTCATTACAGATTTTTATAGATCAATAAATAAAAGAGAATTACCATTCACAATCAATACAGTTGATAGTTTTGAATCTGGCTTCTTCTATTGATTCTCATCAAATAAGTTGCATTTATGTCCAACAAAATCGACTAGAGTATGAAAAACCATTGCCTTTTGTGCTAACACTAAATTTAAGAAATTGTTGTAAAAACTAATTAAATTGCATAAAGTTCTTAGAATCTCTAACTTAAGGTTCCAAATTTTGACTTCAATTTTCTGACCTTTACAGTCGGGAGAATTCTCTAACTTATAGAAAATTAACAAAACATTCTCCTCTCCCTCAAAAATCACGATCCACCAAATAGGGCACCCAAATCCACAATTGTAGGGATGCCCAATTTCAGTTGGAGTATTCACCTTGTCAAAACTATTGATGTACGAGAAGTGGTGCTTCTTTCTTATCTTGTCAAAGATGATCTATAGTTAACTTCTTGTAAATAGGATGCCTGGGAAAAGTTGATCTTTGTTGACTTTATTTTATTTCAAAAACAAAATATCCCCTTCTTTTACTTATCATCCTTCCTAGAAAACCCATGATAGTCATCAAAATTATTGCAAATTTTCTCCAGGACCACTTCATCAAGTTCTTCCACCCATTCTACCTTGAATTTTGATCTCTCAAACTCCTTCGCAGCACCTTTAGTGGCCCCATGCATCTGACTGATGTCTCTTGAATCTCATTTCATATCAAACCTAATGGTCATCAATTCATCTAAAAGAGTTTCAACAAGGACATCTCCTTTCTTTATCAGGCTCTCTGACCAATTGTTCCATTCTTCCTTTATCTTCTCTAAATAATCCAATTCACAAGTTGGCTAGGAGCTTGGGGACTTCTTGGTGGTAATACACCCAACAATCTACTCAAATACTAAAGTATGATCCCATACCTCATGTTGAACTCTAAGAAAATTAATCATATGCTCAATAAGGATCTCCAACCGAAAGATGATTATGTTGACAGCCTTGTCAATGTATTCAAGATTCTCATCTCCTAAAATACCTAATTCAATCAATGTTTGTCGAGGCTTCCTTATGATAGCTTTTAATTTCTTCATATACTCTTAGTATTTTTCCTCTTCTTCCCACCATTTTTGAATACACTCTCCTAGTTTCTTGCCAATTGTTTATTCTTCTTCATAGTATTTGTATCCTTGGTCAAGGAGCTCTTCTATTTCCTTTCGAAGAGTATTGATCCATCCATCAAACATTTGAACTTTCATTTTCATCTCATTCAACTCATCAACCTCTTTTTGACTCATTAACACAAGTATTTCTGACGATTTGTGTTGCTTTGGAGCTGATGAGGTGAGCTCTTTCAAAAACTTCTTCATTTTCCCCACTTGGGCCTTCAGCTCATCTTTAACCTACTTATACTTCACCATTTTGGACTTGGCTAAAGTAGTTGCCAAATCCATAAGTGACATTTGTTGATTGTGAGTTTGCTTCCCCAAATTGACTATACTCAACTGATAATCAACGGCTTGTACTTCTCTATCATCTTTATCAACCGTAGGGGTTGCAATATTTGTAATCAAATCCCCATCCTCAGTTAGCCTAGTTAAATGAATGGATCTTAGCTTCTTCTTAGGACTCACCTTGTCCACTTATTTTATCATTTCATCCCAGCTAACTAGTTGAGCTTGGACCTGCTATCTCTTTTCTAGATTTAGTTTCAGCCACATTGAAGTGCTTGGTGAGGTTGTTATCTATTGAGTACTTGGGGGTGTTAGCTTTGGATGATGTAGAGGTGCAAGATTTGTTTCAATTCTTGGTGTAGGTGACACCTTTTTCTGCTCCAATTTTTCCTTATCAGCCTTCTCCTTTTCTCACTTCTCATTCTCAGCCTTAATATCTACAATCTTTTTTAGCTCCATTTCCATCTTTTGAGCTTCCTCTTCATCTCTTTTCTTTTATTCTTCTTCTTCTTCTTTGGCTAAGTCCTCAATAGCTTTTGTCTTAGCACTCTCCATTATCTCCCACTACTCATATTCCTTTAGGACATGTTCCATCTCTTCTTCATTCTAGAGGCACCAACACTTGGCACCTTTAAAAGGTTCAAGTTCTAGTTTCCATCCTGAATCCGATCTCTGATTCCTTGTTTTCCTTTTGTCTATCTCAGAATTGGGTGTTAGACCGGAATCATAACCTTGAATCTTTTCAAGGGTCATGTTCCAGGTTCTAGCCCAATCCGGATTTTTGCGTCCCTTGTGCTTTTACCTATCAAGTTCAAGTTTTGGAATGAGTTTAGAACCTTGCACTCTTTCAAGGTTCTTGTGTTGAGTTCCTTCCCAATCCTGGCTTCTGACTTACCTCTTAGATTTTTGCAATGGTTCATTAATGGGTGTTGCCTCGATCCTGAGGCCCGAACTATCTCAAATTAATGGCAATTATTTTGCATGTATGAACCAGTATATATTTTGACTGCCTTTCAGTTTTAGCTCATAATTGCTTTGTGTTTTCAATGAAAAGAGCTAGAACAAAGCGGAGGATTGGGACGTGTGTTCGAGTCTAATGATTTTTTATCAAGTATTGTTAGATTTTGCATTGCATCTTTTGAGGTAGGGGTTTTTTTTTCTTCCTTTTCTCATTTTTCTTGTTTCTTACTCAGTTTGTTTGTTCATTTTTGTGCTTGTTCATTCCTATGTTTTGTTTCTTGTTTGTTGGATGTTTTTTTGCTTATTCCTTTATTTTTCTTTCTTGGTTTGGTTCGTTTGTGTCGTGTTTCTTTTGGTTTTTTGAGTTTTTTGCATTTTTGTTATTGCCTCATTTTTGTGCATGATTTTCTTTGTTCTTTCCAAAACCCTAGTTCCTCTAAGGTTTCCGTACCATCGACCTTTACAAATCTAAGCATGAACCCTAGGATTTCCCATGTCCGATCCTTGAAACTAGAAAATTTGACTAAGTATTGGGTTGGTCTTTTTAGTAGGGTTGTGACATTTGAAATAATCCTTATCCCAATTCTCGAGGGTTTTCTAAACATTATAAAATCACTTTCTCACCCTCATGCTTGATCATGTTCTAATTCTGGCTTTTGCATATGTTGTAGGATTAGGTTTTGAAATTGAACCCTAATTGTGAACCTTCATGTGTTTCTTATTCCTGACACTGTCCCAACTCTGACCTTTGACCTTTGGTCAAGATCGAACCTTAGAACAGAACCTTACCAATTCCAAAATAATTGATCTTGTGCCAAGTTCCAACCCGATCCCAACTTCCAAATTTTAGTCAAAAATTAGAATTAGAATGAAATATTAACTTGTTACCTTGAAGAAGGTTCCAATGCAAACTGTCATTATGATTCTAATTTCCACATTACTTTTAGGATCGGACCTTGGAACAGAACCAGACCCTTGACACCACATTGAGTTCTAGTGCTAGGTGTTATCCTGATTCCAACTTTTGACCTTTGGTCGAGATCTAACCTCAGAGAAAAACCTGAACTCGTACCCTTTTCAAAGTTCAAATTCTGAGTGTTGTACTGATTCTAACTTCCAATAGACCTTTTACAGAGTTTAAATGATGAGTTTCAACCCAATTTCAATGTCTCTGAAAGTATGGTAATGGGGTTTTGTAATGGTCATGTTCCAAGTGCTATCCCGATCCTGACCTCCAAAAATAATAGAAATGTCATAAGAATGAGTACTCCTTTCAAGATATAGGGTTTTAATATGAAATGTATTTAATGCATAACTCTTTGCAATACTCCTTTTTCCTAATTAATTTCATGGTTGCAAATCTATTAAATGTCTGACTCAGAGGGAGATTCTGGTGTCGAGGAGGTGTCAAAGGAACAAAGGACCAAGAGATTGAAGCCAAAATAAATCCTAGTGACCATGAAGTACAAATTTCAAGGTACTCATGTATCATCAAATTTTGGGTAAGAGGTGATGAAGATAACTGATACTTTGGTTGGTCACATTGACCTTGAGAAATTTGTCAAAGATACCTTCATAAAAGATGATATTCCAAGGGCTAGGAAGATTGCTAATTCAAGATTGGCACATGTATCCTCATTTCCCTAGTTGTGCAATGCCCTGAATTTATACTAGTTGTTGCACATGCATACAACCCGATCTAGAGGAAATGTATTGATCCTTAGGGGACTAAAATAATTGATCTAACACCTAGAATGATAAGGATACTCTTTGACCTACCTCCCCATCCCAATCTTAAAATCATGACAAAAGCTAAGGCATTCGAGAAGTATGAGGTGGATGTGGATGGTAATAAAAGATATATCAATAAGAGGTGGTTGAAGATACAGAAGAATTCAATAAACAAGTTACCCACCAAGCCTAAGAGGTCTGAATTCTCTTCAAAAGTAGGGGAGATCATCACACTATTGTCTAGGGCATTCTGGAAGAGGATTCACATGCATATGAGACCTAGATGTTCTCCTTCATTTAGATTATTATAGATGGAAAACAATACTTAGACCAGGACAAATGGTGTCAGATGCCATCCACAATCAAATCACAAAGGTGAAGGATACCAAGATGTTTTACATGAGTTCCTATGTAATATATTTTGTTGCAAGAATGGGAAAAATTCCAAGCCTGAACACAGAAGGGGTTCTTAGGGAAGCAACTGGTGAGAATAGGGTGTGGAAGTATTCTGATTAATTGGAGCTCAAAAAGGTAGAAAAACATTTTAAAAGAGTTAACAATGCCTTTTTGTATGTTGTTATCAACCATTTTACAGGAGATATTGGCTTCAGATTAACTAAGGAGGCCATGGACTTTATTGAAGAATGGGGGAAGTTGGTGTATTCAATACCCCAAGACTACTTTCATCAAATTGTTTGGCTTTGACAAGGCTCCATTCAAGTTTCCAAGGTGTTGCAGCAATAAAATGATTTCAATGGAATTCTCCTGATAGGCAGCAGAAATGAATGCAAATTTTGGAAGCAAGAATAAGGTAGGGTGTCATTCATTCCCTATGGAGTTAGGTTTTTACTCGTGTTTATCAACAGTGGCAGCCAAGGCTACAACAGAAGAGTTCTAGGCATGAAATTTGAAATTTTATGAGGAAAGAAAGAATTACCCAAAGGGGAAGATGAATGAGTTGTATGCATCTTTGTTCCCTTATCATGAGCATCACCTCGAGGACTTCTGAGCCAACCTTCAGGATCAATTTGAAGTTGGAAAAAGAGGATATGAAAGGTTGACTATCCCTCATATGAGGGACTTCAATACTAAAGAAGATATGCCTTGTTGCAAGTATGAAGGAAGTATGATGAAGGTGTTGTCATTGATGTCAATTGGTTAACTAGTTCTCAACTAGTTGCTATTGTCATTGTTGTCTTGGATACAGGTTATTGGTTTTATATGTCAAGGATATTGAGAAAATTGCAATGAAGAAAGTTTGTAGGTGTTCAGTTGTTGCTTTGAGTTTTTCTCCTATGTTCATGTGGTTTAGATATGTTGATCATGGTTATTAGAAGTTGCTATATCCAATATTTGGGCTTCTGGATCATTGTACAATGTGAATTGTGTTCACCAGTTGTGAACAGTTCTTTTTAGGGTATCTGGTTGAGGTCTGGGAGAAATGTATTTGTTCCATATTTCTTCTTGTTTGAGTCTCATGACTCTTGGTTTGGGATTTAAGGTGATATGATCATGTTGAAGATAATTTTGTTATCAAGAAGGATTGGATCATGCTAAGGATGTGTGTGCTTAATTTATTTATGTGTTTAACACTTCTTTTGAAGCTTATGGAAGCGTGTTGAAGCATTTGATTGCTTTTCCCTCATTCTAATTCCATCCTAGAATGTTTTGGTGCTAACCTAATTTGAATTTGTATATGAAAATGGTGTATGGTTGACTTTGGATATGTTTCAAGTTGAAGATGGTATAAATACAAGATGAGATATTGGTGAAAAGGCAAGTGCAAAGAAATAGAGAAAGATATATGTGAGATAGATGTGAATCAATGTGTAAGAAATGCAAGTTGGTGCAGATTAGTGTGAAGTCTAACTATTGAGTTTTTGCAAGTAGTGAGTTGAAGGTGTACTTTATCATTCAAGCATGTCTGCAAGTGTTTGAGCGAATTATGCTATAAATATCTGTTGCATTGAGATTGTCTTCTCTCTATAACATATCTCTTCTATATTCTTTGTATTTGTGTGGTAGTGAGCCCTCCAGGTGGTTAACCCTTGTTTGGAAAGTGAGTCCTAATCTAGATAGTGAGTCTTGTTTTGGTAGTGAGCCTTCTCTAGTAGTGAGTCTTTGTAATTGGTTTTGATATTCTCTATATTGTGAGCTAATCATCACCATGGTTTTTCCTTTATTAGGTTTTCCATCTAAATCTGGTGTTATTGTGTATGTGTGATGTTTTTCAGTTTCTGCCTTTGCACTTAATGATTAATTAGATTAGCAGAATATAGGATTTGTGATTGATTTAATTTTTAGTGAAAAGTTATAAAGGTTAAAGTTTGTTACAACTGATTCACCCCCCTCTTAGTTGTCTTGTTCAACAATTGGTATCAAATCTTGGTTCCTTGGAGAAGAGATTAACCACTTAAGGAAGGTCTGGGATGGCGAGAAAAATCACTTTTGAATGTCTTATGTTCGATAGAAAAAATTATGCTATCTGGAAAATACAAATCGAAGGATATCTGGAGTATTGCGGATATGATGTTGAAACTACATATAAAATTTTTCATACTTCTTTGTCTAATGGTTTGAGTACACCTGATGAAATCAAGGTGCATGAAGCAAACAACAAGGCGAAGTTCATTCTGAAGAATGGCCTTTCACATTCCGAGCTGATTAAAGTCTAGAATCTGAAGATTTCCAAAGAGGTCTGGGATGCTTTAGAAAAGATGCATGAAGGATGTTGGCCTCCTACAATGATCTTAATAACTAAACCTTTATAGCCATGATTCAGAGATTGGACATCTAACTTGAATAGTCATTTCAACCATCATGAAGGTGCATTTAACTTGTCAACCCAGGGACATGAACTTGAAATGGTTCAGCACAGTATGTGCACTAGGAACTCAAAGTAGCCATTCCATTCTACAGCTAAGGAACACACAATACTGAAAATAAATTGCTTGAAAAGGAATGAAAAAAATGTTGAACATCAATCAATGACTATGCTAAGCTTAAATGAATAACAGGAATAAATATCTGAGCAACAAACAAGACACTGCTCTATTTTCTTTGGCTGCAAGAATAATCACAGAATGAAATTCTAGTGGCTACAAGAACAGTCGGTGCAAAATTTCTAACTAAGTACTAAACAATAAGTAATACTAAACTAATGCTAAACTAATAAGATGGATTACTCACCAAGTGGGGCCCCTTGGATAAGTATCCTCTAAAACTAATGAAAACTCAGATGATCGAACTCATAACTTTATTTTATTTACTGTGAATCATGAGTACAAAAGAGTAATGTATCTGTATTATTGAAAACTGGAGAGTGCAAGTACAATATCAAATCGTGCAACCTCCTGAAGAAGGAGCATAAAATCATTATTTATACTAACAGCTAAACGAGGTAGTCAACTCCATGACTAGGAGGACACCATTTAGGGAAAATAGAGGAAATGGAGCAATGGCGGTTACGCGTGCATGGAATCTTGTCAGACATGCAGGTCTAAACACAGATTTAGCTCAGCAGTAATGCTTTTGCGTGCTCAATCATTAAAGTCAACTACAAGGTGGTTATGTTTAGTTGCATGAAGAATATTTTGTCATCGGCCTCCTTTGACTTGGAGCGATTCCTTTGCTAGACGTTATGGTGCATGCCCAGCTGGAAATGTCTTAGTATATTAAATCTACATGGTAAAGTCAATATGCATAATAACTACACATTTATAACCACCTTAAGGAACATTCATTAACCACATGCAAAATCAATATAGATAGTCCACATAATATGTCAAATGTCATTAAATCTTGCATAGATAGGATTAATGTCATGACCCCTCTTCGCTATGTCAGTTAATTGTGATGTTTATCTAATTATTTATATAAATGAGATACTTGTCTAAATAGGATATTAACTCATACGTTTATTTCACATGTTTTAGGCATGTGCATACTCACAAGTAAATGCTCATAAATTGAAAAGACTCCCCACGTCATCTAAATCTCTGCCAATAGATTGAGTCGTTGATTATTAGTCAAAAAATTTGACAAAATTGTTGACCAAGAAGCAATGCACCATCCACAAGCCGCCTAACGCCAACTTCACTTGCTCCATATCTTTCACGTGGGTTATGATTCAACTGCCACAATAAATTGCAGATCTAACCGCGTTCTACAGTTTACAATGAATTTAATGCATTATATCTATAAAACGAGGGAATGGACTTCTGTTTTGGGCAGAGCAATAGACCGTTCTGTGAGAGACTCCAGAGAGATGTTCGATTTCAGACTTCAGGAAGGAGGAGAGCCAATCTAGGCGCATTGTTCACTTTAGATCTCTTCCAAGAATCAGCGCACACAAGTAGGTAACCTACCCATTCACTTTGATTACTGCGTATGTCTCTCTGTCATATATATATTTGCACAACAAGTAACTATAAAATGTTGAGCCCTTTGTAAATATGCACAGACCATATCAGATAGAGAATGGTACAGATTATATAAATCAGCTAGGATAAAGCAAAAGAATATAGTTATGCAAGAAGCGTTGCATCTAAGAATAACTTCAATTTAGCTAGAAACTCTATGGTCATTTCCTATCACGTTGCTAAAAATAACAAAGGTTATTCTACCATTCTCTATGCTTGTTCTTATTTAGAAGATTTTAACTGTGGTATTATTATTCTGACAAAGGATATCGAATGCACACTCAGTATTTCTTATTTGGTAAATTACATTTTCAATGATAATGAATTGCCCTTGATTGGATTACAATTTAACTATTTGTCAAAATATCATATCTTACAAGAAGAACCTGATTTAGGCGTCCAATTTTATTTCAGAATGTTATAGCTCCATTTACTATTTCACTCACTTCCATGCTTATTTAGATGCCTTTGTCATATCTAGATGTCAGTAGAAAATGTGTTATAGTGATTGACTACAATAATCACCTATGTGCTATAAACATTGTCACTCTTCTATAAGCAGAATGTGTGCAATTTATGCAAAGGGATAATTGGAATATCCATGAAAGTTGTAATAGACTTCATTCTTAATAAATAAACCAAAAAAAAAGAGGTATTGTGTCAAATATATATATATTTTTTTTTTTGTCAACAATACATACTGAAAAATTTAGTGTAAGACATGCTTTTATTTGAATGATTCTGATTGTCTCTATTGCCTCACTAATTTCTCTAGGATATATATATATACATTTTTGGATACGATTTGTTGTATTGTTGTTAATGTCATGATAGTTGGTATTTAAGAAATTTCATGAAAGAAATTTGTTACAGAATTAGCTTAACAAGAAACCTCTAAATACCTTAACATATGAAGTTAGAAATCTAGACAAAAGACTATTAAGTAGAATCTAAATATCTTGGGCTAAGTGGCAATTAATGCTTTAATTTTAGGTTAAGCGGTATTTAATGCCCTAGGTGTCGTAAGATAAGACCATGTAAATTTGGTTACTCAAATATGTTAGATGAATTAATGGTCTATGCTACCTTTCCATTTGGTATTTGATTTGGTGCATAATGATAGGCATTGATCTGAGCTATTAATAATTGCCCCTTAACTTTTATTTCATAATAATTATATGTTAATTTGGTATATATTTCCTTATATGATATAATCCATTTAGGAGTCTTACCAAAACACTTGGACATGTGTAATTGCTATCTAGTGTGAATAGAAATTTGCAATTTAAAGATATCGCTAGTCCAAAAAAAAAAATGTAATAATATCGATAAAATTCTCCTAACTATAATTAGCCAAACCCTAGACAAATAAAATAAATCAAATAAATAGATAAATAAAACTTTCCTAAACATTTATTACTATTACTCTTCGATTGGTTATATTGAAGCATTCAAGCTCTCTTTTTATTTTAGTTTGGTCCAGGCTCTTTAGATTCAAACATAGAGAAAATGAAACCTCTTCTTACCCAAAGGTAAACTTCTATAAGGAATAGACAACATAAGAACTCCTTTGGATAACCCCAGTTAGTGATGAATAGTTACTTCATTACATTGAAATTTACATATCCTAATGCTACATAAACTATCTAGATGATAGAGATATGAGTTGAAAGGTAGAACAATAATCCTTGCAACAATTCTTGAAGATATTTAACTCTAAGTAAAAGTGATTTCTTGTATACATTTGATAACGAAAGTAGGGAACAGTATATGTTATGAAATTTCTCAAAAATAATGCATGTCTTTAATTTAAGTACTCACTTAATTACGTTGCATGGGAATTTCTTTTATGAGTGATAAATGGTTAAATAATTCTTTTAAAATCTAGGGTATTTAAGTTACTAAGATTAGAACTTACTATAAATTGTTGACCAATGCTCGTTGATTTATTTAATCATGTTGTTTCTTTAAAAAAAAAAAAAATTAATGAATATGGTTAAAATTACCATGCATTGTGTGTTTAATTTCTTACTAAGATTAAGTATGTTAGACATAGATTTCAAACTAATCAAAAGAAAGGAAAACAAAACTAGCAGCGGTCGGTATTAACGATGCCTCTGGCTCACGTTTACGGGTAAAGCCGCCGCGCTTGAGCTACTACATCTATAGCCTAACATAGCTGCAATAATGGCGTATGTGGCATCGTCCCTATAAATCGCTGGGGAGAAATAAGGAACATGGGTTGTTTAAAATCCAAAGGAAGGGAAATCCCCTTTGGATCGATAATTTAAAAATATAAAACAAAAATGAATCAAATCCGCTAGTGACAACCTAGAAAATTGTAACTTAGGAATTTTCAGTGGTGCAAATGTAATTCTAACTCAAAGATATAATCGTGTGGATAATTTATTAGGAAATCATTTAAATGGGTCAAGGGAGACGATTATCATTAGGGAGTAGGGTTAGATGAATGTTATTAGATAAACAATAAATGGTCAAGGCGATCATTTATTATCCATGCTTCCCATCGTGGGTAGCAGCCGTAGAGGAACTGTTTAGGGGAAATAAAAACCCTAGAAAGGGTTGCATACCCGCTTTATAACAGTTCACATAAACATAGCCTAGAAAATAGAACTACATATTTTACGCATTGATCCCATTTAGAAATAGGGTATGTAGGCAATCTGGGAAATGAAGGATGCTCCCAGTACTCAGGCGTTCGGGAATGGGGTTTAGGGTTAAAGAGATCACATAACTAGTTATAAGAGATAATCAACTAAAATACATACAACTACACTCGGAAGAATCCCTTATGGATTGCTTGATTCCCCGGGGCCATTAGGCTAAATTCTGAGGCGGGTCTCAAGTTTAGAATTACAATTTACATACCCCTGAGGACGATGACCTCGGTACACTTTTGGTAGAAAGTGTGGTCATCAGGGAAGTGACTCAGGATCCGGATGATCCCGATGAGTTCAAGACTCTGGCCAGAGCACATACCTATCATATGATAGATGCCTGCCTCGTTTAGGTGGATGCCTATTCTGATTATATGAATAGATGTATTCCTATTCCATATGAATAGATGAAGTGAATTCCTGTTCCGTATGAACAGATGATATATCTGTCCCGTATGGATAGAAGTTCCCGAGTGTACTTGTGAATGAATACTTGAAAAAAAAAATATAGTGGTATTTCGGTTAAAATTAATTGGGTCTTTACAATTAAGTCCAATTTCAATGGTTTGAGGGAAACATTATGAAAATACCAACATTTAACATTAAATTCCATGACATCTATCAGCAAATAAACTATAGATGCTACCCAAAATTGGGCCAAAAACGAGGCTCATCACTCCCCCCAACCTAACATTTTGTTGGTCCTCCAACAGGGGAAGGGTTGTTTTTCTACTTGGTCAAAGCTCTAAAATTTGCAACTGATAGTTGTCCAACATCAGTGGCTACAATGCGTGAATCAGGATCCCAATAGAATCCTCCCAATCTATCAAATTTGTTCCATCTCTTCTTTTCTACAGCAATGTCAAGCTAGTAGAATCTAAAGTTTGGCACGGGCCACATGAGCATGGCTAGCTGGAAAGTCATGGGAAGCCAAGACCACCCCTAAGTTCTCCCAATCTGAATATACCTATCAATCCTCTTTAGTGTTGTAGCATAATTGTGGATGGAATGAGGCTCAGTCTACTTCAGCTCATCAGATAGACTATTCCATCTTTGTGATAGAAATATTCTCAAAGTTTTCTCCTTTGCTATTGTCTTTACCTCATACTCACTATAAACTGCCTCAATCCAAGGCATAATCCTATTGCCATAACTAGTTATGAGAAGCATTTTGTTCCATTCTTTTTAAATATCCCTTGGGTTGCTTGATTCAACTCTAACGGGCAGAGGGATATCAGACTCCAATTGCTTATAAGCTCCATGTTGTTGTCCCCAACTAATCTCATTTTGTACCCAAGACATGAATGCCCTCAATTGAACATCCCCAACATATAACAATGGGTTCCAATCATGGTCTTGAGTTACAAAAAAATTATGCAAATAAAACTCACACAACAAATTCTTCATTTTAGGGGAGGCAATTCTATAAGCATTGAAAATTTTCATAGGAGTGTCAATAGAAGGATTCAAACCTAACGCAATCCTTGACAGCTTAAAAGATAGATACTTCTCTTTTAGGAGTAGAGCATAGACCCTTGGAGGGGTCCTACATTCCAAAATCCATGGTGCCAAAGTTGCCATATCATCCACCCTCTGCTTCAAGGTGGAAATCTCTACATCTTTATCTTCTATCTCCTCATCCTTCTTTTGAATTTCCTCCTTCAATTTCTATTTTTCCTTTCTCCATTCTTCCTCCCTTCTTTGTATTTATCTCCATAAATTCAAAATTGTTGCATGTACTGTAAAACCAGGAGGATTATGAATGCCTACCATTCTTTTTGTTGATGGCGGCTCCTCATATGGCACTATCTGCAAGGACTCGGGTTGTCCAGTTATCTCTAGCTGCAAGGGTACTATTTCTTCTTTCGTCTCTTGTTGCAAGGACTCTCGTTCTTGTTCTTGTTCTTGTTGTGGTTGCAGGAACTCCTACTCTAGTTCTAGCTGTTGGTGCAAGACTTCTTGCTCATGCTGCAGGAAATCTTGATTTTCCTCGAACTCTTTGCAATGTTAGCAAGATCGACCAGTGTTATATTTGTTCCTCTCCCAAATATATATTCTTCTTCGGCATTCTCCTACCCCATTGGAGCTTCAGGGTCCTTATGTGATGTCTCACCAAACTTGGGGCTTTCCTACAGAGGCATACCAATTGTAGGCCCAGTTGGTCTTGATTTCTTGAGAGATTTATCACACTTTCCTTTTGTTGTAGGATGAACAATGCCAGCCTTCCTCTTTTTAGAACTTGGCACCTTTCTTTCTACAGGCTGTGTTTTGTCCTTTCCTTTTCTCATTTCTACTTCTCTTCTATGCCCTAGTTTTCATCAGGGTTTCAAGTGGAATGTCATCATTAGAATCAAAGGAAGAAATTTCTTTTTTTGAGTGCTCTATTCTAGAAGAACTAATTTCTATGGTTTCTTCTGCTATAGGAGGATTCACACAAGATCCAACACCAGAGGTTGAAGCATCAAGAGGGGCTTCAGTTGTTCTCAATCTCCTGCTAGCCCTACAGGGTTGAGGTAAAGCCCTAGGTTGCAAGTGCTTAGGTCTAATTTGATCAATATTTATATATTCTTCCCAGGTTATTGTAGATACATCATGCAGAGACTTTTCAACCAACAATTTAATCAGATAATGGTGGGAAATAGAATTATCCCTACCTTTTTGGGTCTCGTTTTCCATGATTAAGAGAATATTGTATAGCACATTAGGCACATTCATCCTCCTTCCATGCCTCATGTGATTCAAATGCTTGAAGTGTACGGAATACAAATTTGAATGGAGATCCTCACAAGTGATGTATTTGATAACATAAATAGCTATCTGCTTCCATGGTTTAGGCAAAGACATTCTCTTTGCACCCTGTTTATCAATGCTCAATGGGGGGTTGTTTGACTCTATAAACTCGGCCCTAGCTAATCTGGCGTCTCTGGAGGTAGGGTAATTTTTCCATCAGCTGGTAACCCTATGACCTCTGTAATTCTTTCCTCAGTTGCCACAATTTCCAATCCTTTTACTATGGCTTTCCCTTCAAAAAATGTCTAGGAAAATTCAAGGACAATGTTTTCATCAAATCCATCCAGTTTCAGGAAGTAATCTAACCATCTATAGTTTCTAAATTTGGCCAGGCATTGTGCATCCTACAATAAAACATCATGCACCATGGGTTCATTTCAAATTAACCCACCTCCCATTATTTGCAATCAAAAAAATGCTCTACAACTTCTTTCCTGCAATTCCCATTTGAAAATCAAGCTCACTTTCCTGCAGTACTTGCTAATTTCCAGTGCCAATATCGACTGAATTTTCTTTTCTTTGTTTCACCTTTTTTCTTGCAACTCAAGATTACGACAGGGGAAATAATGGCAAGAAAAGGAGCGATAAATGGAAATTATGATGGGAAGAAATGGTGGTTGTAGTTAATGTCACTTCACACATGCAAGTCGTCCTCTCACTCAGATTTCAAATCAGGTCATTTTAAATTTTCTGACATAGCCTAGCATAAATTGACACATGGGCAATATATTTACATCATTTTCTTTCCCCTCCCCCAAACCTAAATTTGGACATGTGTCCACACATGTGAGATGGGAGTGGTGATTTGACAGGGAATGATGGCATTTTATGTAAACTTCTATACTAATGTACAGTGATTAAATGAAGCACTTAAAAGATGATTAAAGATAGCAATTAATGCACACATACCTAAATGTGTGAAAGATTTGCTACAAAGATCATGGAGAAAGTATCGCTCGCCTTATGGGAATAAATTGAGCAATTAATGAAAATGAAGTGGAGTGAGGTGAGGTGGAATGAAGTGATGGAAGAGAGAGAAAGGTGGTGATGGATGGGTGGATGGATGGATGGGTGAAGAAATGGACTTCTACATAAGTGAAAGTATTTATTATGGGAGAATGTGTACCTCAATTAGCCAGAAGGAGGGACACTAGGTCCATTTCCTTCAGCTGCAGGAAGCTCGGGTGTTGAATGTTGGGTGAATTGTTGCAGGAACTCTTCTTTGGAAACTGGCTTGTGATATAATCTAAGGCGATGACCATTGACAAGTAATTTGAACTTGATAGGGTCAATGGTAGTAAGCTGAATAACTCCATTAGGAAATACCTCAGCAACTTCATATGGTCCTAGACACCTTGTCTATAATTTTCCTGCATTGTCCTAGTATCTTGAGTCATAGAGTAGGGCCCAATCTCCTAGTTGGAATTTCTTTTCCTTGATGAATTTTTCATGTCACTTCATTCTTTGATTCAGCACCACTTTTGTTTGTTGCAGGGCTGCTCTTCTTATCTCATCCAAAGCGTTTAGCTGCATGATTCTTTCTCTTTGTGCCTTAGAAATATCCATCCCCAAATCTATTGCAGTCCGCAGAGTATTATATTCAAATTCAACTGGCATCATAGTTGTCTTTCCATACAACAACTCAAATGGGGTGAAGCCTATAGTTGTTTTCCAGGTTGTCCTATAGGCCTGAACAACTTCTGGTAATCTATTTACCCAATCCTTTCTATGAATAACTATTGTTTTAGTCAGAATGGCTTCAATCTCTTTGTTGGTCACCTCAACTTGGCCATTAGCCTGTGGGTGATAAGGAGTAGACTTCTTGTGCCTTATGTTGTACTCATTAACTAGTGGTGCAACAATGGTTGATGTGAATTGTGCCCCTTGATCAGTCACTATTTCTCTTGGGACTCCACATTTTTTGAAAATTTCCTCATAAAGAAATTTTGCAACCTTGTTATCCCTTGCATGCTTCATGGCCTTAACTTCTACCCACTTTGTCATATAATCAATGCATACCAATATATAAGACTTACCATTTGATGGAGGGTCAATAGGTCCCAAAAAATCCAATCCCCACTTGTCAAAGGGAGTGATTAATACCTGATGGCACAGTGGCATCTCATCAAACTTGGTTGGTCTACCCATTCTTTGACATCTATCACATTTTTTGGTATACCTTCCTACGTCCTTGTGGAGTGTTGGCCATTAATATCATGTGTTCAAAACCTTCATTGTTGTCCTCTTGGCTGCAAAGTGTCCTCCACATGGTTCGTTATGGCATGCATGCAAAATTTCATATGTCTCATCTTCTCTCACACACCTCCTCATGACATGGTGAGGTCCAGTATAAAATAAACATCCAACAATCCAAGAGAAAGGAAACAATTTTTCAATGAGTTCCCTTTTCTCTTTTGGAGAGAAGTGAGAAGGAGCTCTACTTGTGACCAAGTAATTGGTTATATCAACATACCAGGGTGTTTGTACACTAAGGGAGAATAGATGCTCATCAGGGAAAGACTCGTCTATGGGCTAATTATCTTTTGATGTAGTTAGCCTTGAAAGAAAATTTGCAACAACATTGTCCTCCCCTGGCTTATCCACAATGGTTATATCAAACTCTTGTATCAACAATAAGCATCTTTCCAATCTACCTGTGATCAAAGGTTTTATTCATGAGATATCTAATGGATGCATGATCAATGTGCACAAAGATTTGGTAGCCTGTTATGTAAGTTCTTAATTTGTTTAGTGCATAGATTACTACCAACATTTCTTTTTTTGTCACTATATAATTGAATTCAGCTCCTTGTAAATTTTGTTGACAAAGTAAATGGTGTTTTCAACAGCTCCCTCTTTATGTCCTAAGACTACTCCTATGGCATAATCTGATGCATTAGTATGGATGTGGAAAGGAAGCTTCCAATTAGGCCATTTGAGTATAGGAGCATGAGTCAAAGCTTCCTTCAAGTCAAAAAATGCCTTGTCACAGGCTTCAGTCCACTGAAATTCAGCATCTTTAGTAAGAAAAGTGTACAATGGTGATGCTACCTTGCTAAAATCCTTAATGAAATGCCTATAATATCCTACATGACCCAAAAAACTCCTAACATTTTTTTGTTTTGCAGGTGTGGTAAGATTTGTGACTACCTCAATCTTTGCAGGATCTCCTTGAATTCCCTTATGGGAGATGTAGTGGCCAAGAACTACACCTTCCTGCATCATCATGAAGCACTTTCAACTGTTTAAGGACAAGTTTTGGTTTCCACATCTCTACAGGACCTTTCTGAGATTTTCCAATGCTTGATTAAAATCAACACCATAAGTGGTAAATTCATCCATATAAATTTCCATGCAATCATGAGAAATGTCTGAGAAGATGCTAATGACTACCCTCTTAAAAGTTGCAGGTGCATTGCATAAGCCAAATGGAAGCACCTAATAGGCATAGGTCCCCCATGGACAGGTAAATGTAGTCTTCTCCTGGTCCTCTGGTGCAATTTGGATCTCGTTGTAGCCGCTGAATCCATCTAGAAAATAAAATTATTGCTTTCTTGCAAGTGTGTCCAAAACTTGATCAATGAAGGGTAAAAGAAAGTGTTCCTTCTTGGTGGCAGCATTAAGTTCCCTATAATCAACACAAACTTTCCATTTCCCTCCCTTCTTGGGAACAATCACTAATGGAGACACCCACTGACTATCTAAAATGGGGTAGATAAATCCTTAATGTAGTAATTTATGCAGTTCTCCTTTCACAATCTCTCTTAGTGCAGGGTTAATTCTTCTATGTAGTTGTCTTACTAGGGTGAAATCATCTCTAATGTAAATTTTGTGTGTACAGATTTTAGGATCAAATCACTTCATATCATGATAATCCCATGAAAATGCATGTTGATGGGTCCTTAATAGGTTTGTTAATAACAATTGTTGTTCTTCATTCAATTTACTACTAACATTCAAATATTTTCCTTCTAACACCTGTACTTGTGCACTTAACTCTATCATGGCTACTTCATTAACACTTGGTACCTTTAGTTCATATGGCAACAATGTATGGGACATACTTATTGCTGTAGGAAGTCTGTCTGCAGGAATGGTGGCTGCAGGAAGAGTGGTTGCAGGAAGTCTGTCTACAAGAATAGTGGTTGTAGGAAGAGTATCTATAGGAATAATGTCTGTAGGAACAATGGCTACAGGAAGAGTAGGCAGAAGTGTCTTGATTAGAGTAACAGAATGAGAAGATGATGCTTCTTCCACTTCATAATGGTTCTGAATAATGTTAGCCAATACTTCATCCTCGTCTTGGAGCTCCATGAAATAGCTTCTACCTTGCATCATAAGCTACGCCATAGAGTTAACTTTCGCGGTCTCTTCACCAACATGTGGCCATACAGGATTATCTTCATCATGAGATGGTTGAGCAGGCAGATAGAGAACAAACTTTTAGTGCTCCTCCCATCTGAAATGGTCATGTCACCTGACCGACATCCAATGTATGCATCTACAGTTGCTAACCATGGTCTTCCAAGAATAATGGGATACCCGCCTAGTGTGGCTTTAGGAGAAAGAATCATAAAGTCTATTGGGTACTCCCAGGAGTCTAGAGCTACCACAAGATCCTCGACTACACCATCAGGCTTGATAGTAGAACTATCAACAAGCTGGAGGACAGTAGGAGTGGACCTCATGCTTGCAATATTTAGTTGTTGCAAGATTTATTTGGTCATTACATTTATTATTGCCCCTAAATCAATCAAAGCATTCTTTACTTGGACCCCGTTTATAACAACTACTACCACAGGACTGCCTAGGTCATTATACTTGGGAATAGTCACTTTTCCTGTCATGATGTCAATTAGTTGTCCCACCACATGAACTGTAGTTGGGTCCTTGTTTTTCCTACCCAACTTCTTAAGACATGCCTCCTTCATTGCCTTGTCATAGATTGGAACATCCTTTATGGCCTGAAATGGAGGTATCTAAACACATATATGCTTCAGCTGATCCAAGATATCAAAAGTTGTATCCTCGTTTTCTTCGTTCTTCTTGAAAACTTCCAATCTCTAAGGAAATGGTAGCTCTTGTTCAGTCTACTTGACTTGGACTAGTTCAGTATTTTTAGGTACACTAGGTTGAATGGGATCATTTAGAGGTTCCTCTTCCTCTTCCACAAGGAGATCAGTGACAATGGGCTTGGAAGGGGACAGTAGAGTAGTAATCACTTACACTCATAGCATATGCAGGGAATTGATTTGAATCAGCAGAGTATGCAAGTTGTTGTTGTGGTTTGTTATTTGGATTGAGTGTGGGTTGAGCTAGTAGTTGAGTAGGTTTAGGTGTATTTGAAGTGGGATTAGCAGGTGGAGGCATTATAGTAGGTTGTTGGGGCTGAGAAGGTAGTTGCATGTAACTGGTTTTCTGAGTAGGCCATTGCTGCCCTCCTCTCTGTTGATTCGTTTGCTGCCAATTTCTTGGAGGTGGCTGCCAATGTCCTTGAAATTGTTATCAATTCCCCTGAGGTTGTTGCCACTGGGGTGGAGAACTCTGATGACCAGTCCAAGCATTTGGAGGGTTACTCCAAGGATGCGGTAGATATCCTCCATAACTGGGTGGATATGGGGGTTTCCATTGGTTACCAGAGGAATAGGAATTGAAATATGGCCTAGCATAGGATAGTGGATCTGGTGGATTACCTTGTCTTGGAGCCCAAGGCTTCCTTTGTGCAACATAGTATACTTGGTCTTCTTCAATTTGGATTGGCTTGAACTCAAGTGGAACCTTCTTGCTTTCAATATTAGCTACCATATTACATCTACAGTCCTTCTTCTTTTGTCTGCAATGGGGGCAATACTCTGTCAACATTGCCTCAGCCTCCTCTTGCTTCTTCTTGGTCTAAAGTGTATCTAGTTGAGTAGCTAGATTATTGATAATGTCTTGCTTGAATTCTTCCAGCAAATGAGTAATCTCCATTCTTGAGACTCCATTGGTAGTTGACTTACCCATGGAAGATTGGTAAGCTCTCCCTTTATTTGAAGCTACCCTAGAGTAGTTCTGGCATATTTTCTTGATATCTTCCCATGGAACTTGCAAAATATCTCCTCCCATGAGGTCCAAGGCATCAGAGCAACTGTCATTGATTCCTCTTAGGAAAATCAACTTCTATGAGTCTTCAGTAAGTGTATGGTGTTGAGATTTTTGTAGGTAAAACAAAAACCTTGCAATGTAGTCTTCCAAGCTCTCATCTTCCTTTTGTTGCATCCTGAAAATGTCACCTCCTCTCCTGTCACTGCCTCTGCAATATTCCTTGTATTTCTCAAGAAATTTTGTCTTCATGTCCTCCCAAGTTTCCACAATATCTCTATCTAGGCTCATGAACCATCTTAATGCATCCTCTTTCAAAGTGGTAGGAAGTATTTTAATTCTATGGGCATTAGTAGTATAATCATAACTCTTGCAGAGTATGTCAAATTCGAATAAAAAGGTATCAGGATCTTTTGTGACAAGTCCATAAAACTTTGGGAGTATTGAGGCAAGAATGTTCTTGATGTTTTCAACTTCATTTTGATGGGAAATAGGGAAAGGAAAAGCTAGTTCATTAGGTTTATTCCTATTTGCATCACCCATGCCTACTCGATGTGGTTCCAAAGCAAAGGGGTTCTCAAGTTGATTTTGATCTTCAGAGGAGACTTCAGAACTAGTCAGATTAGGATATGCATCAGTAAAGGGGTGTGGATCTTCTTCTTCTTTTGGTAGATTTTGATAATCAACTCAATGGAATTTATTAGGATTGTTATGAAGAAATCTCCCATAAGCATCCCTCCTCCTTCCTCTATGCATGCGGTATCACTCACTATCAGTCAGCTCACACAAATAATTGGTAAAGAATAAGGGGGGTCATTACTTCCTAAATGATGATATACTAAGAACAACTTCTAGAAACACTACAGCAAGAAAAACTACCAATGACTCCAAAAGACTCCCTAGTTTGACACCATCCCTGGCAACAGTGCCAAAAATGTTGGCCTCCTACAATGATCTTAATAACTAAGCCTTTACAGCCATGATTCAAAGATTGGACATCTAACCTGAATAACCATTTCAACCATCATGAAGGTGCATTTAACTTGTCAACCCAAGGACGTGAACTTGAAATGGGTCAGCATAGTATGTGCACTAGGAACTCAAATTAGTCATTCCATTCTACAGCTAAGGAATACACAATACTGAAAGTAAATTGCTTGAAAAGGAATTAAAAAAATGTTGAACATCAATCAATGACTATGCTAAGTTGAAATGCATAATAGGAATAAAAAACTAAGCAACAAACAGGACAATGCTCTGTCTGCTTTGGCTACAGGAATAGTCACAGAATGAAATTCTAATGGTTGTGGGAACAATCGATGCCAGATTTATAACTAAGTAATAAACAAAAAGTAATACAAAACTAATGCTAAACTAAGAAGATGGATTACTCACCAAGTGGACCCCCTTGGATAAGTATCCTCTAAAACTAATGAAAACTCAAATGCTCGAACTCAGAACTTTATTTTATTCACTATGAATCATGAGTACAAAAGAGTAATGTATCTGTATTATTGAAAACTGGAGAGTGCAGGTACAATATTAAATTGTGCAGCCTCCTGAAGAAGGAGCATCAGATCATTATTTATACTAACAGCTAGACGAGGTAGTCAACTCCATGACTGGGAGGATGCCATTTAGGGAAAACAGAGGAAATGGAGTGATGGTGGTTACGCATGCATGGAATCTAGTCAGACACATAGGTCCAAATGCAAATTCAGCTCAATAGTAACACTTGTGCATGCTCGATCATTAAATTCCACTACAAGGGGGTTACGTTCAGTTGCATGAAGAATCTTTTGTTGTCAGCGTCTTTTGACTTGGAGCAATTCCTTTGCTGGACGTTATGGTGCATGCCTAGCTGGCGGTGTCTTAGCATATTAAATCTGCATGGTAAAGTCAATACACATAATAATTGCACATCTATAACCACCTTAAGGAACATTCATTAACCACATGCAAAATCAATATAGATAGTCCACATAATATTCCAAATGCCATTAAAGCTTGTAGAGATAGGATTAAGTCCAATGTCAATGGTTTGAGGGAAACATTATGAAAATACTAACATTTAACATTAAAGTCTGTGACATCTATCAGCAAATAAACTATAGACTCTACCCAAAATTGGACCAAAAACTAGGCTCATCAAAGGAGATGAAAAGTTCAAAGAAGAAAAGTTACATAATTTAGAGGCATGGTTTGAGGTCCTGCATATGTCTGAAGATGAGAACATTAAATCTTATGTACTGAGAAAAGATGAGTTGGTAGCTGAAATGAGAGGACTTGGTGCTATAGTAGATGAATCCAGGATTGTGTAGAAGCTTCTTAGAACTCTTCCTGATGCATGCAGTGAAAAGGTATCTGCTATTGAATAATATGTGGACTACAAGACTTATACTAAAGATCAGTTATTGGGTACTCTAACATCTTATGAGATGAGAAAACAAAATTTGAGAAAGGGATCCAAAACAAAAACTGCTTTCAAGGCTACAAGAGTTGAAGATCCAGGTGAGGATAATCTTGATGAAGTATAAGCTAACTTTGTGAGAAGGATGAGGAAAGGCTCTAGCAAGTATGAAGGTAAGTTACCCTTTAAACGCTTTAGTTGTGGAGGAATAGATCACTATGCTTTGAGATGTCTAGAAAGACCTAAGAGGAACAAAAAGAGATTCGACAAAGAAAAAGAAAGAAAAAATATCAACAGAGAATATTATGTGAATGAGAATGCTATTATTTTTTATGATGAGTCTGATTATGGAATTTTCATGACAATGAATGCTTGTTCTTGGCTATAAAGATGAGCCTACTTCTGCTAAATCTAAAAGATAGGTGAAGGAGTGTCCTTCGAAGAAATAGAAAGAGGAAGATGTTGTAATCTCTACCCTACATGCTAAACAAGAAAAGAACTATTGGGTTGTGGAAAGTGGTTGTTCACATCGCATGACTGGTGATAAGAGTAAGTTTGTTAAACTAGAAAAATATGATGAAGGCTTAGTTATGTTTGGAAATGATACTGGTGCTAAAATTTATGGGATAGATTTAGTAAGTTTTGATGGAAAGCATACTACTAATGATTTCTACTATGTTAAAGGTTTAATGCATAATCTCTTGAGTATTGGACAAATGTGTAGTTTGAAGCATTTTTCCTTAATCATTTTTTATTTTCATATTTTATATATTCTTGGCTTCGGATGTGTTTGTGCTCAAAGTAAGTTGTTTAGAAAGGTGTGCAATGTGCCACGTGGTGGTTGTGCAACTTTAATTTATTGACTTACTTTTGGGAGAGAGTTAGGAAATGTGTCAGCTCAGTAGAAGTTTTCTCAAGCATGATTTTCATAAAGTATGAGAGTACCCACCTGCTTGACACATCATTTCTTCGTTGTGGGTAGTTTGCGCTTTTATAAAGCGATCTCTTTTGGAGTGTGTCAGAGCTTGCTAGGTTACTTATGGTTTTCAAGATGGAAGCTTTGATTCAGTGCCATCAAGCCATATGATTGGTCAACTAGACTTTTTCCAGGCTATTTTCTAGGATCTTATCATTTTCATATAACTATCTTTGCTAAATATCTAAAGCGCATTAATGCGACAGTTGAGAATTGATGAGCAAAGATTGTCATGACCTAATTTGAGATCTACGATCAGATCATGAGCTACCAAATGCCAACATCTCGTAGTAATTACTTCTGGAATGTGGCAGTGGTCTTCTTTTTTTCCAGCTATAAATGGGAGGCGGCAATAGAAAGGAGAAATTTTTTCCTAAAAAATGTTCCAAGTTTTGGTTTCATGTTCTCAGGAAAAGTTTCTTTAGTTTTCTAAATTTATAGAACTATTTTCAGAAGTGGAATTTGTAAAACTTCTTTTCTCTAGCATGTTATATTGTTTATGTTTGAACTATTATTAGATTGGCATCCAATCTCTATTTTAAAGTTCATTTTATATTCAAGCATGAACCATTTGAAAGAAATCTTTGAGACTATGCATGATCTAGCCTTTATCAAGTTCTTTCTTTATGTTTTCGTTCAGAATGAAACATTGTGTTAAGTTAAATTGAAGTAGTTTGAGCATTTAATTTCCATGTTGTAGGCTTATAGGGTAGGATAATAACCTGTGAAAATTGGAATATGTCTGTGAACTTCTCTATTTTTCTAAAGGGTTATTGTTTTGTTATATTATGTTGTAATAGGAGAAAGGGTTTATGCAATTTCTGAATGTTTTTTTGCTAACCTTGGAAATCTTTATGCTTGATCGGACCTTAATGAACACTGCATGTAGGAAGATTTGAAAGACTACATTGTGCTTGTAGTTAGCCTTTGTTGTTCATTCTCTTCCCAACAATGAAGGGTTGTGGCATTATATGTCTAAAATATCATTCATAGGAAATATTGGGTCTAAAATGTTGTAAAACCTTTGGCGCATCACCATTTTTATGTTTTATGTTTACATTTTCTTCTACCCTTTTCTCCAAAACTCAAAGAAGAGTTGACTTTCTATAAAAATCCCAGAGGTATTCAGTGAGGTGTAAATCAGTCCCCCACTCGTTGAATTTCCCATAAGGTTTTCAAAGAGACCCAAGCTTTGATGATCAACAGTTCTTTTTTATGGCATGCTCGATGGGAATCGAATTTCTCCAAACATCTAATTAGAAGTCAAAAATATTTCTTAAATCAGGCCAAGGAAAGAAGCTAGAAATTTCATGCCCATAATCCAAACAAGAGCATCCTCAAGAGGCCATTTCTAGTACTCCCAATTACTAGCCTTGGTACCTAGGAGAAGAAGACTTATAGGTTTTGTATCACCTATAAGGAGTGATAGAGCAAGGAGTGAGAGCCCAAAGTTTAGAGTCTTATCTACTCCACCTAGAGGCCGAACTTTCCAAATCAAAATACCCGTATACCTGATTCATAGGAATTTTTCCTCCATGGCTCATATAGTTACCCCTGCTCTTATAAATTTTGTAAACTGGGATAGTGGTAGTCCACTACAACCATCTACGCCCCCAAACCTATGGCCTGCCATACCTGCTAACACCCTCAAGGCTAGTCCAAATTTTTTTGGAGAAGACTTCAAAACCCCCTTTGAACACCTTCAAGATATAGAGGAGGTATTTAGGGTACATAACATAGCAAAGGGAAATATTCCTCTTAGGCTGTTAGCTACCTCTTTCAAAGGAAAGGCTCAAGATTGGTATCAATCTTTGGCCTCTAGTTCTATCCTCTCTTGGGATCAACTCGGAGAGAGGTTGTTTGAATGCTTCTCAAAAAAGGAGATTGTTCTTCATTGTTACATCAACTAATCACCATCAAAAGAGCCCCGCAAGAGGCCATGAGTGACTTCAACACCAGGTTCGATAAAACCTGGCAAAGAATCCCTATCACTGCCTGACCTCCAACTGCAATGGAATTTATGTTCTACTTGAAGGCTTTCAATTCAGATATCGTGGTGATGATAACCTCCATGGGAGGGGATATCTTACTCAATGCATGTGAGTTGGTTGTGTGCACGGAAAATAGTTTGATTAATGCTAAGAAGCTTCCACCATGACCTTCAATGCCTATGTTTGTATAAATCTTTGGTAGTCCTCAGGAAGAAGCTACTCTAAACAAATCTTCTACATAATTGACAACATCTATTATACCACAATCCATGTACATGTACCCTGCCACACAGCCTAGCACATCGAGCTCTTCCTCTGTAGTAGAAGATATCAGTGACATGAAGTCTCCTGCAGACTTTCACTAATGAGTTGGTTCAATCAAAGGATAGCAAGCAATACCTCTGAAGTAGACCACAAAAACCTATGGTGGAAGCAGGCCATCCTATCAATAGAACATGTACCAAGGACCCTCCAGAGGAGGAGGTTAGCAAATGGCATCTATGAACCAGATAGTTCTAATCACCATGCTACTTCAGGCAATGAAGGACAACAAAAGTAAGGAGTTAATCCCAGACCAGAACAATCTAGCAGAAGATGGGAATGTATGGTGCTTCCCATGCAATGAGAGTCATATGCCCTAAAAAAATTTGAGGGGAAATATGCAACAGATGGTGGAAAAACAAAGAAACAAGGGTGCGTTCTTGAATGCAGATGAATATGAGTCTACCAAAATGGAAAATTCTTGCTTCAAAGTGCAAATGTAAGGAATGTCCTTGGAGCAAGAACTAGATATTACACCCGACCAAGCACTATTTTCATGGATGGAGGAAGAAGATGTGGTGTTCACAAATGAAGCTCTGACAACTAGTACTCCACAAGTATAGTTGGACTACAACACAAGATCCAAAAGAAGGCTAATGAAAAAATACATACAAGAAGCTTTGCCACGTCCTCAGCCATGACAACCACCACCACAAGAAAAGCAGGCCCCACCGGTCATTGATTGACCTACTCAGTATACACGATTTTTTCCATTGCTAGAGAAGGAGATGGATAAGGTGTCCAGCCCATTCATGGTGGATCTTTTTCCTATGAAGATGAGAGAGATATCACTATTTAAGCCTAAGGTCCAACCGGTTGGAACTCTCAATGTGGTGGAACAATTGAAGAAGGTGCCTACTAGTGTATCTATGTGGGATGTTATATCTATTCCCAAACAAAGGAAATTGCTTTGAGAAGCATTAAATAAGGAAGAACAAATACTACAAACGGATGCAATTTTTCCATGTGATTAAAACACAGATAAAGAAACTGCATCGAGACCTCAAGTTCTGAAAGCCACAACTTTTGTGAATGATGTGGACAATGCAAAAGAAAAAGAGGTAAGCAAGCTAAATCCCACACCTTTCTTTTTAACACTTATGTGGGAGGTAAGCTTTTGCATAATAACATGATTGATTCAGGAGCTAGTACAACAGTAATGCCAAAGCAAGTGGTTGATGCCCTGAAACTTAGGTATGAGCCCCTTGAGAATGGAATCATGTAATTATATGGAAAGAAGGCACTGACCATTGGCTGGATAAAAGATCTATCTTTAACCCTCTTCTCATGTCCATGCCAAATAGTCTCACAAGAGGTAGTGGTGATAGAAATTCCTCCGGTCTTCAAAATGTGTCTTTCAAGAGATTTCACCACAAAGCTAGGTGGGTATTTGGTGCTTGATTGGTCCCACCTAATATTGAGAACCAAGCATGGGGGAAAAATGAAGATTTTGTTCAAATCTTTGCATTCTAAACACATAGCGGACAATGCAGTCCTATGCTTTGAAGCAACACATACCTCTTTCTCATAGCAAGAGAGATATTGTGTAGAGATGCTAGAAGATGAAGAATTTACAAGTGATCAGAATCCCGAGGAAGAGGTGCTACTCAACCAATTTATTGACTCTAACCCATTTGGAAACTTTCATGTGATGAGACTAGGTGCTTATGTGATCTTCAATGATGATAAATTCTTTCCAAAATTGATAAAGGATTGGGAGGAATATAATGATCCAGGTGACAATCATCTATGGACCTTATACTTTGATGGTGCCAAATGAAAAGTCAATTTTGGAGCAGGTATCCGACTAGTGTCCCCGATAGGATCAGAAACCCTCAAGGCTTTTCATTTTCAATTCTCATGCACTCAAACAATGATGCAGAATATGAGGCCTTGGTCCATGGTCTAACCCTTGCCAAATGAATGGGTGTGAAAAAAATGCAAGCATTTGAAGATTTACAATTAGTTGTGAGCCAGGTCTGTGGGCAAGCAGCTGCAAAGAATACAAGAATGAAGTCATACAGACATCAGATATGGGATCTGATTGAAAGTTTTGAAGCTTTCAATATACAAGTTATTCCCCAATCTCAAAACAGTGTCACTGATCAGATGGCTTATATCAGTTCGCAATTTGAAATAGTTTCCAATTCAACAACAAAGCATAATGTAGTACAGGTCATTGTCTGACCAACAATCCTCGACAATAATCAAAACTAGCAAGTATTTGAGGATGAAATTTAGATAGCTTCCTTTATGCAAAAATTAGGAGGAGTTTCTGACTATTCACAACTAGAAGCATAATCTCCCAAAGAGAAGATTATCCAATTAAAAGGTAATAAGCTTCCTCAAGGTCTAATCTCCCTTGAAAATCTCTTTGATTATGAAGGCGCAAGAAATGGCAAGCAGAGGTTCGCTACAGACATGAGAGACTATGAAGAGCTTGATGTCGGAAACGGTAGAAAGTTAAAAGTTGGAAGGGATGTTCTGCAGAAGGATAAGGTGAGATTGAATTATCTATGTTTCAGATATGATGGGGTTATAGCTTGGACTTATGATGATCTCAAAGGGTATGATCCAGGCATAATTCAGCATACCATTGACTTGGCAAAAGGATCAAATCTTTTCTGACAAAAGCAAAGGCCAGTCAATCTGAAAGTCAAAGCATTGATGGCATAGGAGGTCACCAAATTGATCGAGTCAAAGATCATATATCTGATTAAGCATTCCACTTGGGTGTCAAATTTGGTACCAATTTGAAAAAAGAATGGTGATATTAGGCTTTGTGTTGATTCTTGAGATTTGAATAAAGCTTTGCTAAAATACCACTACCCTTTGCCATGAATGGAGTAGATCCTACAAACTGTGGCCAAGTCGGAGATTTTTTCATTTCTTGTTGGTTTCTTAGGCTATAACCAGGTATATGTAGAGGAAGGCAACCAACATTAGAAAACTTTTACCACTAAGTGGGTAACATTTTCATACTCAAAAATGTTGTTCAAACTTTCAAATGTTGGTGTGACTTTTCAATGAGTAATGGATATTTCCTTTAGAGGATTAATTAATTTGATTATTCTCATATATCTGGATGACTTAACGGTCTTTTCAAATTCAAAGGAGGATCACTTTGATCATTTGGAAAAGGTTTTCCAGAAGTTTCAACAATTTGAATCCCAAAAAATATGTTTTTGAAGTACCCCAAGGTAAGCTACTTGGTTTGTAGTGTCAAAAGAGGGAATAGCAATAGACCTTGAAAGGGTGAGATCCATAATGGAGTTTCCCCTACCAGTAAATCAGAAAAGATTGTAGTCCTTGGGGAAGATCAACTTTTTCAATAAGTTTATTTCAAATTCCGCAGGCATTGCAAGACCTATCACATTAATGCTCAAAAAGAACCTAATTTTCAAATGGACCCCAGAAGGCAAAGAAACTTTTGAGTAGATAAAGATAGCTATCTCTTTGGTTCTTGTATTGGCTAATCTGGACTTTTCCAAGGATTTCTTACTGTATGTATACAGCGGCCAACATAGCATAGCTATGGTGCTCACTCAAAAGGATGAGGGAAATAACAGAGAGCATCCTATTACATTTCACTCAAGGCCTCTTAAAGATTATGAGGCTAGGTATAATTTTGTTGGAAAGCAATATTTTTCCATTGTGAAAATTCTAAAGAAGTTTTGGCATTTGGTGTCAGCCAATAAAATCACTATTCTTGTCACACATCCCAGTGTACAAGAGTATATCACCGAAGGTGAGATAACCAAAAAAAGGGAAAATTGGATCACCAAGATCCTAGAGTATGATGTGGATATTAGACCAACCCAGTTGGTTCGAGGAAGAGGTTTGTGCAAATATATTTCATAGGAATCAAGTTCTGTAGTTGAAAGGGAGACTGATCAAGTCTACTTGAACCAGTTCAAGTCTGACGAGTCCTAGGTGGTGGATCGAACATAGTATATGCAAAAGGGGTACTACCCGACCAGCCTTCCATTCCCCAAAAGGTGATACTACTGACTGCAAGGAACTAGGTATGTATTAATTGAAGGTATATTATTCAAGAGAAATTATGATGGTGTCCTACTTTGATGCTTAGAAAAGTTGTAGGCGGAAAGAGTTCTTAATGAATTCCATAGTAGTCCTGAGGGTGGACATTTCTCCACCAACACTACCACCTTGAAAATAATGCGAGTAGGATATAATTAGCCCTCTATGTTTTCCAAAGTGCACCATCTGGTGCAAAAGTGTACTCAGTGCCAATTCTTTGTTGGCAAATGAAAGAATTTCGCTTTGCCTTTGAGCCCAATTGTAACTAAGGAACCCTTTGCTCAATCGGGTTTGGATTTCGTCGGAATGATAAATCTTATTTCCAATGTTGGTCGCAAATGGATCCTTACATAAACCGACTACTTCACAAGGTGGACGGAGGTCATCACCCTAAAAATTTCCACAATGGGTGAGATTGTCAATTTTCTTGAGAAACTGGTAACCAGATTTGGTTCGCCAAAAATATCCAAAAATGCTCAAGATTTTGTAAGTTTAGGGATGTCATATTTTTCTAGAAAACATAGGGTTTACCTTAAAACTTCATCAAACTACTACCCACAAGGAAATGGGTTAGCAGAGTCAACCAACAAAAACCTAATTAGGATAATCAAGCGCATTGGGTTAGAATGGCAAAGGGATTGGCACAAGCACCTGCAAGCTGCTCTATGGGCAAACTGAATTACTCCCAAGCAGATCCTGAAGACCTCCCCTTATGAACTAGTATACGGAAAGGAGGTAGTTTTACCTATTTCTATAGAAATCCCTGCTCTTCAACTATTAAAAGCCCTGGAAGTTGAAGAAAGCAACAGAATGGAAATACGGCTAGCAGAAATCCTCAAACTTGAAGAAGATAGAGAAAAAGCTCATATAGCCATTATTGGCTGCTAGTAGAAAGTGAAGCGGTGGTTTGAAAAAAAGACCTCCAACCCATATTTCAAGGAAGGGAGCCTAGTACTAAAGTACGATGAGCCAACTGTGAATCCAGGTCAACATACCAAATTTGAAGTGTTATGGAAGGGACCCTTTCGAATTAGCGTGTGCAAGGAAAAGAATGTGTATGAACTTGAAGACATGGAAGATAACACTTTGGAGATACTAGTGAATGATATTTATCTAAAAAAATTATATTAAGCATGCAGTTCTTTTTAAAAAATTAGCAGTTTGTACTATTTGTAAAAAAATCTGTAAATACATTTTATTTTGAGAATAAGCCACGAGAAAAACACAAAAGAAGTAGAAAGTTTGTATTATATTATATTCATTGAAAATTTAAAATGTAATACAATCCTGAGGCTCAAATTTAAATATGAAGCACTCTCGAGCGAACCCAAAAGGATTCACAAAGAAAAAAGAAGCAAAAAGGAGGCAATGCGCAAAAAATAGTGAAACTACACCTCTAGCAATTGTCCAAAAAGCTAGAACGGCTTGTTGTTGGGTTTTCTTCTTCTTCTTTTTCTTCTTCTTCTTCTTGGTTAGGATGCAAAATGGGGGTGAGCACATAGCACACACAATCTCAACATAGTGCAAACCAGAGGCCTATTCATCATGGTTATACACCAGAAACTCAAAGTGCTTCCTCCACTCGAGCCCTGGAACATGCTCCACGTCTTACTCCCGCAACAGAAAGGTGGCTGCCGACAGAGAATTTGAGCGATGCCCTTCAAGGTCTATGGTGTGGAAGTCAGAAAGGAAGGGAAACCAAGGTATTTCTATCCTAAAGACCATGTGCCTGTGGATATCCATGGCGCTTGGAATACCAACGCCAGGGATAACCACCTGCACTATTTCATCAAGCCCTTCCTTCAGCACAAAGTCAAACATTTGGCAGCACAACTCAAATATCATAGACTTGGCCACGTTTAGGTCAGGCAAGGAGGTGACGAAGTAGGAAAGTATGTTGCAATTGCTCCTCAACTAGTTTTCATCATCAATATAGTCTAGGCTGACTACCCACTTGAATGCAACCAGGCTAAGGTGATCACACCTTTTCATCAAGCACTTAATTTTGTCGTTGGTGATCTCTCCCATAAATTAGTATTGTGGCCTCCATGGTAGGAGTCAAATAGGGTGCCCAGGCCAGCAAACATTCTAATAAAGTAGCAGATTATAGCGAAATGGGAGGAAGCGAGAAATCTTTCTAAACTTAAAGGCTATTTTTTTGAATGAATATTGCAATAAGGTGTCATAGCTATATATAGAAAAGATGAGTCGGCAGACCCAACCAACGGGAAGTCCATTTTTGGTTGGACGGCAACGAAAAAAATTCCAAAGGAAATAGAGGCCAGCAAATAAATCATACGGAGGATCTAACTAAAGGTCTTGAGAATTAAATTTGGGCATTGGGAGTAAATGCTCTCATATGTTGATTATCAACATGTGTCCTTTGACATCATCAAAACCGGCCAGCTTACTTATGTGAAAAGACATGGATTAAAGTGCTAAATTCTAACAAATTAAATAGGTGTATCTTTTCAAGAGTACCTTGCAGTACTTCAGCATGTTTCTCATAAATAATGGTACGTTTTCCAATGCAATGAGTTTATTTATGAAAGAGGTGGTGGGGAGAATGTACTAATTCCATTCTCATGGTGTTTTTGGCATTCCCAAGGGATACGGATCTCAAATCCACACGCATCACCTCAATGGCAGCATTTAATAACCAACAGTAATGGCGTAGCCTTAAATGCATGTACATGCGAAGGAATTAACTACACCCAAAAGCATATTTTTCTAAGAAGCAAAAGGCAAGTGGTCATTTAAGGAAACTCTTTGCAACTTCTTGACATAGCCATGGCAGAGCCATCAACATCTGGTAGAAAAGTTGGAGCCTCAAGAAAAAGGCCTGGTTAAACTGATATATTTGGGCAGAACTCATTCACCAACATCCCAGTGCCTGAGGAGCGGCCGTTTGGATTTTGTTAAAAGATGCAACTAGATAGACGTATCAGTAGAGAGGTGGTGCAGGATTTCGCTAACAATATTTTTATCCCAAGTTAACAACTAACCCTAAAAGTTTTAGGGAGGGTGCATTCCAAAGAATGATGCAGCATGGGTCATCTGAAGGTTTTGCATCTCAGCTCTAGAATTGTGGCTTCCCACAATTCATGTTTCTTTTCATACACCCATGCCCGAAGGTGGTGGACACATGTTCCAGGAGATTCAATAAAAATACAGGAGCCATTGAGGGTAATCGGATCAGAGTTACAATTTCTATCGAAGCCATACAAGATATGTTGTGTATCCCTACCACTTGGGGCATCAAACGTTTTTATGAGGAAATGATGGAAATATCTAGGGAGGAAAGTACCCAAAAGAAAAGCTTTCATGAGAGTGAGACGAAGGAAAGACCGGTGAGAGGCCACTTTTCTTTTCCCCTTGTGCGCAAAAAATTCAAGGACACACAGACTATCTTCTCAATGTTGGCCTAGATTTATAGCCTTGATAATGATGAGGAGATCCATCCCTTCCAAATGGGCCTAGCTCTTATGCTTAAGAAGGAGAAGAGTCAACAATATTAAGATTTTTCCGATGCAGTAGCTAGAACAATGCTAGAACAATTGAAGAATTATAATACTAAGTATAAATTCAGGTATTCCTCTTTCTTGGCTAACTTGATTTTGTATCAAAATTTTGAGTTGCTAGAAAGAATTATACCAGTGTCTAGGTTTGATGCTAAGGGTTGTTATCAACCAGTTTCTATATGGACTCATGTGCTTTCAAAAATGAGGGATTACTACTGGTTTGTAGATCATTTTTTGAGGCCAGTGCTTCAAGATTTTTTGCCACCTAAGGTCATGCAACGGATGAAAACTATGCCGACCCCAATGGATTATTTCCTAGGAGAGGATTTTACATTTATCAAGTTTCATGGTTTTTTCAGGGAGCCTTTCAGACTCCCCAGATTTTTAATGGATAGATTTTTCATGTTGGAGGCATGTCATTAGGCAACCATTGCTGACAACACCTATGGTGCCAGAAGGAACAAGAAAAAGATATACCCGCTCCCCCTCAAAATTACCAACAGTCAAGTAACCCTAAGCAAGAAGAAGGATGAGGGTGAGCTTACAAACCTATTGGTGGTCCTAGGCTTGGTTCTCATTTGTCACATGTGGGACTGCAATCTGAAAAAACTTTTCACTTTCAAGCATGAGAGTAGAGAGTATTTTGAGAGGAGGGGGAATTCGACTCAAGAAAGGTTGAAAGTATACATTGACTTGGCCTGCATTCCACTCAAATGACGTAAATAGTTGAATTTCCATGTGCCAGAAGCAGAGTATCCGAGGAACCTTGAGATGGGAAAAACCCTTAATACACAATTGAAGCGCAAGGGATGGTCGGAAAGAAAGAAAGTAGACTTCTAGAGGTCCTGACAAGAGATGAAATACCGCAATGCCCTGTTTGAAGATTTTCAGCCACATGACGATAGGTTCGAGGAGATTTATGATCAAGAGTTCTGCACCGAAAATAGCAATCTAGAGATGAGTTATGAGATATTAGAAGAGAAGCTCTCATGCCATACTTCTCATCCTTAGGAATCTAACAAGAGGAGAGGCTCAAAGTGAAGGGACTCACAAGTCACATCCTCCACCAGTGTGAAGCAAAGGAAAAAGGACCCGATGATCCCCAAGAGGGTCCACTATGGTTATCAAAGGACAAGTTTCAGAGGGATCAACTGCCAAAGTATCGAAACGAACCAATTCCAATCATGCAAAGAGAAGACAAGTCTAGGATCTAGGTGCACCTAATGCATTAGCCTAAGGAGAAGAAGAAGTGGAGTCTATTTTGCAAAGTGTTTAGACCATTGTGGCTCAGGTAAGTTTTACTCCCTCTCTTATGCTTGCCTCTGCATCTCTAGTTACTCCTCTAACCCCATCCGTGGAAAGGAATCCTTCATCCTTGGACTTGAGCTTTTGATACTTAATACACCCCCTGCCATTTTTAATGAAGCTTCTAAAGCAGCCCTGTGCATCGAACGGGCAGCATCCGCCTTGGCCGCTATTGATTCTTTAATCACCCTGTCAAGGGCCCCCATTGAAAGAGTTGAAACATCTATGTTTCCCATCACTCCTGGTCCATCCCCTTCTGGACAAAAATCTATCCTTCTACTCGTATCTCTTTTCACCCTGACTAGCTTTTCCCCTGCCCAATCTCAATTTGGTGTCTCACCTTTTTCCATGATTACGCCCCTCTTTGCTTCTTTACATGCTCATATATCCAAGGTTTCTCCTTCTATCACACTTTTTGGTTTCCCTCCTGGTGCTTCCATTACAACACAAAGAATTGACACCCCTCAGAGTCTCCAAGAGCATCTCGATGCAACCAAGCAAGTTTGACAAGTCAAAAAGAAAAAACAACTATTGAAAAATGTCACACTGCTGACTACCAAGAAGATTGAAGCTTGCTTCAATGAGGAGTAGAAAGAACTATTGATCACTACCATGAGGTCGCTCGTATCCAAGCCTGAGGGATAAATGCAAATGGAGGATTATGATATCAAATCCATGGGCCTCGATTTGAATGAGACTCACTTGCATGAAAAATTGGTCCTAGCTAAGGCCACCCAGAAGGTGGTATATGCAGATTATGAAAGACTGCACAAGAAGTTGAAGAAGCATGAGGCAGAGCTGATAAATGTAAAGGAAACAGTGAACAGGCTACAAACAAAAATCAAGGCCAGATATGTCAAGAGGGCCCGCCTAATGCAAATACAAAATCAGCAAGGAGAAACATCTAAGTTGCTTGCAGAGACCCAAGATGAACAGGTTCAGTTGTATGTTGAAATTGAAAAGTTGAGAGTTGAGCTTGTTGTTGAGCGCAAAACAAATGTAGAGTACAACATGCTCAAGAAAACATAAAAAAAGAGTTGGATGGAATTCAATCTCAAGATTCCGAAGATCTACAAAAGGCCCAGCTGGAAGTTGAGAATTCAAAACAAGAGGTCAAAAGGTTGAACTCGGAATTGAAAAATTTGCTCAGAGAAAAGAACCAAATGGAGGAGAATGAAAGAGCAAGAGAGGATCAATTCAATCGAGAGCTAGTTGTTGCACAAGAGGCTGGGACCCTCTCGATATTGAAGAGGCTGATCTATCAATGCACTGGGAGTGAATCACAGTTGTGTTTTCCATTCTTAGGCCCGCTTTACAATTTTTAAGGGATGTTCAAGAATTGAACGGGAAGGTTGGCCTAATGGCTAGTAAAATTCTATAGATATGTGCTCCTCGAGTGGTGGAATTGAAAATATTTATTTCCAAGTTGTGTGTGGCCACTGATGAGGCCTGAAAAGGTGCAGGGATTCCCGATCGAAGGGCCACCTCCATCAAAGGAAATGAGATCATCAATTTCCACAAGATCGCAGCAAGGTGCAAGGAATGTCAAATGGTGTTGAACAAGAGGTTCGATGAAATCAAGAAGGATTTCAGTGTCCTAGTTAGCTTTGGGTTACCTCATCTTCTCTCACTTGATGGAGATGTGATATCAGTTGAGTAGGTCACAGATGCAATTAGACATAAGGTCCATACTTCTACAAAACTCTCGAGTTCAAGTGCAACACCCACCATTGATGCAATTGAGTGCAAGATCTTAACTCTTTCTCGTCTCTATTATCTTGGGGCGGTTTCTGCAAGATGGAGAGTTGTTTCTTTCAAGGAATTCTTTGAGCTAGATCAAGCATATAGGATCATCCATACTCTCATCTGACCAACTGATGCAAATTGGGAGGCGCAACATTCTGCTTTCCTCAAACTCCAAGAGGTTTCAAAGGTCTAGGTTCATGCCTCTGCAAGCAAATGCCCCCTATGAGTCATCGAAATTGTGAAGCATTTTTTCCTTAATCATTTTTTATTTTCAGCTTTTATATGTTTTTGAATTCAGATGTGTTTGCGCTCAAAGTAAGTTCTTCGGAAGGTGCACAACACGCCACGTGGAGGTTGTGCGTCTTTCATTTATTGCCTTCCTTTTGGGAAAGAGTCAAAACATGTTTCAGCCCTACAGAAGTTTTCTCAAGGACAATTTTCATAAATTCTGAGAGTACCCACCCACTTGACACGTCATCTCTTTGCTACAGGGAGTTTATGCTTTTATAAAGCAGTCTCTTTTGGAGTGTGTTGTAGCTTGATGGGTTCCTTTTCACTTTCAAGATGGAAACTTTGAGTTGGTGTCGTTGAACCACATGATTGGTCAACTAGACTTTTTCTTGGTTCTTTTCTAGGATCATATCGTTTTCAAATAACTATCTTTGCTAAATATCTAAAGTGCATTAATGCGGCAGTTGAGAATTGATGAGCAAAGATTGTCACGACCTAATTTAAGATCTACAATTAGATCGTGAGCTATCAAATTCCAATATCTAGTAGTAATTACTTCTAGAATGTGGCGGCAGTCTTCTCTTTTTCTAGATATAAATGGGAGGCAACAACAGTAAGGAGAAATTTTTTCCTAAAAAAAGTTCCAAGTTTCGATTTCTTGTTCTTAGGAAAAGTTTCTTTAGTTTTCTAAAGTTATAGAACTATTTTCAAAAGTAGAATTTGTAAAATTGCTTTTCTCTAGAATGTTATATTGTTTATGTTTGAACTATTATTGGATTGGCATCCGACCTCTATTTTAAAGTTCGTTTTATATTCAAGCATGAACCATTTGAAAGAAATCTTTGAGACTGTGCATGATATAGCATTTATCAAGTTCTTTCTTTATGTTTTCATTCAGAACAAAACATGGTGTTAAGTTGAATTCAAGTAGTTTGAGCATTTAATTTCCATGTTGTAGGCTTATATGGTAGGATAATAACCTGTGAAAATTGGACTATGTTTGTGAAATTCTCTATTTTTCTAAAGGGTTATTGTTTTGTTATATTATGTTGTAATAGGAGAAAGGGTTTATGCAACTTCTGAATATTTTTTTGTTAACCTTGGAAATCTTTATTCTTGATTGGGCCTTAATGAACACTACCTGCGGGAAGATTTGAAAGAATGCATTGTGCTTGTAGTTAGCCTTTATTGTTTGTTCTCTTCCCAACAATGAAGGGTTGTGGTGTTTTGTGTCTAAAATATCATTCGTAGGAAGGATTGGGTTTAAAATGTTGTAAAACCTTTGTTGCATCACCATTTTTATGTTTTATGTTTACATTTTCTTCTACCCTTTTCTCCAAAACTCAATGAAGAGTCAGCTTTCAATAAAAATCCTAGAGGTATTCAGTGAGGTGCAAATCAGTCCCCCACTCACTGAATTTCCCATAAGGTTGTCAGAGAGATGCAAGCTTTGATGATCAACATGTAGTAAAGGCTATAATCTTGTATTTGAGGAAGAAAGATGTGAAATTAGGAAAGAATTTGGAACAATGGTTGTTATAGGAAAGAAGTCTAAAGGAAATATATATCAACTTAAGGGTGTTGATGGACATTGCTTTATGACTCAAATTAATGACAGTTGGTTATGGCATCAAAGAATGTGTCACATGAATTTTGATAACTTGACAAGGATTAGTGTCGTGCAAGCCGTAAGAGATTTACCTGGGATTACAAATCCTTTTAATGTTATTTACAAGAATTGTTAGTTTGGAAAGCAACCAAGAAACAACTTCAAATCAAAGGAACAATCTACTATCGTACTACTGAATTTGATTCATATAGATCTTTGTGGTCCTACAAGAGTGATAATTCTACAAGGTGAAAGGTACTTTATGCTTTTGATTGATGATTACTCTAGGTATACATGGGTTACTTTTCTTAGAGAGAAATCTAATGCATTAGATAGATTCAAGACATTAGAAGCTATGGTAGAGAATGAAGTGAATTTAAGAATAAAATTCTTGAGGTCTGACAAGGGTGGTGAATTCACCTCCCATGAGTTTAATATGTTTTGTGAAGTTCATGGAATAAAAAGATAGTTATTACTCTTAGAACTCCTTAGTAGAATGGAGTTGTTGAAAGAAAGAACGGAACAATTCAAGAAGCTGCTAGATCAATGATTGTTGAAGTTGGTTTACTAGAAGTTTATTAGAGAGAAGCTATTCACATTGTTGTCCATGTGTTCAATCGAGTTCAAGCAAGATCTAAAAGTACTAAGACCCCCATATGAGCTATGGTGTGGAATAATTTCTACTGTTACGTATTTCAAGGTATTTGGAAGAAAATGCTATATCAGACAGGATGAAGATAATTTAGGGAAATTTGATGCTAGAAGTGATGAAGGTATTTTCCTTGGATATTCTACTAATAGAAAAGCTTACAAATGTTTCAATAAAATACTGAGAAAGATTGTAGAAATCACAAATGTCAAGGTTGATGAAGCAATGAAAAATTCAATTGAAGTTGATGGATATGTATCTGATGAACCTGATTGTGTAATATTTGAAGAAATTATGGAAGAACAGGAGAAGCAGAATGAAGAAGAAGAAGCTTCGGTGGTGTCCCCTAAGACACCTAGATATGTGTAGAAGAATCATTTAGAAAATAAAATCATTAGAGACAAAATGAAAGGAGTATTGACAAGAATCAGAGATGTTGATGCTGGTGAGAAAAATCTATGTTTACTTTCTGAGATTGAGCCAAAGATCACAAGTGAAGCATGTAAAGATAAGTATTGGATGGAAGCTATGAAAGAGGAACTTATGCAAATTGAGATGAATCAAACTTTAGAATTGTTCCCTAGATCGATAAGAAAAAATATAATTGGATCAAAATGGGTATTTAGAAATAAATTGAATGAGAATGGAGTAGTTAGAAATAAAAAAAGTTTGTGTGTAAGGGTTACTCACAAGTAGAAGGTATAGATTTTTAGGAGACTTTTGCTTCGGTGGCAAGAATGGAAGCTATTATAATGTTTTTAGCATTTTCTACTCATAAGATTTCAAGGTCTATTAGATGGATGTTAAGTCTACATTCTTGAATGGTGAGTTAGAGGAAGAGGTCTACATAGAACAACCAGAAGGATTCTAGTTGTTAGATCAACTAGATATTGTTTTTAGATTGAAGAAGGCTTCATATGGATTGAAGCAAGCTCCTAGAACTTGGTATGCAAGGTTAGACAGATATTTGACTCAACAAGGTTTCAACAAAGGTATGACAAATAGTAATCTTTATTTTAAAACTGAGGATGACAAGATCTTGATAGTGGTTGTATATGTCGATGAAATTATCTTTGGAGGAAATGAAACAATGTGCAAGATGTTTGCTGAAGAGATACCAAAAAAAATTGAGATGTCTATGTTTGGTGAGATGAATTTCTTTCTTGGGCTGCAAATTAATCAAATAGAGAAAGGGATCTTTATTTCATAGTCAAAGTATGTAAGATAAATTTTGAAGAAGTTTGGGATGGATGGTTCCAAACCGGTACGCACTCCTATGGTGACTGGTTGCAAATTGAGCAAAGATGATGATTCATCTAAGGCTAATCAAAGCATGTATAGATCTATGATTGGAGGTTTGTTGTATTTGTCTACTATTGGACCAGATATCATGCATGTAGTTTGTCTTGTGGCAAGATTTCAAGAAGACCCTAAAGAAACACATGTTGTTGTTGTTAAAAGGATATTTAGATATTTGAATGGCACCGCAAATTATAGGTTATGGTATCCTAGGGATATTGGTTTTACACTAAGTGCTTACATAGATGCAAATTGGGTTGGTTGTGTAGATGAAAAGAAGAGTACAAGTGGTGGTGCATTCTTTCTTGGTTGTAGATTGGTGGCTTGGTTGAGTAAAAAGCAAGATTTAGTTTATTTATCTACTATTGAAGCTGAGTAAATAGTTGTTGCATCTTGTTGTACACAAGTTTTGTGGATGATACAAGCATTGAAAGATATCATAGTAACATATGATGATCCTATTTTTATCTTTTATGATAATACAAGTGCAATTAACATTTCAAAGAATCCATTGATGCACTCAAGGACAAAGCATATATCTATGAGGTATCACTTTTTGAGAGAGAAGGTTGTGGAGAATGAAGTAAAACTTGAGTATGTGCTAACGAAGGATCAAGTAGCTGACATGTTTACAAAGGCTCTTCCTAAAGATACTTTTGATTATCTCTGGGAGAAGTTAAGGTTTCTTGCCCCTCCTTTCTTGAACTAGATGCATATGGAGATGCATCAGTCTAGTGGATCTATGGATCTATCTTTCTTCTAGACTAATGTTTTGGTGGCTACCTCTTAAGGGGAGTAGGTATTGTTATGTGTTATCATTGAAAGAGTATATTGTTCTTGATGTCAAAGGAGAAATCAATGTAAAACATCATATTCCTTTTCCATTGATGTCAAAGGGGGAGAGAAAGATGTGAAAAGAAGAGAGAAAGATGTGAAAAGAGTATCTACTAAGGGAGATAAATTAAAATCATGAAGAAGTGTGTTGTCTTTGATGGTTTCTCACATCATGTGTTTCCATCAATGAAAAAGGGGGAGATTGTTGCAAGTATGAAGGAAGTATGATGAATGTGTTTCCATTGATGTCAACTGGTTAACTGGTTCTCAACTAAATGCTATTGTCATTATTGTTTTGGATATAGGTTATTGGTTGTATATGTCGAGTATATTGAGAAAATTGTAATGAAGAAAGGTTGCAAGTGTTCAGTTGTTTCTTTGGGCTTTGCTTCTATGTTCATGTCATTCAGATATGTTAATCATGGTTGTTAGAAGTTGCTATATCTAGGATTTTGGCTTTTGGATCATTATACAGCATGAGTTATGTTCACCAATTGTGAACTATGATTTTCAGGGTATCCGGATGAGGTCTAAGAGAAATGTAGTTGCTTCATATTTATTCTTGTTTAAGTTTTATGACTTGCGGTTCGGGAGTTAAGATGATATGATCATGTTGAAGATAATTTTGTTATCTGGAAGGATTGGATTGTGCTAAGGATGTTTGTGCTTAATTGATTTATGTGTTTAACACTAGTTTGGTTGACCTTGTGTTTAGCACTACTTTCAAAGCTTATGGAAGCATGTTAAAGCATGTGATTGGGTCACCCTAATTCTAATTCCACCCTAGAATTTTTTGGTGCTGACCTAATTTGAATTTGTAAATGCAAATGGCGTATGGTCGACTTTGGATATGTTTCAAAGTTGAAGATGGTATAAATAAAAGATGAGATATTGGTGAAAAGGAAAGTGCAAAGAAATAGAGTGAGATAGATGTGAATTAGTGTGTAAGTAATGCAAGTTGGTGTAGATCAGTGTGAAGTCTAACTATTGAGTTTCCAGATGTAGTGAGCTGAAGGTGTACTCTATCATTCAAGCATGTCTGCAAGTGTTTGAGCGAATTGTGATGGAAATATCTGTTGCATTGAGATTGTCTTCTCTCTATAACATATCTCTTCTAGCTTCTTTGTATTTGTGTGGCACTGAGCCCTCTAATTGGTTAACCCTTGTTTGGACAGTGAGTCCTGATCCGAATAGTGAGTCATGTTTTGGAAGTGAGTCTTCTCTAGTAGTGATCCTTTGTAATGGGTTTTCATATTCTCTATATTGTGAGCTAATCCTCACTATGGTTTTTCCCTTATTGGGTTTTCCACATAAATTTGGTGTTATTGTGTATGTGTGATGTTTTTCAATTTTTTCCTTTACATTTAATGACTAATCAAATTAGCAGAATAAAGGATTTGTGATTGATTTAATTTTCAATGAAAAGTTTTAAAGGTTAAAGTTTGTTATAACTAATTCAACCCCCTCCCTCTTAGTTGTCTTGTTCAACACACCTGAAGGGTTATCAAATTATGGAATCCTCCTTTATCCTCAATATGAGGTAGATGAAATAGCAACAAAAGAGTCAAAGCCCATCAACTAGATGGAAAAGGAACAGTTTGACATAAAAAATATTTCATATGTGGCTATTGATCGAAGCATAAAGTGGATTTACATATGAATCAACTAACCTCAAGGTAGAGCTACAAGGGAAAGAAAGGATTCCCAAGTTGAATCATCTTTGGCTGCTAAGACAAAGAAGTATAACAGGCTTAAAAATCACACTCCACAAGTAGGAGAATAAGAAGTTATAATGGAGAAGGTTAAAAAAGCATTACAATAGGCTAAAGTCACCTATCGAGTTGCTACTACCAGGGTAATCTTAGGTCTTGGTATTGAAAACATTTCTACTATATACCGGGAAACAAAAATTGCTCAAGAAGGTCCTTCTGCCACTCCTTCACAAAATGAGGAAGCTAGGAATGAGGAAACTCCTTCTACTATGCCTTCAACAACAAAAACAACAAATAAAGAAGGGGAATAATCCCTTGTAATAAACATCACATAATCTCCTCTCCCATTTGTTTCTAAAGATACTCCTCTCCAGGAGGAAGAAAAGGAAGAATATGAAGAAGAATTTGAGGAGGAAGATGTAGGTGTGGGAGAAGGAAGCCTCTCAAATGAAGAAGAGATGGAGCATGTCCTAACAGAAGATGAGCAACAGAAGATAATGGAGAGTTCTAAGAAATAAGCTATTGAGGACTTAGCCAGAGAAGAAGAAGAAGAACAGAAGAAAAAAGATGAAGAGGAAGCTCAAAAGATGGAGATGGAGCTAAAAAAGATTACAGATATTAAGGCTGAGAATGAGAAGCCAGAAAAGGAAAAGGCTGATAAGGAAAAGTTGGAGCAGCAAAAGGTGTCATCTACACCAAAAATTGAAACAACTCTCACGCCTCCACATCCTCCAAATCCAACACCCCCAAGCACCCAAAATATAATAACCTGACCAAACACTCCAATGTGGTTGAAACTAAATCTAGAAAAGAGACAATAGATCCAAGCTCAACCAGTTAGTAAGGATGATATGATAAAAGAAGTGGAAAAGTTGAAGCCTAAGAAGAAGCCAAGAGCCATTCATTCCACTAGGCTAACTAAGGATGGGGATCTAATTGCAAATATTACAACCCCTATGGTTGATAAAGATGATATAGAACTAAAAGTTGTTGATTATCAGTTGAGCAGCATAATCACTCTAGGGAAGCATACTCACAATCAGCAAATGTCACTTCTAGATTTGCCAACTACTTCAGCCAAGTCCGAAATGGTGAAGGATAAGAAAGTTAAAGATGAGTTGAAGGCCCAAGTGAGGAAAATGAAGAAGTTTTTGAAAGAGCTCATGTCATCAGCTCTAGAGCAATCCAAGTTGTTAGAAGTACCTATGTTAATGAGCCAAAAATAGGTTGATGAGTTGAATGAGATGAAAAGGAAAGATCAGATGTTAGATTGATGGATCAATATTCTTCAAAAGGAAATAGAAGATATATTTTTACAGGGATACAAATACTATGAAGAAGTACAAACACTGGGCAAGCAACTAAGAGAGTGTATTCATAAATGGTGGGAAGAATAGGAAAAATATCGAGAGTATATGAAGAAATTAAAAGATATCAAAAGGAAGCCTTGACAAACATTTATTGGATCAAGGATTTTAGGAGATGAGAATCCTGAATACATTGATAAGGCTATCAACATAATCATCTTTTGATTGGAGATCCTTATTGAGCATAGGATTAATTTTCTTAGATTTCAACATGAGGTATGGAATCATACTTTAGTATTTGAGCAGATTGTGGGGTGTGTTACCACCAATAAGTCCCTAAGCTCCTAGCCAACACGTGAATTGGATTCTTTAGAGAAGATAAAGGAAGAATGGAACAACTAGTTGGAGAGCCTAATAAAGAAAAGAGATGACCCTAATAAAACTCTTTTAGATGAATTGATGACCATCAGATCTAATATGAAATGGGCTTCAAGGGATATCAGTCAGATGCATGAGGCCACTAAAGGTGTTGTGGAGGAGTTTGAGTGATCAAAATTCAAGGTATAATGGGTGGACGAACCTGATGATGAGGTCCTAGAGAAAATTTACAATAATTTTGATGACTATCATGAGTTTCCCAGGAAGGATGATAAGTAAAAGGGGATATTCTATTTTTGAAATAGAATAAAGTCAAAAAAGATCAACTTTTCCTAGGAATCCTATTTACAAGCAATTAACTACATATCATCTCTGACAGGCCAAGAAAGGAGCGCCAGTCCTCATACATCGATAGTTTTGACAATGTGAAGACTCCAATTGACCTTGGGCATCCCTACAATTGTGGATCTGGGTTCCCTATTTTGTGGATCATGATTTTTGAGGGAGAGGAGAATGTTTTGTTATTTTTCTATAAGTTAGAGAATTCTCCTCATTGTAAAGGTTGACAAAATGAATTCAAATTTTGTAGCCTTAAGTTAGAGATTTTAAGAACTTTATGCAATTTAATTAGTTTTTACAGCAATTTCTTAAATTTAGTGTTAGCACAAAAGATAATGGTTTTTCGTACGCCAATGGATTTTTTTGGACGTACATGAAACTTATTTGATGAGAATCAATAGAAGAAGCCAAATTCAAAACAATCAATTGTGTTGATTGCAAATGGTATTTTTCTTTTATTTATTTATCTCCAAAAATCTATAATGAGTTAATTGAATGTGTCTTTAATTAATTATAGTAAACAAAAATTACAAGTATGATCATTAAATTTGCACTGTGGATGAATGTAATTGCATGAATGTTTATGAATCATTTCATTCTATAGTTTTGACTTTAATGAAATCTTGTTACAAAATTGCATGTCTGAATATTGGAATTATATGTGTTCGCATCTTTCTATTTGAAACCTGTGATCTATCTTTTTCTATTTATTTAAAATCCACAGTTAGAAAATTTTAAAATAATCAGTTTGTTACCTTTTACCAGCAAAGGCCCCTTGAACATTATAGTCAAGTTGACCATTAGGAGATACAATACAGTTGTGAACCAGCTATCGAGACCTTGGAAGATAGGTGATTTAATATCAATTATCTCTTTTAGGAAAAGTAAGATAGAAATATTCTTCTTAATGTTTGTTGTGTCATTTTGACCATCAACAGAACTGGCACTAGGAGGAACTGAAGGAAAAAACAGGAGCGAATTGGGTCATTTTCACTAAACAATTTTGAGTGGGTTCTATGATCCACTCCCAACAAAGAGCCATTTGTAGAACTCCAATTTCCTACTTGACCCAAAACATGTAGAACTCCAATCTCACCACCATTAACACCACCAACTACTCCCTCAGGATTTCCATTGATACCATAGCTGCAACCACCCAACCCACTCTCGCCAATGGCATTCTTCACAGGGAATCCCTCACCACTAGGGACCATCCCTAGTGGAATCCATGAGATGCCTAAAAACCTAGAACAGTTTTGTCCTAGGTACACCCATGGGAAATCTCAGAGTGTAGAAGATCATATTCAAGCATTCAAAGATGCATGCACTAGGGATTAGATAGTGCATCATGATGTAGCTTATAGATTGTTTCCCTATTCGCTAGGGGATATGGGCTATAATTGGTACCTCAACCTGCCCACTAGATCCATTAGCAATTGGACATATTTGGAGAATGCATTCATTAACCAGTTTTGGGTCTATGTAGACTCATCCATTTTATATCATCGGTTCACCACAATTAGGAAAGAACCCCATGAACCCTTTCCTTTATTCAATACCCAGTTCTAGAGAATGTATAGGCATTTGCAGCCACCTTACATAGTTACTAAGAATATTTCCATTCAAGCATACCTCAAAGCCATAGATCCATTGACTAATTTATTCTTGTAGAGAACTTACTTGAAGGCAGACATAGATTTGTTAGCTAAGGTATACCATCTAGCCATTAAGCTTCAACAATAAATAACCCCACAACCAGGTGGTATGGGAGGGGCATTTCCTTCATTGGGATACCCTAGGATGCCTAATCAAATGGTTGCAATCAATAATGCAATGAACAGTGGAACCCCACTCATGAACACATTCTCAGGAATGTCTAATTTTTCTCATGGACCATTGGTTGAAATACATCCACCACCCTTGTTGCCTTGATTTACCAATGGAAACAACCATACTTAAGCCAGTATGGAACTGACTCTTGGAAATCCAAATTTCTTCCAACCAAAAAATCTGCAGAATTACATAAGAGGACACATTCCTCAAACAAATTTTCCAACTGCACAATAGACTAATCAAGATACAACAAATGCAGAAAATGAGCAAACTACACATTTTTTAATGGAGTTGGAGACTTTGAAGAGAATCATGTCCTAAGTTACAAATGAGATGGCCCAGTTCAAATTAAACCCCTCCAAAAATCAAAATCAATACCAAAGTGAGGGAGGTTTTCAAAATAAAAACAATTATCCTAATCAAAATAACAACCAAAATCAGAGGAACTTTCAAAATCAATTTTTTGAAAATTAGAACTATCAAAACCATAACAAAGGATACAATCAGAGGCCTAAAAATCGACAGTGGGATACAATACCAAATAATGGAGGAGTCTCACAAAAATACCAGGCCAATGAGGATAGGGCACTCACTACTAGTATAGCAGATCTAAACTTCATGACCAACTGGTGCAGATTACACGATACCACTACTCATTCTGAGGTTGACGGCCCAGAAATTGAAAAGATGGTTAAAATTGCTCAAATGAATTCTCAACCAATACAAGGAAATGTTAAAAAAAAATGGCAGGTTTGTAGATATTGCCATGGCCTTTGAAACTTATGATGAGTTTAAGTTTCCCTTCCAAGACAAAAATGAGCCTAAAATTGATTCATACGATGCTCAATCTTTCCAAGCTAAAGGGGGTCATTTTCTAAGGAAACAAAACAAAGGACCATTCACTACATTGACCCCTCCAATTAACAACATGATACCTATAAATCCTAGAGTGGATAACAATCCCCCTCTACCTAAAGGGCCACCTAAAATTCCCAACAAAGGGAACTCTACTTTTATCCTTAAACAACAATACAACAACAATATAGAATATGACTTGATTAAGGAGATGTAGAAACAAATGGTTTCCTTATCTTTCTTTGATGTTTTGAAATGGTGTCCTGCTCAATGTGAACTCGTGTTGAAAGCTTTGGCTGACACAAACCAATTGAAGGGAAAAAAAAAGGTAATCCCTACTACTGAAATGAATGCATCCTTATACAAGGGAAAGAATGGAGTACCTCTATTCTTGTTGAGTTTTAGAATCTTTGGAAAGAACTTGCAAAATTGTTTGCTAGATTTAGGAGCTTTAATTAATGTCATTCCATTCTCTATTTGTAAGAAATTAGGCCTGGCCCCAATCCAAACCCACAAAAAGGTCATACAATTGGATAAAATTGAAGTAAATGTTGTGGTCCAAAGTTGAAAAATGTACTCATACAAATTGGAAAGGACCCAAGGATTCAACAGTACACGGAAATTCAAATTGTTGACATTCCTGAGATGTATGGCATGTTATTAAGCAAAGATTGGGAAAAAACCATAGGGGGCTATCTTTCATTGGACTTCTCTCATATGTGGCTTCCATGGAGAGATATGGAAATCCAGATTAGGATAGAGAATGAACCTCGCCTGAAACACGTGATAACAAAATATGATCACCCCAACTAAGTTGCTTACTTTGAAACTGAACTAGTTGTTTATAAGATAGATGAGGTTATGACCTTTTCAATACCAAATTCTAATCCAGTGAAGCCCTTAGAAAGTAGTGATTCTATGACTTCCATTAACCAAGAAGTGTTAATCCAAAAGCTACATCAAGACAAACTGGTATTGGGAGAAAAGGAAGATTTGTGGAGCTTACTGCTTCCAAACTGGTGTAGGGTCCACTATCAAAACCATTCTGAGTTAAATTTTCAGCCTGGTCTTCACATTCTAAATCAAGTTTTTCAATTAGGAGATACTAAAAACATAAACTTTATGATAGTCCTGGATCAATTTCCACTTGAAATTAATGTTATACCTATTTTACTATAAATCAGCAACACACAAGAAATTATTCCATCATTCACAGATCAGCCCTTGGGTCTATCTCTGAATCTACCAATTGAGACCAAAGAACCCAAGGAAATGATGGATACCCCTGCCCCTACTCAACTTTTGATTCTAAAAGAATTACTCAAAGAGAAAGTGAGTTACAAAACTAATAACCATGAGCAGTTGTAGGAAATAGTTTCTACACATGTGCTTAATCTACACAAAGTATCTGACATCCCTCAGGTATAGATAACCCTTGACCTTAACATTTCAAACCAATCAAATTCACCATTCACTCCTCTTAAACAACAACCTAAGACTGATCTTAAGAAAGAGGTTTTACCCCAAGACCAGTTATGGATGCTCAAGTTTGATGGTTCTAATTCTAAACTAGGGAGTGGAGTTGGAGTTGGAGTTGAACTGGCCAATCTGAAAGGAAAAATGTAGTTTGCTTCCTATAGGTTACAGTTTGGGTGCACTAACAATGTCACAAAGTATGAGGTATTGGCTAGAGGACTAATGTTCACACATAAAAAGAAAGTACAAGGCCTCAGAGTATTGGGAGACTCAAAAGTGATCGTGAAGCAAGTGCGCAACCAGTATACGTGTCACAACAAAAGGTTGGCAGCCTACCAGAATAGAGTGCAGAACCTGATTAAATATTTTGATGCATTTGATATAAAGTTAATTCCCAGGGAGAATAATCAGATTTCAAATGCTCTAGCAGTAGTAGCTAGCACATTAGATCCCATGAAGGATTCTCAGCTAAGGAGGTTTTCTATCAAGTTAGTGTTAGCCCTAGCTATTCATGTTAATATAAGAAACTTTCAAGTTTTTGAGGATGATCAACACATTCTTTCCTTTTTGAAAAGTTTAGATGTCTTTAAAGGATAGATCATTGATGAATCTGATAGAGACCAAGGAGATTGGGAGCCAGAGGATTGTGATATGGAAGGCATAATCAACCTAAAAACTAACAGTATCCCAAAAGGAATGGTGGCATTGGAGAGGATTTTTGACTCTGATCCTTGAGCCCGGGAGAAGTTACCTGTAAATGTTGATGGGGGAAGTATGAAACTTACAATATGGTAGATTGTGGCCCAAAAAGGAATATCTTATTGGCAATACTTATCCAAAAGATATTCGTGATAAGATTTTGAAAGTACTGAAAGAGGACATTGTGGCTATTGCATGGGGATATGAGGATCTAAAAATATTTGACACCTCAATGATAACACATACCATCCCTTTAAAGCCTCAAGAAAAGTTGTTTCGATAGAAGCAATGAACATTCAATGCTCTAATTGAACCCCTTATCCTTAAAGAGGTACAAAAATTGTTATCAGCTAGAATAATTTTTCCTATTAGGCATTATACATGGGTCGCAAATCTGGTACCTATGCACAAAAATAATGGAGAAATCAGACTATGCGTAGCCTTTAGAAATCTGAACAAAGCTTCAAAAAAGGATAATTATCCTCTTCCTTCTCTCAAGATGAAGTGTTGTAAATTTTCAATGGCTCACAGATGATGTCGTTCCTGGATGGTTATTCAGGATATATCCAAGTATTGGTCAACTATGGAGATCGAATGAAGATTTCCTTTTCAACAAAGTGGGGAACATTCGCTTACCAAAGAATTCCTTTCAGCCTCATCAATGTTGGAGCAACCTTTCGGTGTGCGATGGATGTAGCTTTCAAATATTTGGTAGGAAAATGTATTATAATTTACATGGATGATTTGACAGACTTTTCCAAGAATAGAGAGGATCATGCTACTGATTTAGAAAAGGTTTTGGAAAAGTGCATAAAATTTGATGTTTCCTTGAACCTAAAGAAATGTGTATTCAAGGTTTCAAAGGGGAATTTGTTGGGTCATATCATTTCAGAAAGAGGCATTTCCATTGATCCTGACAGAGTAGAGCCTATTCTGAAATTACCTATACCTGGTAGTAAAAAGGAGATGAGATATTTCTTTGTAAAGATAAACTTCCTAACGAAGTTTATAACTAGGTTTGCAGAGATTTTCAAACCATTAAACAAGATGATGAAGAAAGATGCAAAGATAAAATGGAGCAATGATGCAAAGGCAACTTTCTCTCAAATTAAGCAATCCATTTTGGAAGCACCTATCTTAACTAGTCCTGTTTACTTACAACTTTTCTTCATTTATTCTTTTTCATCTAACCACTCATGTGCTATTGTTTTAACACAATGAAAAGATGAAGGGGACAAACGAACAATAGCTTTCATGAGCTCCCCATTTAAAAATTCTAAGATAATATATCCACCGTTAGAAAATCATGCATTTACATTAGTAAGAACTGTCAATAAATTTTGCCACTACATGTTGCGCAACAAAATTACAGTCATCATCCCAACTCCGGCAGTGAAGTCCCTACTCATGCAGAGTGAACTAGAATAGATAAGAGGTAAGTGGATGGTTATTTTACAATAGTTTGATCTTGAGATTCATCTCATGAAGTTGGTTTGAAGACAAGGTTTGTCCAAAGAAATGGCTGATGTAGATTCCAAGATCACCTGTAAACAATATGCAGTACGGTCATTCATTGGAGATCCCTAATACACTGATCTAATCTTCTTATTGTTGAATAATAAGTGTCCTAATGGGATGAACACAACGTAGAGGAGAGAATTAAGGTTGAATATTTGTCACTACATGACTAAGGGTGGACCTTTGTACAAGAAAAAATTTGAAGGTGTATACTTACATTGTCTAGACCAACAACAAGTGAAGCAAGTCATTGCAGAGTTTCATGGAAAACATGGTACCGGACATGGTTCAATAGATGTCGTGGCTCATCAGATCTTGAGGTTAGGATATATTTTCCACATGTATTTTGGGACGTTCATCAACATGTATGAACATGTCATACTTGGCAAACATTGACATCCAGAGAGTGTAACCCAGCCATGCCATTATAGCAACTATATTAGGTAAGGCCTCTTGCCTAATGGGCATTGGATTTTGTTGGAGTGATTAACCCCAACTCCTCTGAAAGTCATAAATTAATCTTGACTACGACTGATTACTACACACGGTGGACGAAGGCCCGAGCATATAAAAATTGCACCACCAATGTAATCATCAAGTTCTTAAACGAACATATCATTACTAGGTTTGGGGTACCCTTCGCTCTGGTATGTGATAACGGACCCACTTTTTCTTTTGCACAATTTATTTAGTGGGCCTTTGAGTATAATATTATTTTAAAATATTCTTCCAACTATTATCCACAAGGAAATAGGGTAGCTGAGTCTACCAATAAAAATTTGTTGGAAGTTGTGAGACGAGGATTGTCAGTTTGGGTTGATTACGCTTGATTCATGATGAATCGAAGCATAATTTTCCCAATTAAACCTGCATCTACCAAACAAGATCATTCAAATTGTAAAATTAAACTAAGCATTTAATTGAAACTAAAAGTTACAAACTACACAAAAACAGTTAAATTCCTACTCTAACCCATTTGAAAATTGTCCCATTTTGGAATTGGTGTCGTGTTGATGTGAAATGAGGACCCTTTCCCAATATCGTGATTTGTGATCCTGTTTCAATTGATTATATGGAAGAGAATCAATGAAACCATTGTGATTGATGTATGAAAACCTATTTAATGCTAAAAATGAACATGATGCAAGCTAAGTTACCATGATTTTATGCTACAAATGATCTAATTATGCTATTGCTAAGCTGATCTAAGCTAATTCTAAGCTAAAAGATGAAAACCCTAATTTATTAACAAGCTAAGATGGAGGCATGGAAGCCATTAATGGATGCTTTAAGCTATTATGCAACTAAAATTAACTAAAACAAGCTAAAAATGACTGAAATATGAGTGTAAGTGCATATAAATTCAACAGCATGAGTTTTCTCTAAAAAAGATGGATCCATTTGTCTCCAAATAGTGACCTATTTATAGGAAAGCAAAAATGAAGAATGAAGGGTTCAGATTGAAAAGATTAATCAACGGTCAAAGATAAAGGAGATGAGAGACATGGATCATGGATTCTCATCAACGGATGAGAATGTATGATGGGATTTTAATCAAGGGTTCACACTTGCCTGAAACAAACACACTTTTGACCTACACACACAGGTCAAAGGTGACTTGTTCAAAAGGTTAAACGTTAAAAATTGCTTAAGAAGCCAAGTGAAAATATCCCTTTTTCAAATGATGGAGGAATAAGAATATTCTTTTTGAATATTCACATGGGTGAGGAAAAAGGTATTTTGCAAATTAAAAGAAATTCTTAATTGTGCAAAAAAGGGATAAGGAATATTCCATGGGAATATTCCCTTTGCTTAGAGGAAACTTAGTTTAATTGTTAGTTAAATAAGGTTTCATCACACAATTAGGGGATTAGAAGAATTAAAGGGATTTTCATTAAATTAAATGATTTAATGAATGAGGGAGAGATGAAATGATATTTAATTCAATAACTTAGGGTTATTTAATTAAATAAGATGAATTAGGGAATTAAATTAACTGTTTTGATTTATTTAATTTAATAGGATTAAATTTTAGAGTGAAGGGGAATTAATTAACCTGATTAAATTAATTAGGTTAATGGATGAAAATGATGCAATTAATTAAATAGCTAGGTCAATTTAATCAATTAAGCAAAAATAAGATGGGTTTGAAGATGAAATGATGTTAGTAATTCTATTTCGAGTGTATTATATCATTTAAAAAAAATTTCAATGTCTACATTTTTCCCCTCTTTGAAGTGAGGTACCTGCTGCTTCGGTTCAAAGAATAACGCTTTTTTGGATCAAAATTGCTACTTAAATCAAAAAATTATAAAAAAAAAAGATTTCTCAGATGCCCCAGTTGAAGGATAAAGCTGATTACTTGCCCCCTTGAGAAATTGGACAGAAATTTTGAATTTTGGGTTGATTTCTTGATAAAGGTGAAAAAGTTGTCGCAAGGGTCCGGAAAGGCTCCTAGATGCAAGAATTATGCCAAAAAATGCAAAAAAAAGTGTAAAGTTAAGTCCAGATTGGAAAAATTAGTGAAAATGATGATAAACCTATCTTCAAGGTTAAATTAGGGAAAAAAGCCCTAATTTTCTAGCTTAAATAAGCCAAGAAGGGTCACTTTCAATTCATTTGTGCATTCACACTTAAGAGATTCTTGCTATTTTGAGCTCTGACCCTCCGAAAAAGTGGCATACCGAGAGCTCCCAGGCACATCTCCAACTAAGTTCGAGAGTTCCAGCAGCTTCTAGGCATAGGACCACTAGTATGTAACTCCAAATTTGATTTGAAATTTGACTTTTTAATGCATTTATTACACTTTAAAATTTAAAATTTGGCGGCGTCACTATATAGTGACGCCCAAATTGAAATTGGAAATGCTAAATTGATTTATAGTGACACATATGTATATGGCGATGCTAGTTGCGATTTAAAAAGCATGCTTATATAGTGATAGTTCAGCCGATTTAGAAATTAGGGTTAGGGGTTGTGAAATGTTAAATTGTGACACTAATGTATGTGGTGATGCATGTTGCGATTTACGATTAAAATGCTTTTAGGCATTGCAATTTGAAATTTGAATATAGCGATGCTATTGAAAACAGTGACGCTTTTGTGATTTTTGAGATGTAAATTCCAAATTGAGTCAAATTTCCTCGATTTCCTGACATTGTGCACTTCGTGGATGCAAGAGGCTATTCCACTGCTGATGTCACGAGAGTACAAGCCCACCATGTTGGAGAGAATTGGTGATTTGTCAGACTTGTGCCAAGAGCATCTAGGAGAGATCGGCCTCTGGTATGTAGTGTATGTACCCATGATCCAGAAACATCTTTCCATGATGACTATTCTATGCAAGAGATGGCTCAATGAGACATCATTGTTCCACCTTCCAACAAGCGAGGACACGGTGATCTTGAAGGATGTTTGGCGGATCCTTCACTTGTCGATTCATGACAATCATGTGATCTATGATAATGATGCCAAATTCGATGCCTGCCTTGAGGTTATGGAAAGGGAGCAAATTGTTTTTTCTACATCACAAATCGACCTCGAGTCATATAGAGGTCACATGTCAACCTTTAGATTAATCATTGCAACCATTATTTTAGGTTCGGTTGCTCCAGATAGGCACAGTAGAGGATTCAACCCAAGATGGGGCTTGGTGTGGCATCGCATGTTGTACAAGAGGACACTCTTTGTGTGGGGGCCCATGATGCTTGCCTCCCTATATCATGATTTGCATGATTTTATTTACTATGATGGGAGAGCCATTGGTGCAGGGGTGACTCTGCTACACATTTGGGCATGGGAGCATATTGTTGTGCTCTGACCTATTGTTCAAATGGTAGACATCGAGTTAGATGATCCTGTCATTTTGTGATACAGAGGTGCCATTACACTGAGGCACACCAAACAAATTGGGCTCCCATATTGGTGATGGATGATTGATGATATGACAATTTTTCTCTTGCACTTATGGCTTCAGATGCCACCATGGTTTGATGATATTCAGTAGCTACATTTTCCAAGCAGACTTGATATATGCAAGGTCATGAGCACACCATTATTGAGAGATATTTAAGAGACAAGGTGGCTCAGTCATTCAGAGAGATTCAGGATATGCCAGATGATGGTTACAGAGCCATTTTTGTGAGGTCAGCATGAGAGGTTCCCACATGGGGACAGACTATTCTAGCTCTCAAGGCAGTTGAGAGCTTTAGACAGTTGGTGGCTCGACCATGGTCCTATTATTAGGGACAGATTGTAGCACAAACTACACCTACATATAATGCTTGGTTTGTTCCTCCTCGACGGTTGAAAAATACAGCGGGTGCTCCTCCCCAAGGGAGACCCAAAGGCAAGGGGGATAGAGGTAGAGGACAGGGTGGCCAGGATGGCTAGGATGGTTAGGTTTTGAGGCCTCCGCCAGTTGTATAGCAGCCTATAGTGGTACAGTAGGGACCACAGTAGCAACAGGTGCATACATTAACTTGTGAGCGGGATCAAGCTCACTAGCAGATTTTGGATGTCACTGCTAAGTGAGACTAGGCACAACAGCAATTGGTTTCCCTCATGGCCAAGAGAGATCAGGAGTTGTAGGGGGTACAAGTCATGACTGGAGAGAGATACCAATAGGTTACCTGATGCCAATAGATTGAGGCTATGATGGTGGCCACTCATGGACGGATAGTTTTAGTGAGGTTATACCAGGAGACCGTGATAGAGGCCACATATTATAGGCGGCATTATCACCAAGATGTACCAACGGCATCGAGATAGCCCGATTATTCGCAGCAGAGTGATGCACGGCCACGAGCAGAGGATCAACCTGAGAGGCAAGCTAGAGAGGTTAGCAACCATCAGGGCTAGCTTTTTGATGTACACTTTTTTATTTTGTTTCCCAATTCTTTATCAGAGATATACATTCATGGGCTCCATTTTGATAGCCTCATGGATATTGTACTCATGATTGTCATACATACACTGATCCATATTTTGTACCATTATGTTCTTTTTTTTTTAGATATATATGATATGGATACAAATGATTTATGCTATGATGTGTTCACTTTATTTCATGTATGGATGGATATGATATGAGATGCTTATATTTGATGATGTATGGATGCACTTTTACTTATTTCTATATAATATGTGATGATCATGATATGATATGGATGCAATGTTGTGTCCTTTTTCATTATCTTTTCACAATATGCTATGAATGATATGTGATGCAAATAGTATGGATGCAAATGATATGGATGTATTTAATTTGTGTATTTTCTATGTAATTTTATGATGATGATGCATGCATATGGATGTATGGATACAAAATTCTCATGGTATGCAATGATTTAATATGCTTATAATAACAAATGTATATTATTCATCACAACTCAAATGATAATGCAAAATGTATGATGTGAGATGAAAATATCGTGCTAATGGATGTTTTATGATTATGCTATGATTATGAGATGCATGTATGTTAATGGTTTGTGGATGCATGGTGGATGCATTGATGATGTTTTTGTTGACTGTCATGATACCAAGTTAGTGCAAAGAGAAGATAGAAGAATAAAGAATGAATGACCGTTGATTTTGATGATTGCTTCAAAAGATCCAGCAATTCCATGATCCATCAAGACTTTATTAGAGATGGTGACAAGACAATGAAAAATGATGATGAAATGCAAGATGATGAGATGCTCAAACTTCAGGATTGGGATTTCCGTCATTCCTTATTGTTTGATATAACACATAGACACAATGCATCAAGGTATTGATAACTAGGATGACATTGTACCTAGTGTAATGGAATTTGAATCGAAAAACAAATAGGATAGTTCTTGTTCACACCTTGACATATGGAAACCTCATTGGAATGTAAGTAAGAAGCTCAAAATATATTGGACCAAAGCATATGCAATAGTCAACAACATACCCTAATTGGCCTTCCTACACGCAACTAAGCAAGTATGCACCAAGATTATTTTACAAGAGTACCCACAAGCACAGCAAACAAAAGATAATCATCGATGCCTCATTCCTTTCTCTCTAAATTGTTTTGTTAGACATCATCAAGATGTCCTCAGAACAAACAGTCAATTTTATCTATATCTCTTGCCTAGTTTACGTCTAGCTAAAGTGATAACTAATACTAATGTGTATCACAGGAAGGATACATCCTAGGACATGTTGATCAGATGTTGTTTGATGATAGGACGATGATGCTAAGATGAGTCATTGATATAAACTTCATTGATATATTTACTTATGATTTAGACTTTAGATTTTCACAATTAGGTTCTCACTTTATGACTTGCTATGTTTGTTTTCCACTTGTTTTTCCCAAAGGATTAAGGTGACGATCAATTTATTATGGGTGAAAGTTTATTACGGGTGAAAGTGAAATGGGATGGATGGCTTTGGAGTTTCTGAAATATTTTAATGTTTTTTAGTATTTTAGGAAATGTTTTGAGGTTGTTTTTGGTATTTTTGAAAGTTTATGCGAATGTTTAGGATTTTCATATTTTCTGAGGCTATTTAGGTTTTTTGAGTTATTTGAGACTTTTTAGGTCTTTTGAGTATTTCTTATTGTTTTTGGATTTTCCATTTTTCCAATGTTTTTGTGTTTTCGGGAATATTTGGATGTTTTGGGTTTTCGAAGAGTTTCGACCAAGAACCTAACCTAAAAACCTATCCTAGGGGCCTAAGGGGTTGATCAAAGATAAGCCTTGCCTATGTTATACAAGCAGAGACCACGTAGTTTGACTGACTCGACCCATTTACAAGATGAAGATATGAACATTTGAGAGGTGTTAGTTTATTATGACAGACTCCTAAAGGACTGACCTAGGGTGTCTCGGGGGCACATCAATGATGGTAATTTCCTATGTTCAAGCTCAGAGACAACATAGTTCGACAAGGGCTTTGTTTTTGGATTTTCCATGTTCAACTTTTTTAGGTTTTGATGTTTTCTAGATGTTTTGGATTTTTCCTTTACAATTTTCTAAATATTTTTGGATTTTAGCTATACAGGATTTTGCAAATGTTTTTGGATTTTATAATGAACATTTTACAAATGTTTTTGGTGTTTTCGAGAAAATATTTTGAGGAAAATGATATCTAGATCACGATGTCAATGTCATGTTGTGAGATATAAGACATGGATCAAGATTTATTCAAAAACAAGAGTGCAATAACCTGCCCCTATTGTTTAGAAATTCTTCATAATGCAATGGATAACCAAGATAGGTAATGTATATGTGAAAATTTTGGCAAATTTTTATCATTCTAGATATGGGCTATGGGACTTCACAAGATAAAATGGTAAAGATCCTATCAAAAGTTTGTCATGAGTAGAGATGAAGTATACTCTGAATCTTCGTCAAGATCAAGATAAAGTGGAATATATGGATAAATCTGGATTGGATGGATGGAGGGAACATTGGATTTATCATGACAAGGATGAGATACTTCTGTCTAAGAAGGATCATATAGATCTCAATTCTACTTGCCCAAAGTGCCACCGTAGTGGTTTTCACTGGAGGACAATTTTTATTTTTACTATTTTCTTCAATTTTATTTTATTTTTTGGATTTTTTGAAAATTTTACCCTCATGTTGAACCACTTGGTGGAACTGATGTAGAGGCACTATCATAACATGCCAGTAATATCTGGCTTGAAGAAGTTTCTTTGCTAAGATACGAGCACTTGAATGCAACCTTGAAGAACCCTGATTTGCCTTGCTAGTACCAGTATTAACCTTGTCTATGTGTGCACATCACGATAGAGTGCCTTCAGAATCCTTATGATGAAGAGTAGCTACCAACACACGGTGAATGCAAGAATTGGATATTGTGAATGGAGTGTATGGTGTCATGCATGAAGGAATATGAGATGGATTGGTCGATAGTTTGGAACCTTTGACTCTCCAAAATTGGGAAGATGAGCGATGATGGGTGGGAATAGAGGTTTTCAGGGAATTAGTACCAATAACTGGATATACTTTATTCCTTGCTTGAGAAGCTTGTTTTTGTATTTGAGGACTCTTTTGATGGATACATTTCCCTTTTTGTTTTTTCCCCATCATTTCTTTGACTAATGGAGTTTTGGAGGGATGATTTTCTTTATTTTTCTTTGGTATCCATTTGTATTTGCTTTGTCCTTTTTGCTTTGCTGCTTCATTTTCTTTGATGATCTTCTCCTTGTTTTGATAGGAATTCTTCTTTTTACATTGGTCCAAATTTATGTATGAGATGATGGGTGAATTCCAACTCATGATATGGCTAGTTGTAGCATTAACAGTATTTTCATCATAAGGATTCTTCATGCCCCATATGTTGATGTTTGTTGTTGACAATATTTCCCCTAGCATTGTGAAGGTATTATCAATACCTAATCCTTTTCCCTAATAATGTATCCCCTGATCCATAGCCATTGAATTGGACTTGTCGTGAACATGTGATATTGCTATGGGTTCCTATTGTTCAAGAATATGATCAGTTTGCTCTAGTTCTATGACATCATTATCTATTGATATTGCTTCAAAAGATGTCAATGATGCACAATCACTATAAGAATCAAGAATCTTGACCCTTGCTCACTCATAAACTATTTTCTTTGATTCTATGACATCATTATCTATTAATACTATTTCAAAAGATGTTGGTACTGATTCAGAAGATGTCAATGATCAATAATCAATAATCATTATAAGAATCAATAATCTTGACTATTGCTTGCTCTTGTGTAGGAATATCAAGAGTGGGAGACTCTTGTATTGGATAAGAATGTCTATATGTCCATCTAAAAGAAACATCTTAGGAGTGATATCGGGGACATATTTGGAGTTTAAAATGGCTTGAAAAATGTCCCTTAGTTCTTTTTGAAACTCTAGGGATAGGGGTTCTTGATCTTGACTCATTTCGGAGTAACTTTCGTTATACTCAAGAGCCTCCTCTTGACATCATCCTTAGGTAGATGATATATCATTGGTAAAAGAATCTTCGCAACATTTTGTGGGTATGGGTGTAATAGGGAATATTTCTAGGTCGTTTGGAACTTCTTCAACATGCCCAATCATTGAGTCATATGTGGGACAGATATCACAATCTGATATCCACTCGATGTTATTACAATATAAAATAGTGCTAAACATTGTTGATGGGTTTGGACTTTGTTTTAAAATAGTATCTTGATACATATTTGATTTCTCATAAACTACATAAACATGTCCTAATGTGGTAACCTGGGTATTTTTTAAAGTTGATGCCTTTGTTGAATCTTTTGTTTTTCCATGATCAAGCATAGGGTTCATGTAAATTTTTAGATTTTCATTCCTATATTTTTTATCGACCTGTCTCTTTGTTCAATAAGATCCTCTATTAGATGTTTGAGCCTAAAATAATTTTGTGTGCTATGACCTTTGTACCGGTGAAATTCACAAGAGTGATCTTCTCTATAGCTACAAGGTTTGATTTGTGGCTCTTGATAGTTTGAGAAATTTGAGAGTGTGATAAGGTTAGACTGTATCAACCTCTTCAACGCGCCTTCCATAGGTTCCCCTAAGGGAGTATATTTTTCTTAGGAGCATTGTTTGTTCTTTGTTGTCCACATTGAGTGTTTGCAGCATTGATTATTTGATTGTTTGACGGTGATGTGTATGGTTGTTGTGTATTCATGGTTTGGGTGTTTTCTTGTCTAGGAGAAATTAAGACCACCTTTACATCAACAACACCATCACTAGTAACATTCTTGTTCTTGGCCCAATAGTGGGGCTTGTCCTTAAAACTAGTTATGGGCAGTTGTCTTTATACACTTATGTGTTTCCCTATGAGATTAGACCTCTCTCAATGTTAAGGGCTCTAGGGACAAGCTCATAATAAGATGTGATGCACTACATTTTCAAGTGGAAGGATAGATCTAGATCTAGATTTTCTACAATAATGCCCACTTGTCGTTCATCAAGAAGAGGCCACTTACTTTTACTAGCTCTTTGTCTCCATCATTGCAAGAAATTGGCAAAATATTATCCCTTGTTCTATCTAAGAGTGTACAACTCTTCTAGGCTTACGTCCATGTCAAGATTGAAGGAGAAGTGATATATGAATTTGTCAACAATTTCTTGGAAAGTTTTGATGTTGAGGGGCAATTGAGAAAACCAATCCATGGCAGGAACTTTAAACTTCGCAGGAAAAGGCACATCAAATAGGACTCATTATAGGTGACCTCCATTCACATGACATTAAATTATTTGATGTGGTCTACAAGATTTCCCCTCCCTTTGTATTTATCGAATTTTGGGATTTCAAAGTCGGGAGGGAATGGTACCATTACAATGTTTTGATCAAATGGATATGGACATAGGTTCTATGTATGGGGCTTCTTTTTCTTGCCCATCTGAAGTTCTTGCATTTCTTGTGACAATGCACTAAATTGTGATGCTAGATCATCTTGTGGGTTTGGTGGAGGAACATATGTTGTGTATTGTGGGATGACAAATGAGTTGTATGTGATTTTTTGATATGATAAGGTGTTGTATAGTGTATATGGTGGTTTAGGATAAGGTGATGATTGTGTGGGTGTATATGTTCCTAACGTGTTTGTATTGACGATGTTCTATTGAGGGTTATAGTAGGAACCTTGTTGGTGTTGTTGTGTGAGAATTTGTTGTTGTTGGGGATATTGTTGAGCAAGGAATGCTTGTTTTTGGGTTTGTTGTTGTCGAGCTTCTTCTTGCGCGGCTAAGGCAGCTTGTTGGGCTTCTTCTTGTTGTTGTGCTACTAAGGCGGCTTGTTGAGAATGTTGTTGTTTTTGTGCTACTAAGGTTTTTTGATGTTGTTGATGTGCTACTAAGGCTGCTTGATGTTGTTGTTGTTGTTGTTGGATGGCTTGCTAATAAACCTGTTGTGCTTGTTGTAAATCCAAGGCATGTGCTTGTAATGTAGGATCATTTGATTGTTGAGATATCTACGATGGGTTTTGGGTGTTTATATTTTGTGCAGGTGGCGGATTGTTGATGAGAGGTTGAGGGCTCCCTTGGTTTAGCATTCCTTGCAAGATAGTGGATTGAGATGGAGTAATGTAAGTTGGAGGTCCCTTTCAATTTTGCATGGTGAGAGGGACTGTGGAGAAAGATGATGATGTCATTGGATATTGTGGTGGTAATGGCACATTTAGACCTTGTAACTAATTGAAAGGGTTCTCTTGGCCGATGGGTAGGGGGTTCCCTTGTTGTATTTGAGGTGTGATCTATTAATTTTAATATCATATTTAAGTGCATAGAAATTAATTCAAACAATAAACACACAACACAGCAGATACCCTAGGAAAACCCTCCTCCTAAGGGAGAAAAACCCAGCAACAATATATCACTTATATATTGAGTCTCAAAACAAAGTCTCCTTTACAATGAAGGCCAATAAGAGGGCCAAGAGATAACACCACAATCTGATGTAACTACATAAATACAATGATACAATCTGCCAACAATAGACTTAGCCTCCTACAAATCTCAATCTGCTCTTGAAACAATTTTCACTTGAGTGAAGGATGGAATGAACTTGCTTGATGCACCACAAATAGATGCAAACATAGTAACAATATAATACAATCTGCTGATAATATATTCAGCCTTCTACATAAACTTGATATGTTCTTCTACAAAATTTGCACTATCTATGATGACTTATGATGAACAACAATGGATCATAGAATGAATGAACCTCATCGAATATATATACAAGTGTGGAGGGAGAGATGCGTCCTTTGAAAACATCAAGTCAGCCTCCAAACAAGAGAGATGACTCTTGGATAATCGCATCCATCATGAGGTCGGCCTCAAATAACAATAACTAATGAATTCGCATTCATAAAGCATATAATGTCGGCCCTTTTTAGAGATCGCTTCTTTTCTTAATAATCGTGCCTCTTCACATTGATGTCTCTATAAATTAAATAGCCTTTGGCTATTATTTAATTTATCATCATGAGTAAAGGAGATTGGCTGGAAGAATATGATTGACGTTGCCATTAACATCAACACTCCCTCTTAGCTAGGGAGAATACTTCCCGCTGCACAAGACATATCACCTCATCGTGATGTCTACCACAATGGCTACACCCATATGTGGAATGAGAGATATCACCTCATTGTGATATCAAATATCACCTCATCATGATATCAACCATCATGGCTACACCCATGGATGGTATGTACAAGTTCCCATCACTTAACGTGATCTTGTCACCTCACTGTGATGTTCACCATGGCTCTCCCAGAGGGTGAAAACACGAGTACAAGAAAATCATCACGGACTCTCTCACGTGATGTCATGGAGTCACACACATGACATCCACCATGGCTCTCCCAACGGGTGGAAACAAGGGCTTTCACCTCAAACTTCTCTTGTAGAGAAGAATGCATTAACAAGGGATTTCACCTCAAACTTGTCTCATAGAGAAGAACTCATTATCAAGGGATTTCACCTCAAACTTCTCTTACAGAGAAGAACTCATTATCAAGGGATTTCACCTCAAACTTCTCTCATAGAGAAGAACTCATTATCAAGGGATTTCACCTTGAACTTCTCTCACAGAGAAGAACTCATTAATCAAGGGATTTCACCTCGAACTTCTCTCACAGAGAAGAAATCATTCATCAAGGGATTTCACCTCGAACTTCTCTCACAGAGAACTCATTAATGAGGATCACTGATACTGAGACTCCTCAGTTAAGGCTGTATACTCCACCATACCAAGCTTATCTCAAAAGTATACAAATTTTATCCTAGATAGAGGCTTGGTGAGAATGTCTTTCGTCTGCCCATCAGTGTTGATATACCTCAACTGTAAGCCTTCCTCAATACCATATCTCTGATATAGTGGTGTTTGATCTCAACATGCTTGGTTCTATCATGAAACACAGGATTGACAGAAATCTTCACACAGCTATGCTTATCACAATGAATGATAGTAGGCTCCATTGATTGTCCAAACAATCCAGCAAGGAGCTTACAAAGCCACACTACTTCTCGAGCTGCCACACAAGCTGCAATATACTCGGCCTTTGTTGTACTCAATGCCACTGAAGACTACTTCCTGCTACACCAGGAATTCATTGCAGACCTCAACTGAAACAACATCCAGAGGTGCTCTTCTATCAGCAACACAACCATCTTCTTTAGGTTCAAGTAGGCTCCCTCTGAATCTTTAAATACTTGCATCAACCTTCTGACCTCATCGTCCAATATTTCCTGCAACGCTTTCCTTAGATAAATGTTTTCCAATGCACACCTATAGTACTGTAGAGAGTTCAGGGTAGACCTCCTCGACCTCATAGCATATCACTCTATTCTGCATAGTTTTGAGGAGCTACCAATAACAAAATCCAGATGATAGTCTTGAGCAATTTTGATCTCAGCAGTTGAAGAGGTCTTTCAAGGATTTAACACTTAGCCTTGCAACACTGTAACCTTCACTTCTTCTCAGTGAGTCACAGAACTCCCTCTTGATCCCTGCTTCACAGCTTGCAAAGAATACTTCTGGAAGTGAACTCCCTCTAGCCACCAACTCAATCCCATGGCTGCAAGTTGTAACTTCATGCTTGATCATTTCTTTGGTTGGCATGAATTCCTCACAAGATGCCTCAACCTTTTCATCACTAAGCAATCTCTCATCACCTTCTTGCTTCTAGAATTGTCCTGGAAGCATTTTAGAGAGGGATTACTAACTGTTTATAATTATCCAAAGAAATATCAAGGCTATAATCATACAAAGTTTAATGTCTTAGGTTATAGCATGAATACATGAGAATTTGTGAACAATATTAAAACATGAATAAATAAATCAGCCTAAAGAGAAACATATCAAAAAATCAAAATGAAGGGCTAAAAAAACTTATCTTTATATAATTTTGATATAACTCTTTCTTCCATCTTTTACTCCTCTCGAGAGTGCCAAACTCAGCACAACAAAAACAATCTGCACAACTACAAATTTCTTGAATGCATTATGTAGTTAGCATGTAGAATGAACTCTCTCCAAGAGTTCAAGGCTCAATCACAATTCATGCATTAGAGAATGATATCGATGTGACCAACTAATCACCATCAAAATTGCAATTCTCTTTTTATTTTAGAGTCACACTCAGAAATCTTTACAACCAGTACACAATAAATGAATTTTACAAATGATCTTATGCTAGTGAACCCAATTCAAGAGAAACCACTATCTCTCTTTACTAATTACAAGATCCAACTAAATGATATAATTCAGCAAACAAAGAATACTTATCTCTTTAAATATTCTGATGGATGCACATACTAGAAATTGTATGATACACTACTTCTTGCGCTCAGATCAGCACACAACCTTCATGGCTTGAACACAGGCCCATGACTTAGAATAGAAATTCCCTAGAATCCTTCTTAGGGGAGATCTCATCCACATCTGCAAATGAAGCATGTTGATTAGGCCTGGTGGGGAAATCCTTTGCAAGGTGACCAAACATATCACAATGAAAACATTGGACTTTAGAGAGGTCCCACTTCTTCTTGAATGCGGGAGCACCATCAGCTCCTTTATCTCTATTCCTCTTGAAATATCATTTCTTTCCATTTTTCCCTTCTTTGAGGATTGAGTGGAAAGAACATGAATGTCTTCATTTGTAGAGCTTCGACCAATACCTCTCGTAGCCAACCTAGACTCCTTTTGAATACAGTCTGCCCTCAAACGATCAAGCTTGGGAATTTTTGATCTCACGCTGATTCCTTGAATGTAAGACTCCCAAGATGAAGGAAGACCATTAAGGGAAAGCATGGTCAAATCCTTGACATCAACAAAATGACCAATAGTAGAGAGTTGATCTCTCAATTTGGAAATCTTCATGAAGTAAGCAATGACACTTTCTCCTTCCGCCATCTTAACATGATGAAGTTCTTGCTTCAGTGCAAGTGTCCGGCTGGTGTTGTTGATTTCGTACATCTCCTCCAAGGTTTTGAACATATCTCTTGCCATCTTCAACTTGGAGACAATCAGAACAATATGACCCTTAATGGAATCAACTAACATCTTCTTCGCCTTGATATCTTTCTTCTTCCTCATCTGCAGGCTCGGGAACTTTGCTCTCCATGAACTCTGCCAACTCATTTTCTTCCAAGTGAGCATGATTCTAAACCTCCATGAAGTGAAATTTGAAGCTCCCTCAAGCCTATCCTCAATCTTCAAAACGTTCACCATCTTGACGAAGAGATAGAATTAATCAACAATGAGAAAGAGGAAGGAGAGTATCGTTGTAATGTACAATCTAATCTAGATCTTCTTCACACCCGCTCTGATACCATGTTAATTTTAATATCAGATTTAAGTGCATAGAAATTAATTCAAACAATAAACACACAACATAGTAGATACCCTGGGAAAACTCTCCTCCTGAGGGAGAAAAACCCAGCAACAATATATCACTTATATATTGAGTCTCAAAACAAAGTCTCCTTTATAATGAAGGCCAATAAGAGGACCAAGAGATAACACCACAATCTAATGTAACTACATAAATACAGTGATGAAATCTGCCAACAATAGACTCAACCTCCTATAGATCTCAATCTGCTCTTGAAACAATTCGCACTTGAGTGAAGGATGGAATGAACTTGCTTGATGCACCACAAATAGATGCAAACATAGTAACAATGTAATACAATCTGTTGATAATATATTCAACCTTCTACAAAAACTTGATATGTTCTTCTACAAAATTTGCACTATCTATGATGACTTATGATGAACAAAAATGGATCATAGAATGAATGAACCTCATCGAATATATATACAAGTGTGGAGGGAGAGACGCATCCTTTGAAAACATCAACTCGGCCTCCAAACAAGAGAGATGACTCTTAGATAATTGTGTCCCATCATGAGGTTGGCCTCAAATAACAATAACTAATGAATTCGCATTCATAAAGCATATAATGTTGGCCCTTTTTAGAGATCGCTTCTTTTCTTAATAATCATGCCTCTTCACATTGATGTCTCTATAAATTAAATAGCCGTAGGCTATTATTTAATTTATCATCATGAGTAAAGGAGATTGGTTGGAAGAATATGACCAACACTACCATTAACATCAACATGATCAAGTTATTACCTTGGTTGATGGGATTTGTAACCAAGGTGTTGTTTTTATTTGGATCGATGATAGATGGGTTTGATGGGGATGGTGGACTGAATTGAGTAGCTTGGGTAACCACTTGTTTTGATGTATCAATTGGGATGTTGGAACCACTTGTCAAGGGTTGACTTTGTTTGAGATTGTTAACTTTCCCTTGTTGTCCTACTTGAGGCACTTGGTTCAAATTACCTTGCATAACATTAGGAATACTTGGGGTATTTGTGATGATGGATGAAGATGGTTGCACTCGAGATGTCAAGATTTTTGTGGCATCATGGAATGTAAGTGGTTTTCCAAAGGTTGGTATCCAACTTGTGTCTTGGGGAAGGTTCGTGGTTAATTGAATAGTCGTTTTGTGAATACCCAAAGTTGTGTTTGTTCTAGACATGAAATGAGACCAAGGTTGATTCCTAGCTTAGTTGCAAGACTAGATGTTAGGGATTGACTTGGCACAAGGGATGGAGTTGGTTGAACCATAGATGAAGTCAAGTCTTGTGCCAATTATTGTGCAACAAAAGATGGGGAAATTGGAGCCACATTTTCTAAGACTTGGTGTTCCATGATTTCTTCTCGGGTAAGTCCAAATGGGTTGTTTGTGACATATTCTACCTCATATGGCCCTGATGGAGGTGATGGTTGTTGTGAGGGGGTAGAATAACCCCTTGGATCGAATTCTTGTGGATTGGGATAACTAATGGTAGATGAGACTTTGGTTTTCTCCATGATTCTCTTGTGTTGTGATCTTGTTGTAACCATAGATTGTGGGTCAATGATGGGAGAGGTGTGTTGATATTTGTAATGTTTGAACTCTCTAGTTGACTCAAATCTAGGTAGAAGAGACACTCTAAGTCTTTTCAGAGCAATGATGATAATGGAGGGGAATGAAACGGTGAATAATGTGGGAAGTGATCTTTGCAAATGTTTAGGGACAACACTTTTGACTTATGTTTGATGTTTTGATATTGGGATAAAGGATGTTGATGAACTTGTAAATATTTAGGGTAGACTCGCAACCTTCAAGATAAACTAGTCCAAAGATGACAACTAACTTAACTAAATGCATGGAAAAGGATTCATTTCACATACAAAGTAGCTAAGTTAGGGGTTGGTTTGATTGTTCAAGTCACAAAGTGTTTGTGTATTTGAAATTTTTGCAAAGTTTGGTGAAGTGAAGGATGAAATTTGATGAAGGGGTGGATGAAATGTTTGACCCAATGTTGACCTAGAATGAACCTTTGTTTTCCAAGACCAAGGTAGTGAAAAAAATTCTATACCTCTAAAGTGATGAAATCCTAACAACTCAATTAATTTGGTAAAATAGGACTCAAATGATTTTGGAAATAGGACCCAATGATTTTGATAATAAAACTCAATGACTTTGGATAATGGAACTCAATGATTTTGCCAATGTTTTTCTTGTCTCAATTTGCTTGTTTTGGGGAGTCAAATTTTGAACATACATCAATGTGGGGTGTTAATTTGATTTAATCTTGGATTAATGAGGTTATTTTTACCACAAACACTTGTCTTCGTTATGTTTTCAAACTAAATGTTTATGTCAAAAACATCATAACTTTCACAATGTCCATTTTGTGAGAATCGTGAGGTTGAAGCCATAATTACCTATGTTGTCTTTGGAAAATATGGATTTGAGATATAAGTCAAGATATTTAGAAATCTCTAAGGATAGAATCCTTAGGACAAGCAGCAATATCAAGGATTTTTTCAAGAGGTACCCATATTTAGGCCAAAGTGTTTGAAATTTTGAGAAAGATAGTGAATGTTTTTTTTTGCATCATTTTGGAACCAGGCAAAGTATTAAACTAACTCGCAATCATTAGAACCATAGGTTTGAAATGGTTATACTTGTTGAATCCCAACTCGGATTTCTCCAAACACTAAACAATGTGAATAGTTAGAGATTTGGCAACACTGGCTCCCCTCCATGGCACACACTTCTTGGGACCACCATATCTCAAAATCCTTAAAATCTAGAGATCAAAAGGATTTTTATTGTTTCTACAATTAAATAGTACAAATGTGAGGTGGCTTCAGAATGACTGTTCTTGCACCAACAAATATTAAGGATTTTTGGCTTCTAAACAAGGGTTCGTAATAAGGGATTCTATTTTAGGGGGTGCAATGATAAACTCTGACAAGAGGTCTCCCAACCCTTAGAAAAAGGGCTTTACACATCATAAAGATACTGGGGGAGAGCTATCATGTACCGCTTCCCATTGATCACAATTTTTATTGCAATCACACATTTATATCACGGTTTGGAAGAGCTTGGCGTTAGCTCATTATCACTTGGGTCATTCCCTTGGGGTGAGTACTTTTCCCACCAAGGTAGGCCCTCTAAAGATAAACAATAGCAATGAAGTACATCCGTAGTTCAATAATCTTCATTTGTAGGAACAAAGAGAGAACGCTATGCCTTTTTCTCAAACTCGCAAGGGGATTCAATTTTAATCCAAATTGAAAGATGTACGTGATTTTGCAAAGTGTTAAAGAATGTTTCTATTTCTCAAGGTCACCAAATGGCGTGAGAGAATTGCATAGCATCTACTAACAACGTTGAGAATCATAAAACATAGCAAACAGTTGTAAATCTAACCCTTCAAAGCAGTGATGAGTTTGTTTTAAGCACCAAAATGAAATATGAGGTTGCCCTGTTCAATTTTAAGCCCAAAGTAAAATGATGATGTGAAGGTTCAATTTTATCCAACTTTGAGCGTTCATTTTAAACCCAAAAAACAATGTCGAGGGTTCAATTTTAGCCAACTTTGAAAATGAGTTTTAAACCTAATTGAAATCTAGTTGGTCCTAAGATTATAAGTTTTAAGCCCAATGGAAAATTAGTTTTCCTAAATCATAAAGAAAAAAGCATGAACGCTGGGTTATAATTGCCCCAAAGCGTTAAATGCTTGTTACAATTATAGAATTCAAGATAGAAAAGGCTTTCTTCACTTTAGCTCCATGTCTTTAAACCTACAAAACCCTGTTAGTCTAACAACCAGAACACAGTCAGAAGCACATCAGTGGTCAAATAAATCAAAGAAATTAAATCACATGTCAAAAAAACAAGCATAAAATTTCTTACCCTGGCTGGGCATCGCTGAACACAATAGCATCTCAATTTGAAGTATGGGCGTTGCTCGGGTGAAAATGAGCGTCGCTCTACTGCAAAAATAGTGAGCACGATAGTGTCGAGATTTGGTCCAGCATCACTGCTCGCACTAGTGTCATGGTTTGAAATTTGTCAGCATTGCTCTGGTGAAGTTTGGGCATCACCATTTGAACTTTTCAATACCTCCAAATTAAATCAACGTCGCCAAATTTAAATTAGCATTGGTGCATTAATTCGATGTTGAGATTTCAAATTGTGATGGAATTTCTATATGGTGACACTCTTTAAATAGCGTCATTGTTTGTAGTTTGGGCATCACTATATCCTGCAAAACAGCAAAAAAACAAAATTTGAGCTAAAAATTTGTCAACGGTTTTCCCTCCTAGTGCCAAAATGTGAGACAAGGATTGTCAGTTTGGGTCGATTACGCATGATTCATGATGAATCAAAGCACAATTTTCCCAATTAAACATGCATCTACCAAACAAGATCATTCAAATTGGAAAATTAAACTAAGCATTTAATTGAAACTAAAAGTTACAAACTACACAAAAATAGTTAAATTCCTACTCTAACCCATTTGAAACTTATCCCATTTTGGAATTGATATTTTGTTGATGTGAAACGATGACCCTTTCTTGATCCTGTGATTAGTGAGCCTGTTTTAGTCGATTCTATGGAAGAGAATCGATGAAACCATTACGATTGATCTATGATAACCTAGTTTATGCTAAAAATGAACATGATGCAAGCTAAGTTACCATGAATTTATGCTACAAATGATCTAATTATGCTATTTCTAAGCTAATCTAAGCTAATTCTAAGCTAAAAGATGAAAACCCTAATTTATAAACAAGCTAAGATGGATGCATGGAAGCAATTAATGGATGCTTTAAGCTATTATGCAACTAAAATTAACTAAAACAAGATAAAAGTGAGTGAAATATGAGTGTGAGTGCATATGAATTCAACAGCATGAGTTTTCTTTAAAAAAGATGGATCCATTTGTCTCCAAATAGTGACCTATTTATACGAAATCAAATGAAGAATAGAGGGTTAAGATTGAAAATATTAATCAACGGTTAAAGACAAAGGAGATGAGAGCCATGGATCATGGATTCTCATCAACAGATGAGAATGCATGATGGGATTTTAATCAAGAGTTCACACTTGCCTCAAACAAATACACTTTTGACCTGCACACACAGGTCAAAGGTGACTTATTCAGAAGGTTAAAGGTTAAAACTTTCTTAAGAAGCCAAGTGAAAATATCCCTTTTTCAAATGATGGAGGAATAAGAATATTCTTTTGGAATATTCACATGGGTGAGGAAAAAAGGTATTTTGCAAATTAAAAGTAATTCTTAATTGTGCAAAAAGGGATAAGGAATATTCCATGGGAATATTCCCTTTTCTTAGAGGAAAGTTAGTTTAATTGTTAATTAAACAAGGTTTAATCACACAATTAGGGGATTAGAAGAATTAAAGGGATTTTCATTAAATTAAATGATTTAATGAATGGGGGAGAGATGAAATGCTATTTAATTAAATAACTTAAAGTTATTTAATTATATAAGATGACTTGAGAATTAAATTAAATGTTTTGATTTATTTAATTTAATAGGATGAAATGTTAGCGTGAAGGGGGATGAATTAACCCGATTAAATTAATTAGGTTAATGGACGAAAATGACACAATTAATTAAATAGTTAGGCCAATTTAATCAATTAAGTGAAAAGAAGATGGGTTTGAAGTGGAAATGATGTTAGTAATTATGTTTCAAGTGTATGATATCGTTCAGGACATTTTTCAATGTCTACAAAAGTAATCAAAAGGTTATTAGAAAGAAATCCTAGGGACTGGCATACCTAGTTGAAGTTCACCTTATGGGTGGATAGAACCAAAATTAAAGTTGCCCTAGGAAATTCACCATACAAATTAGTTTACGGACAAGACCTCATCTTTCCTATTAACATTCAAATCCCTGTTTTATGATTTATGTAGGATTTTTATACCAATGACGATAGGATAGAGGTCAGGTTGACTAATTTTCTTAACTTAGAAGAACAAAGAGATATTGCTCTACAGCAATTCTCTAAACATCAGGATGTAGTCAAGTGTTGGTTTCACAAGAGAGCCAATATTAAGGCCTTTAGGATTTTTGATATTGTGCTATTGTTGGATAAAGCCAGAGAGAAGAAAGGAGATCACAAGAACTTTGATAGATTTTGTTTGGGACCATACCAGATTGCTGAAATTCTCGGTGAGAACGCTTTTCAATTAAGTACCCTAATGGGAGAACCTGTTCCATTTCCCATTAATGGATAGTTTCTCAAGCACTACTTTGGCCCATGAAGGCCTGATGATCCTTCCTTTGTATATATTTAGTTTAGTTTTTTTTGCTTCATTTTTGTTTTCATTGTTTTGGTGTTTGTTGTTTGTTTTCCTGTTTTCTTTCATTGTTTTCATTTTGTTGTGGGGGTCTTTCATTTTTTATGATTTTGGAATAATAATTAGTTATTCAAAGCATACTAGGGATACTATGGTAGAGAAATTGATTTAGATATTTTCAGGTATACTTTTCATTATTTTTTATTCTAAAACTTATGTTATATGTTTGCCTTAATGACAGTTTGAAAGGTCAGAACAAATGGGTACATTCTAAGTGATCTTGTGAAACACGGTTGAATCTATCACTTAGTAGTTAGAATCATTTATCTCCTTGAGATTATAGTTGTCTTAGGATGGTTGTCTTCTTAATTCACGTGAAAAAATTTGGTGTCCTAACATTGTCATGATGTCCACTGTAGTTCTCAACCTGATTCTTCATAATGCAATGTTTGAGTATTGAGAAAATTATAAGAAAATATTATTTCAAGAAAGACAATACCTGAGAAAAAGAGAAAAGAAGATCTAGAAACAAACTCAATATATAAAGGTGATTCAAGTATCTCTATTGAGGCTATGGATGCTTGGTTGGCAGTAAAGCAATACTTTGAGAGAGCTAGAGGTATCTCTATCGGGGCTATAGACGCCCGGATGGCAACGGAGCAATGCACAGGATATCATTGCATGATAACTAAAATGACACACCTCATGTACCTTGAATGGGAATACAATCATTTTTTAGATAATTAAAGTCATTAGGAGAGAAAATGTACCACAAACACACACACTCATATTCAAAGTTTTTATAATGTTGCACAATTTGAGATTTCAACTTAGCCTTGTTTTTTGTAACCAATCATGCTCAAGTTAAAACAATCATAAACCAAAGGATCTGGGGTGGCTGAATCCTTCAATATCCTAAAAATGGGTAAACCATTTTCCCAATCGAGTCACCATTTTTATGCCTTGCATAACCACCCCTTTTTTCTTTTTGGTCAAAATGGGTCCCCCTTTTTTGTTTCTTCCCTTTGGTTTTTTTGTTCTAGCTTTGGGAGTTTTCTTTTCCTCCAAGCCTTGTGTTCTTTTTTCCTTATTGGATTTGGGTTTCAGGATGGAACTGGCACTTTGCACCCTTAGCAAGGTCAAGTTCTAGTTTTTGTCCCAATCTTGATCCCTGCGTTTCTTGTTTTATTTTGCTTTATCGGATTTGAGTTTTGAAAAGTAACTTGAAATTTTCACTTTTTGAAGGTTCATTTTCCTTGTTCCATCCTAATTCTGATCTTCACTTGATTTTTATCTCTTTATTTTGTTGGAATCAGGTTTCAGAATGGAACTAGCACCTGACACCTTTAAAAGGTTCAAGTTCTAGTTTCCATCTTGACTTCGATCTCTAATTCCTTGTTTTCCTTTTGTCTATCTCACAATCAGGTGTTGGATCGGAATCAAAACCTTGAACCTTTTCAAGGGACACATTTCGGGTTCTATTTTGATCTCTATTTTTGTGTCCCTTGTGCTTTTTCCTATCGAGTTTGGGTTGCGAAACGAGTTCAAAACCTTGCACTCTTTCAAGGTTTTTTTGTGTTGAGTTCCTTCTCAATCCTGACTTCTAAATTACCTCTTGGATTTTTGCACTGGTTCATTAATGGGTGTCGCCCCAATCCTGAGGCTTGAACTACCTTGCATTAATGGCAGTTATTTCGCACCCGCAAACCAATATATATTCCAACTGCCTTTCAGTTTTAGCTCATAATTGCTTTGCATTTTCAACAAAAAGAGCTAGAGAAAAGAGGAGGATTGGGGCACAAGTTCAATTCTGGTGATTTTTTATCAATCATTGTTGGTTTTGGTGTCATATCTTTCGAGGTAGGTGTTTTCTTTCTTTTCATTGTAGCTTTTCCTTGAGGTCGGTTGATTCATATGTCAATCCACTTTATGCTTCAATCAATAACCACCTTTGAAACCTTGTTTATGTCAAACTATTACTTTTCCATCCAGTTGATGGGATCCAACTCTTTTGATGCAATTTCATCTACCTTATATTGAGGATTAAGGAGAACACCATCATCTTTTAACCCTTTAGGTATATCTTCTTTAATATTGAAGTCCCTCATCTAAGGGATAGTCAACCTTTCATATCCTCTTTTTTTGACTTCAAATTGATCTTGAAGGTTGGCCCAGAAGTCCTTGAGGTGATGCTCATGATAAGGGAACAAAGATGCATACAACTCATTCATCTTAAACCTTTGGTTCAAAATTATTTATTTCCTCATAAAATTTCAAATTGCATGCCTGGAACTCTTTTGTTGTATTCTTGGCTGCCACTATTGATGAACATGAATAAAAACCTAACTCCATAGGGAATGAATGACACCCTACTTATGGTTTCTTCCAAACTTTGCATTCACTTTTGCTGCCTATTGGGAGAATTCCATTAAAATAATTTTATCATTGCAACAACTTGGCAACTTGAATGGATCCTTGTCAAAGCCAAACAATATGATGTAAGTAGTCTTGGGGTAATGAATAAACCAACTCCCCCATTCTTCAATAAATGCCATGGCCTCCTTAGTCAATCTAAATCCAATATCTCCTATAAACTAGTTGATAACAACATACAAAAAGGCATCATTAACTCTTTTAAAATGTTTTTCTGCCTTTTAGAGCTCCAATTGATCATAATACTTCCACACCCTATTCTCACTAGTTGGTTCCCCAAGAACCCCTTTCGTGTTTTCCCATTCTTGCAGCATAGTATATTACATAGGAACTCATGTAAAACACCTTGGTATCCTTCACCTTAGTATCCTTCACCTTGGTGATCTGACCATGGATGGCATCTAACACCATTTATCCCCAGTCTAAGTATTGTTTTCCATCTAGAATAATTTGAATAAAGGAGAACATCCAAGTCTCATATGCATGTGAATCCTCTTTCGTGAACGCCCTGGACAACAGTGTGATGATCCCTCCTACTTCTAAAGAGAATTCAGACCTCTTAGGCTTTGTGGGAAGCTTGTCTATTGACTTCTTCTTTGTCTTTAATCACCTCTTATTGATATATCTTTTATTACCATCGACATTTTCCTCATACTTCTCCAATTCCTCAACTTCTGTCATGATTTTAAGATTGGGATAGGGAGGCAAATCAAAGAGTAGCCTTATCATTTCCAGTGTTAGATCAATCAATCCCCCAAGGATCAACGCATTTCCTCTGGACTAGGTTGTATGTGTGCAGCAACTAGTATAAATTCAAGGCATTGCACAGCTATGAGAAATGAGACTACATGTTCCAATCCTGAATTAACAATCTTCCTAGCCCTTAGACTGGCATCTTTTGTGAAGGTATCTTTCACAAAATGCTCAAGGTCAATGTGACCAACCAAAGTATTAGTTATCTTCATCACCTCTGACCTAAAATTTGATGGTACAGGAGTAAATTGAAATTTTTACTTCACGGTCAATGGTATTTGTTCTAGCTTCAATCTCTTGGCCCTTTGTTCCTTTGGCACCTCCTTGGCACCAATATCTCCCTCTGAATCAGACATTTAATAGACCTACAACCATGGCATTCATTAGGTAGAAGGAGGACTCCAAAGAGTTAGGTATTAAATAAATTTCATATTAAAACCCTATATCCTGAAAGGAGTACTCATTCTTATGATATTTTTGTTATTTTTGGAGGTTGGGATTGGGATAGAACTTGGAACATGACCATTACAAAACCCCCTTACCATACTGTCAGACATCGGAATTGGGTTGAAACTCATCATTTGAACTCTATAAAAGGTCTATCAGAAGTCGGAATCGAGACAACACTTGGCATTTGAACTTTGAAAAGGGAATGGGTTTAAGTTTCGCTTCGAAGTCCAATCTTGACCAAAGGTCGGAAGTCAAAATCATGATAGAACCTAGCACTGGAACTCAATGTGGCATCAAGGGTCTCGTTATGTTATGAGGTCCAATCTTGAAAGTAATGGGGAAATTCGAATCAAAATGATAGTTGGAATTGGAACCTTCCTCAAGGTAACAAGTTAAGGTTCCATTCCAATTCTAATTTCTGACTAAAAGTCAGAAGTCGGGATCAGGTTGGAACCTGACACAGGATCAATCCACTAGTAGAATTCGGCAAATAAATGACTATGTGACTAAAAATTTTAGTCACGACAACTAAAAATGACTAAATTCTAGTCATTTTTTACAAAACAACTATAAATGAAAATAAATGACTAATTTGATCATCATAAGTGACTAATTTGATCATCAGGTAAAAAACACAACTAAATAATTAGTCACACAAATAAAAATTAGACAATATGATATAAAATTCTAATAATATGTATGTAATAATATATTTATTTGTGTATTTTTATTTTCTTTTATGTTTTAATTAATATGTTTATTTCAGCATTATATAATTTATGGTATCTAATAAATTATTCATATCATATAAATGAAAATTTACTACTAAACTAGTAGTAAATATAATGATTATGCAATTAATAAACAATGTATCAATAGACTTGTAATACATATTTTCATAAGTCTTAGGCAGTTGTTTAAAATCAAATTTAGATATTTGATTTAAATATTTTCTATCTTAAAGTCTTTTGTTCTAAGGGAGGAGAAAATGTTGACCTTTTATTTAGAAAATTTGCTACAAGTTTTTATTTAAAAGGTATTAGCTTCACACAAAAGGTTTCAAACCATAAATTAGTAAAGAAAAATTAGGTTTAGGCACTGGAATTTGAATGAGAAACAAGAAAAACTAAAAGATACCGCCAAGTTTCAAGGAAAGGGTATGAGAAGCTCATGTTGTGAAGCAATTTTAGGGTTAACTTCATGTTTGAACAACATTCATGGAGAAGGGTAAATCTAAAGAGAACTCCATGCTAAAGATGAATACTATGGTTTTGCTTCTGTTGAAGGTGAAGTGACAAGATGATTTTCTAGGGCATTGAAGAGAGATATGTGATTCCTAACTCCTAGGCACCTCCCACGCTACTAGTTGAAAGATCTGAAGACTTTGCATGCATTTCCCATGCATAAAAATGTTAGGTATGCCTCAAAATCCTTATGCTATTGAGAAGTTCTTATTTTCTTCTATGAAAAGAGGTTACATTTAGGTTGTTGAAACCCTAGATACAGTGATAAACTTTCAATAGGATATTTGAAATAGGGTTAATAGATAGTCCTTTACTAAGGAGTGACATCAAACAATGGATAACAATCCATATTCAATGGAATCAAATAGTGGTGCAATTTGATCTTTATGACATGAGATATGCCAAAATGACAGTGGGTTTCTTTAGTAGACACCTATGCATGCCTTAGGAGTGTTTCAGATATAGTAAAGTAGAGATAGGATAGTTTATGACTCAAAGAAGCATTAAAACCTAAGTCTATTTTCTATGAGGAGGAAGCAAACCTTGCTTAGGGTTCACTTTCAAGAGTTTGATGACAGTACCTTGAGACCTTTGAGACAAGAGGATAGTCAAAGTATGCAAAGGCATCCATCTAAAAAGTTATTGCAATGAAACACTGCCCTCTAATGTAGGGACTGTCCTCTTCCTTTTATATGTTTTCATCCTTAATCACTTCACCTCATAGTGTTTTTTACTTGTAGTCACTAATCTGCCATGTGAACCTCAAGACATTGTCATCAAGCATTGACAGTGAAATCTTGAGCAATTTTACTATCAATACATAGAAGATAGACCTAAATTTCAAAGCATTCATCTCCAACATGCAGGATTTTTTATAAAGATTATCACACTTTTTAAAGACTATCACCTTGTATTAGATTTGATTGTGAATTTACAAAGTGACTTTCCTATTCTCATTTCATATGAGACTACTTATGTACTTCCCTTATGACAGTCTTCAACTATTCCTTGATCTAACTGCCACTGCATTCTCCTTCACTACACAGGGTTTAGCTTCACTACCTTTTCATTTACTTCCATTCCTTTGCACATATAAAATTGTCCCTTGAAGGATACACTACAGTCACTAACGTGACTTTTTTGCAATCACAATACAAACTTATCATGTGAAACCTCAAATGGAACAAGAAAATAGGAATACACCCAATACTCTTCCGGATCTTTAACAAAATTGATGAGATTCCAAAAACAAAACACAAGATACCAAGAATATATTATGCCCTTGTAATTCGAATGTCATACTTATCCTATGAATTGTCCTCATAGGAATATCACTATTCTTGAATATTTCCATTGATTAAAACTACCAACCATTATCCCTAATCATGATTGGCTACATCTTGACTTTTATAGACCCCTTTATTGACAATCACTTGAAAACTTCCCCCTCCAAACTTATCCAGAATTGTCCACATTGCATTGAATGTGAATGTGTTGATTGTGACCTTTAGACTACCCCTTTGGACTAGTGCATGTTCTAGAAAAGAGTATAGGACTGCCTCTTATATTTGTTTAGACTAAAAATGAAACTTTTAACCACTGCTAAACAAAGGTCTAGAAAAGATTGCAATTTGAAAGAAAAGCATATGCTGAAACTCCATTATGCAAATCATTATCCCTGTGTTCTGCACTAGTTTGTATCACATAATGCTTTATCCTCTAGCCTGCCTTTATGACAATACCTTTGCATACGGTAGGTGCTTTTCCCTCTACAACTTGAAGATGAAGATCAACACAGTTAACCTTAATAGTGGTCTGGCTATTTGGCTTCCCAGATAATATAACCCTCAAACTGTCATTTGTTCATTGTCATTTGGCATAATTCTTAACTATCAAGCATGCACAACTTTGACAAAGAACTTGTCATTCAATCCTTTATTTGATTTTCCTTGAGATCTAGGAACTTCAAAGGGTTTACTTTACACCATTCTTCACTGTGGCATACCTCTGTTCCTTGGCCTTTCACTATAATCTCCTTTCTTCTGAGCATATATACCCTTACTTTTGATCTTAAAAACATTATTATTCATGGTACATGAAACACAGACCTGCATACTGCCTTTATCTCTTTCTTTGTAATATGCAAGTTTGCATCATACATGGTTGATCTATGACTGTGTACTCAATACTAGGCTTGTCATTGAACCCTGCCTACTATCATTAACTTCACATTCTAGCATGATGACTGTCAAAAGTGCTTGAGTTTTTTCCAATAAACACCAACTCTGATATCTCAATCCTATGTTTGGAATTAATACCAATTAAAATATATCACATATATAGAATATATAGAATGAAAATTAGCATGCCTATCACTAACTATCTCCTTTGGACTATCATACAACCTTAATGACCTTCCTTTTCTATGCAAAGCACAATGAAAAACCAGTTGTATCATCGATCGCTAGTTTCAGTTTTTGTTGTTTATAACTTGTAGTGCCTATGTGAATATTTCATGTTTTTTTATGATACACCTATTTTCTTCAGCTTTGTGACAGATGAATTGCATTTGAATGTTGGCCTCGCCAACTCAAAATTGAAAGAAACAAATTTCATTACATGTTAGATCTTGGAATTGACTATGCAATGCCCATTATACTTCATAAGCAGATCCATGTAATGATATTTTGTTGGTCTAAATTTATTAGTGTCATAAAATGTGACTGGAATACAACGTTTCAGTTTGTACTTAAATCATCTTTAGAAAGCTAAGGGTTAGAAAGGGAGAGCTATGGTATCTGCCCTTTATCTTCCCTTTATCTATTCATATAAGAGAAGTGATATTTTTCATTTAATTACCTGGAGTTTGCAATGCCTATTTGTTGATTCATGCATTTTGTTGTGCTAAACCTGTACTCATCTAGAATATTTTCTTTTGAATACTAAGAACCACCACTTCAACGATGATATTTTGCAGATTCTAATTCAGTCATGTTAAATTAATATGAAGGGGACACATCTTTTTAATTTGTGCTTTTAACTCTACTTTAGGGACCCAATGGTTGAGTGAAAGGAATTTTTGGTATGTTCCTTTTGTGTTAGAAGGTTTCCATTTGAACTACACGTCTCATAAGTCACACAGAATAATTTCATGCTTCTTATAAGAACAATAGAATTATAATTTGGTGTTACTAGTTTATTGGTGCAAAATGTGTGTGAATTGTAGGTTCTTATTTTCTACTTTTAAGTCTTTTAGTTTTAAGGCCAAAGGGTTCATAATGGATAGTTTTAGTAGGTTCTTTTTTATTAGAGCCAAAACTTCAACATTGGCATAAGAGAACAACTATAGTTCTAAATGTTTAATTTTATCATCGAGACTTTCCAATGTCCATAGGTGGATTTGTGCATTTTGTTCTGCTATACTTAATCCCTATATTTTAATGCCAGAAGATTTGCATTTGATCTTCGAGCCTCAGCAGTGCATAAAAATTACAACAACAAAGTCCATTACATTTTAAACATTGAATTGACCCCACAATGCCTCTTATAAATCATGTTGCAAAGTGAGCTTGAAGGTCTGGTTTCTATCTTGTGCTAGAAATCTTTTTTAGAGACCTAATGACTGAGAAGGAATAGTTTTGGTATGCACTTTTCAATAATTGAAATGTGCATATGAGAGAACTTACATTTTCAAATTTATCATTTAGGCTTAACAATACCTGTCAAGTGTACCTATGCTCAACATTTTATGTTAGACATTTTCATTTAAACCTATCCTTCACTAGCTCATAATAAAAGAGCAATTCCAATATATGGTAGCTATTCTCTTAAAAATTTATGTCAAGCTATTTAGATTCTATCCTTGGGTTCATAAGCTCAAAATTAGAAACAAGAAAATTTTCATTACATGTTAAGCATTAGAATTAAATGTTGAAGGTTACCAATGTTAATCCTTTATCTACAATAGTCAAGTGTTTATTATCCTATGCAACAGTGTAGATTCTTTTCAATTTGAATATTTGAGGTTTGACTCTCTTTTTTTACATTGTGACCACCAGTGACAACCAATGCTATTCTAGTGATGCTTCATTCTGTTTGTTTCTACGAGTACTACAAATTCCTTTTGACTATGCATAGGAAGTGCTTATGCTTTTCATCTAAGCAGTGAGACTTTGAATTGCTTGTCTGTGGATGTGTACCCTTGGTTATACTAAGCCAACTCTTGTAAAATTCATCTCAAAAGATTTGTAGTGCATTAACATGTCTTATAGTGATAGAAGTTTGACACGTTGCATATGAGAGTCCAAATGTTTCTTTAAAATCTCTTAGAGTTACCAATGCATGTTTGTGTAGTTTTTATGCCATGCCTTTTCTCTGCACATTTATAGGGCCTCATCAGCTCAAAGTCAAAAAGAAAAAACATGTTACATGTTAGATGTTAGAATTGGCTCCACAATGCCAACGTTAATCCTTTATCTATGGTATCCAAAATCTATTTTCATATGTGACATTGTGCCTTTTTCCCATACGCATGTTATTTTAGCTACACTTCTTTTCGTTACTTCCTTGGCCATTGGAATCCCTGTTAATATTAAACATCAGATTTGATGAAGATGAATGGCAGGATGTACAAAAATAATTGTGAGCCTCAACTAATTAAACTTAAGATACCCTTCCATTTGAACTGAATAAATTGTTTAGGTCATTTTTTTTGAAATGGAAATAGTTACTAATTTGAAACATCTACTTGTACGATGAACTTATGTGAAAATGTAAAAACCAAATACTTGTTATATTATCTTTGTATGGAAAAGTTGACATAGAATATTCTATTAATGCAAAGGACACAAAATAGTGTTCCATGGTCCCTAATTGTCCGTTGTGTTGAAACAGAATGTAACAACATAATTGATCTACGGTTACAAAAGTTAACTGTCAACTACCTTCAACTGAATTGTAACTAATTGTTTCCAAGAAATCTAGGGTTTTCCAATGTTTCCAACTGTTTTCAAGAAGCAGTTTCACAATAACCATAACAGAATAACTGCCATTCTAGGATTTACTTATAACACAACATTTATCTTATTTTTCTACAACTAACTTTCAAAAATTCAACTTTGCAACATAAATTAACATTTAATTAATCTATAATGACAATTTCAGTTTAATCATTGTACATATAATCTAGATGAATAACTAATTCTACAGAAAAGAAAACATTCAGATCTTTTACCTGGAGATAGTGCAAGAAATAGATTTTTCATTTGTCACCATCTTCATTTGTAATGCTATTCAGAGAGGAAAAGAAATTATCATCAGGGGCTTTATCACCCAACCAAGACCTGTTGGTCTCCCGAGTTTCTTCAACTGAAGAACCCGCCCTTCACGAGGTCAATTAACAAGGATCAATTGTTATCCGGTTTCTAAGCCTGGTGTCCATGAGCCTATACTGCTGGTTGATCCTTCCTCTGTAGGTTCCTCCTATCAGAAGGATCACCCTGACTAGAGTATATCTGGATCATGGAAGCTGGCATTGCCAAACTGGCATCTACCTTGGCCAAGGATTTTTAAGTTGATTCTGGCATCACTGTGCCAGTCTCTCTGGCACTACTGTCATCAGCACACACCCTTGCTCGTCATGATTATTCAAGATTTTGGTTCCCATTACATGCATCATTGTTGACAAAAGGCTTTTAGTTCATGTTCTTACCATTTGTTAATAAATTTGATTCAATTCATTTATCTATGGAGTTTAACAGTTGTCCTAAAGGTAGAGAAAGTGTTCAGATTGGTTCAGTCATACCCTATTGGATTCCATGACAGTTCAAGATCAGGGTAATATACCTTTTAAGATCATTCCAGAAAATAGAAAAGAATATTGCAAGGTTCCAGTTAAGCTCTGATTCAGGTGTACCAATCAAAGCATCAGAAGATTAAAAAGAAAAGGTAAGGGCAAGACGCATACAGAGAATAATGTTGCCGCTTCAAGGAGTAGTCTAATGTTTTACCAGAACATAAATAAGAAGATTGTTTCCCTTGGCCGGGTGTTGCTTGGTGAAGGGAATTGCAAGGAAAATGAAGTTTTTAAATGAAGAATAGTTGTTTCCAGATTCTTTCGAAGGCAAAGTTGAGGTTAGAGAAATTAGATGGCATACACATTTGAGATAGAGGTTTGCAGGACCCATACGGAGGTTCATCCAGTCACAAATATTAAAGTTTCAACAGCATAGATAAAGATTGAAGACAATGCCGTTTAAATGAAGGAAATAACCTAAACGAGATTTAGATTCTCAAATTCTACTCATACGATGAGGAAAGCAATTTACACATTTGAATATTACGCATAAAGAAGATAGATGTGAAGTATTAATAACTACGTGCCTGGTAATAATATCAGAAGTTGAAGAATCGCAGACTCCTTGCTAGTTTGATCGCTACTATTGACCACAATTCCGGCTCCGCTCACTTCCAGAGGAAATCGTGAACCACTAGTGATTATCTCAGAGAGAGGGAAAAGAAAGAGAATGTCGTCCAAGGTAACTTTCGTTTCAGAAGAATCCTGCCCGACTCTACAGGAAGAATAACCAAGACGAAGAAAAGAACGAAACCCTAACCATGGCGGAAGGAAGGTATCCATTTTTCCCGAATGAGGAAGAAGAGAACGATTGTCAAGAATGCTTTTCCCCAGGTGAGGCCGACGCTTAAATGATTGTCCCTTCGAATTCCCCATCGAGCCTCTTAAATGCCAGACGTTACACTTGAAGCACGATGATTCTGGCGGAGTGTTCAGCTCTCCAAATTCATCGGCCTTCTTCCCCCGCACAAATCCCCCACAAAGATGCATTTTTTTTTTAAAATATTTAACTATAATACCCTTTTATTATAATCAAAGCTTTAATATTTAAACATTTAAATTTTTATCATTATAATATTTAAAATACCTTATGAAGTATTTATATCTTAATGTTTTCTTTTCTGACTTTATTAACCAATATTTATTTTACCGAGGCCAAGGTCATCTTGCGTTGTCATATACTTCCCAGAGTCCGATGACAATTAGATCCTTGTCAACCGCGTCCTCTCCCTGATGATAGTTCCTTTTCCTTTCTTGCTATGCCGATCCTGCAACCACTTGACACCAGAACCTAGAGTTAGACTATTCATAACGCATTAATTCACATTTAGATATAATATCATCATCATCATCATCATCATCATCATCATCATCATCATCATCATCATCATCATCAATAGATGTATTTACGTAATTAAATAATCATTCACCTTTTTCATTTTCAATTGCCAAAATAAAACAATTATTTAATCCATTATTTCACATTCATATGAAAGATAATTTTCATTAACAATATTAACGACCACGATTTCAATATCATAACTTATTAAGTCCTAGGGGGATGTGACACAGAACCCCGAGGACACTATTAATGTCTTTTTTGTGCTATCCTTGTTTTGAAAAGGTTTCAGGTATCGATATATGTTAGTGTGCCTTAGAAGGTTTCCATTTCAATTATCCTGAATTATACTAAGCATTATCATATGTAGAATGTGTGTGCATATATTATTTTTCTATTCAGTTGAAATATAACACATTATATAATTGTATTTTGAAATCACCATGTTTCATGTTTGATATTGGAATGAAACGTGAAATTCTATGCAACTCAATTGGAGTGTTTTTAAGTTGCAATAACACCAACCGTGTATGCATCTTGCTTTGTATTAGGTTGAAGGATTCATTAGATCCATGCAGAAGCAAATGCAGTCTGGAGGAAAATGCATCTTTTTCTCAAAGAAGTTTGTAGCCCCACAGGGTCGAGAGAAATTCATATTAGAAGACATGCTTTTCTTCCAAAGAGTAAGTTTACATACATTTTATTCCTCAGTGAAGGTGCTCTAGCAAGTATAAATGTTTATTATTTACTGAAAATTTGTAGATGTGCTGATAATGAATTATTTTTGGTTTGTGTTTATAAAAAATTATTTAGATGTTTCTAATTCAGTTTATACTTTATTTTTTTATTTTGGATTTCAAGCAAGGATGTCTTTAAAATAGAAAGATGAGCATGTTTGGATTAGAAAACACTCCATCTCTGTAATCTTTTTTAGAGCTATCTATTACTTGGTTTTGCATTTTACGGATTGAATGTTACTTTATCATTTGACATCATAGTAAGGGTTTTTAGCTAAATGCTATATCTGATATTGTTGGTAGGAACCTATTCCAACATCATTATTAAGAATCAATAGCAATGTTATAATTCGTGCAGTGAAATTGTTCTAGGTTGTTCTGAAGTACATGGAGGTTGAGGAATCTGATAGGGGAAATCCTATAAGTATGCAAGATTAGATAGAACTTGCTACAAAACTCTATAAACATAAATTGAAAAATGCTAAGCTCCAAGATGAGATTTTTGCTCAGATTTCAAAACAAACCCGCAATAATCCTGACAGGTTAGAATATGTGTTCTCTTTGGTAGTCTAATTTTGGATGGCATGATTGGATGTTTGAAATGTTGGACTCCACTATTGCTTAGATCCTCTTGTTCTTGTCTTATATAGTTTTCTTGTGATATACAATATACACATTTGCATAACATTAATTTTTCCCTATAAATTTCCTATTGTGATTATATATATTAATTGGAAACTCACTGCTACAAGACTATCTTCATCTCTTTGAACACTGTCTTCAAGGATAACCTTGGCATTGACTTATGACTGGTTGTATTGTGCATAAGTGACTATCACTTATGCTATATTCATAACAAAATTGCTTGGTCATTGTCCATATTCTTGCTTTGTCCTTCACTGTGACTGTATTTATCTTTCACCGTATAGTGCTATTTTGACACATTTGGACTCAAATAAGCTCATCCTAACTATCTCTAGCCCTCTTGTAAGCACATAACTCTAGTTGCTTCTCCAAAATTAAAATCTAAAAATTCCATTCTTTATTGTTACTTGTATCGACAATATAAGAAAGGCATGTTGTTTTGGGATCACCAGCCTATTTACTTTACCCACATCACCGACAGTCATGAAATTTTGAACTAGATGTTGTCTATCCATCATGGGGTCTTCTAGAACAATATTCTCATCCATCTTCATATAAGCTCTACCATAAGCATTGGAAGCTTCTCCACTAAGTTTATGGAATTTCTTTACAACTGTCATACATAATAGATCACTGTCATGAAATGACAATATAATCATTGATGCTACACCATCCACAATGTCTTTAACATTCCAACACTATCTTCTGTATTATATGACTTTCTTTTCTTGTCATTGTCCTTTGTAATGGAATATGGTAAAAATTCTTCTCCCCTTTACAATTATCTAACTTTTGTCATTCCAAATGACAAGCCTTATAACAAGATACACCCACTGTCCATTCAATTTTTTTCATTAGCCTTCAAAAACTCCCTATTATTTTCTAAAATGTAGAGTACTATCCTTCACAAGGGTGTTATTGTTTATGCCTCTTGATGATTCTTTGAGATCAAAGTCATATTTTGGTTGTCTTTCCCATTATGTTCTTGAAGACTACCCCTATTCATAGAACCTAGACTGCCATCCTTGACCTTGAAGGATTGCCCCTTTTATATGTCATGTCTTCTTTTATCTAAGTCATTGTCCATTTGATGACTACAATTACAAACCTATTATCACATAATATTTCTTATCGTTATTTAACATTTCACAAATGGTATCTTGCACTTATCTTTGGCTTGCTCCATGATGACTATCACATTATGAATAATGGGCCTTTTGGGTATGTGGACTATCATCCTGCTTCCTTGTGATTTTCCAAGGCTATAGTATTCCTTCATAGTCCTATATCATTACCACTTACTTAGGATTGTCAACTTGGGGACTATCTTCTTACCTCTTTTTGCACCTTTTACCATTGCAAAAGTTTTCTATCCTTTTCAATTAGACCTTAGCACATATCATGGTGAAATTTGGGGGTTTACCTTATAAACTACACATATACAATGTTAGATGCTCCTCTTGATACAAAACTTACCTCATAGCCTTATTGCACCCCCATACATTAGATTTGAATAGGGCAATCTTGCATAATCTGTCATCTTGTAAACCTTGTGTGGGTGAACAAAATTTAATAGTATTTTCAACATATTTCTCTTTTCATTATCAATACCTTGCAATCCTTTTGATTTGATCCTCCCTTTGATAGTGATTGTGTTTATAAATGACTTGTGTTTATAGTCTTTACTCTTTTAAGTTGCTTGATGCTTGCCTACATGGTTTCACTTTTTCCCTCTATCATTTATTTGTGCTTTTTATTTGTTCTAGGCCTAAATCTTTTTATCTAACAGTTTGTAGGAATTGGATGACCTTTGCTAGACAAGATGAACTTTGGCGCAATCTCTTCATTAAAAGGTGGGGAACAAATCAGGCTAATTTTTTTAGCCCTCTTCTTCCTAAAACTTAGAAGATGGCATATGAAACTCAAGATCGTTGTGATCGAGTGGGATTGTAAGTAAAGGGAATATTTTTATCATATTTTGATTGCTTGTTTTGTAGTATTGTCTGACTTCTCTATTCAATTAACTTTGACTATATCTTGTTGTGCATGTTGAGTGGCTTGACAATTACATGTGAGGGCTTTGAATATTATATTGTGCACCAAGGTGAGATTCAACGCTAGTTGGGTTCCAAGAAATCAAGAAACACTAACTGTGGTAGACCTTATCTGGAAGCAAAAGACACAACTCTCAGCATGCCAAATGGCAGTAGCATAATTGAAAGAAATGATACAAAAACATTGACTATTGAGAAAGGGCCATGTATAGGCCTTTTTGACAATGATATGCCTCTTTAGTTTCAAAGATCTTCAAGTCGCAGGTCACTCATCTCAAAGATCTTTAGTTTCTAAAAAGAGTTCTATACATAGACCATATTTATCATGTTACTAATAATGTTTGAAAGACTACCATGTGTACCAAAATATTTTATGTATGCTAGGTGAAATTTATTGTTGGTACCACATTTTTTTAAGAGTGGAGAACTAATATAAATTAAAGGACATTCTTATTTATTGGAAAAGGGCTAATGTAACAAATATTGGTTGCAATATCAGCCTTTATCATTTTTATTGTGTGGGTTCCACACATGCATTTAAAGGACTAAATTTTTTACTCTTTTCTGATTGTTGATCAAGTAAATCCAAGCAATTCTCCTTTAGTTGTTGGTCAACTGCTTGATGATGATTGTCCCGAGGACTTCATCAAAGGTCTTATTCTTTTTGTTCATTCTCTCCTTCCTCTTGAACCACTTGTTGAAGAATGCGAGAAAAAGGTAATGTATAAATTCTCCAAAGCAATTTTTTAATTTCCATAAGGTTTATATTAAGCTAACAGTTCTTGTTTTATCTTTGTTTATTCCAAGAACCGGCTTTGATTGTTGACACAATGTTTAGAGCATCTTGTGAGTGAAGGAAGTTACGATGTACATGTACACAATGCATTGGGTAAAATAATTATAGGACCCTTAGGACCATTATATGATCTCCCATGCTTGGGATGAGATATAGGACCCTTAGGCTTCATTTTTCAAGTAGTTCTTTCATGTTTTGGAGCTGTATAAGCAAAAAATAGAGCATTGTAACTCAGTTTTCTCAATCATAGGACTGAGAAACAAACTTTGTAACACATTTTTCAAAGCAAAGACACATTTAAGTCTTGTATCTATTATAAGAACACCTTTTCTCAATAAAATTTTAGTATTTTGCCTTCTTAATAGTTGTTTCATTATGTGCAAATGAATGATTGATTATGTATTTTTGTGTTTTATGTTTAAACCTCAAAAGCATTGTCTCATTTCCAACACTTTTAGATAGAAATCAATGAACAAAAACAATTAAATAAACTACCAATTGACTAAATATACTGTTAATTGACAAAAATCAGTAAACAAATATACTACCAATTGATAGAAAACAATGAATAAATATTGCTAAATCAATGACTAAAAACATACTACCAAATTGATCAATCAAAACAACCAATAAATGACTAAAAATGGTTTAGTCATAAATTTGGTCACAATATAAATGACCGGCAATAAACTACTAATGGTCACGTGACCAAGCTCAATGAATAAATATAACTAAATATATGACTAAATCTATTACTAAATTAACGACTAAATATACTACCAAAATGACCAAATAAATGACTAAAAAAGGTTTAGTCATAAATTTGGTCATGTTATAAATGACCAGCAATAAACTACTATTGGTCAGGTGACCAAGTTTAGTCACTTATATGCAATTTTTAATATTTTTTGTCATTTATTTCTATTTTTCTACTAGTGATCAGTTTGGAATCGAGAAGCTTTTGTTTCAAGGTTTGATCCCAACCAAAGGTCAAAATTTAGAGTCAGAACGATGTCAAAAACAAGAATCACATGAAGGTGCACTATTGGGGTTTAGTTCCAAAACTCGATCCTGCAACATATGCGGAAGTTAGAATCAGAACATGATCAAGCATGAGGGTGACAAAGTGCTTTCTAATGTTTACAAAACCATCGAGAATCGGGATCAGGATTATTTCAAATATCAGAACCCTACTAAAAAGATTGATTCGATAGTCAATTTTTTTGTTTTGGGGATCAGATGTGGGGAAAACCTAGGGTTCATGCTTAAATTTGTAAAGGTTGATGGTACGAAAACCCTAGAGGAACTAGGGTTTCGGCAAGAACAAAGAAATCCGCACATGAAAAATGAGGCAACAAAAAAAATGCAAAAACCCAAAAGAAACAAGACACAAACGAACAAAACCAAGAAAGAAAAACAAAGAAACAAGCAACAAAACACCCAACAAACAAGAAACAAAACATGGGAATGAAAAAGCATGAAAAAAAACAAACAAAATGAGCAAGAAATAAGAAAAACAAGAAAAGAAAGAAAAGAAAACCCCTACCTCGAAAGATGCAACGCCAAAACCAACAATGCTTGATCGAAAATCACCAAACTCAAACTCATGCCCCAATCCTTCGCTCCGCTCTAGCTCTTTTCGTTGAAAACACAAAGTAATTATGAGCTAAAACTGAAAGACAGTCAGAATATATACTACTTCACATGTGGGAACTAACTGCCATTAATGCGAGGTAGTTCGGGCCTCAGGATCTAAGTGACACCCATTATAGAACCAACACAAAATCCAAGAGGTAAGTCAAAATTTGGGATCGAGAAGGAACTCGACACAAGAACCTTCAAAGAGTGCAAGGTTATGAACTCATTCCAAAACCCAAACCCGACAAGAAAAAGCACAAATCGGGATCGGGATGGGACCCGAAATGTGACCCTTGAAAAGGTTCAAGGTTTGGATTCCATTCTGACATCTGATTCATAGACAGACAAAAGGAAATCAAGGAATTAGAGATCAAAGTCAGGATGAAAATTAGAGCTTGAACCTTTTAAAGGTGCTAAGTGTCGATTCCATTATGAAACCTTATTCCAATAAAACAAAGAGACAAAGAGCAAGTGGAGATTCGAATCGAGATGGAACAAGGAAAATGCACCTTCACAAAGTGCAAAGTTTAAGTTCCTTTTTGAAACCTGAATCTGCAAATAAAAACAAAACAAGGAAGAAACACAAGGATCGAGATTGGGATAGAAACTAGAACTTGACCCTGCTAAGGGTACGAAGTGCTAGTTCTATCTTGAACCTAAATCTAACAAGGCAAAAAGAACACAAGGCTTGGAAGAAAAAGACAACTCCCAAAGCTAGAACAAAAACACCAAAGGGAAGAAACAAACAAGGGGGACCCATTTTGACCAAAAAGAAAAAGGGGTGGTTATGCAAGGCATAACATTTCCTATTTGATTTTCCATTTGTGTTGTCCATGTTTTTGACATAGCCAATTTTAAGTTTTCAATTCACCTCGAACACTTTAGCCTGTCAAATCATGAAAACAATTAATTTTAAAATTCATTAAAATCCAGTGAAAAATCCTTTTGTAGGATCAATCCTAGCCTCATTTTATCTGATGTGGCCAATTTTCATGTCAAAATCCCTTGTCATTTAAGAGATTTTAAATTTTTAAGTTCTTAGCCAACAATTTACAAATAATGTCAAATTTTGGATTTCGGATGTCCAAAGAAAAAATGAATTGTGGGTTATGTTCTAGAATGGCCTCACATTATCCAGTCAAAATTTTGTGGAAAAATGAGTTTACAGTTGAAAGATATGAATTTTTGTCTTTTGCTCAATGTTGTAACTTTGCAAAGTTACAAAATTCAGTTCCCAAAATTTTAATGGTTTTCAAAATTTTATAAAAAAATTCTCAAAGCTAAGCAAGGTTGTGACAACCTTGTTGGAGCTTGACAAGGTTACCACAACCATCGAAATTCCCAACTCCACTTTGGAGAAAAAAATAAAATAAAATTGAAAGTTTTTCCATCTGCACCTATTATGGTTTTCACAAGAGTTGCAAAGCAGCAAGGTTCCTGTCATATTGTGCAAGAAAAGTTGTCTTTGTTTGTTGTGCAATAATTGGAGTGGAGGTAGGTAATGCTTCCTAATGAATGCCTATATGAAATCTTTAGATGCCTTCTAGCAGCTAGAGATCGCAGTGTGTGTACCTATGTCTCAAAGAGTTGGCTTATACTCTAGAGTAGTTTGCAAATTGGTGCTAAGCATGTTGTCCTCACACATTTTAGTCAATGTTCACAAAAGGTAGTTGTTTTGAGTCCATTGATATTTTTCGGCTTGTTGATCTTTTTTGGGTGTTTAGTCCAAACAAAGAAATTAAAAATTATTTGATGTTTTATATGTAGAAAGAGATTGTTTAGCTTTTGCATTATTTTCTTATTTTAAAATACCATTTTTATCGCTTTGCAGATAATAGGAATCAATTTTACAAAAAATATAAGTGCTTCCTTCGCTTATGATGGAATGGCTATCTATAGTCGTAATCGTCATGCACTGCCTGGATTAATGCATTGTTTGGTTAGTTTATTTGATGAATATAATGGAACAATGAGCTTTCACGATTCAAGTGAAAACTTAGTAAATGAAAGGAGGACCAATAAAATTGATAGGCTAAGCAATGAAAGGAGGATTGATAAAATTCAAAGGCATACTATTATCACCATTCCTTCGATGAAATTAAAATCTTTGGAATAGTGTCATATTCGCTCCAAGTCATACTATTGTGGTCATTCCTACCCTAAACTTACAATCTTTAGAATAGGGTAAGCTTCCTAAACATATAAGATGGAATGATTCTTACTCTAAAGACTATTAATATTGTTATTGATGAAGTGTCGAGTAATAAGTTAAGCTAGAATTGAAAGGAAAAGCTATGGCTTTACAAGGATAGAGTCATCCTATGATTGCTTTCCACAGATTGATGGTTTGGTGTGACCAAAAGCACATTATGGAAGTTTAATAGCCATCTTCTGAAGGGTGTTAGTTCATATAACCCTTGGCAATGTTGGTAAGTATTGAGTACAATAAAGTACTTGCTTACAATTTATAAGCTATCTCTTTACCCTGGTTTATGGGGTTGTAATGGAGGAAATGAAAGCTTGATTGAGTAAATCAAGAAGCCTATTTGGTTCACATGCAATTAAGTGTACGATGTGGCTATTTTTCCATAAAATTCCTATCAGCTACTTGCATGTTGGAAATGATCAAGAACATGCAAAATATCATAGTAAGTGCATTACAACTGTGATATTGTCAAGATCAAGATGTTTTTACAGAACATAGTGTAACCCTAAGAAGCTTGTGATGCTATCTCGCAAATAAAGTTGTTTATAATTTTTTTTCAAAATTAAATTAGTTGGATAGAGTGTGGAGGCTATATTTGTTCTAAAATATAGTTTATGAAACAAGCTTGAGGAAAAACCGCTAGTGGTATGGCCTTTATGATGACATCTATAGGAGGTAAAGGTAACATTGGCAACCAAATTGCCAAGCGATGTACTGATGTCAATTTAGATTCAAACACATTGAGGCCAACCAAATTGTCAAATCAAAACTTTAATAGAAAACACCCAATATCACTACTACAAAGTAATATTGCATTGAGCACACAATAAATAATAGTTGTTAAGTAGTATTGTTTCCTCACAAAATACATCATTTGTGGGGAAACAATTACTACTTGACAGATTATAAGTTTACAAAATAAACCCTTCTTGTCAAATCCTTAAGACCATTACTTGCATCATTATTGTTGGTACCTATGTAAACTATGAAGCTCTAATTGCATTCAGTCCTTACTTAAGATTGGTACATGTGTAGGTTGCTTTAAGTTCTTTAGCATGACCATGTGGTTAAGGGAATGTTTATGAAGCAAACATAGTAAATGATTTCCCTTTTAACTATCAAAATGTAACAAGGCTTTGTATAAGAGTGATCGCTTTCAATTTAGAATGCCATTAGCTCACTGATGTAGACAAAATAGAGAAAACAATCACTTCAATCTTATTTATGAAAAAATCAAGACATCTTCATTTGATAACTCATTTCTAGTTACCTTTCCTTCCATTCAAATGCTTAAATTTGCATTAAGATCTTCAATTATCTTTGTATCCTTCAAAACCATTTTTATTCATATAAGAATGACCTATCTAACCTTTTACAATCACAATCCATAATTCATTGTTACAAAAGTTCAAGGACCTTCATTAGAGCACTCTCCAATAGTTGATTATTCAAATAAATGAAATTCTCCACTGACCTGACTCACACAAGGACACCATTATCTTTAACATCCATCAAATACCTTAGATTCAACAAAACAAATCATTATTTCATTCTGCCCTTCCATATTTCACTAATTAACTATGACTGTCCTTACCCTTGTAGCACTTTGTCTTCATACTATCAGAGATAATTTCAAATACAGACCTTTATTTGCAACTGTAACTATCACTTAGGATACCCCTTTCCATACCTAAACACATATCAAAACTTTAACATATGTTGTTTGGAGAAATTTGATCAAACTAGGACTGAATGCTGCAAAATTAGGCCTAATTAGGTCTTATGCCAAACAGGGTTAATGGATATCATGCTTCCAAGTACCAACTAACTGTTCTAATGCCTCAAATAGGTTTATTTAGACTTTCTCTTTCTCATTAATGCATTAAAATTTAATGCACGTGCTTACTTTGACAAACCCTAGGCCAAAATCTCTTAAAGTCCTGTTGTAACAGACTGTGTATAGATTTTCAGTCAAAAATCTTAACTTTTCACCATGAAATCCTTGCCATGAAGAATTGACACCAAGAAAATATGAAAGAATATACACAATAAGATATTCTCACCAAAAACCAAGGAGTTTCACCACCAAACAAAAGATAAATAAGAATTAATCTCCTCACTGTTAACCCTAATGAGGATTTCACCCGCTTGAAGCAAAAACCTCATAACTTTCTCAAAATTTAATGATTTTTAATGAAACAAAATGCATTTACAAGTAGACTCATGTGGATATCTTCTATAATGGAGGAGGGAAGTTTTCTGATATTAAATGTGGCTGCACAATGGCCTACAACTCTGAAAACACAAAAAAAAATCACTAAAAACTGAGTATTTTTATTGATTCTTCAATCATACACCTTCCCCATACCTTCCTCGACCTTTCAGATTGATCAAATTCCTTTAAAAATCATTTCCAATTCCTGTAACTAAATACCTAACTACTTAACCTTCATATTCTCCAATTTGGCATTTTGTTGCATTTTTTTAAAAAAATTTAAACATGACAACAATTTGTCAATTTTGCACTTTTTACACTTAAGGCCCAAAATGACCAAATATGACTCAAAACACACCTAATGCAGTCACTTATGACAACACCATGACATTAGACCTAAATAAAAAATTTGAAGTTGCCTCCTTGAGGCATGTTCATGATAAGGTGCTCCTGCACCACTCACAGTAGGTATGAATAGTAGTTAAAAAAAGTATGCCAAAAAATGGTCACTTGGTGATTCTTAGCTATGTATAGTAATTGTGATTTCCTTTCCTGTAAGGACCTATAGGCAAGGTTGAAAAATAAACTCTATAGTAAGTTCTTTTGGAAAGTGTTCAAAGAAAAAAATGTGTGTTCCTATCAAAACAAGTTGATCAAGGGGCCTAATACAGTTGCACTAAATGAAAACTTCCAAATTGAAGGACCACTAGCTATGTGATCTCAAAAGCATCCAATTGCTACACCTATAAGTTAGCAACTATCAAATCCTAATTCCTAGATGTCTTAAATAGCCTTCAGACAAGTCTGGCTTATAATTATACCACAGGAATCCATTCATTCTTTTCTTAATGCATCATCAAGAAAGGAAAACAACTAGAGTATGTAGGGACCTTTGAAAAACACCCAAGTTGCCAATGAAAAACTTTTTGATTGCCTAGATATTAAGCCTTTTTCAAAAACAAAAAAAATTATAAAAGTGTTGCCATGGTAGGATGCAAAATATTTCAAGAGTAATGTGATCATTGAGTATCACTCCTCTTTGTCCAAGTTACTACTAGGAATCTATGGCAGTGGGAAAATAAGCCTATACGAGTGGGGAATATACTTGGGCTTCAAGAAGAAAGAAGTGTTGGAAATTGGATTGCATCAAATGGTTGTCATTGATGTCAACACAGTACCAAATGTATGAGATGTTTGCTGGAAGCTATTCCCTATCAAGATGTTCTTTATCAGTGAATCGGTGCGCTAGTTTTTGGGCCCGGATTCTACCACAAGACATACTATGACTCTGATATCTTAACTATGTCATTATTGTTAATTTTAAGGTGATCAGATTAATTGCACAGAAAATAATACAAAATCAGACACAATAACAAAGCAGATACCCTAGGAAAACCCTCCTCTTGAGGGAGAAAAACCCAGCAACAAAGATCTCTCTTATATTGATTATAGAAGTGGCAACAATTCACTTTACAATGAGGCCGAACACAAGACTAGAAATCAGTTCCTTCACCAGATACAAGGAACAGAAACAAACTGTTGCACTTAAGACTCAAGTTCAGTCTTCTAGGAACTCGCAGACTACCCCTGAATGACTTACAAACTGACCTTGAACAATTCACAATCTGGTCTTGAGGAATTCGCACTTACAGAAAATTGACCTCACAGAATTCTCACTTGAAAATGTTCGCTCCTGACTGGAATCGAACTTACACTAGACAGAATTCGCACTTGATATTGCACCCTTGACAGATTGCGCCTGACAGAGATTCATCCTTAATGATAATCTGCACTGGATGGTTCGCACAGTATGAAGTTCGCACTTGTGATGAAGTAGTTCATACTGTGATATAGTAGTTCGCACTATGATATATTAAACTCACATACATAACCGAACTCTACTCTTAAATCTCAAACAAGTTCGCACTTTATCATCAGATGTGTTCGCACTAGAATAGTAGCTGAGATCGCACTTCAGTATATATCGAACTGACTGGAATGGACGAACAAACTAAATATATACAAGTTGAATGGGAGAGACATGTCCCTTCAAAACCTTTATGTCGGCCTCCATGAAATCGCGTATTTCCTTTATTGAAGTCGGCCTTGATAAATGTTCACACCTCTTCACAAGAGGTCGGCCACCTTATGATAAATCATGAATATCCTTTTAATGATAGTCGGCCTTAAATAAATATTAAGTATCTTCTAATAAAAGATCAACTCAAATTCTTTTATGTCAGCCCATAATATGAAGTGAGAATAAAACAAAACAATAAATATAAATTGTATAGCCAACGGCTATCATCCAATTTATGATACCACGAAGGAGCTGAGCTGGAAGGAGCTACCGAAGCTGCTATATCATTAACAATTATGATTCACTCAGACAACTATATTTGAGATCTTGAGAAGTTTTGTGTTGGGAGTAGTAAGTTATCAGTGACGGAGTTTAACTATGTACACTACAGTCTTTGCTTGGTACATCTGTGATAGAGAATTCGCACCTTCTTACAAAGAACATTTGGATGTTATGGTTCCTATGGTTATCTCTTTGATGGTAGTATGATAAGAATCTAATGTTACATCCTATTCAAAAGTTGTTTGACCGTTTGAAGCTTTCATGTTTGGGTCCCAGTCTTGGCCGACCTAACACATGTTATGTATTAAGAAGATTGAATCTACCTTGGGGATGTTTTGTATAGAGCTTATCCAACTTAATATGATGTACTACATGAATTATATATAATATATTTTTGAAGTGGAGAAGTGAAGAAAAAAAGAGAGAGCAAGTGAGAAGTGGGTGTGTGAGTGTGGAAGAAAGGTGAAAGAGGATTTGAGCCTAAATGATTTATCAGTGAAAGACCAAAACAAAATTATTGAGCAACTGCTAGGAGAAGCAGTACTACTTATACATAGCTTCATTTGGAATTGAATTCCGCACAAGGTGTATTCCTTTAGTTCATACTTTTGGTAGTAAGCCATAACTTTTGTATTATGGCAATAAGCCATCTTTTGTATCTTCGAGTTGCAGCCCTATGGACAGTGAGTTCGGATAGTGAGTCTGTCTATTGGCAGTGAGCCTTTTTGTAGTCGGTTTTGATATTCTCTATAGTGTGAGTTAATCCTCAACGTGGTTTTTCCCTCATTGGGTTTTCCATGTAAATCTAGTGTTATTGTGTTCATGTGATGGTTTTCAGTTTCTGCACTTGCACTTAATGTTTAATCATTTAAGAAGTGTTAAGGTTTTGTTTTGGTAAAAGATTTAAAGGTTCAATTTGGGGACAACTGATTCACCCCCCCCCCCCTCTCAGTTGTCCAGTTCAACAAGAAGAGGGATATTTGAAACATTAAATTAATCACAAATTTTATAATTTTCAATTTCATCTTTGGAATTGATGACAAATAGCATACAAAATTCAACCACGACTGAAGTGGAGCATTTCTATGCATTTCAATTTTTCTTTGATGAAGCCAAGCTCTTCCTTTTGAATACTACCATTCTATCAACAAACTTTAAATAGGATCTCCATTTAGGAAGAGAGGTCATATGTAATGGCAATTTAAATTTGAATAGAAGAATAAAAAATATGAGTAGGAAATCAAAATATGCATTATCAAATCAGAGACAAGAAAGGAAAACTAGACTTGAGATATGAATCAAGGCCATGGATTATAAACTCCTTATGTCTATTACATCATGAAGTACATTATTGACTCCATAGTGACTTTATACATCAATAAAAAAATGTAACTACCAGCTACACAAGAAGAGAATCTAAGGAGTTTACAGTATTCTTATCTTCAGCAAAAGCCAAAGTAAGTTTCGGCTACACATTCAAAGATCCATCCAAGGAATTTGGTAGGCTTAGGGCTTTGAGTGCCAAGTGAGTTGCCTTCTGGCCAGAAACCATCATTGCTTGGAAGGTGGGTCCCTGCATTTGACAACATATTAGTATAGTTAACTAATGAAACTATACAAATGTAAATATAGGTTGGGAAAAGAAATAGATCAGGACAAGGAAAGGGAAATAAATACATAGTAGTGTAGAGGAAATAATTACAAAGCAGTGCAATGGAAATACACATAGAGCAACACAAGGTTAAAAAGCATAGTAGAAAAAGGGAAAGGGAAATAAATGCAGAGAAGTGCAAAGGGAAAAATATAGAGCCACATAAGGTAAACAAAATGCAGAGCAAAACAGCAATAAAATATACAGTGCATTGCGGGGGAAAAGTTACAGAGCAATGGAGAGGAAATATACTGACAGAAATTCCCAAATTGTGTTGCAATACATAGGTATTTGGCACTTATGTCTTCCTTCATTTAAAAAAATAATTGACTAAAAGCCAGAGACATTTATTTTAAGATGCAATTACGCAGTCTCACTAGAATAGTCTTGACTATCATCACCACCATGAGATTGCATGTCGTTAGACAAGTTAAGAAATAATACCATTTTAATAACATGAATATTTCAAATTTATCATGAAAGAATGCAACCCAAATATTTCAAGGAAGAGTCACCCCAGTCAGATGTTGTGTTATTTTGTAGTTATAGTGGAGAAGGTTGTGTCTTCTCCTATGAATCTCTTCATTGTGTCATCTCCTCTGAAGTTTCTCATTTCCTATTCTGAAGAAACTCCTACCAGCTCCTTCTGCCTGTTGTAGAATGCTAACTCCATCTTGCTAGGAGTTTCTTCTCTGTTGTACCCCATTCCTGTAACAAAACATGTATATCAGCTTAATGTATTCTCCACTACAAGTGATTGAAAACAATGAGATTTGACAAAAACCAAACTTAGAACTTACCATGACAATAGGAAAGGCTCATTTAAGCTATTATATACATTAATAATAATGTTTTCATTTGTTCCACTATCAATCTGAGGTCTGGGAAACTAACCATTGATTAGAATTCCCTGTAACAACACCAATACAAATATTAGATTGATGTAAACAAGCCACCTTTCACGAAATGGGCTCTTTCAACTAAGGAAAAGGGTCATCACTTGTTGATGGACACCAAGAGGCCATATGATGCCATATGTAACTTTCCATGTAAAGAACTTGTATGGATCTTCAGCTAGAGCAGAGAAACTAAATAATGCTATGATGAAATACACATGAACAATGAGACGCCAAACAGAACCCATTGATCTATGCGCCCCAACTCATACCAACCTCTTTTCTTAGTAGAATGGATAAATTCCCTAATAATCTACACATAAACAACTATGATTTCAATACAAAACTATCCCTTCTCATTTTCTGACATTGAACTAGTGAAGAAAATGCAGCCAAACAATGCAGACCCATCAATGTAGAAAACTTTAAACAAAAAAGCATGATCTCTCATAGCAAAGATTATAGATGCCAACAACTGTAAAGAACAGTTTTCTACCTTACTATGGTACCGTCATATACACCAAATCTAAAATCTGCCCACAAAAGCAGCTTATTTGTGTAGCTACATCAGCCTTTGCTCCTTGATATGTTTGCCTTTATATGATTGTGCTTATCCTCAACCCACACTCATGAACAAAACCTAATATTGCTATGGAGGAAATGGGGTTGAAATGATGAATCCCTAATATATCTTTGGTCTTTGTTGAAGTAGAAAATAGTCATAGAAAAATACTCGCCATTAACTTGCAATTAAATGTGTTAGAAAAAAAATTACAGAAAAAAATTGGTTTCTTTCAATCGTTTCAAATACTTTAGAAGAATTGTACTGAATGAAAACAATCTGAGCATTCCCAACAATCTCATAGGAGACAATGTAAATGTCTAGAAAAAAACACAAGTTAGAAAGTATTGATTGATTGTGACAAAAAACCCTGACTTCCAATCTAGTTAATTGCCTTGTTCATGTGGAGAGAAATGTCTCTCTGCATGTGTCTCTAGCATGCAACAACTCCTACCCTAATAGCCAACTGTCCAAGCCATCTAACAGTCTACAAAGCCTCTTCAAAATTCATGTGCTCTCTACTCTTGGTAGTTGTAAATGCACCTGCCACCCATTTGCAGCTCCAATCAGAGGTAGCCAAAATAGTCTCCAACAAAATTCTCGTTAAAAAAATTGCAACTTGCTCATGGCCTAGTGGAAAATAAATCTATCCAAAGAAATTGCAATCATTTTGGTTGGTTGAATGCAGATAGATTAACCACGGTTTAAGTTTCTAGCCTTCACAATAGTTCCCGATAGGAATTAATAACCTCTTAAAGTGTTGATAAATCATGTGAAATAAAGGTGAAGGTGGAAGTTAAAAGGTCAATGATGCCTTTGAATAATTTTGAAACTAATGGCAGATCCCAAAAGGAGTTGTGAGACCTTACGATTTCTCTGACAAATAAATGACACCACGATCATTTACAACATGTTGGAAGCCCAAATCAATGGTGTTTTGATGGAGGGTGGTGTTTGCATCAAAATAGGCACTGCATCTATATTGCCAAGTAGGCGTCTACAAATGGTAGTCACCCGGGGAATCAAAAGATCAAAAAGGATAAGAATAGAAAGAAGCATCGGTATCAAAAAGAGAAGGTGTGAACAGTGCGCTTTATCTAATGGTGGCTAGAAAATATACAACTTTAGTGAATTAAAATTGTATAGAGCACTAACAAAGTGGAAGGTGCACTGAATCAAAAGAGAACCGTTTTAGAACTTCCCTGTTCTATCAACATCCAGTCAAATATAAATGATATGTATGCAAAGTGTGACAAAGGACAATCAATGCAACTTATGTAGATGCAGAAACTTATGTCTGAGCATAAAGCTAGTGTTGGAGATACAAGATGACATAGACAACAATGGTACCATAGATTATGGTAAATTCATTGCAACCACATTTCCACTTCCTTTTTAAGGATCTTCCAAGAGATTTCCTTGTGGGTCATGTACAAGATCTTTGCATTACTCTAAAAATGGCATAGAACATGATGGTGAAAATGCATCGGCACAGTTGCACATAGTTGCACAAAATCTCGCATCATTAAGAGAGTTCATTCTTGAAGACAAGAAGTTAAAGTTGTAGGCATTTTGGTAAACATTCATTTAAATATGGAATTAGAGAGATACATGTGAACTATTTGACAAAATGTCGTAATGGAACGCACTATTCACAAAAGCATGTGTTAGGGCACTTTATGCCTACACAAAATGAGACATGATGCAAATTTATTTCAAGCCACATTGAGATATGGTATTCAAATAAATCTTGCACAAAGACTTGGATTGAGATTTACATATGAGCTCATCATATGCTCATGTACATTGCAATTTTGGTTTGCAAGGTTCTTAATCCTGCATGGAAAATACAATGACAGGGAGATCATAATAGTCCTTTTTGTTATAATTCTCGGTGACCTTGGTCTTGATCAAACAGCAAAAAACTTTCTTTTGCTTGAGAAAGATGAGGATTGACAAATGAGTGATATTATATTCACACTCCCAAATAGTCAATAATCAAAAATGTGCAGTATAAGGATAAAGATTTATGGATCTCAATAAGCCTTCAACTCAACTAGTCACAATGGTATTAGTTGGTAAAATTTCCTCAGCGGCACAAAAGTATGTTGATTATTCACTCAAAATGACACAAGTCAATATTCCATCTATAATAACATAAGGATCATTAATGACACGAAAAGTATGTTGATTATTCACTCAAAACGACACAAGTCAATATTCCATCTATAATAACATAAGGATCATTAATGACACGGCCATAAAACGTTAACGACAGCATTCAAGAACTCCTTGAAAAAGCAAGGGTTCAAATTGGGTTGTGCAAAAGGCACCAATGTGGTGTTGTTGATTCAAATGTTCTACATAATTTTTTTTTATGCCAAAAAATGAGAGGGTAATGGCTAAGCATTGTTAGGAAAAAGAAGGTGTCTCAACCTTTGATTTTTTCATAGATTTGATTTTTATAAATATTAAATGTTGTTGATTTTCTCACTTTGTCTTGGTGAGTTACAACTTGTAGTTTCTATTCAGATGAGGATTCAAGTTGGAAAGTTGATTTTACAGGTGAAGTTGTGCATAAAATATTTTTCTATTTCCATGTTGAGTTTACATAGAATGTGAGTTTTCGAGGTGCACTTATTTTGGCAAGTGCAGATTTTGCAAATTGGCATGTGGTGACAATTGGAAACTTACCATTATGTGTCTACAGTTTTTTTGGTGCTTTCCATGTTGTACGTTTAGCCTTTGATAGTTGTTTTAGAAATATCTATTTTATGCGTTGTAAGCTCTTATATATTGAGCACTTGTGTATTTTGGAGTTGTATGAAGTTGTGTTGAGATATCGTTATGTTGCCGAATTTACTCTAGAATTGTAACACAGATAAACTCATGTAGAAGCTTGCACTGCAAGTGTATTGTAACCATTGTTTATAGATAATACATTGTTCAGGATTTTGGAGTGTGGTATTTTTTTCCCAAAATGGTTTTCCCCATCTATATTTGGTGTTATGTGTTTTTATTGTATATTTGTTGTTGTTTATCTTTACCTATAATGTGAATCTTCTTTGTTGTAACTGAATAAGGGTTTGAAACTATCAAAATTTGTGCATTCTTTCCTCAGATAGATTAGTGTTGGAAGCTTTTTCGTGTACCTGGCTTCCTTTCAGTTGGTATTAGAGACTTATCACCTCTATTTCCTATTATGGGTTAAAGGATATTCTCAAGTGGAGGGAATTGACTATGGTGATATTTTCTCTCTTGATGTGAAGCTGACATCTATCTAGTTCCTATTATTACTTGTAGCAGCATATGATCTAGAAGTGGAACAAATGGATGTGAAGATGACGTTCCTTCATGGTGACTTGGAGGAAGAGATTTATATGTCATATCCAGAGCATTTCATGGTTAAAGGTAAAGAAAATCTAATTTGCAAGTTGAAAAAGTCCATGTATGGTCTTAAGCAGTCTCCTAGAATGTGGTACCAAAATTTTGATACCTATGTGTTGTCATTGGGATTTGTGACTTCTAAATCTAACTAGTGTGTGTATTACAAATATGATAATGGTTGTATTCTCATAATTGCATTGTACATAGATGATATGTTGTTTTTTAGAAATGGTCAAAGTTTGATTTTAGATTTGAAATCACACTTGTTAGCAGAGATTCAGATGAAGGATCTAGGTGCAACGGGGTATATTTTGGGGATGGAGATCAAAAGAGATAGAGCTAATAGAAATCTTTGGTTGATCCAAAGCAAGTATGTGAATACAATGTTAGAGAGGTTCAGCATGACAAGTTGTTCTATTAATGCAGGGGACGAAGCTTTCTATGGAGGATTGTATAAAATCTCCTACTAAGATGGAGGACATGACCAAAGTACAATATGCGAGTGTTGTTGGCAGTATTATGTATGTTATGGTCTGTATGAGGCCAAACATTGCCTAAGCAGTGGGATTCCTTAGTCAATTTACGGCTAATCCTGGACGGGTACATTGGGATGTAGTGAAGAGAGTGTTCAGATATTTGTGGGGTACTTCCAAGTATTCCTTATGTTTTCATGGTTATCCTATTGGACCTTGAAACTCAGTGAGTATTCATGGATATGTGGATTCAAATTGGAAAGGTGGCATTGATAGCAGAAGATCCACCAGTGGCTATGTGTTCACGATGTATGGTGGTTCTATCAGTTGGATGACTAACTGGCAGGCTATAGTCACTTTGTCCACTACATAATCAAAGTACATGGAAACTACTCATGCTTGCAAGGAAGCCATTTGGCTTAAGCATTTGTGTTCTAATATCAGTTTTAATGCAGGGAAAATTACTATATGTTGTGATAGTCAGAGTGCTATTTTCTTGGAAAAGAATCATACTTTCCATGCCATAACAAAGCACATTGATGTTCAATTTCATTTTGTTCATGATATGGTGGAAGATGGAAAGGTGAAGTTGGAGAAGGTTGACACCCTAACGAATGTTGCAAATGCATTGGAAAAGTCAATGAGCACAGAGAAGTTCAAATAGTGTTTGGAGTTTATGGGCCTCACAGCCTCCAACAGTTAATTCCTATTACTTTCATTGGCTCTTCAAAGGTGTTTGATAAGTGGCAGAATGTTAGGAAAAAGAAGGTGTCTCAACCTTTGATTTTTCCATAGATTTGATTTTTCTAAATTTTAAATGTTGTTGATTTTCTTACTTTGTCTTTGTGAGTTACAACTTGTAGTTTCTATTCGGATGAGGAGTCAAGTTGGAAAGTTGATTTTACAAGTGGAGTTGTGCATAAAATATTTTTCTATTTCCGTGTTGAGTTTACATGGAATGTGAGTTTTCGAGGTGCAGTTATTTTGGCGAGTGCAGATTTCGCATATTGGCATGTGGTGACAATTGGAAACTTGTTGTTATGTGTTCGTAGTGTTTTTGGCGCTTTCCATGTTACATGTTCAGTCTCTGGTAGTTGTTTTAGAAATTTTTATTTTATGCATTGTAAGCTCTTATATATTGAGCACTTGTGTATTTTGGAGTTGTATGAAGTTGTGTTGAGATATCGTTATGTTGTCAAATTTACTTCAAAATTGTAACACAAATAAACTCTTGTAGAAGCTTGCACTGCAAGTGTATCTTAATCATTGTTTACGGATAATACATTATTCAATCTTTTGGAGTGTGGGGTTTTTTTCCCAAAAAGGTTTTCCCCACGTATATTTGGTGTTATGAGTTTTTATTGTATCTTTGTTGTTGTTTATCTTTACTTGTAATGTCCATCTTCTTTATTGTAATTGAATAAGTGTTTGAAACTATTGAAATTTGCACATTCTCTCCTCTAATAGATTAGTGTTGGAATATTTTTCGTGTACTTGGCTTCCTTTCAAGCATCACCACTATCTTGAATTCAATGTATGGAAGACTCTGACACCAAACGGGGAACTTGTCACAAATACAATTGAGAAAATTGTCAATTTGGCACCATTTTTAAATTTGCAAACCTTTAGTTTGTCAAAGCCATCACAACACACCCATATAATGAAAAAGAAAGCAGTTGGAGCATTACGGAAATGTGAAAAGTATTTATTTATAACCAATTCTTTTAAAAAGGAACAAGAACCAAAAGGCTCCAGAGGGAGGGAAGTTATTTATTGTGGAATTTACATAGAGAGGGGGATTATTCTATTTGGAGGGGAAGGAGAGCAGTTTTATTTAAACATCATCGGTTGTACAAAAACATTTTGAGTTTGTGAATTCCTTATTTCTATCAGAGAAATAAAGGAGATTCTTTAATCTATGCATTTAATTATGTTTCTTTTTTATTACAAATTTCCAATATGTTTTTGTGATTGATCTTTGGTATATTTTATGTTTACAGATTATGCATGTATTGGTTAAAGAATCTATGAATTCCAATTAACTCATTTATTGAAAAGAATTACTATTCATCTTTCTTGGTTATTGTTCGAGGGTGTGAAATGAGTGATCTGTGTATCATTTATCTGCGCTCTCTTTATCCTAAGTTTATTAATTGCATATATTTCATGGTTATGTATAGATATTAATTTTCCTTTACTACTTTCCAGATAAAAGCATACTAAAAAATTAATTAAATCATATGAGGGAGTTGTACCTTTAAAATGCAGACGATGATTGTTTCTTATAAGGAACGATTATTCGGAGTTGTTGGAAATAATTACACCTTTCTAGGTAAAGAGTCAAGATTGTAGGAATAAAATCTCAAGGTGTCCAATCTATTAGCCAACACATTGTAATGTAAACAAGACACATTACCTAACTAGTCATTAGTTAGGACCTATTCACACATGTTCACATGTTAAGTTTAATTAGGACTCTAAGGATATTTCTAGAAGTATCTAGTACACATGTGATCATATCCTCTAGATATCACATGTCATAGGATTAATACACTTGTCATCATCCTAGTTATTCCTACCTCTCAACCTTGACTTTATAAGCAATGCTCTCATTGTACATTTTTATATATCATAATTTATTTTGCACCATAATCAAACAATTATTTCTCTGGTTGCTCTCTTGTGGAACATAATATTTGGTTTTAAGTGATCCATGGAGCTTGATTTCGTGTGTAACTCTTACATTTGCAACAAAGAAATAGTAAATATTTTTTTATTTAAAGAGGTTATGTAAAGGCTAGAAGAGCTATATGAATTGAGGAACAATCGATTTTAATAGAAAAGAAAGAGATGCAAGTCTCAATGGAGCTAGATAGAATGAAAAGGTTCATTGAAGAGATAACTCTAAATTTTAAGAGAGATCTAATTGAGGAGGAGAAAAAGATAGACACAATAGTTGAAGAAAGTGTTGTGCATACAACCACTTTTGTATATTTGTAAGTAGTTAGGAAGGCGTTAGAAATAATGAAACTATAATACTTTCACTTGATAAGAGAAATGATATTGTCATCAATTTATATAAGTCCTTTAATGCATCCAAGTAAACTAGGGAAAATGTTGAAATTTCACTTTTAAGCTTAGTTAAGCCCATTATGCACTTCAGGAGGTAGAATAACAACAAGCTTTTGTAGCAATGAAGAATATAAATGAATACCCCTTGAAGAATTTTCCAAGAAAGGAACTAATTTCCAAACTAAAGACGAATAATTTTCACTTTTTTTAGATCTCAATTAATTACAAATGATTCATTCTTTGAGATAGATATAGAAGTATCACTTGTTTCAAATTCTTTGACTCACAATTATATCACATTGGTGCAATAAAATCTAATTGAATCACAAGGAGGATTGAATATCGAGAATTATAAATTCCCAAGATTGATTTGGGAACTAGATATTGCTTGAGGAAAATAATTTTTTGAGAAGGGTGGATTATCATGTCCCCTTTCTTGATTAATCCAAGTAAATCATTAGAATAATTTTTTAAGTTGTTTATATGAAATTTTGTATGAAAAGAGTAACTTAAGTAGAAAGATCCAACATAATAATATAAAGTGGACCTATGAAAGTTTCATTAAAAAAAGGGCGTCAAAAGTATTATTTTATTAAAAGGCCTTTACAAATACTTATTAAATAAGTTTTGGAGGGAAAGGGGGAAAAGAAAAAAACATTCAATTATTTTCCTCAAGGAGTCTATAAAATGAGGGTTGGCTATAGGAGTGAAATGTGAAATATTGATTGTTTGGTGAACAAACTCCAATTTCCAAGTTTGAACCCCATGTTAATCTTCCTATCTAAGGATGAAAAAAAAATTAGCATCAAAATTTGAAGGATGAAAACCCCCCTCTTCATTTGAGAAATTTTATTCAAGTAATGTCAATGTGTTGAAATTTTGGAGTTCCAGTTTCATGAGTACTATTAAATATTTTTATATTGTGAAGTTTACTATAGTAATATATATCATTGTTATAGTGATTCATACTACTACTATAGTGGTACATATTATTACTACAATAATTTGTATTGCTAGAGTATTGTGTTATAATTCTTGAGGATTATTATAGTTTTATTGTGGCATTTTGTTTATGTAGGCTTTTTAATATTATTTTTCTATGAAATATTCATGATATGTTATGAAACATTTTCCCCGAAGTGGAGAGAAATTTATGAAATAATTAAAGGGAGATAGAAAAGTAAAGGATGATATGTTCCTTTGGTTAAAGTAAAGATTAATGAAGAATGGTTAATAAAAAGGGAGGAATAATTAAATTTATTAAATAATAGTTAAAAGAAGCCTTTGTAAAAGGGTTTAATGGTTTGGAAACCACGCCTTAAGACTTATATAAAGCATTTATGTGAGACTTGGAAAGGGGCGTGGGGATCACTCAAGGAAGAAGGTGATTTGGTGGGCTTTGGGAATTGGAGAAGGGGGAACACAAAGTGTGTCCAACTCGGGATATAGAGTACACTCTAGATTCTCTTGCCCAAGGCTTTGATGCATAAACATGATGTATATAAGAATAATCTATTTTTTTACATAAGTTCTCTAGAGTGTGTCATAGCTATGAGGGCCAATACCATTAAAATTTTCCTAGGATGAGAATGGCATTTCCAAGTACCATGATTTGGACACGTATTGAACTTCTTCAAAGATGTTTTAATTATGAATGAGATGGAGTTGGTTCAATTAAACTTTATATTTTTTTTGGTTCTTTTGATTATAATCATATTGTTAGATGTTAATTTGTATAGCAGTCATAGTAATCTTAATGAAATTCTTAATTCTTAAGTTAGTTCACATTTATAAATAAACTTTTTATGAATTTGTACTTAAATTATAGATAAAACTTATAATAGTTAAACTTAGATAATAACACTAATAAAAAAAATTCCATATAAAATTAACTCTAATATATTAAATCTATTCAATTTTATGCTCAGAGAAAAGTAGTGTTACATTGATCAAATATAATTTAGTTGTGTTGGGTTTTAGTCAATATTAAAGGAGTTTTTCTTTACGCAAAAGACATATAGCCTATATATATTATTTATATAATAATTAGGTACAAAGTATTTTTACATTTCAAAATTTGATCACTGCTTGATCAAATTTTGATCACTGCTTGATCAAATTTTGATGCTATGATATGCAAAATTTAACTACACTGTGCATACACTTGATATTTAATAGGCATAGCTGAAAATTTTTCCCTTCCTCTGAAAGCAACTAGATATACCCAGAAACAACTTCAAAACCAAAAGACTAGTGCCATACACAAAACCCTGCTCCATGATTTCGTGCAATTGTGTGAAGAGAAAACACTAAACTATCAAAACAACAAAAAGCCAATACTAGACACCATTGAACCATAAATCAGTGAGAACAAAACACCATTACCAGCATTGACTATGCACAAGTTTACCACTACCATCATTCTTCCATCTACATGTTTTCAACTGAATTCTCCCGTTGCATTTCATTCCCACCTACAAGATTCTGAGAATTTGAAGTTTTGTTTATGTCAGGAATATAAGGATGAGGTGGAGGATTAGGTGTCCCTACAAACTAATGAGGCAGAGGTATATTTGGTGGAGCCAACTGATCATGACTAGGAACTACATTCACCAGTTTTTGGAGAATACTGGGGATAGTAAATTGCAGGCAATTATGTTGTAGAAGGAAAGTAACATTATGGTATTTCTCCCTAAAACTTTCAGATATATCCCTCCCCAATTGATGAATATATCTCGATAGAGCCCTATTCATAAAGCTAGGGACATTGAGTTTAAGAGATAAATTAAAAGCATCAAACACAAAAACAAAGGGTATGTTATGTGGTAGAAAATGAGGTGGGAAAATTCCAGCAACATACCCTTCTCCAGATCCAAATTCATACTCCTGGATACGCAACAACAAAGAAGAAAAAGCTTCATTTACAACCTTTTCTGCAATTGTTTTCACCTAACCCAAATCTTGAAGCATGTCCATGAGATTGGATATGAAGATAGAGAGAATGTTAGAAGGAAAACTTAGCCTTCTATATTTTGGATGGAGAATTTCAAAACCAATAACACATTCCAAGCACTTATAAACACTTGGGAAGTGAAATTTAAAGACAACTTGTAGGTGATTTTCACTCAAACAACTCAAAAAAGGTTTTTCCCACCATTGAATCAAGGAAACGATAATTTCTTGCTCGATAGTCCATCAATGTTATAATGTGAAAACACTTACACTAGAAAGTAGCAAACCCAGAACCTTGAAACAAATTCCTTTCAAAGTAGAGACCGAAAGCAATATAGAAGCAAGATTAATCAGCTGTGATGATACACAACCAAGAACCGCAATAGCATTGAAAATAAATTTTCAACACAAAAGAAAACTAGAACTATAGTTTTCTTATCACCAAGATTGGACTGTAAAGCACTTTTATATAGACTCGTAGCAACTGAAATTCAACATTTGTTCATAGCCCCAAAACCACAACAGTAGATTCGTAGCAACAACTCTGAATAGAAATATGTTGGAATGAACAACAATAGATGTATACAATTTTCTTGGTTGAATAAATAGAAAACTCCTAAAATGAAGCTTAATGTTTAATAATGACTCAACACATTTATTTGGACTTGGCACGATCTTAGCTTTGCTTTAATAGGATTACACATGTATGCTTTTAGATCACTCCACACATGAACCTGGCAAAAAATTTAGGCAAACCAACATGTAATAAATTTATACACATGCATAAAATTATGATATAGATTGTACCCGCAGCCAAAAATAAAGATTGTTAATTATGAAAAGATGGCATGTGTGTTAGTAACAGTCCTGCCAAGGTATCGACATCACTTGATGCAGATAATCATCACCAAATATATGAGGATCGTCCTATGAATTATTGAAAACTTTGATTACCAAATACTACTCTGCACACCACTTCCTTTAATCATTATTTTGCCAGCCCTACTGCTTACGTGACCTCCAACTTGGCATAATTTGTAATTCAAGTGGCACATTTCGACAACACAAGCTCACTTATTTGGAATAATGAACTTTGAATTTTAATTCACTTTCTTCCATTTAATTAATTTTCTTTTAAACCACCTTTAAAGCCCCTTCACACTCCAAAATAGATATCAAGTTTGAATGAAGGCTTGTTGGGTTTACTATACGAGTGACTACCTCTGTATTTTGATCACAATCAAGAGTTGCCAAATAATCTACCAATTTGTTACCTTCCCTATAAGTATGCAAAATCTGATATAAACCAAATTTTTCCATAATTAACCAAATTTTCTTTAGCACATATCCCAGTTTCCAATTTTTAATCTTTCTATTTCGTCAAGCATTTAAAAATAGCAATGAATCTCCTTCAATTTGAATTCTTGTTATTTTAAGATTTAAAGATAATTTTAAACCTTCTAACATTGCCTGCATCTTCGCTGCATTATTTGTTACAATTTGTAGCTTAAATGATTTAGCACACAATACCATACCCTTGCAATCTCTAATCACAACCCCTGCCCCAGATATGTCAAGATTACTCCTAGCCACTAAATCAAAATTCAATTTAAAGAATCCCCTTAGAGGAGGCTTCTAGGTTATTTTAGTCCTATCCACTTTCTGAGTTGGTTGTTGATGCATACTTCCCTTAAAAGAGAGATGTGGCCAAGACATCATAAGCTTGGAATCCCAATCAAAGAATATAGAATCAATATGCTTTGCTTTTGTAATGTCGTAAAATTGTACCCCTTGCAATTTCACATACATTCTTGCATATTCTTTAGTGTCCACTCCTCTAGCACTTGTGTAGGCTCATTTTAGCCCCTACATCAGCCTTTTTCCCTCTCAAGATGCTTAGGACCTCTTTTCAGTAGCTACCTTCGCACATCAGCTTCGCGTCAAACCTTGTGTTTTTCCTGTTCTTGTCGTTCTGTAGTGTGATACATGTCTAGACACTAGCATTCCACACAGATGTCTACATGTTGTGTTAGCATCCTACGATATTTCAACATTCAAACCGTCGTTTCTAAGCATGTTTTCCACTTTTCACTTGCTTTTGTCGATGGTAATGACTCGGGATGCCTTGCTTCTTTTTACTTCTTTTCTCTCCTTAAAAGCTATCTTTTCAATTCATTGGTGCTTCTAGCTTCTCTCTAGCTTTGGCTCTAGCCTTCTACACTCCATCCCTTGCTTGCACAACTCCATACAGGAGCTTCAAGCACTCTCAAGCTTTTAAAACTCTTTTGGCTCTCGCAGCTATTGCTTTCCCTCTTTGGCTTGCTTAAGCCTTGCAGCTAATATCTCCCTCACTTCATTCTTGCAAGCATCCTGGGATTCCATTTCCCCCATCTACTGCATCTCTACTTCATGATACGGATTCTCCTCCTCGAGCGAGGATTGCTTTTATCACTCATATTTTGTGATACGGGTTCTCCTCCTCGATCGGGGATTGCTTTTATCACTCTCACATTCATTTCATTCCTATCATCTCTATCTATCTATTTGGTTGTTCGTGGAGGTGGGAACACCAAAATGGGGGTTTGACTGAGGAAAACCCCTATAAAGCCCCAACACATTCCCCAAATTTTACACATGCAAGTATTGAAGACATTCATTTGTTGGAGGCTTCATTACTTGGGTTTCTATGAGCATTTTCTATTTCTTATTCTCTTACTTTATCATCTACTTCACTTTATTTCAGTTTTGTTATATTCAATTAATTTCCCACGTTCCAAGATTTATTAGTAGTTGGAGTAGAAGTAGTCACTTTGCTATTTTCTATGGCATTCTTGGTTTTTGGTCTGTACAAGACACCAGCGCGCTGTGCTTTCATCCTTATTCTGCGTTGTCGTCCTTTAGCCAAGAACTTGGCAGTTTGTGGACATAAAATCTTTGTGACCTACTCTTTCTGATTCTAAAACTCTCATGTTATTCCTTGAGGTAGTTTAGGGTAATTTTCCCCTTGGGAATCTCTTGAGAATAAAGAGACTCATGAGCAGTGAATCCCCCTTCTCTACAACTTTAGAGACATAACCATTGACTACTTCAAAAATTGATATCTCAATATTGTTTAACAACTGAGTAGCTTGAAAAAACCTTCCAAAGAATATCTGGAAGCAGGGAGTTCCAACTCAATTTGTTTGATATAAAAAACCAACATGCTTGTGCTACCGTACAAGACAAAAAAAGATGGTTAACATCTTAAAATTCTATTTCACAAAGTACACACTTAAATGGGGTTGGAATCCTTAATTTTGAAAGTTTGTCACTTGTCAAGGTTTTATTTTTGATAGCTAGCCAAGAAAAACACCCTGATTTAGGAAAAATAGTTGAATTCCAACAAAAACTATAAGCTCTTTGAACAAAAAATTGTGAATCAGAATGAAAGAGTGATTTGTAACCAGTGCTAACTGTGTAACAACCTGAATTTGATTTTTTCCAAACTAACTTATATGTCCCTACTGTTTGGAAAATAATTCTTTTCTAAAGGATTTTGTTTAATACACTTTTATGCTCATTATCAATAGGACAAGCTGAAAAATCCTTCCATATTACCCTGCCCATCATAGAATCTGCATGATGTATATATTCTTTAACCTTAATACCCCAAATCTCAGACAAGAGAATTTCAATACTTTCAAACTTATGTAAAGAGTTAATTATTGAGTTTCTACTCCAGGAATCCTTCTAGAAGAGTGCTTCATTACCATTGTTCACCTCCCAGGTTAAATATGGAACAATTAGATTTATACAAGAAAGTAAGAAGTTCCACATTACAGAACCTAATGGAGGATTAAGAACTAAAAAAATCCATGTTGGATTTGTATTATCAAGATATTTATGTTGCATGAGCTTGCACCATTTTTTATTAGGCTTAGTATACATATGCCACGCCATTTTGGCACCCAATGCTAGATTTCTTTCCACCAACTTGTGAAGTCTTGCACCTCCTTTTAACTTATCTAAACACATGGTTTCCAAAGAAATTAAAGGTATTTTCTTCTTGCTATCCATATTACCAAACCATAGGAAACTTATGATCAACTTTTAAATTTTGACAATTATGGATTTAGGAGCTTTTAGAATTGACATATAATAATTTGGTATCATGGAAAAAATTGTTTTTACCAAAAGAATCCTACCTGACAGGGACAACCATCTTCCTTTGCATGACATAATTCTAGATTGTATATTTGAATAATTTTATGCCAATATGAAAGTTTATTTTGTCCTTCAAAGAAGGGTATACCAAGATATTTGCAAGGAAGTTCAGCTTGGTGGAAGCCTAAAATTTTTACTACCCGCCTCACAACTACAACTTGTGTATTGAATACATAAACTTTAGATTTACCTTCATTTATTTTTTGACCAAAAGCTAAACAATATTTATCCAACACTTTTTTAATATGCTTTGCTTCTACCACCACCACCTTACCAAAGAGTAATGTATCATTAGCAAACAAAGAATGTGTTGTTATGGCAGAATCACGAAGAGTAATACCTTGAATGTAATCCTGAACATGAGCCTTTTGGATTGATCTACTCAATGCCTCAGCTAGGATTATAAACAAAAAAGGTGAAAGTGGATCACCTTGATGTACCCCTTGAGTTGAACCAAAAAAACCAACTAGAGATCCATTTAATAGCACTAAAAATTTGACTCCTGAAATGCATGATAGTATCCATTTGCACCACTTGTGAGAAAACCCAAACTTTTGTAACACTTACATTAAAAATGACCAATCTACCTTTTCATAAGATTTCATCATATCCAGTTTAATGATCATAGATTAAAGCTTTTGTGTGGCAATGGAGTGAAGAACTTCATGTGCTACAATGGCCCCTTCAACCATCTCTCTACCCACCACAAAACCACCCTACTCTTCTGATATTTTTCTAGAAATAAGAGGTTACAAACAAAGATAGATGGCCTTAGTAAAAAATTTGTATATCGTGTTGCAAAGAGAAATAGGCCTAAAATTAGAAAAGGTACTAGGAGCATTAATCTTTGGAAAAATTGCAATATGAGTTACATTAAATTGCTTTAACATAACTCACATAGTTCTTGACTCTTCCATTTCCCTTAGAACATCAATACCAATGAAATCCCAACATTTTTGAAAGAATATTCTCATAAAACCATCGGAACCTGGAGCTTTATCAAGTGGCAATGAGAAAACAACAACTTTAACTTCTTGCAATGTAAATGGAGAAAGAAATTTGAGATTATCCTCTTGAGTAATTAACTTTGGAATTACATGAAGTTTTTCTCTTTCTCTTACCAACTGACCATTAGCAGTACTATTATCTGATAATAATTTGGAAAAGAATTTGGTGCCCTCATTTTGAAAATCTTCTTCCTTTGTTAATAATAACCCTGAAACACTATCATGAATTGAAAAAATAGAGTTCTTTGCTCTCTTTATTTGGGTTGATAAATGAAAAAATTTGGTATTTCTATCACCATATTTTAACCACAACTCCCTTGAATTATGTCTCCAATACACTTCTTCCCTTAACAACAATTCCTTCCATTCCTCTTGCAGTTGCCTCTATTCCTCAAATAGCATATTGTATAAGCCCTGAGAGATAATAATTTCATTAACCTTTGAAAGCCTTTTGTACACCAATTCTTTCTACACAAAAATATTTTTAAACACCTAATTCCAAATTTTAATATGTTGCTTCAAATGCTCTAACTTCTTACAGAGCTAAAACATTCTAGATTCTTTACAAAATGGAGCACATGACCACCAATACCTTAACAAATTTAAAAACTTGGGGTGGTGAAACCACATGGGTTCAAACTTAAATGATGATTTCCATTTTATTTTAAACTATTTTGGAATTAAATCTAAAGAAATGGAAAAATTATCAGAAGCAGTTAAAGACAATATTTCTGATGTTAAACTAAGATCACAAGCCAACCAATTGGGAGATACTAGAAATCTATCTAGTCTTTCAACTATCTATAAAAAATTCTTCCTTCTATTTGTCCATGTAAAAATGCCATTGTCTTGAATAAAAAAGTGAAAATCATCCATAGCCTTTTTGGGTGGACAAATACCACCCTTTTTTTCACAGATTGAAGATATTGCATTAAAACCCCCAGTGAGAATCACTTTTTCATGCCCTAACTGATCCATAATCTGCTTCAATTTATCCCACAAAATATTTTTACCCATTGTATTGGTTGGACCATAAACATTGACTAGCTAGAATGATAAATCAAAGTGAACAATTTGCATTAATTGTCAATTAGATTCACAAGTGACATTACTAATAAAAAATAACTTGGCATTCCATAGTATAATCAATCCCCCTAAAGCCCCTTGGGAAAGAGAGTGAAAGGATTTCCACTTGGACCATTTCTTACCGAAATTTACAAAAGCTTCATTTGATATTTTAGTTTCTTGAAGAACTACTACATCTACCCCAAAAGCATCCAACTAATGCTTAACTTGGGCTCTCTTGTCAGAGGCATTAATGCCTCTAAAATTCCAAGATATTAACTTCATTACACTCTAGGAGAGCAACATGCTCTCCTTGGCCTTTTTTTTTCTCACCACCTCCCAATTGAACATCCAATGTAGTCTAAATCCTTGCCTCAATTTCCTCTTGCAACTTGGCTGCTAAAGATTTCCTGCCTCTCTTGATAGGAGATTTTTTATTTGTTGGAGGAGACATCAAAGATTGAGAAATGGATAATTTTATGAGACCATATTTCTCTTCCACTTCCCCCATACCTTTTGTAGCAATATATTCAATTAACTACTCACCTATAGAAGATGAATCTTCATCTACAAACCTTTCAAACTCCTTATCAAAGGGTAGATTTGAAGGATGAGAATGATTGGAAACTGTTGTAATCTATGTAGGATTCAAAATGTTAATGCCCTCTTCTTTTTGAACATCAAAAACATTCACCACTTCTTCACAGTGATTTAACACACCCAAGGTTAACATAGAGATGCATTGATTAAGTTGTTGAATACTAACAGTCTTAAACTCAGGGACAGAGAGATTCAAAGAGTGGAAAAAAAATTTGATAGGAGATAACAATTGCTTATCCCATCTTGGTGCAAAAGAAATAGTGAAATATTTGTTTCTTGTAAATGGAGGCTTCATATAGACACCTGAAAATTTGAAAAAACCAAGAGATGGGGCCTTGTCCTTACTAACCAACTCTAAGGGAGAACTACCCTTAATACTTTCAAAACCATCTAAAGAGGACTCTAACAGAGGGCCACGGTGAGCACACCTAGTTTTAACATAGGCTATAACATTTGAATCCCCCATTTGATGAACAACATTGATTGAAGCCCCTTTATACACAATTTTTATACTCAATCCATTAAAATTCTTTCCCCACCCATGAATAATATCCAATTCATTAGATGAATTGGGAAAAGCAACAATTTGCATAGATTCCTTAGCAGAAGTGGATGAAAGACCAATTGGAGAGGGATTAAAAGGAATAATGGAAGAAGCTTTGGGAGAAGAACAAAAGGTATTCCCCTCTTCCATTGCCTTTGATGACTTCAACTGGCGCTTTTTTAAAGGATAAGCAAGAAAATGACAATGACGGAAAATTTTACTTGGATCTTCAAACACAACAGGTTGTTTCCACAACCCAAACATTGATTTAATGTTCACAATAGAAGGAAGTTTCTTGTGAATCAATAAGAAGGCATAACCTAATAGGCAGCGTAGGGTTGGAAAAAAATTGTAGATCTTGATGAAGATAAATACCCAACTGGTTACCCAAAGTATCAATAATCTTGGTCTCTCTATATTTAAGTGGTAACCCTTGTAACTGTATCCAAAAATAGATGAACTTAACCATAGAATATGAGGGATGAAAATTTGGAGTCCATGGAGAATTATAAAGGTCATGACCCTCACAAATCCAAGACTTTTTTCCAGTAAATAGCATTCCTAGAGTCTTTTCCAGAGAATAGAACAACAAAGAACCCTTCCCTCTTATTTAAATAAAAAACTTGATGAGACCCCTCCCATGTTGAAAAACCCAACGTTGCAAAAAAGTAAGATCTGGGGAAAAATGCCAAATATTACATATAAGTGCAAACTCCTGAAGATCCTAAACTTGTGGTTGCAGCATTGCATCTTTAAGGGTAACATTAACTTGATCCCAAGTAAATCTTGTCAATTTCCTTTGTAGTTTTGGAACCCAAGCCTTCTTGTAGTGATCTGAGAAATTGGCATCCCCCTTAGGATGAGAACAATGTGCATTTTTCCCCCTAAAAATGAACTCTTCAAGACTTTTAGCCATCTGAACATTTAAAACCCTATTATTGATATTAATAGAGTTTGGAAAAGTGATAGGAGAATGATCTAGATGCTTTGGAACAAATACCTTCGGATGAGAGATAGATGTGTTAGGGAAAGCGCCAGGATACGAAATCGAAGAATTTGGATTGAAGGAAGCCCTACTCTTGATGGGTATGCAATTAGGAAAAGAGGTCAGAGAACATTTTTTTGCAACCACCTCAGACCAAAGCCTATGATGAGAGGAAGTAGATGACTTACCACTAGCTATCAAATCCAACTCACAAATATCAAAATTCACTTGCTTTCCCTGAGAGAGTGACTTCCCTAAATGTCGAGGTAGAAAAGGATCAAAAGAATGATAATAGGAGAATATACAATCAGTATTCAAATTGCTTTTCCAAGATTGAGCTAAGTCATAACAATTAAAAAGTGTAATCACACTAGATTAAAAGAGTTTGGAACATTCCCCAACATTTTTGTAGCTACTACAACATTCTAAAGAGGGTCCATACGATAGAATGTATAAAACATATGGCTGTGACTTATTTCCTAAACTTTTACTACTATCATTTGATATTTTATGTTATACATTTGCTTACTATAATGTTGTTTCATATAAAAAATCATGCAAATACTAATGGATTTGAATAACATCAGTCCATTGTTAATATTTTGTTGTGAATTAAGTGTATGAATCAATTATAACATCATATTTAAGAAAAAATAATGGTGTAATGATTTCATACTAATCCTCTTTCTCATAACAATAATTTTTTATTAGATATAATACTAATTCTAATCATTTAAAAATTTTCAGTAGTATATTTTTTTAATTATAATATCTAAGTGACTCCTATAGGTTTATATTGGAATCATAATAATTGTTGGCATTGGTTATCATTGATGTCAACACTTGGTGAGTTTGTTGGCATTGGTTTTCAACACTTGGGAAGATTGTTGCGTATGTTTTTGAGATTGCTGTTTGGCATTGGTTGTCATTGACATTGTGCTAATAATGGAGTTTTTGATGTTCATGGTTGAATGTTGTCATACCTTGTTTGATGTCAAGATGTATTGTGTATGGCTGTTATCAGAAGAGGTGATATCATGATGATATATTAAGATGGGGATTAGAAGTAATGATGATAGTGGAGATATGTTGTTGATGGTCTCTAGAGTGTTGTATGCTCTCTCCTATTGTTCATGTGAAAGTATATTTTGTTGCAATGATGTTCTGCCTCCACATGTTTTTGAAAGTCCCTACTACAAGAAGTTGTTGTGAAGACTATTTGGGAGAATAATTCACATTCCTCCACTGTTGAAGATGTGGTATTGTAATTTAGGATTCAATGTTTGTGTTTTATGGATGTTGTACTCCTATATTTTCAAGTCACCAGTGTTTCCTAGGAGGTTTCTGGTATTTGTAGTGTATTGATAGTTTTGTTGGTTGTCTAGACCGGTCTGAAAATGCTCTACTTTTCTCTGCATTAATTTCTATACTCCTGTGGCTTGGTGGACGTGCTCTCAATTCTTTTGCAGTGTCTTAATTCAGTTTTCATGTGATGGTGTGTACCACAAGTTGATCTATTAATTTTCTATCTCATGGTTGTGTATTATGTGCTTCTGGGATGAAGTGTTTTTCCTTAATTTGGTTTGTGGTGGTTTTTTATGGCATGATAGTGTGAAAGAAGTTTCTATAAGTATTGTTGCATGTTCATGGAACATCTCTTTATGGTCTTCACATCAATGATTGATTTATTTGATGTTGCATATTGTTTTGAGTTGGTTTTTTGGGAAATTTCTAGATATCTATCCAACAAGGCTTGTTCTCTTGCTTGTATCATGTGATTTGGGGTATATTCCATCATATGAAGTTGTGTTAAGATGCATTTGGGTCTTGACCTATCTTGTTGAGAACTACATTGAGTAAATTCAGTTGCAAGTGTGTTTTTCAGTTGGCTGGTATTTCATCTACACATTTCCTTGTTGTCGACTTGGGTTGTTATTCACCAACGTGTTTAATGTTTGGAGTCACATTAGAAGATTTAATAATATTTTTTGTTTTCATCTCTATATTTTGGATAGAACTGCATTATGTTTTTGTGGTTGACTTGTTGATGTTACTATTTGTATTCTTTTTTTTCCAACCTAATTGATGTTTTGAGATCTTGCAGAGGATACAAATGCAAGAACAAATTAGATGTAATATGAGTGGGAGTATGTGGAGGTGTGTGAAGATGAATTAATGCAGTAAGTTGTGAAAAGGAATATCAGATGATCTTTAACACCTCAATCAGTAGTGTGTATCATTGACAAATGTAATTTCATATTCTTCATGTATCATGATCTGTTAGATAGTGAGACTCTTCAATAGTTCATTGTAATTTGGGTATCTTTCCCTGAGATTGTGTACCTCATTATTGCAAGTCCTTTGTATCTTTCCCTAAGGTTGTGCACCTTAGCTTGCAAGTCCTTCTGAGAGCAATGTGCTTCCTTAGGCAGTGAGCCTTAACACAAATTGTAATTAAATATGCAGTGAGCTTCCTTTATTGAGAGATATCTCTACATGGTTTTACCCTTTTTGGGTTTCCACGTAAATCTGGTGTTATCTTGTGCATGTGTGTTCATTTTTTTATCTTTCATTGTTGTTGATATGTTTAAGTCTTTCTCATTTGTTTAAGGTTTGTTGATTTGGTCATAAGTTGTTGATCTTGTTTTACATATTGTTGAAGGGTTTAAGATCTAAAGGGTTTAAATTTTTTGAAGATATTGATTCTCCCCCCTCTCAATATCCAGGTGTGTTCAAAATTTGGTATCAGATCCAAATTCCTCTACAGAACCTTAACCACTTGAGGAAAGGTCTAAGATGGCACATGATGGAGCTTACAAAAGTCCTAGGCTTGATGGGACAAATTACACCTTTTAGAAATTGAGGATGGAAGGCCATCTAAACTCTCTAGGGTTTGGTTTTTGAAAATTTGTCAAGGATGGTTACATTGCTCCTACTACTCCTCCAATGGATCCAACTGATATTAGGTTGTATGAGAAAAATTCTAAGGATAAGAATGCTATCTTGTGTGGGTTAGATGATTCAAAACTTTTGAAGGTGATGAATTACAATTCTGTTAAGGATGTCTAGGGAAAATTTAGCATCATCTATGAAGGAGACAATAAAGTAAAGCAAGCCAAGATGCAAATATTCAAGAGTAAATTTGAGACTCTAAGGATGATAGAGGATGAAGATATTGCTAGTTATATGCTCCAAGTGGAGGAAGTTGATACTAGCATCAAAGGTCTTGGTGGAAAATTAAAAGAAGATGAGATTGTGAAGAAGGTTCTGAGATCTCTCCCTAAATCTTATAGTTGTAAGGTGTCTTCTATTGAAGAATCTAAGGACTTGGATAAGTATTCAGTAGAGGAAATGTTTGGTGCCTTCATAGCCTTTGAAATGAGAGAATTTGACAAAGATGTTCCAAAGAAGGAAGTAGCATTCAAAGTCAGTAAGAAGACACAAGATAAAGCAGTTGATTTGACATGATGAATTTGATGAGGTTGAAGCAAACTTTGTGAGATGATTGAAGAAAGGCACCGATAAATACAAAGGTAAGTTAACCTTCAAATGTTTCAATTGTGGGAGAATTGGTCATTTTGCCTCTAAATCTCCCTATAAATCATCATATGATAGTAACAAAAGATAAAAGGTTAAAAGAAGTCTCTATCCCAAGGAGAGCATTTTTTCTTCAGAAGATGAGGATAATGATTCAAATGATGAAACCCTATTCATGGCTCTGAAAAAATAAAAAAGAGTGATATTGGAAAATGCAAGAGGTTTGGTACTTTGTAGGCCAATCAAGTTAATGAAATATCTATGGTTGTGTGGACTTTCATGCAAAGAATCAAATGCTTGGGTAATTGGTAGTGGTTGTTCTAACCACATGGTGACAAGGGAAGGTTCGTCAGTCTTAAGAAGTGTAATGGTGGAGCTGTCAAGTTTGGTGGTGATGAGTCAACACAAATCTATGGAAAGGGTTCTATAACAATTGATGGAAAGAATATGACTGAGGATATTCTCTACGTCAAAGGTCTAAATCATAATCTTCGCAGTGTTATTCAAATGTGAAGCAAAGGATATAACCTTAATTTTCATGCTAGAGGATGTGAGATTAGGAAGGCAGGGTTTGGAAGATTAGTTGTAGAAGGAACTAGGACAAATGGAAATGTCTATCATTTAGAGGAGTAAAATGGATGAATCTTCTTATTGAATCAATCTAGTGAGTTTTGGTTGTGGCACAAGAGAATGGGACACATCAATTTTGACAATATGGTAAAGATCGGGTCTACTCATGTAGCAAGAGATATGCCTAAGATAACTAAGCCTGCAAATACATTATGCAAGGAGTTTCAAATGGGAAAGAAAACAAAGAAAAGTTTCATGAGAAAGGAATGCTTTGCTACAATAACATTTGAGTTGATTCACACTAACCCATGTGGACCTACAAGAACAAGGATTCAACAAGGTAAAAGGTATTTCATGTTGCTTATTGATGACTATTCTAGAATGACTTAGGTTACATTTTTAAGAGAAAAATTAAAATCTTTAGATAAGTTTAAAATTTTCAAAGCAAAAGTTGAGAATGAAATGGATGCTAAGATCAAATTCTTAATGTTAGATAGAGGAGGTGAATTTACTTCAAATGAATTTGAAATTTTTTGTGAAGATCATGGTATCAGGAGACATTTGTTTGCTCCTAGGACCCCTCAACAGAATGGGGTAGTGGAGAGAAAGAATAGGATTGTATAAGAAATGGCTAGGGCTATGTGGAACGATGTTGATATTTCTAATATGTATTGGAAGGAAGCAATTCACACTACTATTTATTTTCTTAACAGAGTGTAGTTGAGGGTCAATAGCACTAAGACCCCTTATGAGATGAGGTATGGAAGGCCTTCCATTGTTAGATACTTCAGGATATTTGGCATTAGATGCTACATCAGAAGAGATGAAGAATACCTTGGAAAGTTTGATGCAAGGTGTGATGAAGGGATCTTTCTTGGTTACTCAACCAGAAGCAAGGCCTATAGATGCTATAATAAGAGATTGGGAAAGATGATTGAAAGCACAAATGTTAAAGTGGATGAAGATTTATTCCAAATCTCACAAGAACTAGAGGTTTTTGGAACTGATATACCTCCCTACTTTGAATAAGAAGAAGAGAAACAAGAGAAGAAACAAGAATCAGAGAAGGCTCCCAAGACACCAGTAAAGTATGTTTGGAAGAATCATTTTGTAAATCGAATCATTGGCTCAGATAATAATGAAGGTATACTAACCAGGAGAAGGTTTGTAAAATAATTGAGCAAGTTTGTGTTTACTATCAAAGGTTGAGCCCAAGAACTTTTTTGATGCTATCAAAGATGATGATTGGATGAAATCAATGGAAGAGGAATTGAATCAGATAGAAAAGAATCAAACATGGGAATAGGTTTGTAGACCAATTGATAAGAATGTAATAGGAACAAAGTGGGTGTTTCAAGATAATTTGAATGAAGATGGTGAAGTTGTGAGGACAAAGCTAGACTTGTATGTAAAGGTTATTCACAAGTTGAAGTTATTTATTTTGAGGATACTTTTGCTCTCGTAGATAGAATGGGGGCAATAAGGATGTTTCTTTCTTTTTTTTCTCACAAGAATTTCAAAGTCTATCAAATGGATATCAAGTCATCCTTCTTGAATGGTGATTTGGAGGAAGAGGTCTATGTTGAGCAATTGGATGGTTTCTAGCTATCAGAAGATTTGCACATGGTATGGAGACTCAAGAAAGCTTTGTATGGACTCAAGTAAGCTCCTAAAGTTTGGTATGCTTAGTTAGATAAGTATTTACTTTAGCAAGGGTTCAACAAAGGTACTATAAATAGTAGTCTTTACATTAAGGTTTAGGAAGAAAATATTTTTATACTTGTTTTATATGTTGATGGCTCCTATTGGGTGGAGATGATGATATGTGTAGGAAATATGTAGAAGAGATGCAAAAAGAATTTGAAATGTTTATGATCAAGGTGAGTTGTCTTTCTTCCTTAGACTTCAAATTGTGAAACTAGATGATGGTATCTTTATTTCTCAGGCTAATTATGTCTGATATATGTTGAAGAAGTTTGGCATGGAGGATTCCAAACCAATAAGTACTCCTATGGTGATTAGTTGTCACTTGAGAAAAATTGATGAGATTCTAGAGGTTGATCAGACTCTTTATAGGCCTATGATTTGAGTTTTGTTGTACTTGACTGCTTCTAGACTGATATTATGCATGCAGTATGTTTGGCTTCCATATTTCAAGCTAATCCTAAGAAAACTCATGAGAAATTAGTGAAAATAATATTCAGATATTTGAAGGGTACTCCATATTATGGTTTGTGGTATAAGAAGGATGATAATTTTTCTTTGAGTGCTTATACTGATGTTGATTAGGCAGGATGTGTGAATGATCAGATAAGTCCTATTGGAAGTGCATTTTTATTAGGAGACAAATTGGTCTCTTGGTTTAGTAAGAAGCAGGACTCAGTGTCCTTATCCATAGCAGAAGTTGGGTATATTGCTATAACATCTTTTTAAATTCAAGTGCTTTGGATGCAGAATACTTTGAAGGATATAAAGGTGATATATGATAAACACATTCCCATATTGTATGATAATACCAATGCAATTAACATTTCCAAGAATCTAGTGATGCTTTCAAGGACCAAACACATTTCTATCTAGTATCACTTTCTAAGGGAGAAGGGTGCAGAATAAGAAGTCATATTGGAGTATGTGCCTACTAAGGACTAGATTGTAGATATCTTCACTAAGGCACTTTCAAAGGATACTTTTGAGTATCTTTGGAAAATGTTACGGGTTATTGCCCCTTCTTTTTCAACTAGATGCATATATGGTGCATCTATCTAGGGGAGAAATTCATGTCAAAGCATTTCTCTCTTGGATTGATGTGTGCTACCTCTCAAGGGTAGTATATAGTTAGATGGTTGTTGTTGATAGGGGGAACTTGGAGAATATGTGCAAATGTTGAGTTTGTATAGTTGTTTGAAGAAAACTGTTGTTAGTCAAAGGGGGAGAATACGTTGATAATTCAAATGAAGATCTTTGGCCATTTGTCCTTGATGTCAAAGGGGGAGAATGTGTAGGTATGTGTTGCCATTAATGCTAAAGTGGGGTATTTTTGGGATTGGTTTTCATTGATGTCAAAACTTGGTGAGTTTGTTGGCATTGGTTGTTAAAACTTAGTGTATTTGTTGGCATTGGTTTTCAACACTTGGGAAGATTGTTGCATATTTTTGTGAGATTGTTATTTGGCATTGGTTATCATTGATGTTGTGCTAATAGTGAAGTTGTTGATTTTCATGGTTGAATGTTGTCATGCCTTGTTCGGATGAGTTGTTGATGCCTTGTTTGATGTCAAGTAAAGATTTATTATGTATGGTTGTCAAAAGAGGTGATATCATGATGATATATTAAGATGAGGATTAGAAGAATTAATATGAGGATTAGAAGTAATGTTGATGGTGGAGAGATGTTTTTTATGGTCTCTAGAATGTTGTATGATCTCTCCTATTATTTGTGTGAGATTATATGTTGCTGCAAGGATGTTTTGGCCTCTGCATGTTTGTGAAAGTTCTTGCTATAAGTTGTTGTGAAGACTATTTTGGAGACTGCTTTGCATTCCTCTTCTATTGAAGATGTGGTCTTGCAGTTTGGGATCCAATTTTTGTGTTTCATGGATGTTGCACTCTTATCTTTTTAGGTCGTCAGTGTTGTCGAGGAGGTTTCTTGTATTTCTAGTGTATTGGTAGTTTTGTTAGTTATCTGGACTAGTCTACAAAATGCTCCATGTTTCTCTGCATTGATGTCTCTGCTCCTATGGCTTGTTGAATGTTCTCTCAGTGCTTGTGCAATGTCTCAATTTATTTTTCATGTGATGGTGTGTACCACAATTTGATATGTTAATGTTCTATCTCATGCTTGTCTATTTTGTGCCCTTAGGATGGAGTGTCGTGCTTCTATTTGTTTTGTGGTGGTTGTTTGTGGCATGAAAGTGTGAAAGAATTTTTTTGAAGTATTGTTGGATGTTCATGGAGCATCTATTTGTGGTCTTCATGTCAATGATTGATCAATTTGATGTTGCATATTCTTTTGAGTTGGTTGTTTAGGAAATTTGTAGATATTTGGTCGATATGGATTGTTCTCTTGTTTGCACCATGTGCTTGGGCATCTGCACCAACATATGAAGTTGTGTTAAGATGTATTTGGGTCCTAACCTATCTTGTTGAGAACCGCATTGAGTAAATTCAATTGTAAGTGTGTTTTTGGGTCGATTGGTATTGTGCTATACATTTCATTTACATTTTTCCTATTGTCGACTTGGGTTGTTGTGCACCAATGTGTTTAATGTTTGGGATCATATTGGAAGATGTAATAATATTTATTTAGTCCTCTCTATCTTCTGGATAGGATGGAAATATGTTTTTTTGGCCAACTTGTTGATGTTATTGTTTGTATTCTTTTATAGCTAACCTAATTGATGTTTTGAGATCTTGTGGAGGATATAAATGCAAGAACAAATCAAATGCAAGATGAGTGAGTGTATGTGGAGGTGTGTGAAGATGAATTAATGAAATGAGTTGTGAAAAGGAGTATCAAATGATCTTTAACATCTCAGTCAGTAGAGTGTATTGTTGATAAATGTAATTTCATATTCTTCATGTTTCCTGTTATCAGACAGTGAGTCTCTTTAGCAGGTCATTGTAAATTGTATCTTGCCCTAATGTTGTGTGCCTCAGTATTATAAGTCCTTTGTATATTGAACTAAGGTTATGCACCTTAGCTTGCAAGTCCTTTTGGGAGCAATGTTCTTCCTTAGGAAATGAGCCTTAAATCAAATTGTAATTTTGTAAGCAGTGAACTTCCTTTATTAAGAGATATCTCTCCATGGTTTTTCCCTTCTTGGGGTTTCCACATAGATCTAGTGTTATCTTGTGCATGTGTGTTCATTGTCTTATCTTTCATTTCTTTTGATATGTTTAAGTATTGTTTATATATGTTTAAGGTTTGTTGATTTGGTCATAAATTGTTGATCTTGTTTTGCATATTACTGAAGGGTTTATGATCTAAAAGGTTTAAAGTTTTTGAAGATACTGATTCTCCCCCCTCTCAATATTTGTGTGTCTTCAACAATAACATTGCAAACCTAAAATTAATAGCTCCAAAAAAACATATTACATTGATATTGTAAGTGGATTCTAGTAGGTTACTTCCAAATCCTTCATTGATATTTGTACTAGCATTGTAATGGATAATGACATAGTTGTCAATATATACACATTCTTGTTCATATTTGATAGATGCATGCATTGATCTAGAAGGATTACTACCAAATTCAACATATTTATCTTCTAGTTTTTCATAAATTATAACTACATGGCTTGTATCTAATAAGTAAAATAAGTTATTTATTTTTCACATCCTAACTATTGTATGCTCTCACCTTTCCCGCATTAGGATCTTCATGATCATCAAGTGCTTGGGTTTATGTTTTACTTTCCAAAATTTGTAATCTATTGAGCCTATTAGGGACATTATATATATAGCTAGATTACTATTAACATGTATTTCACACCCACACAATGTCCAATACATAGCTTGAGAGAACACTTGAGAGCTCTAGAATTGTTCTATCAAGAGGTATAGATGCACGTGTAGATACTAGAAAAACCAAGGTCATTCAATATTTACATTGAAAAGAAAAAGAAATAAATAAATTTCATATTTGAAGGAAGTCCTTTGCAAGTGGTGGACAAATATTAGTATCTTGATCTTGAATTTCACAAAAAAACTCATATGGGAACTTATAGGACTAAAAGGATAAAGGAGATGGAAATATTTATACCTACTACAAAATAAATGTAAAAATATAGAATTGTGGGATTGGAAAACTAAGAGGATCCTATTTAGGTTATTTTTATGCCAAAGGTACTCTATAAGTGTGAAGTTTCAAACAAAAACACATGATCACTCAAATGGAGATAAATAGAGAGGTTACAAAACATTTAATCACAAGAAGTTTTTAAAAAAAAGAATTAGCTTTGTATCAAATCATATTAGTTGAGGCAAGTGCCTTTCCATTAGAGGTATTGACCTTGATCTATATGTTAAGTTACGTAAAGAGAATAGAGAGCATGGAGGCACATTGTAAACCCAAAATATAATCCAAGGAAATTTTAAGTAGAAGATAAGGTGGATGGAATATATTTTTTATGCACTTTGGGGTGAGTGGAAGTGAATTGAAACTAAATCATGGAATGTCTAACTCACAAGGATATTTGGATCAAATACATTGATATATTATAGGTTGACACCTTATTCCCTATTTGAAGGGAATAGTATAATAAAAATAATAGACTACTTGATCAAGACTCATAGAAAATGATCCAAAATAAAATAAATACCAATTAGGTAGTGCTTGGTCTCATGGTCATTATTAAAATATTTCTTTTATTTTCCATACATTTTATTTTTATAAGTGCTATATAATTTCCATGTTTAATATTTGCATTGGGGATAATCATTAGTGATAAAAAAATTGCTTTAGCAATTTTAAAAAATATGGGTGCTATTTTGTTTTTTTCTATTTCCTTATGTTTTAAAGCACTCATGTTTATCTTTTTAGTGATTTATTCATTGTGCAATTAACATCCATGTAGGCTTAAGGTGAAGTACCAATTTCTCTTATTATATTTGAGACCAATTAAGTTTTATGCAATAGAGAAAATTGTTGTGCTAATATTTTTACCCTAATGGTTTCCTAGGTGAAATATCACATAATGAGTTTTGTTTTATGCTAATTCTATAATTTGTATAAAATTATATATGCATTTCTTCTTTAAAATTAGTTTATTAATGATGGTTGGCTCACACAACACACTTAACACAAATATTTAACACAATAAAACATCTAATTTCATTGATTCAATAAATATCTTATTATAACAAGAAATAAAATAGAGGGTTAAATCCTCAATAATATATAACTCATTACAGCTTATAGTTTGCTTTTTTAGGAGCATTTTTCCCCTTTTGTAGCTTCCAAATATGGAGTTGTTTTCTTCCTTTCCTCCTTTATCACAAACTACCACTCTCCACTATATCTCCACTACCTTGGAAATGCCAAAAAGATGTTATAAATGGTCTTACACATCTTCTAGCATATTTTGGAAAATTTAACTCCCATCACCAAATATAGCTCATTTTTTGAGTCATAACTTTTTATTTGGGCACTCGATTGCACCTATTTTTTTCAAACTATAGTGCTCAAAGTGATCTACACTCTTGAAATTAATTTATCTTGTTTTCCCAAATTTTAAGGTATTGTTCCCTCAAACTCAATTTTAAAGTCTTTTTCAAGATTTTGAAAAACTTAAATATTTAATAACTTCACATCTAGACATGACCTTGGCTTGAAACTCACCCAAAATGTTCATTTTCAATTTTGTGTTAGAAATCTAAAATAGATTGAATAACCTAGGGAACTTTATAAGAGAATTTCAAAGCTACATAAATAATGCAAACTAGCAACTTCGAGAGATATGCACTTTTAGGATGAAAAAATTTCATTAAAAACTTCCAAGATAAAAAATATATATCAAGCTAGGTAGTGAGTTTATATAGAACTAAGGAGAGGATGGAATTGGAAAATCAACCAATAGGAATTGACCACCAATAACCACCAATATTAATAAAGTGATAAAAAATAATGCTTCACCCTTTAAGGGTGGAGACAAATCATCACCTTATCTTCTATTTATTCAATAATAAACTCACTTTATTATCCTAATCAATCTTAATAAAAGTGTAGTAAAAACCTATAACTAAAGGAAAATAAATAATCTCACTAGAAAAATAAAAACCTACACCAACACCCCCCTTAATCCTAGCTTAAGAGGATGTAAAAGATGATGGGTTTTAAAAAATGAGGTCATGTTAGGTACCCATGTACACATCAAATCCCCCAAAGAAGAATATGTTGAACATAGGTTGTCATTGATGTTAAAGGTTATTAGTAATATCAAAAGTTCAGTTTGATCTATGTTGGTAGGATGTAAAATCAAGAAATATACATTATTAATTGTTGAGGAGTGTTTGTATGACTATTGTATGCTAGCAATATCATGCTTGCAACTATTCTCTATGATAGTGGTGGTTCAGAAGTTTGTATCAATATGTTTTAGCTTAATTTTTAGGGAAAATAGATTTCTCTAGCAATACAATTATGGTCAACATTTCTTTTAGAAATGTAGTTTTGCTCTGCGATTTCAAAGGAGAGTATGTCTACACTACTTCTATCATTTTCCTAAGTTTTCAAATGATATGTTCAACATGCAAAATTTTTGAAGTGACCAAAGGTTCATTGTGTTTTTCTATCAACCTATTGGAGTTCAAGGCATGTGTGGTAATGGCTAGTAGTGTGCAAAATTCAAATCTTGTGTGTGGTGTTAAGATAGGACCTACTTAAGGTTCATGTGGTAGAGTACAATATCAAGTTATTTCGGTGGCAAGAAAAAAAAATTGGACCATCGTGTTACACTTTTCATGTGATTTGAATTTAGGTCCACCTTATGTCATATTGGCTATTTTGTGGATCCCTGGCTGACATAGAAGAGCAATAGTGAAATGTCATGTATATATTTTAAATGTTTAGATACATTGTATGAGTCTATAAGCATCCAATGTGAATTAGAATTTCACCTATGTGAAGAAGACTTGGTCACTAGTGCAAATTGAAGAGAAGGTGGTGAAGATAAAAGGAAGAGTTGCACCAATGTGTGCGCCTATATTTGAAGATAATTTGCATTGAGGAAAATTTTTAGTTGTGACTCTAGCATGTGTATGTATTATATATAAGATTTGCAAGTTTTATCATTGTAATCTGGTAGGACTAGTGTTCTACCTGTTGTATTGTTTTAGTTGGGTATTGGTGTCTCTAGTAGGTTGGTGCCTACAAGCACATTAGGGGATTGGTATCTCTGATAGGTTGGTTCTTATTTCAATGTGTAAAATTCACTTGTAAATTTTTGCATTGTGAGGCTAGATTTGGACAGTAGATCCAAGCAGCTATTTGCACCATGGTTTTTCCCATCTTAGGTTTTTCATATATATTTGGTGTTCTCTTGTGTGGTTTATGCTTTTATGTCCTATTTGTTTATGTGGGGTTTGTTGTAAAGAATCATATACTCTAATAATCGTAGCAAAAGTTAAGAATTTTGAATTGATTAGATCTACTAATTCACCCCCCCCCACCTCTTAGTAAATTGTATGCCCTTCAATTGGTATCAGAGCCAAGTTCCTTTAAAGAAGCCTAATAACTTATAGGTCTAAGATGGAACAAGAAGGATTCTCTAGAAATAAAGCACCAATTTTTTATGGATCCAATTTTGCATTTTGGAAATTTAGGATGGAGTCCTATTTGATGGCTTTAGGAATGGACATCTAGATGTCAATAGTAGAGGGATATGATATTATTGAAGCCCTTCCTAGGGATCAAGTCATAAAATGGATTGTGAACTCAATGCTAAGGCAAGGAATGTTATTTTATGTGGATTAACTAATTCTAAATTTGTGAAAGTGATGCAATGCAAAATAGCAAAGGACATATTGGATTAAATTGTAGACCATCTATGAAGGTGATGAAAAAGTAAAAGAAGAAAATATGCAAACTTATAGAGCTCAGTTTGAAGGTCTGAAGATAAGAGAAGAGAATATTGCTATATTCCTTCTTTGGGTTGATGAAGTTGTCAACTCTATCTGAGGTCTTGGTGAGAATTTGAAAGAGAAGAATGTTGTGAAAAAGGTACTCAAATCTCTCCCTAGAAGGTTTGATTCTAAATTCTCTTCTATTGAAAAGCTAAGGATTTGAATGCTTTGAGGTTGACTGAACTACATGGAATTCTAACTACATTTGAGATGAGATTTGAAAGTGAAGATTCTATAAGGAAAGAGGCTACTTTTATAGTGTTTAAGAAGCAAGTTGATCAAGTTTCTGATATTGGATCATATTCAAAAGAAGAAAATTTTATCAGGAAGCGACAAAGAGGTTTTGGTAAGTACAAAGTCAATTTACATTTTAAGTGTTTTAATTTCGGTGAGGTAGGAAATTTTATGGATAAGTGTCCCCATAAGAATTCTAACAATGCTAAGAAAAAGAATGGAAAGAAATCATTTCAGAGAAGATAAAAAGGTTAGAGGAAACATAAGATTTTCTACACTAATGAGGAACAAGACTAATCTACTAAAGAAGAATATGAAGATATCTCTAAAGATGAAAAAGAAAAAGGTGTGTTCATGGATTTTGAGATTATTGAAGGAGATGCAGAAATGGATTCCAGAAACAATGAAGATGAAGTAGATCTTGTGGAAGAATTGATGTGTTGGAAAAGAAATCAAAAGGCTAAAGAATAGAATTGTAGAAGAAGTGAAGGCTAAAGAAAAAGTACCTCAGGATTTGACAAAGCGGAAAATATAATTTTTGATCTAAAGACCCAGATAGAAGAAGAAGAAATGATTGAAGAAGTTCTGATAGAAAAGTTGTTATCAATAGATAAGGACTGTAAGAAGCTAGAAGAAAAAAATGTGACAATAAGAAAAGAGCTTGAGAAAGTGAATCAACAGGTGCAAATGAAGTTTGGAAAGAGTATTGAAACCTTAGATAAAATATTGGGAAGTCAGAGAGCTCCACAAGTCAAAACTGGAATAGGTTTTGATGATCAAAAGAATAAGGTGATAGAACAGTCTGTGAAGGCTGTGAAGGCGAGTCCAAAAGTGATTGGCTTTGAAAGTTCAATATTTGAAAGAATCATGGCAAGTGATGAAATTATGACACATAATGATGGCTTTATTCAAGTGTAGAATAAGAGAAGAAGATCTAAAAGACAGCGGTACAACACCAGGTTCAATTGTCCTTTCTTTGGTTATTGTTTTAATTGCAATAATTTTGGTCATAAGGTTGTGGACTATAGAAAAGCATTGGTAAGAAGTATAGACACTAAAAAATTTCTTGAGCCTACAAACAACATTTTCTGACTAATTTTCCTTGTTTTTTCCATAATTAAATACTTTTAACTATTTAAATATTTCTTAGGGTTATATTCTTCTATTAATTAAATAGTTCTTAATCATTTAATTAATTCACTTTATCTTTATTCCTCTTTTGATTAATTTAAATAAAAATTGTATTTATTTAAATTATGTCACTAATTTCCCTTTTTCCTTCTATGTTACACCCCAATTGTGTAGTTACTATTTACTATTACTACTTAGGGTAAATATGAATGTAATGCAAATTTTGGAAATGAATAAATTATGCTTGTACCTTGTTATCAATATGAATTTTATCTCATTTGATGTTATCTCATTTGACGTTATCTTAGTTGATGTTATTCATGGGGAAATACTACATATATGAGAATGGATGGTATATATATATAGTATATACATGTATCCATATGTATATTTATCTTGATACATGCATACGTTTGCAAATGGACATGCTCATGTGGATGCATCAATATGATATACCTACATATATGTGTACATGGAGGCATATAAATTTATACATATATATATGCATACATTCAATATAATGTGTTTATTATATACTATCTTGCTTGTACTCTTATATATATATATGGTGCAGTCAAGATGGAGGGTCTAGGAATAGGACTGTCCAACCTTGCAGCAAGAGTAAACACAATGGAAACTCAAAGAATTGGAATAACAATCCCACATGGATATATAGATAATCATCAATTATTCACAAGCAACATGCCCTACCTTTCAACTTACAAATTACATAATGATATGGCACTAAGCCCAGAAATACAATGCAGGTCAAATCCCTTATCTCATACTCTATCACCCTCTCCTTTCTACCTAATACAACTACACAATGCTTAGATATATCAATTCCCAACTCTAAAAAAGGTCTGCATCAGCCTAAGGAGGTCTCAAATCCCAAAGTTGATGAAATGTGTGAAGGTCGGCCAAAACATATGGTTCTCCTTTGATCCTTGGAAAAAAACAATGCAGATCAAAATGAAGGTTCCTTGATGAATATGCATCCTTATGAAATGGTTTCCTAAGCTCTGCAAATCATGAGATAGGTTTGCACACTTGAAAATCCAAGACTGGTCGGTGAATGCTCTCTGTCCAATTACAACTGATATTTTGTTAGCGATATCTTCGTACTAGGATCTCCAAAACACTTGAATTTTGGATATGATGTAGATGTTGCAATGAAAATCATATATCCTACTCCATGAGTTGTGATGTTACAATGTAGTATAATGCGGTATGAAATGTTGAGACTGGGTCCTAATAGATAACTACTAAAATGCAAGAAAACATGAATGCAAATATTTTTGGTTGATGCAAGATTGCTTGCAACCTAGGATGCTCCTACATCAGATGCCCAAGGTTGAAGAAAAGTGAGCCTCTCACTTTCTTGGGGCTAGAGAAAAACCAATGCGGTCCACCTCAGCCTGAGAAATCTATGATGAATCTTCCTTTGGTCTTCCTTTCCCCCTGACTAGATATTCTTTGTATTGCCTTCCTCTAGTACTACATCCAACTTTGTTGTCTAAAATTTCCTCAATTTCCTCTAGATGATGTGCTATTTGGTCTAGTAAACCAACTTCTTTGTCCTCCAATGACTCTCCTTTATGATATCGATATAGGTTTGCAATGTTGAATATAGGTGATATGCCAAATTCCTCTGGTAGTTCCACTTCATATGCATTTCTAGAATCAAACTTGTTGATGATCTTACAAGGTCCAAACTTCTTCATATTCAACTTATTATATGTCCCAACTAGAAATCTTTATTTTCTTAGATATACCATTACTTCCTCTCCTATTGCAAACACCTTATGTCTTCTCTTCTCATATGCTTTCTCCTTGTAGGTATTGTTCATCTTCTCTAGATGCTCCTTAACTTGAGTATGCATTGTTTCCATGAATACTGCAAATTATTTTTCCTCTGCACTCCTTTTATTCTCCATACCAATATCCCTTAATTCTGCTACTCCTCTGGGTTGTTGTCCTATCACAATCTCAAATGGTGTCTTCCCTGTGCTCCAATTTACTACATTGTTGTATGAAAATTCTACTTGCGGTAGTATTAAGTCCCAATTTCTTGCTTTACCTTCAGTCAAACACCTCGTCAATTTTCCCAAACTCCTATTTACCACTTCTATTTTTCCACCTATCTGTGGGTGAAATGTTGAACTATACTTCAAATTTGTCTTCGTCTTCTTCCACAATGTTTTCTAGAAATATCCAATGAATCTAGTGTCTTTGTTTGATACTATACTCTTTAGTAGTCCATGTAATCTCACAATCTCCTTGAAAAATAGGTTTACAACATGTACTACGTCATTGGTCTCCTTATAAGGAAAGAAATACACCATCTTAGAAAATATATCCACAACCACAAATATAGAGTCAAATCCTCTCAGTGTCTTAGGTAATGCCAACACAAAATCCATGCTAATGTCTTCCCATGGTCTCTCTGGTACTGTCAATGGTGTATACATTCCAATTTTCTGACTATTTCCTTTTGCCACTTGACAAATCTTGCAACTTTGCACATATTTCCTGACATCCTTATATAACTGGGGCCAAAAATAATTCTCACTCACCAATGCTATAGTCTTATCAATTCCAAAATGTCCTACTAATCCTCTGCAATGCTTTCCCTTGATCAAAGTCTCTCTCATTGAACTTCTAGGGATACATAGTTGATTGTTCTTGAATAACATACCTTCCTGAATGAAATAATCTAGCCATTTGCTTCTATTTGTCTCCACAGGTTCCTTGCAAGCCTTCCATGCCTTAGAAAAATCAATGTCATCCTCATACATATGCTTTAGTTCTTCAAAACCTAATACTTCAATTCACATCTCTATCAACAAAATTCTTCTCCTGCTCAATGCATTTGCAACCTTGTTTGACTTTCCACTCTGGTGCTTCAACACAAATGTGTAACTCTGCAAGAGCTCTACCCATCTCATATGTCTCTAGTTCAACTTCCCTTGACTACTCAACTATTGTAAAGCTTGTTGATTTGTATACAACAAAAATTCCTTAGGTAATAGGTAATGTCTCCACTTCTTCAAGGCTTGTATGATTGCATAGAATTCACGGTCATAAACTGAATATCTTCTCCTAGCATCATTCAATTTTTCACTGAAGTAGGCCACTGGTCTCCCTTCCTGACTTAACATAGCTCCTATTGCACTTCCACTAGCATCACAATCTACTTGGAATACCTTACCGAATTTTGGTAGTGCTAACACGAGTTGTTATGTCACCTTTTGCTTCAACAACTCAAAACTCTTTTGTGCTCCTGATGTCCACTTGATTCCTTTCGATCACCCCTCATTGTCTCTATCATAGGTGTGAAAATAGTACTAAATTTTTTGATGAACTTCTAGTAAAATCTTGCTATTCCATGAAATGATCTTACCTCTCCAACGTTCACAAGTGTAGGCCATTCAACTATTGCTTTAACCTTCTCAAGGTCCATCTTCAATCCTTCCACAGATATCACAAACCCCAAATATACTAGTTCTTCCTTCATGAAACTACACTTCTTGATGTTTATCAACAACTTCTCTCCTCTTAGCCTCTGAAATACTTGTCTGATGTGCTCCAAATATTCTTCCTTATTCTTACTGAAAATCAAAATATCATCTAGATAAACAATGACAAACTTTCCCAAGAATTTCTTCAAGACTTCATTCATCAACCTCATAAATGTACTAGGTGCATTAGTTAGTCCAAATGGCATGAACAACCACTCATACAATCCCTAATTTTTTAAAAAATTAGTCTTCTATTCATCCCCCTCTCTGACTTTGATCTAATGGTATCCACTCTTTAGGTCTATCTTGGTGAAATACTGTGCACCAATCATACTATCCATGATGTCATCCATCCTAGGAAATAGGAATCTATACTTCATTGTGATCTTATTGATATCTCTTGAATCTATACACATCCTCCATTCTCCATCTTTCTTAGGTGCAAGTGTAGTTGGTACTGCACATGGGCTCATATTTTCTCTAATCAATCCTTTCTTTAGCAGTTCATGTATCTTCCTATTTAGTTCCACATTCTCTACTGGTGTCATCCGGTATGTAGCTTTGTTTAGAAAACTAGCTCCTGGAATAAGATCTATATGATGATTGATACTCCAAATTGGTGGTAATCCATCAGGCACATTCTCTGATACAAGATCCTGGTACTCTATCAATAGTTCAGTGACTTCCTTCTAGTGATTCTTCTTCTCTTATGATTCTCTCTACATCTAGAGCTCCAGACTTCCTTGGAATCAAAGAAAAACACATGTTTTCATGTCTCAATCCATCCTAAAATTTCCTTCCATCTACCAAATTGATTCTAGTTGTGCCACACACTTCACTTTCAGGTTCATCTTCCAAAGGTATCAAGGTGATTCTCTTTCCATTGGACATTATGGTATAGGTATTCTTTCTCCCATCATGTATAGCTTTCTTACCATACTACCAAGGTATACCCAACAACATATGACATACATCCATCGGCATAATATCACATAGTACTTCATCATGATATGATCCTATACAAAATTTTACTAAACATTGCTCACTTACTAGTATCTTGTGCTCATCTTGAATCTAGGCTATCCTATAAGGCTTTGGGTTTTTTCTTTCCAAATTCAACTTTGTCACCAATTCCTCAAAAACTAGGTTATCTATGCTACCACTATCAATGATAACTTTTCAAGACTTACCTCTCGCTTTGCATCTAGTCTAGAACAAAATTTTCCATTGTGGTGCTTCCTTGGGTACTTCTTTCTCTTGGATCAATGCTCTCCTCATGAATAATGATTCTCCCTTCTCAGGAATTCCTCTGAAACTTGGTGGTTCCACTGGTTCTTCCTCTGCATATCTGATTCTTGCATGATTTTCAATCTTCTTACTTTCTTGGTGACACTCAAATGCTTTATATCCTTATCCTCCGCACTTAAAATGGGTTCCTCTAAAATTTCTCTTATCATATCCTTTCGATCTCTTATCTCTGATATCCATCATTGTGGTAAGAATTGTAGCCTCCTCTGTTGTGGTAGTAAGAATTTTTTTCATCTCTCCCTTTATGGTATGAATTGGAATCCCTCTCTTCCTTACAATATGAATCTATGTCCTTGTTTTGCTTTGCATATGGTTTTTCTACTCTGGAATGTGACCTTCCTTTCTGAAATCTACCTCCTCTTCCTCTCTACCTCTATTCATGTCTCTTGTTTAGCTTTTTCTCCACCTTAAATGCAAACTAATATGCTTCCTCTACTGAATTCATCCTTACCTGACTCAACTCTTCCTAAATGTTCATCCTTAGCCCATTGATATATCTTGCCACTTTCTCCTTGCTTGCTTCACTATGTCCAGTCCTGATGATGATCTTATGAAATTCCTCAATGTATTCCTTCACAGTATTTTCCTTATGTCTCAGGTTTTGTAATCTCTTCAGCAACTCCAACTCATAGTTTGTAGGTATAAATTGGTTCTTCAATTTTGTCACCATTCTGTCCCATTTCATAATCTTTTCTTTACCTTTTTTGTTTCTCTCCAATTGAATTTCCTTCCACCATATTGTAGCATGTCCTTTCAGTTTATTCTTTGCAAATCTCTCTCTCTCAGAATCTTCAATTTCTTCATATTCAAAGTATTCTTCAATGTTATTTATCCAGTCAATCAACTCCTCAAGGTTTAGGTTAATAGTATAGTTCAAAATCTCCATTCTAGGTCACTTTCTTATTTTCAAAATAGCCTTCAACATCTTCATCTGATCTGATTCTTCCTCTTCTGAGGTTTCTTCAGTTAGGTTTGCAGCTTGAACTTCATCATCATCACTTTCATCATTAGGTCTAGGGTTTAAGCATTTTCTTTTGTCTTCGTCAACAACATCCAATCCCACTTTCATTGTTCGCATCATTTCCATCATCTCATCCATCTTTCCAGCAACATTAACAGTGGTATGAATTCTCCTCGGTGACATCTCTTCCTAGGATCTGGTGCAACTGCCTCACAATTGGCGATCTATTGGCAAACACAAGTAGGTGATTTGTCCACACAAATATCTTATGAAATGCCTTGCTCAACTTTGCTCTCCTCTCCCAAGGTCTGCAACCTACTCTGATACCACTTGGTGCAGCCAAGGATGGAGGGTCCAGGAATAGGACTATCCAACCTTGCAGCAAGAGTAAACACAACAGAAACTCAAAGAATTGAAATAAAAATCCCACATGGATATATGGATAATGATAAATTATTCACAGGCAACACACCTTTCCTTTTGGGTTACAAATTACGGAATGATATGGTGCTAAGCCCAGAAATACAATGTGGGTCGAAGCCCTTATCTCATACTCTATCACCCTCTCCTTGGTGCCTAATGCAACTACACAATGCTTATATATATATCAATTCCCAACTCTGAAAATGGTCTGCATCTACCTTAAGAGGTCTCAAACCCCAAAGTTGATGAAACGTGTGAAGGTCGGCCAAAACATATGGTTCTCCTTTGATCCTTGGACAAACATGATGTGGATCAAAATGAAGGTTCTTCAATGAATGTGCATCCTTATGAAATGGTTTCCTAAGCTCCACAGGTCACGAGATAGGTCCGCACACTTGAAAAGCCAAGACTGGTCGGTGAATGCTCTCTCTCCATTTACAGTTGATATTTTTTAGCGATATCTTCATACTAGGATCTCCAAAACACTTGAATTTTGGATATGATGTAGATGTTGTAATGAAGATCATATATCCTGCTCCACGAGCTCTGATGTTACAATGCGGTATAATGTGGTATGAAATATTGAGACTGGGTCCTAATAGATAACTATTGAAATGCAAGAAAACATGAATGCAAATATTTTTGGTTGATGCAAGATTGCTTCCAACTTGGGATGTATATATATATATATATATATATATATATATCGTAAGCCAACAGTGTAAGCTTACATTCGATATATATATATATATATATATATTATATGTAAATATATATTAAACAATTATATATATAAATATATTATGGTATTTAAATATATATTTATGTATATAACATATTATATATATATATATATATATATATATATTTAACATATTACATATGTTAATAGAAATCGACTATCATTTGTTTAGATAGAAGTCGATTTATAAAGGATGGTAATAGTCGATATGACTATATTCTTTGAAGTTGTATGAAGTTGTTCATGACTGTTGGTAAAACTGATTATCACTCAGTTTGTCACACGATATAAATACATTGTAATACATTTGATATTGTTGTTGATATTAAAACATAAGACTTGGTTGGCACCTTTGGTAAAGTCAATGTTGACTTTTTCAATTGTTTTAAATGCTTAAGTCAATTCATCCTCTATACAATTCGATGGATGTTTGCTATTAAGAAATGGTTGTTGACTGTTTCCTTGGGTAGTAAAACCGTGCCAAACAAAAAGGAGAGAGGGATGGAATTGGTGCCACCTTTGAAGCCAAGTTGTTGTAGATAACTATTCTTTGTGACAATTCAAATTAAGCATATGTAGATTGAATAAGTCTTGAATTTGTTGTCAATGCTACAAGTCGATCTGTAGGTGGTTTTGTTGAGTATGAGCTTAGGGAGTTGCCACCTTATTTTTGAGTTTCATGTGTTGCTTTGCATGGAGCTTGTTGTCCTTTTACATGCCTAAAGTGTAGGCCATGAGGTTGCTAGACTGCTCTATAAATAGTTGAGCCATCTCATTAGAGACGATGCATTCTTTTCCCAAGATTACACATCTTTTGCAATTCCTTATTTTTGTGTTATTCCCAGCATTACTTGTTTTATATTGAGAGTAAGAAAGAGTGAGAGTTTTATTGTATTGAGAGGAAACATTACTGTTTGAGATAAGTAAGCTATCAACTTGTGTGAGAGAGTTATTTGAGATATTCTTGAGAAGTTGATTATCAATCTAATTTATTGGAGAGGGCAGCATTGCTTTCATTAATTTGGATAAGTGATAACAGGCATGAGGATCTATTCTTCTTTTTTATTTAACTTTTGAAAGATATGTTTTCCATGATAGCTTGAAATGTCTTTTCCAATGTGTGCATTAGAGATATTAAAGTGTCTTTGAAAAGAAAATTGTAGCTTTTATACTATTTTTATGTTGTGCTTGTAAGTATTCCATAATAGGGGTTTGGTGTATATCATAGATATTATATACTAGGCATGATTGAATACAAGAGGCACTTGAGATACACTTAGCTAAGTTATTGATTTAACTAGCAAAGCTTGTGTTACTCCTAGGATAGTTAATCTAGTATGGGAGGGAGCTTGTGTACTTACTTGTTAAGTAGGTTTTTCCAAGTATCTATTAAAATGGTGATAGGTTGATCTAGGGTGACAAAATATCCATTGAAGGAAATACCTATGCGTAGTTTAAGATAGCCTTAAGTCAAATCGGCCCTGAGTAGCATTTGTGATAGATGACTCTCAGTAGGAATACTGAATGTAACACTTTGGCCAAAGTAGTGTGAATTTTTGAGACTCCACTCTAGAATGTGTGACTATTGAGACTACATTGTCAATTCATTGTGATCTAGTGTTACATGCTAGTTCAAGATTGTGGGATTACAAGTTGTAGTTATGTAGGACACAACACTGTGCTCAGTTGGTTGTCATTATTAATTACTCTACCAATCTCTTTGTCGAAGGGAAGGGCCATCTATCAGATGATAGATGTGTGGGGGACCACATTATGAGTCTGTGGTTGGCGGAAAAGCACCTAAGTGATGCTTCTCCTCCACAGCAAGCGATAGAAGAACCAAGATTTGAAAGGAAGGATCCTGGACCATCTTACAACTATTTGTTCTAAAGCTCTTTAAGCTATGTATGTAATTGTATGCATTTTTGTATTGATGTAATTTATGATTCATTATGATAAAATGGAAATCCATATTGTATTATGTAATGCATCTTATTCAATAAATAAAAGAATTTTTTTATTGCAATGGTTTGTTACTCAATAAATTTACTCATAACCTGTAAATTTATAATTTTTTACTTCATTAAGGGTTGGTATGTTACATTCTATAATTAAACAAATCCTTATTTATTTAATTATTCATTTCCATTGTCTTTTATAATTAAATAATTATTTTAATTATTTAATTATTTATCATTTCCTCCATCTTTAATTATTTAATATTTCACACTCCACCTTTCTTCTATAATTAAATAATTATTTTTAATTTTTAATTATTCATTTTCCCTCCCCTAAATTAAATAATTGATATCATTATTTTATTTATTTATTCTTAACCAAGCCCTAAATCTCAACTAATTTCTTGAGTTCTGGTCCATCCTTCCCATTCTTATCTATTTTCTTCTTAATTAATCTCATTCATTGATCATCATACCTCATCATTCAATCCTTGCCCTTCATTTGAATTGGGATTTCTATAAAATCAACCTATCTATTTCATTTTAAGGTTAACCACAATCTTCAATATTTTTCTTTTCATATCATTCATCTTGAAAAACCACAGTCTTTGAAATTTTTCTATCTTGAGATCTAGCTATCTTGCATCAACATCAAGCTTATCATACAAGTTTCATACTACAAATCTAAGAAAAAACAAAGCAAAATGGAGAAGAACAATGCAGGTGAATCAACTTTGGCATAGAGATTGAAGTAATATTGCTTTATTATTTGGATTTCTATTGTCATTTGTGCTTCATTGTTAGATTAGGTTCTTTATTGCTTGAATTAGGTAGTTTTTTGGTTGCTATCATTGATTCATGCTTTCCCCTAAATTTTACAAAATCTACGTTTGGTGAACCTAGCGTGAAATAATTAGGTTTTTTTTAAAAAATAAATTTTTTTTGAGTTTCAGGTGTGCAAGGAAATCATTGTGCATAGTGATGCAATTTAGCCTTCAAATGTCGTAATTGTTCTACACCATGACCCATGTGAGGTCTGTCATACCACATTTATCGCCTAGAATGACGAATCTGACTGTTATCTTGTAAATCTCAAAATCACTCAATCATTGTTGTTTCATATCATTTTATTGGCTACTTGTTATTCTTCTAACAATTTAATAGTTTACTTACATCACCTCCAACATCAAATTTTCTATTTTTGTCAGATCTTTGTGGTTTTACAACTATAGGTTTTTGTGCCACAATCGTGCCCTAGAATTTCACAATCATTGCTTTCTACACTGTAGTCACCATTTTGTAAGTTGCATTTTTCATATCCTATGATGCATTAGTGTGTTGCATTTGATCCTCTATGCACCGCATCTAGTTGTCAAGCAGAAAGAGGGTATAAAATTCATATTTTTATTTTTCTACTTTTTGCATTCATTATTGCAGGGCTTTTTGGGTTACTAATATATGATTCTCAACTTGTGGTAATCATTGGGAGAAGAAGTTTTGATCTAAACTACTAATCTAATTCCTTGTAGGGTCCCATTGTCTGTGTGATTTCTAAATTAGGAACATTTGGAATTGGTGGTTAAAAATAACAAGTGTCTTTCATGTTTTGTGCACTTGCATGCATGTGTTATTATCGAAAGCGTGTTTAGCTAAAGTATCCTCTCCCCTTGTGCTACATGTAATTCCTGATGTAGATTCCCTACTAGTGTCTAGTAAACTTGGTGGAAATCATGCAATTGAGAGGAAAAACCCAACTGAACAGTCTAGTTAAACATTTAAAAAGACCATTGAATTATTGACCAGGGCTAGTAAACTTGTGATGGTACTGGCACTGTATGTTGTTTCAAGGGACTTAAAATTATCTAATTCATCCTATTACAGATGCTACACTTTATATAAAATCATAAAACTATAAAAAAATAAAGAAAGTAAAGTTGGCACTATTGCTATAGGTACCTACAATATAAGACTATAACTAATTATTGTCAAGAAATGAATGTTGGGAATTAACTGAAACTGATAACTAAACATATACTACAATCTAGAGTACAACACACTTAAGCAATTATAGTATAATTGAGAAACAAGAATTATTCATGAATCCAATAATAACTATAACACAAAGAACCTATTTAACACAACTTGCATTTAGGAAGTAACTACTAAAACATAAATAAAATAATAGGAAATGTAGTGAAGGACAGTTACCTTGAGTGGCCCTTGCTCAAGTGGTTGTCTTCACTAATCTAAACCAAATCTAACTTCTTATATCAACGTAATCATGATAACGCAAACCATTCATTGCACAATTCTAATAGATCACATAAGATTCTGAGATAGCTTATTCATTGAAAACATGAGTGAACAATAAATATTGTCTACATAAGGAACAACAAATAATTGAAAAGTATCTGGCAGCTATATTTACTATGGGACAAAAACCAACTAACTGACTAACTCCTAAAACCTCAATGGTCAAGCTATACATATAGGCATGGGGGAGTTTATTGAAATAGGGCTCTAAATTGAAACCATTAATCACCACTCCCTAGATATCAAAGCGTGATAATGACTTTGTAATCTAAGCTACAACTAAAAAGGAAGAAAAATCCAAATAGGATTGTGACTCTGTTGCAACAAAATTGACATGTTGAATGCTCAAATAAGTTATGTTAGAACCCCAATTGTAACAAGGTTCCTCTCCTCCAGTGTCTTTATTGGACATCATAATGATGCAAAACCATCTTCATTAAGTGCCTCCATGTTGTAGTTGTTACGCTCCATTTATTATAGAACCTCCCCTATTTTTTTGTCTAGGAACTCATTTGGTTGTGGGTTGCACTTTGAAGTTGTTGCAGGCTACAGTCCATCTCTTCTAGATGCAAGATTTAGTTCACAAAACATGCACACAATACTAACAACCATAGATAAGCACAAATATCAATCACATTTCATACATACCCACACAAATTATGCATTAACCATCACATCATAATCATATTTCTATATGCGTTAAATTAGGTTCAAGGTTGCATAATAAGTATAAAAAGATAGCATAGTGTATGAACATGTATAGGATAAATGTATTGGTAATTTGTATGAACTTGCATAAAAACATAAGAAAACTATCTAATGTATGGTCTCATCATTCCCCCCAACTACTCTTTTGCTTGTCCTCAAGAAAATTAGCTAGGGATGGAGGTTGTAGTGTAGGGAAATTTCTCTAAAGTCTGCAATAGTGTCCACTCATTTGACCTTATTCAAATAAAATCCTTTGTAACATGCAAGTCTTCTCATTTTGTTAATCTCAGCCCTCTCACATTCCTCATGTTTATCTCTTGTCCAGTGTGGCGTCGGATAAAGAAATATTGGTGACTAAAAAGTGAGTGGTACCCATTCAAATCCCTTGTCCTAAGCAACATCCATATATTTGTGTGTCCTTTCAAGCATTGCCATAAAATTGTATACTGAATGGGGCTCTTTTCTTTGTGGCTCAAGTGTTAATCTATCCCATCTTTCCTGCACATACCTGTAGTAATGATGAACAAGTCCAACCATTAACATTTGCATTCTTCTATAGTCCTTTAGTCTCATACTCATAATCTTTTTGCCTACACCTTTGTGATCAATTTTTTTTATCTATTCTTGTATGATCATATCAGGTTTCTTGGATTCCTTATTGGAAGAGCAACTAATTTTTCTCTCTCCATGTATTCTTCCATAATTTCACCCCTGAATTTTTCATTTTTGAAATAGGATGCTAGTGCTCTCAATTGTAAATCCACTACAAACATCAAGGGATTCCATTTTGTATCCTCTAGCACTACATAATTATGCAAATAATATTCACATAATTAATCTTGTTCCTCTGATGTGGTATCAAAAAAAATATTTAAGAAATCAAATTTTCTACTCATGGAAATTGGTTGGTTACTTATTAGTCTACTGAACTAGAAACTTAAGAATTTATCTTGTAAAAATAAAGCATAAGTTCTAGTTGGGGTCTGCATCTAAGAATTTGGGTAGCTTTATCTGCTACTTCTTTCACTTTAACTGCTACCCTCTTTCATTCCATATCCTTACCCTCTAGTATTATAGTATGTTTTGCATTTATTGTTTCTTTTTTCTTTTTTCCAATTCTCTCTCTATTTAGAAAATTCCTTAGTAACCTTCCACAATTGATATCCTAGGGACAAGGTTGTATGATAGGCTAGGGTTTGTGTAGTATGGGAGCTTTTTTTTCTACTGTTGCAAGCTCTTTATTCCTTGCTTTGACTAGGGCAAGTTGTGCCAATAGATCTAACTTGGTCTCATGTCCATATGTTTGTAAATTTTCCTCCAACTCTTGTATCTTCATTTCCCTTACTTTTTCCCTTTTCTCATAAGTTTGTACTAGTTCCTCTAGTTGTTTGATCCTTTCTAAGGCTTCTTGTAACTCTTTCTTGACATTTATTTCTTCCAAAATCATTTCCTTATCCTTTAAAAACCACTCATTTCCATCCCCTATGTATTCAAAACCCTCACTATTAGGGCTAACTAGGGTTATCTTTCTAGTTTTATTAACGACAAAAGCATCCTCTAAATCTGACTTAGAGGTAGTAGATATATACCATTTTCTCTTTGCAGGTACGTGTACATTCTCAGACACATTATCCTTCAATTTTGAATAGTACCTAATATTTCAACATCTTCTTCTTTTTGTTCCTTGTCCCTTGTTTCCTCCTCTGGATTCTCAATGCTTCCTCTCACAACACCTTTCTTCCTAAAGTGGCCTGAACACCTTGGTGGGGTAGATTTTTCTTTTTCTAGGTACCTTTCTTCTTTTGCACCTTTGAAGGTTTGGAAGAAGAACTACCTCTCTTTTTCTGGTCTTAGGTGCTCTAGAGGAAGTTGGGGTTTCTTTTGTTGCAGGTTGGTCAGCTGGTGCATGTGGTGATCCTTGTACACTTTTCTCCTATGGTTCACCTCTGTTGTGGGTAGGTGAAGCAATAGGTGAAACATGAGGCATGTCTCTTAGGGATGCAACAAGTGAATCTAAGTTTTTAGGAACTATTGGTTCCTCTAGAATATGGTTAATATCTCTACAAATTACAAAGCTCTCTCATAACACCTATGGATGTTGAACCCTAAGGCTGGGCTCCTTTTCACTAACAAGGTTACCAAGAAGTAGAGTGACAAAGTTGAATCATTTATCTTTCTCTAGTATTCAGACCCCATTCTTTTTAGTAAATTGTAAAGAAAATTAGGTACAATTACCAATCTATGGTGACAAAGATGACTATATAACTTAAAATGCACAATGTATAGAAGGGACTTTCTACCATCATAGGTGATATATTTAATAATATATAGTAAGAACAAGAGGCCCATATCCAAGGAAGTGACAATCTTTCCATACCTTGTGATGACAAGTCAAGATTCTCTCCTACCTCCCTGAACTCATCCTTGGTTGCAACTGCATTCACTCTCATGGGGAATTCAGCTCCACTCCTCAGTAGACCAGACACTTTTACAATTGCAACTTCTAAGGCATCTAATTTCAATCCCTTGAAAATGGTTTCATCATTCTATAATGTAGCTATAAATTGCCTGATCATTTCCTCATTAAACTCTGTCAATTTTAGGAAGTAGTCTAGCCATCCTGCCCTTATGAAAATAGGCAGAACTAACCCATCCTCCAATATTTATTTGTGTGTTTATGGCTCCCTTATGATTATATCACCTCCCATGGTGAAAATACTCTGACTCCGCTCAAATCCTTAGAAATTCAGCTCAAAAATTGATTCAACCACCTTTAAACCCTCTCTATTCTACTACACTTGCATGCACTTTTTTCACTATAACTGTAACTGTTATATCCCTTTCTCCTTTGTATCAGCTTAACTTAGCTTGAATTGGTTTCAAATTGGCTCAAAATCTAGGGAATTGACAACAAAAAGGTTGCAAGTGCAGAAAGGTATGAAAGCAAAAAGGGTTCATATGGTTTTTCTGTGTTTGGATTTTGATGGTGAAAACAAAATTTTGGGATATATACTACACCCCCCAACTAAAATTCTTGAAGTGACCCCACTTCAATACATGTGACTAGGTGGAGGGAATTATGAAAGAATATAGAAATAAGTTTAATCAATGTATAGGATGCTAAATTTAAATGTAAGTACATAATGAAAGTATTGAACATCCATGTTAATTATGGAAGTTAATATGCATACCTGTTGAATGATATGAATGCAACTCTAAACATGTGAAGTTGTTGGAAGAGTGTTTATAGCATGAGTGTGATTTTACATCAGTTAATTTTAATGTGTAATGGAAATGAAGGCATGAGAAAAGGTTGTGAAATGTATGGTATATGAATTATGAAATGACTTTTCAAGGGCATGAAAAATCGTGATGGCGACGTGGAATGTGGTGATGAAGCTACATGCGATGATATGACAATTTAAGGTTACATGTGTGGAAAAGTGGAGTGAATGTGGATGAATTTCAATTAGTGTGGCACAAATTTATGAATTCTCTAATAGATAGTGGTTGCGAGTACCTTCATTAACAGGTCTCAAACGAAACTTTTATTGATGATGCTACAAGTCCCTACTGTATAATGAAGTGTTCTTCAAGAAGATTGTTGATTGTGGCACTTGTACTATGTGTGCACATGAAATAAGATAAGAAATTATATCTGAATGACCTCAAGAGGTGAGTTGTATAGCTCATCTGCTAAGTCATTGTGAGAACTGGTAGTATCTTCTATTGAGTTGTTATCTTGTGATAGATTGTTTGTATCTGAACCATTGTTTTGACCATATAGATGCATTAAAGAAAGAATAAAATCATCTTTCTGAGTTGGTTGTGTATATATCTTCAATTTATGTGCATTCACCAATAATGTGAATCTAATTGCATCTATAGTTTGTAACTTGACTACTCCATTGGGAAATGTCTGTTGAATTTCTTAGGGTCCCAGGCATCTAGACTATAGTTTTCCCTTGTATTCTTTTTATGTAGAACCATATATTAAATACCAATAACCCACATTGAATTCTTTAGACTTTATAAACTAATCATGCCATTTAGTCCTCTATTTTTGTATAATCTTTGTGTGATGCATGGCCTCCATTCTGATTTCATCCAATCCATTAAGATTGTGTAGCCTTTCTTTATGTGCTTCTGTCAAATCCATTTCTAGTTCTGTTGTTGTCCTAAGTGTCTTGTATTCAAAATCTATTGGCAGAACTATTGTTTTACCATAGACTAATTCATAAGGTGTGAAACCTGTAGTTGTTTTCCATATTGTTTTGTAGGCCCACACTACTTTAGGTAATCTATATTCCCAATCTTTTCTACGAATTTACACTATTTTGGTCAAAATGTTCTCAATTTCTCTTTTTGTAACCTCCACCTACCCATTGGCTTGGGGATGATAAGCCAATGATCTTCTATGTTTGATTTCATATTCTTCAACCAATTTAAAAATAATTTTAGAAGTAAATTGGAGACCTTGATCAATTACAATTTCTCTAGGTACTCCATACCTGGTAAAGATGTCTTCTTATGAGAACTTAGCTACATTCTCATCTCTTGCAAACTGTAATGCATTGACCTCAACCCACTTTTTCAAATAGTCTATACAAACCAAAATATACTCTTTGTTATTAGACGTTGGTGAAATTGGGCCAATGAAGTCAAGCCCCCATTTGTCAAATGGAGTTAGTCCTATCTGTGGTTGCAAAGGGATTTCATTTTTTCTTGTTGGTTTTCCCATTCTCTGACATATGTCACATCTTCTAGCATACTTCATTCAATCCTTATGGAGAGTTGGCCAATAGTAACCTATTGTCAAGATCTTAAATGTTATTCTTTTGGTTGCAAAGTGACCCCCACAAGGCTCGTCATGGAAAGCTTTTAGAATGTCAAATACATCATCTTCTCTTATACATCTTCTCATTATATTATCTAGATCAATGTAGAATAAGTAAGAAACTACCCAAGAATATGGAAAGCTTTTATATACCGTCTCTTTTCTCTAGGAGAGAAATGTGATGGTATATGGCTTGCCACTAAATAATTTTCAATATCAGCAAACCATGGTGTTTTTACAATAAGAGCAAACAAATGCTCATTTGGAAAAGAGTCATTCATAACACCTATTTGTGTAGGAAATCTAGATAGAAAATTTGTCACCACATTAGCTTTCCCTAGCTTATCCACTATTGTTATATCAAATTCCTGTAGCAAGAGTACCCATCTAACTAGTCTCCCCACAACTACGGGTTTGTTCATTAAGTACCTTATAACAGTATGATATGTGTGGACAAAGACCTAATAGCCAGTACTTTAATGCATAAACTTGTTGATAGAATAAACAACTACCAACATCTCTTACTCTATGATAGTATAGTTAATTTCATCTCCTTGTAAGTTTTTGTTGATGTAATAGATAGCATATTCCTTGTTACCTTCTTTTTCTCCCAAGACTACAACTATTGCAAAATCTGAAGCATCAATGTGTATATGGAAAGGTAGTGTCGAGTTTGGCCCTCTCAAGACATGTGCTTTTGTCAAATTTTTCTTAAATGCTTCAAATGAGTGCTAACATTCTACAGTCTAATCAAATTTTTTCTTTGGTGAGAAAGAAAAATAATGGTATTGCAATTTTACTCAAATCATGGATGAACCTCCTATAGTATCATGCATGTCCCAAGAAGCTCTCGACATATTTTTGCTTCTGTGGCATAGAAGTGTAGAGATGATCTCAATCTCGTTGGGATCCAACTAAATTCCTTCACTTGAGTTAATGTGCCCTAGAACAATCCCTTGATTCATCATCATGAAACATTTCTCATGACTCAATGATAGGTTATGTTCTTTACACATTTTCAAAACCTTTTCTAGATTATTAAGTGCATCTTCATAGGTGTCTCCATAGGTAGTGAAGTCACCCATGTAGATTTACATGGAATCATGAGCATAGTCTGAAAAGATACTTAGCACTGCCCTCTGGAAACTGGTTGGGGCATTACATAGTCCAAAGGGAAGAATAAAATAGGCATAATTACTCCAAGGGCATGTAAATGTAGTCTTATCCTGAGCCTCTAGAGCTATCTTTATCTAGTTATAGCCACTAAATCCATCTAGGAAAGGGAAGTAATTTTTCCCTTCTAAGGAATCAAGCACTTAGTCAATGAAAGGTAGGGGGAAGTGATCTTTCCTAGTGGCTATGTTCAACTCCCTATAGTCCACACATACCCTCCATTTTACTCCTTTCTTAGGAACAATGACTAATGGTGAGACCCATCGGCTATCAGAAATAGGATAAATGAAGCCTACATCAAGTAGTTTTTGCAACTCAGTCTTAACTATTTCTCTTAAAGCAAGGTTCATTCTCCTTTGGGGTTGTCTAATGGGCTTGAAACCATCATTTATATAGATCCTATGCATACAAATTTCTGGATCAATCCCTTTCATGTCATGGTAGTCCCATACAAAGGCTATTGTGTTTGCCTGTAGCACAGTGTTCAGGGAACTCTATTGTTCTTTAGTTAATCCATTATTGATGTTCAATGTTTTACCTGGCATGATTTCCCATGTTTTGTATTTTGATTGCATAGATGAGAGATCAAGTCCACTAATGTTGGGAACACATTATTGTGGAAAAAGAGAATGGAACAATTGGGATACCTCTTCTAATGAATTTGCAGGTATAATGTTCTATAGTGGATCCTATAGACATAAAAGATAGTCTTATTGTTGCGAGTCCCTACAACAGTTATTATGTATGATATGGTCAATTAAGTTATCCACATCTTGGGTTGCTAATAGGGGTTGTGTTCTATTTTCATGAGATTTTGTAGGGAATAGTGGTCTTATTCATCCAAGGTAGGCCATATAGTCTGCTCTAGGTTTTCATGAGGTTGGGTTGGTGGATAGAGAACCAATTTCTTGGTCATAGTCCCATTTGATATTATCATGTTCCTATATCTACAACCTATGAATGCATCAGTTGTAGCTAACCATGGTATACCTAAAATAAGTGGATATCTTGCAAGGTTGACCTTTGGATGCAAGACTATAAAATCTATAGGATACTCCCATGAATCTAATGCAATGACTAAGTCTTGATTGGTCCCCTCAGGCTTCACTATTAACCTATCTACCAAGTGTAAAAAAATTGGTGTAGGTCTAAGGTTAGCTAGCTAAAGTAGCTGCATTGTCTCCTTACTCATGACATTAATTATTGCTCCTAGGTTAATCAAGGTGTTCTTGATAAGGGTCCCATTAATATTAACATCCACTACTAGACTTCCAGGGTCTGTGTATTTAGGGACATTTATATTCCCTAGCATAATATTAGCAAGGTTCCCTAGGACATGAACTGTCTGAGGGTCCTTCATCTTTCTCCTTGGTTTCTTAATACATAGGTCTCTTACTATCTTGGTATAGATTGGGATATCCTTGATAGCTTGGATGATGGGGATTTTGATACTAGCACCCTTAAGCTAACCCAATAGGTCTGTCTCAGCTTGGGTATGATGTTTTTGAATGGATGGACACTCAAGCAAAGGAGGCTATGGACTTGAGGTGGTTTGGTTTACCTTATTTAACCTAGGCTCCAGAGGTGAATTGTCTAAAGCTTCAGTTGTGGGTTCCTCATCCACCATCTCAATGATTTGAGGGGATGAAGGTCCAGCTAGTGTTTTCCCTAACCTAAGGTGGACATCACTCACCTCTACCCCATAAGTGTGGTATTGTATAGCCTCGTTAGTATAACCTATTGGACAAGATTTTGTTAGGGTTAGGTGCAGGTTGGGAAGGTAATTGTGTTGCTCTTGGTGGATGAGATGTTGGGTTTGATGGAGCGGGCATAATGGCCTGATGTTGTGGATGAGAAGGTAGCAAAGGTTGTTGGTAATTCACACTTTGGTGTTGCCACTACTGGCCCTTTTGTCATTATGGTTGCCATTGATTTTGTTGTACTAGCTATTGAGGGTTATAATTGGCACCTTGGTAATTTTGTTGTGGCCATACATTTGGTTGTTGCTGGTTCTAAGTTTTGCTGAGGGTTTTTCCATTGGTTTTAGTTATTTGGCTAGGGCTGAGAATTCCAACCAGAGAAATTTTGATTACCAATTGGAAAAGATGTATTGGAATTTAGAGGGTCTTGTGGCATACCTTTCCTTGGTTTCCATAGCTTTCTTTGAGAAATGTAAAATAATTGTCCATCCTCTCCTTCCATTGGTTGAAAATCTAGTTTCTCTTATTTGTCTTTTGTAATTCTTGCCACCCTTTTGCATTTGCATTTTGTTTTTCTTTATTTGCAATTGGGGTAGGGTGATCCCACAAAATTGGTTTACAATTCCTTTAAGGAAGGAAAATTTCCAAAATGCTCCCATGAAAAGAAATTTGGGTTTTTAGGGGTTCGCTCGAAGGGGGGGTTCGAGCAAACCCAAAAAGGGGTTCACTCGAATGCCCCTTTGAGCGAACCCCTTTTGATGATGCCATCCCCTTTGGCACCATTTTTTAAGGAAAACAAAAGAAATTTTTCAAAACAAATGGGGTTCAAGCGAACCCCTCTTCGAGCAAACCCCCTTTCACTCAAAGGGGTCAAGGGGGTTCACTCGAACCCCCTTTTTTCCCTTCTCCCCCTCTTCTACCAAAGTTCTACAATTTTTTTCCTTTCAAAGCTCGGGTTGAGGATGAAAATGTAGGGAACTTTATAGACCAACCTAGATGATGGTAGTCCTCAGAACGAGCTATCCATCGAATAAAATTTTAATATGTTTTGGTTTTATTATGTATTCTTTTTTAGTTTAATTAAACATATGTTTTTCACCAAAAATCAAGCTCTATTCTGCACATGTATAAAAATAGTGCCTCAGATTATCAAAAAAAATTGAAACTTTTCTATGCACTAGATATTAATGTCCCTAATCAAACGAAAAAAATTGAATTTTGATACATACAAAAAAAGTTGTGTTAGCAAGTAAATCATGTCTAAATTGTAACTGGTTTGAATTCAAAACTTAATTAAGAAAAAATATTCAATGAAATGCTATGAAACCAATTGCATGCACTCGATATCATAGTTACAAATCTAAATTCAAAAAAAAAAGAATTTTATCCTTCATAGAAAAAAATTTGTGTTAGCAAGTACTCGTCACTCTTTAAAAGTGGCGTTTATTGTTAAAAACTAGTTTTCGAAGGAGATGGAAAAAGAAATGCAATTTGATTCCAAATTTTTTAAAAAAATATATATTTTTAGAATCTACAGACAAAATTTTGCAAATCACTAGTTTGCATCATCTTCAAATTCCTCACGGTTTAGAAGCTATAGGTGCCCGAAAGTGAAAATTTGGTTAAAAAAAATCAGTTCAATGTCCAGTTTGGCCAAATTGTAAACCAGTATTGTGGGATCACTTGGAAGTATTCAGTAAGAATTTCTTTAGCCTCCTACTTCTTTATAGATAGAGTGTCCAATTGAGTAGCTAGATGACTTATGACATCCTCCTTCATGTTGGACAAGAGGTTACTTAACTCCGCTCTTGAAACCCCATTAGATTTCTTATCAATGATGGATGTTCTTTCTCCCATTGACCTCTTGGTAAAAGTCCTTGAGTAATTTCTGTAGACCTTACAAATATCTTCAAAGGGTAATTAATACACATCCCCTGCCCCAATAAGATTGAGGTCATCCATGCAATATTCATTGACTCCTAAGAATACAAGCTTCAAAGATTCATCTGAGAATCTATTATATGGGTTTTTCTTCAAACATAATTGAAACCTTTCTACATAATCCTAGAATGGTTCATCCTCTTTCTGATTCATTCTAAAGATATCACCTCTTCTCCTATCAACTCCTCTATAATAGTCTTGGTATTTCTCCAAGAATTTTGTTTTCATGGTGTTCCAATCTAGAACAATATCTTAGTTGAATTCCATAAACCATCTCATGGCAGCATCCTTCAAAGTTGTAGGAAATAGATTGAGCCTATGAGCATCAGTTGTATAGTCATAGCTCCTACATAGGACATCAAACTCAAAGAAGAAATTTTTTGGATCTTCAGTTACCAAACCATAGAAGACTGGTAATGCTAAAGGAGGTATATTCTTTAGCACAATAGCCCTTTCTTGGTTGGTAATTGGAAATTCAAAGGTCACATGTTCTAGTGGATCATCCATTGCTACATCAACCATTGTTTGGAAGGTCCCCCTGTGTTTTTCGTAGATGTTGGTGAAAGGGAAGATTCTTCTTCAGTAGTACCCTCACTCTGATAAATTTAGTCACCAATATCTACTCTAGCTTGTTGGTTTAAGGGGAGAAATCTTCCCAAAGCATCTCTCTACCTTTGCAAACAATAGGTATGACTTTGTATAGCAATGACTCCTACATAATGTTAGTAAAATGCTATGGTATTTGAAGAGATAAAACTTGATTATCCTAATACTAAAAGAAAATGCTAAACTAGAAAAGCTTGGAAATAAAAGAAACTAATCTTTTAAAGTAGCACCATCCTCGGCAATGGCACCAAAAATATAGAGTCCTTACTAGTATCTAGTAAACTTGGTGGAAATCACACAATTTAGAGGAAAAACCTAACTGAACATTCCTATTAAAATTTTGGAAAGACCTTCATTGAATTATCGACCAGGGCTAGTAAACTTGTGATGGTACTAGCACTATATGTGCTTTCAAAGACTTAAAACTACCTAATTCATCCTATTACAAATGCTACACTTGCTGGAAAATCATAAAATTGTAAAATAGTAAAGAAAGTAAAGCTACCACTATTGCTATGGGTACCTACAGTATAAGACTATAACTAATTATTGTCAAGAAATGAATGTTGGGGATTAACTAAAACTGATAACTAAACCTATACTACACTTTGGAGTACAACACACTTAAGCAATTACAGTATAATTGAGAAACAAGAATTATTCATGAATCTAATAATAATTGTAATACAAAGAATCTATTTAACACAACTTGCATTTAGGAATTAAGTACTAAAACATAAATTAAATAACAAGAAATGGAGTGAAGGACACTTACCTTGACTGGCTCTTGCTCAAGTGGCTATCTTCACTAATCTAAACCAAATCTAACTTCTTAGATCAATGCAATCATGATAACTTAAACCATTCATTACACAATTCCAAGAGATCACATAAGATTTTGAGATATCTTATTCATTAAAAACATGAGTGAACAATAAGCATTGTTTTCATAAGGAATAAAAAATAATTGAAATTATCTGGAAACTATATTTGCTTTGGAACAAAAACCAAATAACTAATTAACTCCTAAAACCTCAACTGTCAAGCTATACATATAGGCACGAGGGAGTTTATTGAAATAGGACTCCAATATGAAACCATTAATCACCACTCCCTAGATATCAAAGCATGATAATGATTCAGCAATCTAAACTACAACTGAAAAGGAAGAAAAATCCAAATAGGATTGTGACTCTGTTACAACAAAACTAACATGTTGAATTCTCAAATCAGTTATGTTAGAATCCCAATTGTAACAAGGTTCCTCTCCTCTAGTGTCTTTATTGAACATCATAATGATGCACAACCATCTTCATTAAGTGTCTTCATGTTTTAGTTGTTGTGCTCCATTTATTCTAGAACCTCCCCTGTTTATTATCTAGGAACTCCTTTAACTGCGAGTTGCACCTTGCAGTTGTTGTCGGCTATAGTCCACCTCTTCTAGCTACAAGAGTTGGTTCACAAAGCATGCACATAATACTAACAACCATAGATAAGCACATATATCAATCACATTTCATACATATCCACACATAGATTATGCATTAACCATCACATCATAATCATATTTCCATATGCATTAAAGTAGGTTCAAGGTCGCATAGTAAGTATAAAACTATAGCATAATGTATGAACATGTATAGGATAAATGTCTTGGTAATGTCTGTGAACTTGCATAAGAACATAAGAAAACTAACTAAGCTTTGGGCTCATCACCTAGGTGATGAGAAATAGTGGCATAACATAGTCTTGAGTATCCTATCCCCTTGCACTATGTGTGATTCCTAGGTGATGAGAAAGAGCAATGCACAAGCTTTCCATTTTTTTGTTTCAATAGGGTGGGCCTACCTGTGGAGTTACACACCAGAGACGATCCCTAGCGTATATACCTCTAGTACACTATATAAAAGGGTAAAAACTGAAAGGTGAGCTGAATCTAATTGTTCATGTAGGGTATGGCCCTAGTAGTCTTGAGTGATTCTGAATGTGCAGGATAGAGATTTTGGTCTCCCATTGTTATCTATGCCTTGATGGTCTTTGGAGTTCCCATGAATATGAACCATTATTTCTAGAAGCCAAGGACTTTTTTGGTCATCTACTATTTTTGGTGCATCATGATAGCATTGTCATGAGAAGTTACTTACCATGTCTAGTGCTTCGTTGAGGTGGCAAGGTTCCTTGTTTGGATCTACTCCTTTCAAGGTGAGAGGTGTCAAGATGGTACATTCCCTTGGCACACTCTAGCTTCACCCACTCCTTGTACTCAAATTTAAAATTACCCAAAAGGTGAGGTAAGCCCACTTTCGTAGATAACCCTATTACTATTAGCTAGTTTGTTCTTTCTTATATTGTTTGTGAACCAAGGCCTAGCGAGTTTTGTGCAAGAAAACTTGCAAAATACCTACCTACCATAAATTCAAAGAGTCAAAATCAGCCAAATCTATTTTTCAAGTGTTTGTTGTGTTTTATGATCAAATTTGGAACTTACCAAAAATAGAAAACCATCTAAAAAACATCAATTTTAGGCCAAAAATCATAACACCGCAACTATTTAATAGAATGCCACAATCATCAAACAGTACAATGCAATTTTTAGTTGAAATGACGCACCTATCAGAAACCCTAAAAAAAAACTCGTATTTTCCTATGCACCGTAATTGATTGGTTCTACACCACAATTGACTGGTTTTGTACTGCATCTATGGTCTGAAACATCGCATGTCAGAATCAAAAAAATTGGGGAAATATTTGTACACCCAACTTTCAATTTCCTTACAGGCAATGACTATACACTCAAATCTAAGACTTGTTTAGGGTCAAACAGTCCATTCATTACATTTCATCATTTACCTTAGGTTAGTTTTCTTATCTTAGTTTGCATAGATCATCTTAGCTCATTCCATCATCACCTTTGAGCTTTGAGAATAGGATGCTTATCACACTATTGAGCATCCCATAGTCACATATTTAGGTGTCTTGACCTTATCATATTTCATCTATCTTATCCTTAGGTTGGGCCTACAACTCATGTGTCTAGTTTAGGTTCACCTTTTATCTAGTCATCATCATCTTCATCTTGGTTCTTATCCTCTTGAGGTCTTGACATTTAGAGCCATTACTTTGGTTCATCATAGTTTGCTTAGCATCCTCTTTTAAGGTTCAAATTTACATATCCAAATTATCCAAGCATAGTCATAGTCTCATTATCACTTTTCACTTCCAAACATAGTCATAGTGGCATTGTCATTTTGGCATCCTTATATCTAAAAAATCTAAAAATATAGCATAATTTCATTGTCATCTTCCATTTCCATCCTTAGTTGCATTCATTCCAAAAGTCTCAAAATCCAAAAGTCGCAAGTCTTATATGGTCTTCACTAGGTCACAAAGGAAATGAAAAGACACGGATTCCTCATGTGACCCCAACTTTAATCCAACTAGCACAATGAATCTCGGGTCATCTTCAAACCAACATCAAACATCACAAGGTGAAATTCCAAATCCATTTTCCAATATTACATTCCATGAGGTTGAACAAGGTCTAACACCTAAAGAGATTGAAAAGGCTTCCCAAGATCCTAAGATAGTGTGCATCATAGAAGAGCTTGTCAAAGAGGATCCCGATAGATACTTTCTAGAACTTGCTCAAAATGGTGCCAAACTTTCCCTTGGTTTTGACACTTCCACAATTGTAGAGGGAACAACATAAACACAAACTCAAGGTAAATATCATAACACATTTTCACAAGGTCATCCCTCCTCACAAAAAATGCACACTAGTATGCCTCTTGGGGGAACTACACATAATGAAACAACTACAAACATTCCCCCTAATCCAACATTTGGGACCAAAAGAACACAAGAAACATCTCAAGGACCAAGTCCCTCATTTTTTAATCCATTTTCTTCATCCTCTAACACCATGGGTATGACTTTTGCAAATCCATTTTCCACATCATCCACTCAAAGTAATGCACCATCAACCAACACAACCCTAAATCTAAATCCAAACCCACCAAACAAAACAAGAAGGATTCATATTGTCACATCAAGAGTGCAAACCCAAATGACCAATGCTACACCAAACACAAACATGTATTTTGGGTCAAGCCTAAACACCAACCAACCTCCCTCACAACATGTCAACCTAAATCTCAACTTTACAACACAACATCAATATACCAACCATACTCCACCATAACATCATACCAATACCAATACCTTGTTTACATCTCACTTCCAACAAGGCAATCAGAATCCTTCTTAACAAAACATCAACCCAAATCCAACATTCACATCCAATTTCCAAAACCAAAATTGATCCTCATCATATTTACTACCTCAACACATTCAACACCAACACCAATCCTCTCATGCAAAGTCAACCAAACATGCCACCATCACCCATGGACATTTTGATGCAACAAATGTAATCAATGAAACAACAAATAGAAAACATGCAAGTGAGTGGGACAAAGAAAACATATTCCATGGAAGAACTATGTCCTTATCCTTTTGATTGAACCATATGCATGCCACCTTTCTCTCCACATTTCAATGTTCCAAACTTCAACATATACAAGGGAAAAGGAGATCTAGTAGAGCATATTCAAGAGTTTAATAATGCTTGCATGTATATCACTTTTGAGCATACATACTTTATGAGATTATTCTATGTAGCCTTTCAAGGAAAGCTCTAGAATGGTTTGTACACTTACCTCCCAAGATAAGAACATGGAATGAACTAGCCAATAAATTGATCATACACTTTTCCTATAACATTGAAAGTGACATGACCATTGCAAAATTGTGCACAATCAAACAAAAATAAGGGGAGTCACTTACCTCATTTTTTCATAGATGGTGAAGTATGGCTAGCAAATGTCCTTGTCACATACCTGATAAACAATTGGTCCCTATCTTTATTGAGAACCTCAATACAGAATTAATGCACCAACTCCAAATCCATTATTGCAATACATTTGAAGATGTCATTGAAAAGGGATTCTCCATTGAGAAATATCTTGTTGCAAAAGGAGATTCCAAGGCCCATCTGTTTGCGTTCTGTGTGGGTGTAATGAAGAGGATTCTTCCCACTTGTTCTTTCGTTGTTCTTTTTCTATGCTTATTTGGCATTTGTGGTGGGGTTTTTGGAAATATCCTCGTGTTCATGCCTCTTCCATTGTTGATTTTTGGAGTAGTTTGGGAAGACCTCCTACACAGGCCTCTTTCCTTCAGATTGTGTGGTGCATTGGTCTTACCTTTACCCTTTGGAAATTTTGGCTAGAAAGGAATTGTAGGATTTTTCAGGGTGAAAAGTTGATGATTCAACAGGTTTGGCAAAGAATTTTTGGTATGTTCCAAGAATCAATAGAAGCTAAATGTGAGATGGCTTTCCCTTTGGAAAGGAGTGATGATGAGATTGTGAATAGATTAGATCTGTAGGGTTTGTCCTCTGATTCGGCTTGTGTTACAAGAAGTAGGTAGGCTAAAAAGAAGGTTCAAAGGGTTGTTAGATGGTTACCTCTTCTAGTGGAAGTTTTGAAGATCAACATTGACGACTCATCTAGGGGTAATCCTAGAGCTACTTGGATTGGTGGAGTTGGGAGAAACTGTTATGGCTCTATTATTTTCTTCTTTTCCATTCATAAGGGGCAACAAGCCAACAATATTATGGAAGGGTTGGTGATTCTCTAGGCTATTGAGCAGGCTTATGCTTTGGGTTGGTGTAAGATCATCTGTGAATCTGACTCATAGATCATGGTTAATCTACTGAATGAGCAGAACCTAGCTAGGGTTAATTGGCAACTTGCTTCAATTTCTTGATATATTTTACAGTTGTGTTCTATGTTGAAGGTGGCGTCTTTTACCCATATCCCATAGGAATGGAATAGGTTTTTTGATTGTTTGGCCAAGTGGGCTTCTAAGCATGTTGGTGATTGGTAGATTGAGAGATGGGAGCAGTTATCTCCTAACTACTAACAAGTTTTAGAGAGGATTATTTTTTATGACACGGTTGGCTGAGGGGGTTGGCATTGGTTTGGTAGTGGTTAGTTTTCTTGGTTGGGTGTTCTAGTGATCCTTCTTTAGTTTGGGAGCCTCTATGGTCCCTGACCTCTTTGTAATGGCCTTTTCTTGATATCAATAAATATTTTACCCTCTTTTATTAATATATATATATATATATATATATTATAAATATTATTAAATAAAATAAATTTTAAAAAATAAAATATTAAAAAAACTATATTAAAATTGTTAAAAGTAAAATTATAACTTTTATATTAAAAAATACAAGTAAACCTATTAAAAATATAAAAAGTCAATTCATAACTTATTTATTTATTATTATTAATCTTTTTTTTTAGGCAAATTGCTATTAGAGAGGATAGCACTCTTTCTATTAATTTAAAGCTCTAAATTACATTTCTAATTGCTTCGAACGCAAATTACATTATTTCTACTTTCTTAGAAGATCTTAAAGTCATAGCATGCTTTTGTTTTGAAGGTGGTTTCCTCCTTTTCACCTCTGTCCATTCATGTTCAATTTGAGGGGGAATCTCCTCAGATTGTCTAGATAGAACGTCACCACCTGCGCCTGTCAATGATGCAACTACTGTCACAAAACCTCCACTTCCTTTGGTGAACATTGTAGAGGTATTTTCATTTGCAGGCGAATCCGAAGAATGATCCCTGGGAGAGGGAGAGGAAAAAGGAGTTCTTTTCTTTGGAGTAACGGAAGAATGTACAAAGCCTTTGGGTGGATTAGGGGAATAGTATAATGTTGAGATTCAGCCCCAATCCACCATGATGGTTTGAGATTCCCCATAACTCGATACTTCTGACATTGGGAGGAAACATGATCTATTGAGAAACATTTCCTGCACCTGAAAGTGATTTTTTCATAGTCAATCGGTTGCCTTCGGCATCTATTCCCAACCCTCAAAACAATCTCGGCTGGAAGATCGTTATTAAATTCCATTTCAACACAGATTCAAGCACATGTGGAATTTTGATAATTGATGGTTTCTTCAGAGGAGTAGTGATACCTTCTGAGGCTATTACCAATAGCCCTCAAGCAATCTAGTTCCCAAAACTGAATAGGAAGATATGGAAGTCTTACCCACAAAAAAGCAAATGTGAAGATTTTTGTACGTGGATCGAAATCAAGAAACCATGGTTTCCTGCATAGAAAGTCACCTTGAAAGAGCCAGGGGCCATTTTCCAGTACCAACTCCTTGTCTTCTTCAGAATCGAACTCTAAAATGAAGAACCCCTTTGCACAGGGGTAAATGCTGACTTCATCCATGAAATCCTTCCATTTTTCTGAAATACAAGCGTGCAAATCACAAAGTTTCGGCCAAGTCTTCATGAACCTGCAGATCATAGCATGATCAAACAAAAAGCCCTCCCTATCCAGAGCCAAATTTTCCAAACAAACTTCTAGGATTTTTGATGAGAGACGGACAGGAAAAAGCGAACATAAATTGGCAGAGGCGTCATTTGCAACAACATCAACATTTTTGCCGGCACCAGATGCTTCCAACGAGCCGTGCCCTAATCCTTGTGGATTGGGGTTACTCGAGTGCCCATACTGCAAATGAGAGGCCCTAACTGCCTTTGCATAAATCAAACCACAAGCCCCTTCATTTACAGACACCTGGTGATTCACGTTTTTTCCAATGGGGTGGCCATCAGATTTTACACATTCAGAAGCAACCCTTGCTGTGCGCGGAATAGGAAACCCAGCCTTTCCGCTAACGCAGACCCTGGTAGGAAGCAGCGAAACATTCTTGAGATCCTTGTCTTCAATGATCAGAAACCCTGGAGTAGTCGCGCGTGCCATCACCCCCCGCCTTGTTCTTGGATTTTTATTATTATTATTATTAATATTATTATTTGAAAAAGATATATATTTATTAAAAGCTTATTATTATTTATCTTAAAATCTAAGTGTAAAAAGTTTAAAACAAAAAAATAATTTGTGTCCTATCTTTTCTTAATTTAAAGCTAAGATTGAATAAGTGTGGAGTTATTTTTTCTTTAATTACGTTGAGAGGCATATTACCATGGCATCCACCAAAAAGCAATGTGTAAGGAAAAAATCTTCAGCTAGAAATTGACATTCAAATGACATGCAAATCCATATCCACTCTTAAATCTTATCTTCTTATCTTTTGAAAAAAAAAAACCCAGTCATTATTGTTAACTTTATGTAAATGATTTTATAATTGTTTTTAAATGCATTTTTAAGTATCATTTTAGAAATAGAAGTGGACTAGTCTGGACCAGTTTGTTTTTAAAGTTGTTTTAAAGCTGTTATTTTTAGTATTATTTTTAGTTTCAAAGAGCGTGAGAATTCTCTGTAGTATACTTAGTAAACTCTCAAGACTACTCGCAAGACTTGCCAAAAATCAATGCGACTCAAGCTTTAAACCACAACTTCACATATGATCATCAACTTCATAAAGGTATCAAATTTAATCTTTCATCACTTCAATCTATTTACATGTTGATTGAATCTATCTTTGATATTTTGGTTAATGGTAAAGGAGTGACATTGTGGTCGATGGATATTGCCATTGTTACTCAGTTCCAACTAGTCTAGATAATCCATGCCAATTTGAGATGTCGATATCACGTACCAAGGATTTCAGAGGAGAGTATATGGAATCTGTAATGGTGAAAAATAGTTGTGAACACTGCCAAGCATATGATGTTGTGATCAACTGTTTGGTGAGTTATGGAGTAGGAGTGAATTGCAAGGTGAAGAATGGGAATCCATTGAATGCAATAAAACAGTGGACCATGCAATACAAGGGTCCCTATGGCCAGTTTCCTATCTTATCTTGGGATTACATGGTTGTGGATCTTGATCACATTCAATACTCTCTTTGATTTTGCATAGGCTGCAATGCATGCCAATAAGATTTGTTGTATATGTCCCAAGCATGAACAAAATTGTACTGCTATTTTGTTACCAATAAAATGGAGAATGTGATCAGTAGGGAAGATTTTTCCCCTTCCCTTTTTGATGTTATTGTATTTTTTTCTTTCTTTTTTAAGTGTTTGTTTAAGTTATGTTTCTATTTGGCTCAGAGATGTTGTATTTAAGTATTTTTGAAATGAAGAGACAAAATAGAGTAACGATTGGTTTGGTAACTATGGCTCTTCATGTTTCTTATTCAGATGGGTTTTTCCTCATACGTCAGGGATATGTGGGTTACAATTTTTTAGTAGGAATTTTTATATGGTTAATATCTATTAAGGTAATTTGGAGTCGGATAAGGATAAGTAGAAATTAAAAAAAAATTAACACATTTTTTCTAAAACTCATAGATTGAAAAATATAATAAAAAATAGTATATACTATTGACATGTGATGACATTTGTTTAGATATACAAAAATATTAGTTCATTTTATAATAATTATAAATTTATATGTTATTCTATTAATGTACTGAATGTACAAAATTTATTTTGATAATGATTTAAGTAATTGTTCATCATAAACATAATATTTTTATACAAAATTAGGTGCATAAAATTTATATTTTGAAAATGACTTAGCAAGCATTCTTCATTGACAAGTTTAGCCATACCAAGGTTAAGTAACAATAAAGTACTAAAAAAAAAATTACTAAAAAGAAATTAGAGTTATGCAATGGAAAAAAGCCACCTTCTATTTATTTTTGTTTTAGTTTTTTTTCTTAAATGCATTTTTTCTTATTATTTTGCTTTTAATGTCTATCAACATATATATTTTTTGTCCTATAAAAGAAATTGCTTGCATGTACATTCTAATTTTTTCATTAAATATATCTTAGAAGAATATTTTTAAAATTAGATAGATTTATTTTACATACAAAATTGGCTATATAATTTAACTAATTATTAGTACTTGCCATTGGCATAGTACTATTTGTTAACTAGTTATTAATAATTTAGTTTTCAACCAATCAAAACCAATATTTTAAAAAAATTAAAATAAAATTCAATTTTTGTAAAGTCAACTTGTAAAGTATTTAACTTTACAAATTATAAAAAATATTTCTTGTGCATATGATTGGTTAAAAAGTTATGTGTGTTATTCACGGATTTGTAGGGAAAGCAAGGTAAACATCTTTTAAAGAATGATTTTTCATTTTTTGCTTTATAAAATCATTTCATTAAATCTTTCTAAAATAAATAAATGTTACTTATTTTGACATTTTTTTTAAAAATATTTTTTTCTATGTATCTAATTGTTATTTTTTTATTAAAGAAAAGCTCACAAAAATCAATTAACTATTTTATAGAATTTGAATTCACAATATTAAAATAATAATAAAAAAAAAAATTATATTATTCTTTCCATTAGACTAATACCTTTGTTATCTATGTTTTTAATATTTTATGATATAATTCGATTATTATATGTTCTCTTTATTCCTTTCATTAATATTTTCTTTCATCATATATATATATATATATTCTCCTAATAAAATTATAACCTATATTATTTTAGGTCTTTATTATATATAATATACAACCTATTTTAATGTAGGTAATATTAATTTATATATAACCTATATTAATGTAGAATTTATATATATTATTTCTATTCATATCTTATACTATTGCACGCGATATTTTATAGATAAATAAGTTAACCCACATTGTGTAGGTAATATATTAATTTATATTATATATTTATATTAATATATATTATAGGTTATTTTATTTTGTAGTTCTCCTTTAATATATATTTTTATATATTAATATATATTATATAAATTATTATGATTTTATGTATTTATATTAATATATATTTGTCTCATAAAAAAATGGCCCCATTGTCATTTTCATGGCCTTTTAGGTCTTGTTTCATGGTGTTGGAACTATGTTGTTCTGATTTATGTTGTAACATGGCTTGAATATGCTTATTTAGGTACTAAAACTCAAAGAATGACATCTTGTGAAGGTGTTGTGAAGTGTTGTAAGACATTTATGCATTCTTCTAGACTCTATTAATTACAATTCACCTCAAAATCACCTTTTTATTCATCAACAAGCCCTATTTTTAAGTGTTGTAAAGTCTTGTAACAAGCTTTCACACTTTTCTAGGCACATCTTCACTATTTATCCCTTTCTCATGCTTTATTTGACCCCTTTATGCTCTTATATGCTTAATTAAGTGTATTTTTGAGTATTATCCCGACAAACAACATTAAATACAACATATTTCCTGACACTTGTTTTTAGGTCCTAGGTGGGATCCATTCGCCATGGGTGGAAAATGAGTCCCCCTTGGCCCCAAATTCAAAATATTTTAAATTTCCTTTCAGAATTTTATTCAAAATCACTTGATGTCGGCTTGTGATGAGGTATGAATGGGTGAGTAAGGCACAAGTGTATAAATATGTGATTTTCACCTCATTTTACATCTCCTCACCCATTCAAGCATTTCATCTCATATTTCAAGTATTCAAGCATTTTACAACATTCTTTCAAGCATTATTCAAGCTCTTTGAAGCAGCCATTGACATTACTTCAAAATTGCATCATCAAGGGTCTGGTAAGTTAATAGCAATTGCAGGTTGTTAGTTTATCATTCCTTTGCATTTCATTACTTTATTGAAGGTTTGATTACGAAAAAGTAGGGTTTGAGCAAGGCAAACCCCTATTCACTAACCTTAAACCATTTTTCCCTATTGCATGTTTGTTTGCAGACCTAGGTATGCAAATTTGACAAGATTTTTGATGTTGAAGATTGGTTTACAAGTCAACTAGGTGCTTCAAGCCAACTTAAGTCTATTTCAAGCTTGGAGAAGGTTTTCTATCCGTTTTCTATAGAATTGACTTTGGCAACCCGACAAGCAAACTTTTCCAAATCTGGTGTTGCAGAGTTGTCTCCTGATTTTTCAAAAATTTGGGAGAGGACTGATTTGCCACTTGTGGTGATTAAGTCCCACCTTAGGATTGAAAATCTGAATTTTGTCAGATTCTGGATCCCGACAGACAAAAACTTGCTCCCGACACTTTTTCACTAAGAGGAGGACTAATTCACCACCCTAGGCAAATGAGTCCCACTGTGAAAAATTAGTAATTTCCATCAGCATTCAAAACACTCTGAAATCATCACACTTCATCTAGGTGCACTCAGATTCATCCCTTTCCTTTCTGTTCTGCATAATTTCTTTATTTACTTAGTTGTTTGCATATCACATTGTGTTTTCAAACATAGCTTTAATTGCGCTTTTGCATTTGTTTTCATTCATTTAGATCAGTCAATTGCATTTATTTAGCTTCATTTAGGTTAGAAAACATAACACGTAACATTAAATTGAATGAACCATTAGCATTTTTGGCCTACTCTCCTTTTAGGTGAAAAACCATAGAAAAGTTAGAGAAGCCCTAGGAACCAAAAATCAACGATTCATTTTGGTGAACCCAATGTTTGAGAACTTTGCATTTCTGATTTCATTTACATATTGCATCCTAGTTTCCATGTGCATTAACATTCAATTAGTACATTGTTTTGTTTTTGCATTTTAGAACATTTTATCTTGCATTAGTGAAAGCTTCATTTAGATTTCATTTTTGCATTGCATCTTATTGAAAATTCCAAAAATTATGCATTCTACATCATTTTTTTCATTTTGTAGGACATTAAAATCATCTTAAATTTTTTGTAAAATACAAAAAAATTGCATACTGGGACTCATTCGCCCCTCAGGGCGAATCAATCCCTCTGCACTTTTTAAATAGCATCTTTGTAATCTTTTTAACATTTTTCTGCATTACTGCTTCCTATTTCGGTATTCTGTTTTACTTTCTAGAATCTTTGTTTTTCATTATTTATTGCATCTTATTTTATTTACATTATGGCATTCTCTTTCAATAAGTTTTGGAATTCATTAAATTCATTGGTAGACATGTCCAATTATGCCTTTCGCTATGACCCTAATGACCTTGAACAACCTCATGCTCCTTTAACTCCTCATGATTGTCCTCCACGTGAAGTAGACATCATTGGAGAAGATGATGTTATCATGAACAAGTTCTACAATGATTACCTTGATAACCTATAAGCAAATGTAGCCTTTTATCTCTCCATGAGGTCACAAGACCTTCCCACTGTTGCACCTCCTAATCACTTTGCATACTTACATCCTAAAGTCACTATAAGACCTATGGTTCCTCCTTCAAGTGGACCTAGTCCCTCTAACCACTCAAATTCACAACCCTTTTATGATCACAAAGTCACCAATACTCCTATCAACCTTGAAACGACATATGGTAAAGGATTCATCATCTTAAGTAAACAAGGTTGTGACACAAAAAATGAACATGGCATCCATCAACTTCTTGAACAGAAATCAACCAAAGCATGCACAATAAGACTAGGATATCAAGATCCTTCTCATCCTCATAGACATCCTCTTCAACCTAGGAGACTTCGGGATGCTAGAACTATGATCTTGAATGCTCCTCCTAACTTAAACATTCTTCTTCCATGTGAGCAACCATTATCTCCTTCTAATGACAAGGATGTTAGGATCCCTATGTGTCCTCTTCCTACTTCTATTCATGAACAAGGTGAATCTAGAAAATTCAAATGACCTTACAAACTCAAAAAGATTAAGTTTCCTACACATCCTCCACCTGAATGTGAAACGAGACTTCAACTATTCTTAAACAAAGGTCTTATAATTTTACCACCTATGAATAGGTTGGTTATTCATCTGAAAGACTCTAACATACCATTTTGCAAATATCATCGCATCCTTGGACATCATACTACAGAATGTCAGACATTGAAGGACATACTAGATAAGTATCACTTCACTGATACCGATTGTTTCCCCGTCATACCTTAAAACACTATAATCCCCTCATCATGCCATAGCTGTAGAATTCCCTATTCTCACTATTGCATGATCCATTCCCATCACTCACATCAGCTCATTCTTGTCTTTACACTTTGTGGAAGGCAAGAATTTATCCTTGTCCTTGTAATGCATTTGTCTTTGTCTCTTAACTATGTTATTCCTTTTCCACTTATCCATTTAAGATTGAGAAACCAATAACTTAGTTAATGGTTGACTTGCATTTGCATTACTTGTTTCTTTTCTTTTTTCATTTGCATGTGTGTATCATGTTCCCCCGTATCATGCATTTGATATTCCCTCTCTTCGTACACTTCTATTTGTATCTCTCTTCTTCTATATGTCGTACATTGTCTTTTTCATTTTGTTTTGTGTTCTTCTTTTGGGGATGATGCAAAGCGTAGAGATGCCCTATGTATCTTCCATGTTGACCCACAAGGTCTTTATTTTTTTCTCTTTTTATTTTGTGTTCTCCTTTTGGGGATGATGCAAAGCATTGAGACCAAAATGTGTCCTTCATGTTGACCCAAAATCTTTTTCATTCTATTTCGCCTTTTCATTTTCTTTCGTTTTGCTTGTGTTTTCCTTTTGGGGATGATGCAAGGCGTCGAGACCGCAATGTCTCTTCCATGTTGACCCAAAATGGACTTTATTTTTCCTTTGTTTTTGCTCTCTTTGTGTCATTCTTCTAGTTCTATGTGCTTTGTGGAATGATGACAATTTTGAGCTCTTTCATAAACACATTGCAACAATGAACATACTGACCCCAAATCCATAGATCCCTTCTGTGTTTGGTGTGCTTTATTTTCTAGGGGGAAACTCCCTTTCTTTATTTTTCATTTTTCCTTGACATGATGCAGCCTAACTTTGAAACATATGACTTGGCATAGGGCTTTCCAAGTTAGCTCTCATGTCTTGTTTTCTTTTTGCATTTTCTTTTCTTCTCTACTTTAAAGTAATTGCTCACAAAATGATGTGTAGCAATTCCTTTAAAGTGGGGGGCATACATTACTATTAATTCATTTACATTCTTGGTTCCTAGTGTAGCTTTGTCTTTTACGTGATGTGTTCGTCACTTTGTGGATGACATTGGGTATGATGTCCTTCATAAGTGTGATCTTTCTTAGCATATTGCATTCCTCTTGGTGGCCTAATGTGATGCACTACATCCCCTAAGTTGTGAATATACTATTCTTTGATTGGTCCTCTCTTGGAAACATTAAACACAATGTTCCCTAAGTGACTGACCTTGCATGAACTAAACAAGACTCCTTTGAACGTTTTTACACTTTACATTTTTTTTTCATTTTTTCCACCTTGCATAATGCAACTTGCATGACTATGGTACCTTTCTTTTTGTTCATAGCATTTTTTTCCTTGTGGCGCCTTGTTAAAGTTATCAATGGGTATAACTTTCACATGGTTGAGCGGGAAGCCCACCTATCGGCATGACTTTTCCCCATAGCCACTTTTGTGTTTGTGAGTGCATACCAACTAGCATATGTATCTTACCTTTTGGGCTTTCTCACCTTGCATACAACTAGTTTTGTGGCCCCATAGTGAGTACATTTGGGCCTTCTCACTCGGGGGACTGTCATATGTTTTTTCGCCCCAGAGTGAATACACATCCTCTTTTTCAAACAATCAGCCTAGATCTAATCCACAACTAGTTGGATTGATGATCGAAGCTTCATCTGATTCATCTCAACACTTGTGTGTTCCTTTGTTCTTATGTCTATTTTTCCATGGGATCTTCATCTAGGGGGCTTGATCATCCCTCTTAATCGTTGTCATTCCATCTTGCTAACATAAGTGCATTTGAACCCTCCTCTCAATGTTCATGGCTACTTTAGTGTGATTTTGAAGCAAGTTCATCCTCTCACTAAAGTGGGGGCTAAATTTGCCATATAAAAATGGCCCCTTTGTCATTTTCATGGCCTTTTAGGTCTTGTTTCATGGTGTCGGAGCTATGTTGTTCTAATTTTATGTTGTAACATGGCTTGACCATGCTTATTTAGGTACTAAAACTCAAAGAACGATGTCTTGTGAAGGTGTTGTGAAGTGTTGTAAGAAATTTCTACATTCTTCTAGACTCTATTAATTACAATTCACCTCAAAATCACCTTTTTATTCATCAACAAGCCCTATTTTGAAGTGTTGTAAAGTTTTATAACAAGCTTTCACGCTTTTCTAAGCACATCTTCACTATTTATCCCTTTCTCATGCTTTATTTGACCCCTTTATGCTCTCATATGCTTAATTAAGTGTATTTTTGAGTATTATCCCAACAAACAACATTAAATACAACATATTTCCCGACACTTTTTTTTAGGTCCTAGGTGGGACCCATTCACCATGGGTGGTGAATGAGTCCCCCTTGGCCCCAAATTCAAAATATTTTAAATTTCCTTTTGGGATTTTATTCAAAATCACTTGATGTCGGCCTATGATGAGGTATGAACAGGTAACTAAGGCACAAGTGTGTATAAATATGTGATTTTCACCTCATTTTACATCTCACTCATTCAAGCATTTCATCTCATATTTCAAGTAATCAAGCATTTTACAACATCCTTTCAAGCACTATTCAAGCACTTTGAAGTAGCCATTGACATTACTTCAGAATTGCATCATCAAGGGTTTGGTTAGTTTTATAGCAATTGCATGTTGTCATTTTATCATTCCCTTGCATTTAATTACTTTATTGAAGATTTGATTACCAAAAGCGAGGTTTGACCAAGGCAAACCCCTATTCACTAACCTTAAACCATTTTTCCCTATTGCATGTTTGTTTGTAGACCTAGGTATGCATATTTGACAATATTTTTGATGTTGAAGATTTGTTTACTAGTCAACTTAAGTCTATTTCAAGCTTAAGTGGAGAAGGTTTTCTATCTTTTTTTTGCAGAATTGACTTCGGCAACCCGACAAGCAAACTTTTCCAAATCTGGTGTTGCAAAGTTGTCTCTTGATTTTTCAAAAATTTGGGAGAGGATTGATTCAGAACTTGTGGTGAATGAGTCCCACCTTAGGATTGAAAATCTAAATTTTTTTAGATTCTGGATCCTAACAGACAGAAACTTGCTCCCGACACTTTTTCACCAAGAGGAGGACTAATTCGCCACCCTGGGTGAATGAGTCCCACTGTGAAAAATTAGTAATTTCCATCAGCATTCAGAACACTCTGAAATCATCATACTTCATCTAGGTGCACTCAGATTCATTCCTTTCCTTTTTGTTTTGCATAATTTCTTCATTTACTTAGTTGTTTGCATATCACAATGTGTTTTCAAACATAGCTTTAATTGCACTTTTGCATTCTTTTCATTCATTTAGATCAATCAATTGCATTTAGTTAGCTTCATTTAGGTTAGACAACATAACACATAACACATAACACATAACATTAAATTGAATGAATGAAATATTCCGAGCCAAATTTTTTCAAATTTTCAATAACAGTAAGCAATGCAACACACATCCGTTAAGGTTAGCACTTAAACCAAAACGATGCAGAATTCAACTCTAACCAAGAATGCGCTAGATGACGATGAGCATATGGTCAGAGGATCTCAAAGCAATGCTGAATAAATAACTCTAACCAAGAATGCGCCAGATGACGACGAGCATATGGTCAGAGGATCCCTATCTTCTATTATGCTAAAAGTAAACTCAACACCCAGAATGTGCTTTCAAACTCGGAGTGGGAATGGAGCTACCATAGGGCAGAGATGTAAGATATTACAATGCAAATCAAAGTAAATAGGCGGCAAGCCAACCTCTTCCACTTATCCAGCGGGTATTACAATGAAATAACAGAGAAGAAGTAAGATTGCTGACAATACTACTGTTCAACTTACAATAATTAGAGATTTTCCTGCCAAGTACATAAAATAAGAAAGTCTAACCATGTTGCAATATAGTATAATGTCTCTTCAATGATCATAAAGATTTTCAACCCAAACCCAACTCAAAAGATAGACTTTACGCAAGCTGATATGACATAACAACAACTTAATATGCATAACCAACAACCCTAGAATCCACTAAAATGCTCACAACTCACTCAATACTTGCCAGAATGACATGAGACTTGATGCAAACGAAAGCTAGGATGATGACAATGAAGACTAGACAAAGAAACAACTGAAAAATTGAAGTATTTTTTTTTTAAACACATGCCAGGCAAAATAGAATGAAACAACCTCAAGAAATGTTCTACCAACAAGATAAAATCCAAGACACCTCTAAAAAATCTACAACTTGGCATAGAGGGGCGCCCAAGGCTAGAAAATACATGGGTAAACTACCCAAAACCAAAACAAATTCACCCAAAGACTTATGAGTATAAACTTCAATCTACAATACAAAATCAGCAACTCCAGATTTTGATTAAAATGCAAGAAACTGAACTACAAATGCAAAATAACTTCTACAATGCAAAATCTCACTAAAAATCTCACTCAACTACAATCTAACTCTCCACTAGTTGTTGTCTTTCAAGCAAGAAGTCGAGCCAAGGCTAGGAGGCATTCATTCCTCGAAGCAATCCAAATACCATTCCGGCAGCATAACTTTACTCAAGACATAAGATACAAAATGAAGAGCAATTGCCTCCTTATATAGACCCTTGAGAGAATCTCTAGAAATCTCTAGAAGGTGCACCCCACAACAAGACATTTTTAGGTTTTTTGACTTTGACTTGGCTGCTCCTTCAAAATGGCGTACCTTTTCTTTAGTGATAAAAATCACTTTAAAATAAAACATAAACTTCTCCAAAGGTAGGCATCCAATTTCTCTTAAGCAATTATTGACTTTAGAAATATAAAAATATTTCCTGATGATGCGTCCACCCATGAGGTCCCCTTTTTTAGAACAACTTAAAGTCATGAAGCTAGGCCAAGGGGTTATAATATTAAAATATAACATTATTTTAATTAAAATACTTATCCCTCCAAAATGTATCCTAAGGCCAAAATTGATCAAACCAACTGAGCTGACTGAAGATGAGAGCCATCCGTGCCAAAACCAACAAGACCATTTCCAGAAATAGAATTTACTAAAAATAGTAAATTCTAGAAAGTTTCCCAGATCAAAGTGCATTTGATACCAATACAAAACTTTCTGAAAACCCAGAAAGAATCCGCAATCCAAAATCCCAAACTTCAGGATGTAGCCGTGGTAACTTACTAAAAATAGTAAGTCCGGAAAGGTTGCCCGACGCAGTTGCAAGTCATACCTCTGTGAAGCTCTCTGAAAACCCAAAAGGAATACATAATCTAAACAACCAAACTCCAACAAACAAAACCTTGAATCATCAAGAGAACCCACCAAGTAGCCGGAAACCCTAATTCTGCCACTAACTAGTCGACAGCACACTGGGAATGGGCTACCAATCACTGAAAAGTGAAGTGCTAAAAATGGGGACATTATAGTCTGCCCTTCCCAAAATTGCTTTTCCTCAAGAAATGCCACCACAACTTCAGAGAATATAGAACAGATCAACACCCCAACAAGTAAGATCCCAGGGTCCCAAGTCTGTCTCAGGAAAAACCCACCATGCCAATGCTACACCACTCTGATCTCATCAGTGAAGACATCTCGCCAATGCTGCACCAACCTCCCTTGTAACTCCAGAATGTTACCATCCATGATACTCAAACTAAGAAATCTCAAAGGACTGAGATCAATTTCATGCAATGTCTCATGTCCAAAATGCTCTGAGTCAAAAATATCAACCATACCAATGTCTATCACAATCCTAGGCAAAAGGAAAGATAGTCTACTCAACTCAAAATCGAACTCTTCAGCATACCTCCACATGGTAACAAACGGAACCATGACTGCAAATGTGACATCTTCAAATCTTCTTGCAAAGAGGAAGGCAATCCTTTGCAAGAGCTCAACAAATTCAAACTCATGACTCCACATGAATTCCCTATGCCTCAACTGAATTATCATGGCACAACTATGAAGTCTAAAGAAGTTTTTCACAATTCCAACCCCAAGAGTCTCAAAATGTAGAATCAAAGCATGGGGTAGCTCGCTGTCATGAACCAATAATGAAAATAAACCATCAGAGTTTGCATCACAAACCTCCAAAGTGGCTGAAAAACACGCTAAAGCCATCTCCATCAGAAAACTACCACTTCTTTGATCAGGAGTGAGGAACCAACTCTCCTGAATGAAAGTAACTCCATAAGTAAGGTGGCTGGTCTGCCTCCAACCAGCAAGCTCGTGTCTCAAAATCTGCCCTTGTCTGAGCTGAAAGTCACTTCCAAGAACTACCGATCGTTGATCTCTCCAACCCATATTCAAAATTTCTCTCCAATCCATTTGTTGATGAACAAACGGAACCATCAAGTAGCTGGAAAAGAAGGGAACAACATCAACAAATCTGGAAATTTGATCCTTATCCCTCCAAAAGTCTTTTCCATAAGTAATAAACTCTAACAACCCAAGTTGAGAATCCCAAGCATGGATACCCAACTGAAAGTGATTTTCAACACACTGAAAAGAAATCTCTACACATTCCCAAGTGCTAGTGAGAACCAAGTGCCTTCTCACGAAACTGATGCCCCATCTAGTAAATCCTTGAAGCTTAACCATGAAAGCTTCCACATTAAGGGAGTATGAAACATAGAGTGGCTTCAAATTCAGCTCCCAAAACTGATCAATATGATTCCAAACATCATTCCACCCAAGGGATGGATTGTCAAGAGTGCAACCACCAAAGTCTAGTTCACCTTTTTCCCATTCCTCCTGAGTAGTAGGTCTGAAATCTTCACTCGTTGCTGCTGTAATGAAGTTACCAACAGCTACCAAGACTTGTCTCATCAACACCTTGATGTCATAGATGTTGAAATTACCTTGCTTCATCACCTCCCATGTAGAACCTTCATCCTCAAACCCACTTATGCATTCATTACTAATCAGCAAACGTGGCACATCCACATGGAGTGAGATCAAAGCATCCAAGCACTGGAAACCATACTCAGTCTCATTCTCTGTTTCATCTTCCATCACATAGAGAGGATTGCCATAATCTTCTTCATCACTTTCTTCAAAGAGATGATTGTCAAAAACTTGAAAGTTACTCCTTTCATCTTGCTGCTCCAAACAGCACATGCAACTTCTAATTTTCTTGAGATGTTTTCAAGATCAAACTCCTCTTGAAGACAATCAAGCTCTCCAATCACTTGCTTGATTTCTTCAACTCTTTGTGCACCCTCTTGCTCCTTGAAAAGTTTGAAGTCAACAAACTGGTCTTCAACCTCCATTAGAGCCAGCTGAGTTTCTTTCAACATGTCCCTTGTTGATTCGAGCTCCAGAGTGAGCTCATCAACCATACTCTCCTTTTCTTGAAAAGCACAAATGTTCTTCTTTGCAACTTCAATGGCACGATCTCGGTCTTCAATCAAGTGCATGTACTTGGATTTCAAGGTCTCCAAGGAATCTCTGATAAGTTGCAAATTGGGAAGAGCAACTTCATCTTTTACTCCTCTTAGTCTCTCTTCCAGCTGAGCCTTCCAGTAGAGCTCTTCAATCAAACTACGAGTGCGATCAAATTGGGATAGAACTCGCACTTCCTCTTCAAAGATCTCTCTAACTTGATCTTCCCTTTCAAGAGTATGCAAAGATGGTAAACTGTTGATAGGCTACAACTGAAAATTGGAACTTAGTTTCACGCCTTTGCTGCCCTCAAAGCTACTCCAACATTCTTGTCTTTCACCACCAACTTGTTGAGAATGCTCATTGTCATAAAGAGCATCATACTTCGCAAATTCTTCAATCCATTGCTTGCAATCAGCTTCACGCATTGAAAAATCAGATTTTTGTTTAGTAACACCTTCAAACTTTCCATCTTCAAGAGCCATAAGGTCTTCTAGCTCTTCTTCTTCATTACTGTCTCCTTGATCAAACATTATAGCAGCATCCAACTTGCTCAATGGATCATAATCATCTACTGTTTGGAAAGTTTTTGTAGCAACAAACTCCTCTTTAGCGGTTGCAACCACTTCAAAGAGTTCATAAGGGAACTTTGTTGAACAATCTTCATCTTCAAAGACATCTTCCCCTCCAATGGCCACCTCATAGTTTGCAAAGCAATCTGATTTTTGTTCTTCATCAGGATCAAAGGGAAACTCATCCCACAAAGGTTCTCTTTCATACCTTGGTGCCAACACACCTAGATCCCAAATGCTAGTGGGTTGATTAAGATGATCAACAGGAAAAATCGTATCATGCTCCTTCTGAAGTGATGACTCCTTAAATAAGTCAACTCCCAAATCACTTAAGCTGATAACATCAAAATTATTTCTCTCCCATGGCTCAGTTTGCTGCTCAAACCCAATGTCACCACCATAGTGAAATGAAGAATCTTCATTGCTTGTTGTTTTGAAAACCTCACCGTCATTATCTTCACCATGAGGAAGTATTACGCTGATTTCTTCATGTAGAACTTCTTGAGAAGTTGGGGCAGCAACATGAAGAGAATCCATCTTTACCAAATCATCAACATGATCGGGTATGGACTCATTGGAAACATCTCTATCATCATGACCACTAATCTTTCTTGCATCTTGCTCTAATTTCTCCGAAAGTGGCTTCAGTTTCTCCTCACAATGATTAAACAATTCCTTAATCAGCATAGCAGCAATAGGAGAATCCTCTTCTTCATGTTCATATGCATCCAAGAGGAAGGATTGGACACTAGGTGGAATTTCATCAACCTCATTAATGGTGAGAACGAGAATATTCTTCACAGCTTCAATAACATCCTCTTCTTGCTCACTCCAAGTCTTCAATATAGCAGCTTTTCTTGAAAACAATTTATTTCCCATTTCATCTAGGTCTTGAAAACTCTCCACAATCATATTCAGAATGATTTTCATGGTTTCATCATCATAGGGTGTTAGGGGAGCCGTAATTCTCATCATCTCCATGAAGCAAGAAGAAATCAACAGCTTGGTTTCTTCATCTGGATGTCCCAACCAATAGGGTTGTTTTAAAAAGGTTACTGTTGGTGACATTGCCAACTGCATCAAATAAGAAGGTGACTGCTTCACCTGTCTCAAACATTGTTCCAATATTTGAAGATTATTCTCTTCATCGTCCCTTGACTGAAATTATTTGTCAAGTCTATTTCCAGCCATAAAAAGTGTTTGTTCTAGCTTTATCTCTTCCTTCTTAGCCATGTTTAACTGCCACTTCTAAATTGAACTGAACTTCATTCTGATCTCTGGTGTAGAAACTGAATTCTCTGTCATTCGACTGTCACTAAACCTTGTTGGGCACAGGATGGCAGGATCTTGGCTCTGATACCACTGTAATATTCCGAGCCACATTTTTTCAAATTTTCAATAACAGTAAGCAATGCAACACACATCCGTTAGGGTTAGCACTTAAACCAAAACGATGCAGAATTCAACTCTAACCAAGAATGCGCCGGATGACGACGAGCATATGGTCAGAGGATCTCAAAGCAATGCTGAATAAAGAACTCTAACCAAGAATGCGTTGGATGACGACGAGCATATGGTCAAAGGATCCCTATCTTCTATTATGCTGAAAGTAAACTCAACACCCAGAATGTGCTTTCAAACCCGGAGTGGGAATGGAGCTACCATAGGGCAGAGATGTAAGATATTACAATGCAAATCAAAGTAAATAGGTGGAAAGCCAGCCTCTTCCACTTATCCAGTGGGTATTACAATGAAATAACAGAGAAGAAGTAAGATTGTTGATAGTACTACTATTCAACTTACAATAATTAGAGATTTGCCTGCCAAGTACATAAAATAAGAAAGTCTAACCATGCTGCAATATAGTATAATGTCTCCTCAATGATCACAAAGACTTTCAACCCAAACCCAACTCAAAAGATAGACTTTACGCAAGCTGATATGATAGAACAACAACTTAATATGCATAACCAACAACCCTAGAATCCACTAAAATGCTCACAACTCACTCAATACTTGCCAGAATGACATGAGACTTGATGCAAATGAAAGCTAGGATGATGATAATGAAGACTAGACAAAGAAACAGTTGACAAATTGAAGTTTTTTTTTTTTAAACACTTGCCAGGTAAAACAGAATGGAACAGCCTCAAGAAATGTTCTACCAACAAGATAAAATCCAAGACACCTCTAAAAAATCTGCAACTTGGCATAGAGGGGCGCCCAAGGCTAGCAAATGCATGGGTAAACTACCCAGAACCAAAATAAATTCGCCCAAAGACTTATGAGTATAAACTTCAATCTGCAATACAAAATCAGCAACTCCAGATTTTGATTAAAATGCAAGAAACTAAACTACAAATGCAAAACAACTTCTACAATGCAAAATCTCACTACAAATCTCACTCAACTACAATCTAACTCTCCACTAGTTGTTGTCTTTCAAGCAAGAAGTCGAGCCAAGGCTAGGAGGCATTCATTCCTCGAAGCAATCCAAATACCATTCCGGCAGCATAACTTTACTCAAGACATAAGATACGAAATGAAGAGCAATTGCCTCCTTATATAGACCCTTGAGAGAATCTCTAGAAATCTCTAGAAGGTGCACCCCACTACAAGACATTTTTAGGTTTTTTGACTTTGACTTGGCTACTCCTTCAAAATGGTGTACCTTTTCTTTAGTGATAAAAATCACTTTAAAATAAAAAATAAACTTCTCCAAAGGTAGGCGTCCAATTTCTCTGAAGCAATTATTGACTTTAGAAATATAAAAATATTTCCTGATGATGCGTCCACCCATGAGGTCCCCTTTTTTAGAACAACTTAAAGTCATGAAGCTAGGCCAAGGGGTTATAATATTAAAATATAACATTATTTTAATTAAAATACTCATGTCTCCAAAATGCATCCCAAGGCCAAAATTGATCAAACCAATTGAGCTGACTGAAGATGAGAGCCATCCGTGCTGAAACCAACAGGACCGCTGCCAAAAATAGAATTTACTAAAAATAGTAAATTCCAGAAAGTTGCCCAGATCAAAGTGCATGCGATACCAATGCGAAGCTTTCTGAAAACCCAGAAAGAATTCGCAATCCAAAATCCCAAACTTCAGGATGTAGCCGTCATAACTTACTAAAAATAGTAAGTCCGGAAAGGTTGCCCGACGCAGTTGCAAGTCATACCTCTACGAAGCTCTCTAAAAACCTAGAAGGAATCCAGAATCCAAACAACCAAACTCCAACAAACAAAACCCTGAATCATCAAGAGAACCCATCAAGTAGTCGAAAACCCTAATTTTGCCACTGACTAGCTGACAACACACTGGGAATGGGCTACCAATCACTGAAAAGTGAAGTGCTAAAAATGGGGACATTACAATGAACCATTAGCATTTTTGGCCTACTTCTCTCCTTTTAGGTGAAAAACCCTAGAAGAGTTAGGGAAGTCCTAGGAACCAAAAATCAACGGTTCAATATTATAGGCTATATATATTTTAATCTTTTATATTTTAACCATCCATTTTTTAATTTTAATTGAATCATTTATTTATTTTTTCAATTTATATATAATTTCATTTTTTTTCTTTTTTTTGGTTAAATTATTTTTGTTTTAAGTTTTAGTATATTTTCCTTTATATCTTCCTTCATTTCTTTTAATATTTTTGGTAATTGTTCCTCAATCACTTTGGTATATAATTCATCTTTATAATTCTCTTAGAGTTATTTATTCATTGTTTGAGACATTTAACCTTTAACCTTTTTTATCCATTTATTTGTGTTATATCATATTACTATATTATTCATTCTTCTATTATGTTTTCATTTTTTTTTTTTCTATTCTTACTTTTACTTCATTTTTCAATATCCTGCCTCCCTACCCTCTCCCACCACTTAACTCTTCTTAAGTTCATTTCTATAATCATATTCTTCATTATCCTCTTCCTTTGATTAATCATTGAGTGTGGTTTGAAATATCGATTCAAAATAGCATACACGGTTTAATCCGGAAGTGTTTACTCTATCATTCACAGAATTTGAAAAAATCATACCATCTATAATCATTGGTTCGTCAATATTTAACAATTATTGATTTTATATTCTTCATTATCCTCTTCTTTTGATGAATCATTGAGTGTGGTTTGAAACATCGATTCAAAATAGCATACACAGTTTAATCCAAAAGTGTTTACTCTATCATTCACAGACTTTGGAAAAATCATACCATCGATAATCATTGGTTTGTTAATATCTAACAATTATTGATTTGAATGAAGAGATATAGTTAAACTTGTGTCTACTACGAATCAAACCTGATAATTTAATATAATAACATTTTATTTTTTAATATATATATATATATATTAAATTTATAAAAATATGTTTTAATATATAACAATTTTATATTAATAATAAGAGAAGAAACATTAGCAACATGTAATATTTAACTTTTAATGATTTTTAGTATATATTATATTTGTTTTATCTATAAAATTTATTTAATATATAGGGGTGGGGGCCCTAGCTCGGTTGGCTAAATCTTTCCTGTTGTAGGAGGTTGGTCATGAGGTCTAGTCTCCCCCACCCCCGTGGTACCAAAGGGCGTGTCGTGCCAGCGTCGCCAGTACTACGTGGCACTTGTTTATTTTAAAATAATTCAACAATTTCTATTCTATTTTTTTTGCTTGCACACAAATCATTAAATTAGGAATGAAAAAATGATAACTCTTGGGGTATTTTATATATATTAATATTTAATATATGTATGCTAGTTATATATTACATTTTAACAATAGAGATCATTTCAATCTCTTGCATCCTTCTACAATTTTCAACCAAACTTAAAAAGTTAAAAATAAAATGAAACCTATTAAAAAAGTAAAAAATCAATTCATAATTTATTAAATTTCTTAATATTGAAAAAAAATTATTAAAAATTTATTATATATATAAAATAATTATTAAAATAAATTAAAATTTTAAAAGATTTAAACATATAATTTATTATTTATATGTTATATTTATCATAAGAAGTCTAAAAATATAAGTTTTAAAAAAAAATTAAGAAAAAAAATTGCATTCTTATCCTACCTTTTCTTACTTTAAAGTTAAGATTGGATAAGAGCATGGTTTTTTTCTTTAATTACATATTATATTTTTAATATTTTAGAAAACTTGACAGTTGAGATCATTTCAAACTAAAAAATAGAAACCTAAATAAAAAAGAAATATCTTAAATTTACTTTGCACATAAAAAAGTATTCAATATTTAAAAAAAAAATTGAAAGCATTGCAAAAAGAAAAAATAATCCATATTATATTTTTAAAAATAATGTATATCTCTAGAGAAATATTTTAAATTTAAGTATTTATTAAAGAAATTATTTTACAAAAATACAACTTAGATATACAATCTAATATAAAAGTTTTCCATAATAAGTGCACATCTAAAATAAATTTAGAATTATTAAATTAAATACAAAGGAAATATAATGAATTTATTATTACACATAAAAACAAGTTTTTAAATTAATATATTAAAACTACCATACTTATATTTAACAAATTAATGCACACTAAATTTTATCATAAAATTAGGGTTATGGTTCACTTAGAATTCTAAGATAAAGCTTGGAGTTAGGGTTAGGATGATTGGAGTTAGATCAAGGTTACGATTAGGGGTTAATGTTCAATAAAAGATAGGGTTAAGGTTAGGGTTAGGGATCAATTAGGATTAAGATTAAATTAGGGATAGGGTTAGGGTTAGGGATCAATTAGGATTAAGATTAAATTAGGGATAGGGTTAGGGTTAGGAATCAATTACGACTAGGATTAAAAAGGGCCCAATTAGGGTTAAGGTTATGTTAGGGTTAGGGTTCTTGATTAGGGTTTAATTATGGTTAGGATTAGGTTAGGGTTTAATTAGGGTTACAGTTAACATTAGGGTTGTATGATATAGCCTAGGGTAAAGGTTATGGTTAGAGTTAGGACTCAACTAGGGTTAGGAACAAATAGGGTTTGGGTTATAGTTGGGGTTCAATCAAGGCTAGAGTTTAATTAAGCTTAGGGTTCAATTATGGATAGGGTTATGATAGGGTTAGGTTTCTTGATTAGAGTTTAATTATGGTTAGGGTTAAGTTTCAATTAGGGTTAGGGTTAACATTAGAGTTATATGATATAGCTTGGGGTAAAGGCTGTGGTTAGGGTTAAGACTCGACTAGGACTTAGGAACAAATACAATCTAGGTTAAGGTTCGGGTTCAATTAGGGCTAGAGTTTAATTAGGGTTAGGGTTCAATTAGGGTTAAGGTTTTATTAGGGTTAGTGTTCACTTAGGGTTGTGGTTAGGGTTCAGCTATAGCTACTTTAATTAGAGTTATAGTTAGTGTTAGGCTTCAATTATGGTTAGGGTTAGGGTTCAATATGAGTTAAGTTTATGTTAGGGGTCAATTAGGGTTAAGGTTATGTTGGGTTAGGGTTCTTAATTAGAGTTTAATTATGGTTAGGGTTAGGTTAGGGTTCAATTAGGGTTAGGCTTAACATTAAGGTTACATGCTATAGGTTGGGGTAAAGGTTACAATTAGGGTTAGGGTTATGACTTGACTAGGGTTAGGAACAAATAGGGTTTAGGTTAGGCTTAAGGTTCAATCAAGGATAGAGTTTAATTAGGGTTAGGGTTCAATTAGGGTTATGGTTAAGGTTAGGGTTCAATTAAGGTTAGGATTAATGTTAGGGCTCGATTAGGGTAAGTGTTCACTTAGGGTGGCTAGGGTTCAACTATAGCAATTTTAATTAAGGTTATAGATAGTGTTAGGGTTCAATCGGGGTTAGAGTTAGGTTTAAGGCTAGGTTATGCTAAGGGTTCAATTAAGGTTAGTTTAATTAGGGTTCACTTATGGTTAGGTTTTTTATTAGGGTTCAATTAAGGTTATGGTTAGTGTTAGGGTTAGGTTTAGGGTTGAAATAGAATTATGATTCAATTAGGATTCAAGTTTATGATTAAGGTTTGATTAGGCTTATGATTAAAATTAGTGTTAAATTAGGTTTAGGGTTAGGGTTATAATTTATTTAGGGTTATAGTTTTAAATTAGGGTTCAAGTAGGGTTAGGGTTAAGTTTAAGGTTAGGTTAGTGTTAGATTTCAATTAGGGTCAATTAGGATTAGGGTTAGGGGCTCAATTTGGGTTAGGGTTCAAGGATAAAGCTTGGTGTTAGGATCAAGGTTAAGGTTATGGTTGAATTAGTACTAGCTTTTAGGTTATGTTAGGGTTGTTGATTAGGGTCTAATTATGGTTAGGGTTAGGTTAGGGTCAATTAGGGTTAGGTTTAACATTGGGGTTATATGATATAGTTTGGGGTAAAGGTTATGGTTAGAGTTAGGACTCAACTTGGGTTAGGAACAAATAGGGTTTTGGTTAGAGTTGGGGTTCAATCAGGGCTAGAGTTTAATTAAGCTTAGGGTTCAATTAGGGATAGGGTTATGATAGGGTTAGGGTTCTTGATTATAGTTTAATTATGGTTAGGGTTAAGTTAAGTTTCAATTAGGGTTAGGGTTAACATTAAGGTTATATGATATAGCATGGGGTAAAGGTTGTGGTTAGGATTGGGGTTAGGGTTAGGACTTGACTAGGGTTAGGAACAAATAGAGTTTGGGTTAGGGTTAGGGTTCAATCAGGGCTAGAGTTTAATTAGGGTTAGGGTTCAATTACGGTTAGGGTTAAGGTGAGGATTATGATTTAATTAGGGTTAAGGTTTGATTAGGGTTAGTGTTCACCTAGGGTTATGGTGAGCGTTTAACTATAGTTATTTTGATTAGGATTATAATTAGTGTTAGGCTAGAATTATGGTTAGGGTTATGGTTCAATCAGGGTTAAGGTTATGTTAGGGTTAGGGTTCTTGATTAGAGTTTAATTAGGGTTAGGGTTAGGTTAGGGTTTAATTAGGCTCAGTCTTAACATTAGGGTTACATGTTATAGGTTGGGGTAAAGGTTATGATTAGGGTTGGGGCTACAGTTAGGACTCAGCTAGGGTTTAGGTTAGGGTTAGGGTTCAATCAGGGCTAGAGTTTAATTAGGGTTATGTTTCAATTAGGGCTAGGGTTAAGTTTAGGGTTAGGGTTTAATTAGGGTTAACGTTCAATTAGGGTAAGTGTTCAATTAGGGTTATGAATAGGGTTCAACTATAGCTATTTTAATTAGGGTTATAGTTAGTGTTAGGCTTCAATTATAGTTAGGGTTAGGGTTCAATCAAGGTTAGAGTAAGGTTTAAGGTTAGGTTATTCTAAGGGTTCAATTAAGGTTAGTTTAATTAGGGTTACAATTAGGGTTCACTTATGGTTAGGGTTTCAATTAAGGTTCAATTAAGGTTATGGTTAGTGTTAGGGTTAGGTTTAGGGTTGAAATAGAATTATGATTTGATTAGGATTCAAGGTTATGATTAAGGTTTGGTTAGGCTTATGATTAAAATTAGTGTTTAATTAGGGTTAGGATTAGGGTTATAATTCATTTAGGGTTAGAGTTTTAAATTAGGGTTCAAGTAGGGTAAGGATTAAGGTTAAGGTTAGGTTAGGGTTAGATTTAAATTAGGGTCAATTAATATTAGGGTTAGGGACTCAATTTTGGTTAGGGTTCAAGGATAAAGCTTGGTGTTAGGATCAAGGTTAGGGTTATGGTTAAATTAGGGCTAACTTTTAGGTTAGGTTAGGGTTAAGGTTTAATAAAGGTTACAATTAGTGTTTGGTTTCAATAATGGTTAGACTTTAATTAGGGTTACAATTATGTTTCAACTAGGATTATGGTTACGATTCTAGGATAAAGCTTAGAGTTAAGGTTAGGGTTCTAGGATCATCGTAACCATGATCATCATTATATCTCTCACCTTAACAATAACCTTAATCCTAATTTTATATCTTACCCAAGACTAATTCTAATTCTACCAGTAACCTTAAAAATAACTATAATCCTAACCCAAATACTAATACCAATTCTATATGTAAACTTAACCCTAACCCTAATCCCAATAATTAAATTAATCCCTCCTCGAAAGAAGCGGGATGTGCGAAGGAGATGTCGTCGGGGAGGAAATTTCTCAGGAAATGTGGCTTGAGGATAAGGTGTATGGGTTTTTTGAAATTTGTCTCTCGAATGTTCTTGATGCCACGATGGGAGTGCTGCATGGGTTGGGTTGTTGTATGGGGAATGCGGGTGGCGTTATAAGTGCTTAATTATATGACATTTTCAGGCTTTTGGTGTTAACCAAATGGGTTTTTTGGTGTGCCGTGTAGGGGTCTTTTGATGCTAATTTTTGGCCATGGTTTCCTTGTTTAACAGTTGAAAGGTGGTGCCATGGAGGCGGGGACAACTGGATGGCGATATTTACCCATTTCGAATGTAGGGGTTGAAATGGTTTTTTTGGATGCTGATGTATTGGGGTGTTTTTTGTATGGTTCTTATCCCTTTGTTTTTCTCGGGTGGTTCTTCTTCTTAAACTCTCTTGTAATTTCCTTATATTATCAATAAAATATCACCTTTTACCGATCAAAAATAAATAAAATAAAATAAATCCCAACCTTAACCCTGATTTTATCTCTAACCTTGACCTTGACCTTAACCCTATCAATGATCTTAATTATTTCTTTAATCCTAACCCTAACCCTAATTGTGATGATAGCCCCACCCCAAACTCTAATTCTATGTCTAATTGTAACCCTAATATATAACCCTAAACCTAACCCTAATTTATAACCCTAATCCTAACCCAAATACAAATTTCATCTTTAACCATAATCATAACCCTAAGCATACCCTTGATCCTAATTTTATCTCTAATTGTAACCCTAACCATATCCCTATCCCTAATTTTAACCCCAACCCTAATATCTAACCCTAAATTTAACCCTAATCCTTATCCTCACTGTATTTCTAAACCTAATCCATTTTATATATGCTAACCCAAAACCTAACCCTACCCCTCATTTGTAACACTGAACCTAACCATAATGATCATCCCAATACTAATGCAAACCCTAACCCTAATCTCTAACCCTAACCATAACCCCAATAATAACATTTACCCCAAACTTAACCCTACTATTATTAACACTAATCCAACCATAATCCCAAATTTAACTCTAACCCTAACCCTATCTCAAATGTTAATCCCAAACATAAACTTTAGCCCTAAGCCAAACCCTATTGTTAAATCTAAATCTATTTCTACCTTTGACCCTAACCCTAATAATTTTGTCTTCCATGTCATGTTGTGAATGCTACTAGCATATATATATTAATTTATAAATAATATATATAAAAACACCAAGAGATATCCTTCTCGAGGCATCTATTGCAATTTTATGTGACTAATTGATAAAAATAGACACCTCGAGAAGGATATCTCTTGGTGTTTTTATATATATTATTTATAAATTAATATATATGCTAGTAGTACTAAGAGTAGCAACAAAGGAGAAACACAAAAAACTTAAGACATAAGGTCACCAAAATTTATGAATTTTATAAACCCTTCTTGATATTAGATCTTATGTTGTGAATCTTAATAAAAAAATATTTAACATTTTGTAGTGATTGTGAGCACTAGCTTAGAATATAAAAGTAGGAAACAAATGCAAATCATAAGCTTCCTATTCTAAAATATTTCAAACCTTAGATAAGCATGCAAATGGAATTCAAATAAAAACATAATTTAACAAAGAAAATAAATACCATGAAACTCCATTGCAAAGTATGATTTTCTCTAAGTGATTTGGGATGTGGATGCACTTTGCACAAAAACTTACCTATTTTGACATCATATAGTTAGTATAAAAGTGGATCGATGAAATGCATAGAATAGTGTATCTATTTATAAATTTTTGGGAGGGAATATTGAAAATGGAGATGTGATGGGAAGATTAATAGAGGAGAATGGATGAAAATATTTTTTAGGATTGAGGAAAGAATGAAGGGTTGTGATGGAATTTGTTTGAAAATGAAGGGCTAGTATTAAATTAACTAAAAATAGTAAGTTGTCTCAACCATAGGAATATGGTGGACAAGTGCATTTAAGGGATCCTTTATTCTTGGTATTTGGTGGAGAGAATATAGCTCAATTAAATAATAAAATTATTTAATTATGTGTGAGGGAAATCAACTAACTAAATAATATAATTATTTAATTAGGTGGGGTACATTAAGTGAAATGGATTAACTAAATAATGTGATCATTTATTTAATTTTAGACAAGGTTGTATTGGGAATAAAATTATGACTAAGCGGCACCATTTCAAAGAAGAATAAAAATTAGTTGCCTCAATCTCTTAGAAGAATAAGAATGATGTTGGAGGTGGTGCTCCCTCAAGAAAGATTTGTTAGGAAAAAGGTGTCTCAACCTTGCAACTACAAAAGGTTACTATCTATAGTAAGTTTAAATTTGAGCGGATCCAAAATTTTATCCAAAGCTACATAATTTCCAAATAAACATGTTGGTAAAGTTTCAACCCAAGATCATACTTGGCTTTCAAGATATTAAAGTTTCTATTTTTAAAAGTTTTAAAGTCAATTTTGAGGTACTTAGACATTTTTTTTAGGCCTAAAAGTGGTTTTACCAAAGAAGAAATGTATAGCTTGATAGAGAACTTTATAAAATTTCCAATTATTCAAATGGTTCATCACTCAGACTCTTAGATCAAAAGTAATGGCCTTTAGAAATTGGGTCTCCTAAATTGAAAAATATGAAAACGTATTGGACACAAAAAAGAGTTGTAAGGGGGAGTCACACGTGTTGACATTTTTTTTGACATATCATAGGGAATGTTTTATTGGAGATAAGTTGGGCACCACTTTTTGGGCAGTTTCAATTAATGGTTTTGTAAATATCATTTGATGATTTCATGTATTGTATCTCCTATATATTAGATGCTTGAGATGGAGGTTATGTGTGAAAGTCTTCTAGATCTTGATTTTCCCTCAAATATTTGATTGGTGATACTCCTATTAAAGCTTTACTTGCAAGTATATTATAATCTTATCGATTTTTAAATAGTTTATTGGGTAGCTTTTGGAGTGTGATTTTTTTTCTCCCAAACGGGTTTTCCCCACATAAATCGATGTGTTGTGGTATGAATGATATTTATATTTGTTTTTTATTTATTTTTAGTAACTTTTTTGAAGATATAATTTTTTTTACATAACCCTCCTCTCAAGACTAGTTTAGGAAGTTATTCTACTACCTTATCTCCCTTACAAGATTTTGGGCAGGGTCCAAGAGGTTTCTTGAAAAGATAAAGGAATATGAGAAGATGTGTCATTGAGGATAAAATATTATGTGAGATAAATAAAATTTGGATGTTGTACACACCATAGATAAATAATTTATTATTGATGAGGATTGGACATGTTTATTTATGTTTCTTAGATTATTAGAGTAGATGATAGTGAAGATGTCATCCCTAGTCCTTTTGAAGAGATTATCACCACAAGATTATTTCATGATCACATCATACTTTCCATCCATATTGACCTACAATATCCTAAACTCATCAATTAGTACCAACTAGATCCCATCATCTTGGATAAATTTCACAAGGATGAGGCCATCCTACAACTTATACAATCCCATGATTGCATCCCTTGAGCAGATCATAAATATGGCTTTCAAATCTTATTAAGCTCACCTACCTATTTCAAAGAACAGGAAAATCCTTTCAAGGAACCATCAAAATCCACACCTAATTCAAATACACCCATTAATAATGAACTCCATATTCCATTGGCTCATACCCCACTTCAAGATGGATAGCCCCTTCTTGTTGAGGAACCCACAAACATAAATTTATCTACGAAGGTAAAACCTAAGTTGACACAAGTAACAACCATTTTAGATCCTCGATTGAAAGAAATCATCTCTATAATACTTAGAGATTATTTAGATATATTTGCATGGTTTTATTCTAACATACCTAGTTTGGATTCATTCTTGGTTGTTCACCACCTTGTGGTTTGACCAAAAGCTAAATCACTTCTCCAAAAGATAAGAAAAATGCATCCTAAGGTGGCCTTCCTAGTAAAGGAATAACTTCAAAGGTTGTTAGGTTTTGGATTTATTTGACCTATCAACTATGTAGAGTGGGTTTCTAGTGTAGTTCCAATGAGTAAGAAAACTAGTGGAATTAGGGTATGTACAAAGTTTAGAGATATCAATAAATCTTTCCCTAAAGATGAGTTTCTCTTCCCAATATTGACATGATAGCAAATTTGACAGTTAGCCACAAGATGTTGTCCCTTATAAATGAATTTTTTGGGTGCATCTAAATTCAAAGAGTATTAGGGGGCCAACATAAAATAAACCTTCATAGCCCTTTGTGGAATATTCTACTATAGAGTCATGCATGTCAACCTAAAAAATATCAATGCCACATAACATAAAACCATGACCATCATATTCCATGATACGACACATAATAATATTGAAGATTATATGGATGATATCATATGAAAATAAAAACATAAAATAAATCATCCAACCATATTACATTGTAGCTTCTAGAGACTAAGAATATAAGGTTAGACTAAATCCCAAGCAATGTGTTTTTGGAGTCACATTAGGAAAGATTTAGCGTTTATTATTTCTAGATGTGGCATGAAAGTAGATTTGGATAAGGTGGAAGCTATAATATAAATTCCACCTCATAGGAATCTCATACAATTATGTAGCTCATAATATAAAATGGCTATTAGATGATTTATCACTCAACTAGTAGATAAGTGCCTTACTTTTTCACATATACTCATAAAGAATGCCAGATTTTAATGGGATATATCATGCCAAGCAACATTTGACAAAATTAAATAATAAATTTCCACTTTATTAGTTATAGTGTAACCTACACAAAATAGGCCTCACTTGCTCTACATCTCAGTTACACAGCATTCTTTAGGTGCCCTCTTAATACAACACAATGACTAGGGATGAGAGAATGTCATCATAACCTCAACAAGACATTAGTGGGACGTGAGCTCAATTTTTCTTCCATGGAGAAATTTTACCTTGTAGTAGTTTTTACCTCACAAAATCTCTACCATAACATGCTTAATGCTACTACTCATCTCATTTCCAAAGTTCACCCTTTGAAATACCTATTATCCAAAACAACCCTTACTTATAGAATGGAAAAGTGGGTCATAATCCTTAGAAATTTTGATATTAAGTATTTCAATTAGAAGGTAGTTAAAGGGAAAATTCATTTTAGATTAGTTAGTCAAGGCTCCAATTCTAGACCATGATATTTTGATCACAAAATTTGTAGATGAATCCATCCTTCACATTAAAGAATCTAAACCATGGATATTATATTTTGATGGATCCTTTACCTCATATAGCTCAAGTGATAACATCACTTTCATCACCCTTCACAATGATTTCATCCCAAAAGAATTATGCATTGAATTTCCTTACATAAACAACATACGAGAGTATGAAGCACAAGTATCTAGTCTAAAGATGGTAGTACAATGGAACATATAGTATTTATAGGCATTTGGTGATTCCCAATTAGTGAAGGATGACAAAATTGTACCTTATAAATGTACAGTGGAAAGTCTTAAGAATTATTTCCTATATATATCTTGTGAGCAAGTTCCTTACATTAATAACAAATTTTTCAATGCAATGACCACTATTAGATCTCTTTTGGATATTCTTGATGAAGCACATGAATATTCATTTTTTATCAAGAAAATCCTCATCCTTTCTTATGATATCTATGAATTTGACATGATATGCAACATTCTTGGTCCCCACTCTCCCTAGTATAGTAACATCTATGATTTCGTTCAAATCCAAATCATCCATCTAAACCTATCACCAACCAAATTCAAAATCCCTTATTCAACCCACCTCTCATTACACCCTTGTTGGTGTCACACTCTATTGTAGGGGTTAATATGCCACTTTTCTTAGATGTCTCAATTCAAACAATAGGCTAACCTAGCACTTTAGGAAGTCTACAATGACAATTTTTGTGCTCATATGAATCTCATGATCCTAGTGAAGAAGATCCTTTCAATATTATATTATATGGCCTGCCATAGAATCAAATATCTATCAACATATAAAAAATGATTAACTTTTCAAAAACATGGAGACCTAATTCATGCACCATCACAAGCACTCCATCCCATGACCACTCCATAGCCCTTATCTACATGTGACCTTAAACTTATTTCAAATATTTATCCCACCTCCTCCAATGGCCATAAATTCATTATTACCAATATCAATTAATTTACCAAGAGGTTAAAATTATTCCCACTTAATTTTATTAATAATATGTAGATTTGGGGCGGTGGGCCTAGCTCGATTGGCTAAAGCATCCTATTGTAGGCAAGAGGTCACGAGGTCTATTCTCCCCACCATCCTCATGATATCGAAGGGCATGTCATGCCAATGTCACCGATCACGTGAAAAAACTTTACTAGGTGCATTGCAGTTTATAGGGGGATGAATACCCAACCAATTCATGTAGTCTAAAATAAAATAATGTGTAGATTTCAAGGTTTATCCTCAACCATATCATTTGTCATTTTGACATTCCATTTACCATTATCATAAATAAAAAAATAATAATTCAAAACCATGAGGTGTGATACCTATGTGATCGATTCCATATCAAGCATTAGTGGTCCACCCCATATTACCCATAATGTATTAGCCAAACTAAGGTGTCCAATAAAACCATCATAAAAATCTTTAAGAAAATTATCAATCACGCTAGACATGACTAGCACCTTCATCTTAATCCTACCCTTTCGGCCCACCGTATTATAATTCATACTCCCACAAGTGACACCCCATATTCCTTGGTCTATGATACCAAATTAATTTTTCCAATTGAGGTCAAGCTACCCTCTTTGCATGTCTCTTTATGCAACCTCATCCCAAAGATTGATTATTGAGTATAATAACTACACGAGCTTGAAATCCATGATGAGCATCATCTCGCTACTCTTAATCACCTCAAATCATACTAAAAAAGTTGGATTTTGGCTATAAAAATGAATCTACATTCAGGAATTTAAGTTCAAAGACCTTGTTCTTAAGGAAAACCATAAGAATAACAAATAATATAGAGAAGAGAAAGGGAAATTTGAGCTCCAAATTGGTTAGGTTCTTATGTCATCATTGCTAATTTTAAATCAAGAGAATAAAATCTATCTACTCCAAATGGACATGAACTAGATGAGCCCATAGATATTATACATCTCAAGGGATTCTATGCCCAAAATTTTAGCATTAGTCTTCCAAAGCCAAAAAAATAGAAAAATTAGAAAAACCAACAAAATTACACAAAACAATCAAATAAATAATAAAGAGAAATAAATTCATCCGATGGTGAAAACCACATCTTGTGGTGCCTTGGGCAAGTTCCATGATGAAAACATGACAAACATGAGTCATTTATAGTAGGAAATCACTCTAGTCTAGGAGTGTACATCAATTCACATTATCTCCCTCATATTAATCCACCCATCCCTTCATCCCCTTTATCTTAAATCATTCACTCAAGCTCCCCGTCTATAATTTTTTCTTACCCTTCCATAATTCATCTCATTCCTCTCCATTATCCCCTCCACATTCATCACCTACTCATCCTATCCTTCTTTTTTAGATTTCTCACCTACCAACACTCCATCTCATTTTCATTCCTACCCACATATCCCTTTTCTATTCATTTACCTCACTCCATCCCTTTGCATTTAATTTTCATCCTCATTCATTACATATTACACCTTGATTTTTCTCTCAAATGGGGGCATCCCCTTGTTGGAATTTCCCAAGGAATGGTTACCATGTATATCCCCACTTGGGAAAGACCTTTTCACCTTCATATATGTCCACATCACATCCCTTTTTATCCTTACATTATAATTTGGTCCTTTTTCAAATTCTCCCCCTTCCCACCCTTCATTTCCTTCCATCTTCTTGTCCCACTCATCACCCACACACCCTTGGCTTCAACATGTCATTGAATAAAAACTCGTGTTTTTTTCATATTTTTTATTGATTGTTTATGTTTGTTTGTGTATGTTTGTTTCCTATAGTCTTAGAACTCCATTCATCACACCATCATGGTCATCCCCATCCTTCATATGAAGGTGTGGCTCAATAACATGAATTTTTGGATCACTATGCTATTTGTAACTTTTTTATTTGCTAGTCCATATACACATGGTTCACCATCATCATGATCAATTATATCATGGTACATAATTCTAGTGCTACAAAAAATAACAAGTTTCTCTTTACACATGAAGTTACCTTGATAACATTCATCCTTCATCTATTTTTACCATATCCCATCCTCCTTCCTTTCATCATTTATCCATAAAATCGTGTCATCATAGTTGTATTAAATCCTTATTATACATCATTATCAATCATTTACATCCATGAAATATAAAATCATCTACTCCAATCCTCTAAGCAACATCAATCAACATGTCCAACCCTCATCCATCATAAGTTTTATATCCATGGTGCATACATCATATCAACATGATTTCTCTCATATAATCTTTTATCCCCAATGACACATCCTCTCATTCTCCCTTATCTTTTCAAGAGGCTTCACAAGCCCCATTACACCCAAAATATCTCTTGAGGGAGCATCACCTCCACCATCATCCCTATTCTTCTAAGGCACAGGGGAAACCTGCCACTAAAGCTCCACTTCATCTTATTTTTTATTATTCTTTGACACAATTCCACTTAGTTGTAACACTATATCAAAGAAGGGTTAAATGTAGACACCTAAGTTTTTCCTAGTACGACCTTGTCCAAATTTAACTTAAATGATTACATAATTTAGTTAATACACTATACCTAATGTACCCTACCTAAAATTTTAATTAGTTAATTTCCCTTTCAAACATAATTTATTATTTCATTATTATATTTTACACCTCACATGGATAAAATAATTAAATAATTTCATTATTTAATTAAATATATTCCCTACACCAAATTCCAAGAATAAAGAAGCCTGTAGATGCACTTGTCCCCCACATTCCTACTATTGCAACAACTTACTATATTTAGTAAATGCAATCCTATCCCTTCATTTTCAAACAAACCCCATCACGATCCTTCATTCTCTCCTCAATCCTTGGAAAATGTTCTCATTCATTATCCACCATTTATATTCTCATCACATCTCCACCATCTATCTTCCCTCCCAAAAATATAAAATAGGCACACTATCTTATGCATTTAATCCATCCACTTTTATATTAACTATATCCTATGAAAATAGGTAAATTTTGTGTAAAGAGCATCCACATTCCAAATCACTTAGAGAAAATCATACTTTGCAATAGAGTTTCATTGTAACTTTGATTTGTTTCATGTTTTTATTTCAATTTTATTTGCATGCTCTATCTAAGGTTTATAATACTTAAGAACAAGAAGATTTTGTTTTTTATTTGTTTCCTACTTTTACATTCTAAGCTATTGCTTATAGGGAGCACTGATTTGATTAGATAGCATTTTATGACTATAGAATGTTGTGTTAAGATTATTTAGTGAATACTATGTATCCTATCTCCCCTTAAGAAAGTGGAATTATGTTTATGTTGTATTTGAATGAATTAATGAAAGTTTTTTAACAACATCCACATGACCAAAGTAGCTTGTGGGACTAATAGAAACAACAAAGGATCAAAACACAAACCTAGCCTCAAGACCAAAACCTTACGAATTTTTAAAACCATTCTTGATGTTAGATCTTCTACAATGGATCTTGATAAAAAAGTGTTTAGTTTTGTCTAACCTTGTCTCCTCAGACAAAGTATTTAGATTGTCCACTCTCAAGGTGTCTTTGTAATTGATACAAATTTCATTGTGGGTTGAGAACTCCATGATGTAGTGTTATTCTATCTCCACCATTCACTTGTTGAGAAATACATATGTTCTCATTTCCCACTCCTCCTTAGGTATTGTACCCTTGTTGGTTTCACACCTAATATGATACAAGCTAGTCCTTATTTAGGTTATCATTTTTCTTCCTTTGACTTAATTTCAATTCCTATGCAATAAAAAAGAGTTGGAAATTTTAAGAAAAAATTGATAGACCTATAGAAGTTGTCATGATATAGATAGAAGACAAGAAATAACTTCTCAGATTTTTTTTAAAGGTTTATGTTTCTTTGTAGATAAGACTTAAACCAAATGCAATGAGAGGCATGGAGGGAGAATTGGCTAAAGTAAGGGTAGCAAGGAATGAGTGTAGAAAGGCATGGCTAAAAGATTAAAAATATACTTATTACCAATTTTATGTCCCCAAAAACCTCAACATGGTAGGAAGGAAGCAAAGGGAGTATAGAGAAATCATTGGTAGTAAGGAGTGAAACAAAACAAACATGGGTAAAAAGAGACAAAGGATATTGCTATGAGTCATTAATTTTTTCAAGGTAAAAAATGATAATGGACCCTTAGGAGCACATATAGTTTGTGTGTTGGAATTATAGAGGATACCCATGTAGGATGGAACTAGATTTAGAGCTTCTAGTAGGAAAATACATAATCTATCTCACATAAACCCATTACCATGTAGTTGTAAGACTCTTACTTTTTAAAGGATGTGAAATGATAGTTTATAATGAGGTAATAGAAAATGACAAAGGCTCTAAATGAATAATGGTGTTGGCAAGAGAACTTTTTGGGTGGAAACATTCAATTGGGAAAATAAGACACAAATACATAGTACATTTGGTTTCAAATAATAAAAATGAAAGATATGTTAAATCACAATTTTCTATTTTGCTTCATAGACCTTAAACACTTATAAAAATATAGAATGAATGTAAAGGATTCTTACATAGTTCCTTAAAATATAATATATCGTACTTTCAATATGGCGAAGTCCTTCTTTTGGGAGACTTCAATTCTAGGACAATAAATGAGAAAACTAGAATTTTATGCAACAAAGAGGATAACAATCCTTTATGGATCAATGAAGATTAGTGGTATATATGTTCAAAGGATAATGGGGATATTAATCATTTTGGTGAAGAACTACTAAATTTATGGGGCCCTTATGGTTTGATTATTTACAATGGTATGGGTATATGGAATAAATATGTGAACTACAAATGTAAAAAACACAATGGTGTAAGTGTCATTGATTATGTGATTTACTCTCAAAGTGTAATAGGAAGGATAGCAAAGGTAGAGATAGAATATCCTCCTGTAAAGTTAAAATAAGATCATAGCCCAATTTGTACAATGTTGTATTGGTAGAAAAGTAATCAACATACACTAAAAGAGTAGTCTAATCACTAAACCATAGCAAAGGGAAAATTATTCTAACCCAATATAATCTATCTATCTTCATGGAATTTCTAATGAAAATAATGCAAAAGAAGGAAAATAGAATACATGATTTCAAAAACCATAAGTTAACATGTACAATTCAAGATGTTCTTGTAATATGTAAAAGAAAAAAACTAGGAAGAAAAAAGCAAGTTATTTTCATACAAATTTTTAGTTTGATGAGGAGTGCAAGGCTATAAGGAAATCTCCCAAAGATTTGGACAAAGAAGAGGTGAACACAAGTTTATACAAGAATATTGTAAAAGAAAATAAATGAGAGTACATGAATACAAGGAGAGAGGAAATTTTAAATTATTTAATAAAGAATAATCCTATATTCATTTGGAGTGAACTTTAGTAAAGAAAATAACACATTGAGAATAAGACCAAAGCTACTTAATGGCTTTCATATGCAAAGTAATCATATGAGCATAATTCATAAGTAGAGGCCCCTTCCATAAAAAAATTATTTACTTTACAAGAGGTTAAGGAAGGTACTAAGAAGATGAGTACAGGGAAGGCTTGTGCCAAGGTTGAGTTACATGCATGTACCGTTTAAAATGAGAAGAAAGCATCCTTGCCCCTTACATAAAGAAAATTCTCAACATCATTTAGCATGGGTTTCCAAGTGATTGGAAAATTAGCTTAGTGATACCTCTTTTTAAGAATGGTGATATAAACAATCCCTTCAATTGAAATTATGGTTGAGCATAAAATCAACAAGTGGGTAGGAGAAAAAGATAAGAGAGAAAATGGGAAAGTAGATTTTAGAAAAAAAGTTGGAGTAATAGGTTAATCATCTAATTAATTAATTAATTAATTAATCATGATTAATTAATTAGATCACCTTTTACTTTTTTCACTTAAGCTAAACTTAGGAATTGCACATTTAATCATTAGATTGGCTAATAAAAGTAGATGTTGTCTCATTGCATAGGATGATGACACTTGTGATAGGCTAATTTAATCTTCACCTAGGGTTTAGATCTAAGGTTTCTATTTCCTTTTCATAAGGATTGATTTTCTATTGTGATAATTCATTCAAGTTATTTGCATCAATAAAATTCTCAAGCTTATTGAGCATAATCTAGTTTTTTGATCTTTTCAATTGTGATAGGTTATTGCTTGCAGGTGATTTCTAGGTTTTGTGGGTTGAATCAACAACTTCTATATGGTATCAGAGCACTAGATTTGTAGCCCCCTATTCATTTTTTTGAGAGATCAGGCCTTGAACAGTTTTCTAGTGCATCTTGGAGCTAAAACAACCAATATCTTTTGCTTTGTGTATTTTTGAGAAAAATAGTTTTTGGGTTTTGTTCAAAATCACAAAATACCATCTAGGTACTTGCTAGATTTTGCACATAGTGAGTATATTTTGCAAAAATGACTATCAAAATAGGCCACACAACTATTTTCTCTCAAGTGAAGTTTATTTTTTTTACTAAATCATATATTCTATCTTTTGGATTCAAAAATGCTTTATGGGTTTTGTTGACAACATCCAAATATTTTCCAGGTATCTATTAGTTTTTGCATGAAATGAGCAAATTTTTCAAAAATCAAATCAGAAGGGTCGTGTTTGTAGACTGTCAGCTGACAAAATTTACCCTATTTTTCAAAAGTTCATAACTTGAGCATACAGTGTCTTTTTTTCAAAAACTTTATATTGTTGAAAGGTTGATTCCATCCTCTACACAGATCTCAAGGAAAATTTTCTAGAATATTTACCAATTACTTGCTATTTTTATCAAATCCCAGGTTACATTATTTTGGTTCTTTTCTTGGAAAACTCGATCCAATCTTCATGGAGGAATATGTGAACAAATCCGTTCATGAAATCTTTCCTATTTTCATGGTTTATGTTTATATTTTATTATTAATTTTTGCATGTGTTGCATGTTCTCCTTTTACAATTTCAAGGCATTGTAATAAATAAACTTCAATAAAGTTTCATCAAGAGGGATGCATACATAATAATTGGATTAGAGTGTATTCACATGGCATGCACTATGATCCCATCTCCATTTTTATGACAAATCGCATGAGTTGTATGTAGATTATGTACTTTCTCTTGGGCACATCTTGCTCATGACTTGACACATTTTGGTTCACATTGGTTCACATCTCAGATTGAGAGCCTATGGTTAATGATCCTGAATTGCATCTAATTCACATTGGGTCACATCTCAATTTGAGGGCCATTCATTTTATGGATAATGTTCCTAAATCTACATGGTACTTGCTCTTATGGATTAGTTTTAGTCACAAATTGGCATCAACGTCGAGATATACAAAGCTTCCAAATTATTTCATCACTTATTTCCCTCTCATGGGGCATTTCTAATGTATCTATGCGATGGGTGGTGTACTTGGGGGTATCATGGATTCCTCCATCTTTCATCACTTGATTGCATGCTTTCATCTCTTTTTGGGGAGGAGTTTTTTCCCTTTGGGTTTTCTCCTTTTACCTGTTTATGATAGATTTCTTTTGCATTACATATGTACATGGGTACCTCATCAAGCCATGTAGTCGAGACCCATTCATGCACCCTTCATCAAGTTTTTAGCTACTCCCTAAGTTGATCTTAAGGGGCGTGTTGGCGTAATAGGTTAATCATCTAATTAGTTAATTAATCATGATTAATTAATTAGGTTACCTTTTACTTTATTCACTTAAGCTAAACTTAGGAATTGCATATTTAATTATTAGATTGGCTAATAAAAGAACATGTCTCATTGAATAGGATGATGACACTTGTCATAAGCTAATTTAATCCTCACCTAAGGTTTAGATCTAGGGTTTCTATCTCTTTTTCATAAGGATTCATTTTCTATTGTAATAATTCATTTAGGTTATTTGCATCAATAAAATCCTTAGGCTTATTGAGCATAATCTAGATTTTTGATCTTTTCAATTGTGATAGGTTATTGGTTGTAGGTGAAATCTCGGTTTTGTAGGTTGAATCAAAAAATTCTACAAAAATCACTCAACTATAAATCACGGTTCATTACTTTTAGGCATATCGTTGAAAAAGAGGAAGCTTACTATTATTGTTTTTACTTCAAGAAAGCTTTAAACATGGTTCCTAGGAGTAAACTATGGTGTAGAATGAAGGATATTGGTATCCCAAAGCAATATGAAGTGGTTGTTCATAGGCTTTATTAGGGGGTTTGAGTAAAAAATCAAACTTGGATAGGCTTTTCAGAAATTCTTAAGAGTGACATACATGCCAAAGAAGGGTGTCCTCTATCCCCCACCCTTTTTTAGCTTATACATTGATAAACTAGAATAATGGTTAAATTTGAAAGGAGGGGATGATGCTCTTTTGGGAGAGTATATTGTGAGGTTTCTCTTTTATGTAGGAAATCTTATTTGCTAGATTTACTCAAGGGTTACAAGAAAATTTATTTGCCTTGAGTGCTTCTATAAGGAGGCAGGTATGCATCTTAACACCAACAAAATTAAGATTTTTCCATATCTCATCATTCATCATCTTCATTCCATATATTCACTTTTTTTTGCATCCATCTCTTCATCAACTCATCATTCAAGAGCTCACTCATGTAGCTTTTTTCACAACTAACCTCTTAAGGGGGCATCATCATCTCATCATTTTCTCCACACAATTGGAGCACGTCATTACTTTCTTCTAATCTTTTTTTTTTTCATCATTTTCCTTCACATGAATAGGGCATATCATTACTTTCTTCATATCTCATTCATCTCTACATAACTACTTTTCCTTTCTTTGAAACAATGTTACTTTGAACATTGTCTCAAAGAGGTGCAAAATGTAAACACCTAAAAAATGTCACCTTCACTTGCATCATTGATTTCATTATATCACATCACTTAATATCATCTAGGTCCTATTTTTATCTAATCATCATCTAACATATTCATCAATCACCTAGTACACACATATCATCATCTTGTCACCTAGGACACACATTATCACCTAACACCTAATATTTAATTAAATAATCCTTAAGTTATTTAATTAAATTTGGCTAGCATTATTCATCAATTTAATAAATTAATTATCTATTAATTATTATTTATCAATTATCCATATTTACCCATTTAATTAATAATTTATCTTCAAATTATCCATTAATAAATAATTTCCATTATATGTGCATCAATAATTCAATTAATTAAATTAATTAATTCCACCTCATCTACTTGACTCCTTAGTTAACTCAACTCACTCAAAGTCAAAGTCACTCCCAATCCCACTCATCAGTCAAATCCACTTCACTCGCTCATGTAATCAACTCATGCAACAGTCAACTCCCTTAATTCTCTCATGCGCATAGTTAACTCCTTCATGCAAGTAGTTGACTAATCAATTAGATTTGTTACGCCGAGAGGCATACAACTACAATCTCATTTTTCCGCATACATAAAAACTTGAGATTAAATCTCGAATGGAATGGAAATTGGCACTGTTGATTCAAAAGTCTTGATAAAAACTTGCATGTAAGACGTTGAGATAACTGTTCTTTCAAATAATAATTTTAATGTAATATGTATTAGGAAATCATGGTTGATGGTTTCTAAAAACATCTGCCATGCAATACTTCGCAGTCTTTGGATATAATAAATACGATTAATGGATGTGAAAAGCTGTTGTGAGAATGATGGAGTTCCAAGCCGTCAGTTTTGATCACCGCCTTACACCACTCCAACTTCTGTATAAATGTACTTAAATTCAGTAATTAATATGCATAATAGTTGTTGTTGCATGCAAATAATAGAGTTGGTTTGCCGATATCTAGTATTTCCTAATTTGATTAATTTCTTTCTTTTATTTCACCTGCATTCTGCATATATCATATTTCGGCGTGGTTCATTTTGTGCTTCCTTTCCTCTTTAGCATTCCTGTTTTATTAAGGCTTTTTTCTTTCATGTAAAAGCTATTTCTCTTTTACATGTTGATTGAGCACTTACAAGGATGAAAGTGTAGTTGTTTAATTGTCTGCACTCTTAAAATAACATTTTCACTATATTTCTATCTTTGTTTAATTGTTTAGCTCTTTCATTTCTTAGCGAGTCAGTATAGCATAGTAGAAGGTAGCATAGCTCTCAATACACGTATATCATCTCTTGAATTTCCCTTATCTCTCATATTCGTTGGACGTCAATCACTTATTGAAAGCTCTCATAGCGGCATAGGCAGAGAGGTCAGTGTGGAGCCTGAATTTGATTGAAAGTTTCTCCAGCGTTTGGTGATAAAGCCTAGCAGTCTCTTCAAAATACATATTTATGATATAGTCTCTTAGTGTTGCATCCCAACAGAAATTATATCTCCTTTAGTCATTTTGTCGAACTCTTGACCTGCATTAACCAACTATTATGTATTTCATCAATGCTAACAAACTTGGTACTTAAATATAAATCAAGTTGAACCCAACTGACAGCATGTGTGTATCGAATGATTTTCCTTCATATAGCTAATCAAATCTACAACTTGCATGCATGTTGATTTTCCTTCGTATAGTTGAACAAATCTATAACTTGCATGCATGATGGTTGTGTGGTGAGGCAATGGAGGCATGTTTTGAGGTGTCAATCTGCCCTCATGTTTTCTTGACTGTTACTAAAATCCTTTTGAACAAACCATTTTTGCGCAAATGCTTACATCCTTTCATTCCTTATGTCATGACCTGCATCTGGTCTTGAGTTTGACCTATTCTGCTTTCCCTTTCACTTCAAAATTATTTGAGAGAATGATTTAGAATTAATTTTTCTTTACTTCATTAATTCATTTATGGAGGACATGTATATTAAAAAACAATAAACCTATTTTTTTCCCTTGCTGTTGAAACACTGATGGGACATCCTTTACTCTTATGCCATTGATGAAATGCCCCAATTCTTAGGATGGTAGCAAGATATTCACTGCATTATATGTGTAGAATTATTTGACAACCAATGGATAACCAATAGTGATGCTATTCACAAAGTTGTGTTTTAAAAATTTCTCCTACTGCTGTCACGTCTATCTACTTTGTTGTTTAGTTTTAAATATGGTCAAAAAAAGTATGGTTTAGAAGTAAGTCAACTTTTCTTATGGTGAAGAGCTAAGTTCAAAATGGGGCGGCCAAGGTTTTCCTCAAAATAACAGTTTGTGTTTATACACATGCACACATGTGCATTAAGTGGCTATGTAGAAATTTTTTTTTACTTAGCCTCACAAAATTTAGGATTCAAGGCATTTCAATTCCCTCTAAGGCTTTATAATATACTCTAAACTTTTTGATTTGTCAAGTTTGTTAATATAAAACAGTGTATGCTTTTGTTTTTGAAAAGGAAAAAATAGGTTTTACAGGGACCTAAAACCACAGAGTATAAACAACAAAAGAAAAACAGAGAAAAGTTCAAACAAGCAGACAGCTGTCCCAAAAAAGAAAAGACAACACCCAGAGACAACAGGGCCCAAAAAAGGACCGCCCAAAAAAAAAAAAACTAGCAACAAACACCACCACACTACTCCAAGGTGTTCAGTAACTCCTCTGCCTCCTTTTCAAAGTGTATGCTTTTGTTGAATTTAAGGTTAATTAGATTTACCCAAGGAGGAAATGCCTTGCATCTATGCTTGACATACTGATTATACTAATAATCTGGCCAGTTCATGTAGGAAAAAAATGTAAGGACGGTAGAACTATTTCAAAATTAAATTGCAATCCATCGGTTAATTGCATCTGCAGTAGGTAAAGATAAGTTGAAAAGGTCGGGCATTGAATTATACAAATTTGCTTTGCTTAGAGACATTTGGTAGGAATAGTTTTTGATGCATGAGCTTTGACATTATATTTTGTTGAAGTCATGAACAAGGTTCTGTGCTAATGAAATAAATCATGTTCTCTTTAAGAACGTAATTAGTCAGCCTGAGTTTCGTATAACTTAAAGGCGACTTGACTACAAGAGAATGAAAACTATGGCTACAACATGCACACCTAAGATGCCCATATTTTCAATATAGCATTATTCCTACAGAGTGAATATGTTATGATGCGTTAGAATGTACAGTAGGTAAGACATCTTTGAAAGGACAGTGTGTGTTATATGGTAAACTGCTTTGAATGCATTACCTACCTATCCAATTTGTTCAACCATATGGAATGCACATAGGCTAAAAAATGTACAAAAGTCAACAAAATTTCAATAACCACGGCCATCTCTAACAATCCATCAGTTAATTGCATCTACAATAGGTAAAAATTAGTTCAAAAGGTCACTCATTCAATTATACAGATCTGCTTTGCTTAGAGATGTTTCCAAAGTCATAATTGCATGCACTTGTAAAGATGTTTATTCTCTGTTTCTTGAGAAAAGGCACCTGCTACCTTCTTTTAACTTTTACATGACAACATTTTCCAAGTAACACTGTTTCTTGAGTAGCATAGCTTCTTTTAGTTATTTTTCAAAAAAATTACACTTTGTTCTTTAGCTAATACTGTTACCCTGTTTTCTTCAAATTTTTGAATAATAATTTCATTTGTTTTTTTTTAGATAAAGGAAAATATTGAAGGTCACCAAAATGAAATGGGAAATTCAGTAACAAATCCAATAGTAATTTCAGATAATGATTTTGTAAGTTCAAATGTGTACATTGAAACACCAATTGGAAAATTAGTTAAATCAATTTTTGAACATTCACAAAAGATTATCCAAGAGATTGAAGAAGCAACGTACCTTACTGTTGCTATTGAAGAAGAAGAAGTCCAACAAATGGAAGATATTGCAAAAGAGTTCCATAAAACATGTAGGAAAGTAGGCGATTTCTGCTCTTTTTTAAAAGAAATCTACTATGACGAACAATACGAGCAAGGCTCATCAAAGATCATTATTGAACAATTTTTACTTTTTCTAAACGATGTATATCCTTAATTTTGTAAATAACTCATATGTACATACTTTGTAGAATAACAATGTATATCCATCATCAAATATCAGTAAATACATCTTCATTGTACATATCGCATGTACATACTTTGAAAAATAACATTGTATTTTATTTATCATATATCTGTAATGATATATTCTTTGTACAAATAAACCAAAAAATGAATATAATTGTATATTTGTATTTTTTTTGTATAATTTCTGCATGTTTTCATAATTTGCAATACTGCTTATGGATGATGTCTTAACTTTTTGAATCTTTGTACAAATATTGTCAATGAGTTCTACTTTTTGCATATTAGTTGAAGAATCTATTGGAATACTTGAGAGTTAACAATTAAAATTAGAGGAATTTGTTCACTTAGTTTCCCATAGAAATTGATGTTTTGATGAGAGAGAGGGGATATAGGGGAAACCATGACACATCGTTGTCTTGAGCTAAACTCTCCCTGAAGCACTTCTGTCGAAAGGCATGCTTCAAAAACAACCATTGTAATACACAGGCCAAGAATTCCCAATAACACTCATAGAAGAGAATGATGGAAGTGATGATGATGAGAAATCATTAAGCCTCATGGCTTGAGGTTTTAATTTAGGGCCTGCTAATACCATTCCATTAAATGATGAGTCACAAGCCCCATCATCCATGGTATGAACCACCTCAGATGATGATTCTCCTTTGGTAGCACTCACTTGGGTTTTGTCACTGAATGAACGACTGGGTTTCTCCATACAACCACTCCCGACCCCTTTGACCACATGGGTGCACGTCTCAGGCAACTCTATGTCACATAAAGCCACACTCAGAGGCTTGTCAGAGCCGAGGCTCCCTTCATTAACTCTTTTTTCGCTTGGAAGATTCAATCTATGTGAATAAAAATCAAGATGGGATTGGGGCTTAGGCTTACCTTGTGCATATGCCGCCTCTTCCCCATTCAAGGCCTCATACAAAATTCTCAATTTAGTATAAACTGACTCAACTTTCACCAATTTATCATAATTCAGAGATGGGCACAGGGGAATACAATCCTGCACATTAGTCCACACATTTTTAGAGACCTCAACAAAGTGACCTTGATGGATTCCAAAAGAGGGCTTATTCTTCCATCTACCAACTCCAATAGGGACATTTCTTAGAGCTCCACCAACAGTCCAATATCTTTGACATTTCCTGCAATAATGTCGTGGCTGGTTGACATTATAGTTATTGAAATAGCAAAACTTGGTGTCCATGCTTTCACATCGAGGGTAGGGTAAAAACCCTACTCCAAGTGATGAGGCCTCCAAACACATTCCCCATTACCTTAGACGTTCCACTGGCTCCTGCCATCATTATTGAATTATTGGCAATAGTAGGCCAATTAGTTCGCATAGAACAATATGATAGGTACGTTTCAGACATTAAAAACATTTGTGTTGTTAGAGACTTTTCTTATGTGATTTATATATGTATTTAGTTTAATCTAGAGGACACCCAGAATTTGGCAACTATTTGAACCCTTAAAGAAACCTAATATAACCAAACCAAATCAACTGGTTTGGTGATGTAGAGGTTGGAATTTCAGAGAACAAGAATGAAAGTTAGTTGAGCACATTTTGGGACAAAAATATAGTGATTGGTAATGGTTGGGTTTATGAAAGATTTTGTACTTATTACTTATATCTATAGGAACAGTGTTGTAAATGCTATGTGGGCAATATTGTCTATTACACATATCTTAAACATGGTGTTGAGAGATCAATTCTATGGAACTTCTAAATTCAAGAGTTTATAGTTGAACAATAGGAGAAAACCTTGGGAAAGCTGAGCAAATTTATTAAACATTTTTGCTCCTGGGTAGAAAAGCCTTCTTCAAAGATCAATCTGGGATATAGTTAGAAAAAAATATAATAAGGAATCGACAGAGTCTGTTGATAGAGGTGAAGTTCTGGCTCAAGAACAAGATGTTGGCTCTAGATATCATGAAGAAATTTGGCATATGAATGTATTGTTGAAAGCAAACAACCATTAATTCAAAGGTCAGTTGTTCAGTGTTTCGCCTACAAATAAAAATTATTTACCTTCAAAGGTCTCTATTGTGTCATACAAAAGAGCAATCATTAGAACGACCTTTGAACTTTAATGGTTGCCCAAATTCATGACAAGATATTAAGACACAATGCCAAAAATATATTATTTTGTCATGCAATAGAGCAATCATTAGATTCAAGATTCACAAAGCACATCAGCCAATGTGAGTGCTTTGCATATATTTTTTAGTGTATGTGAAAGCTTAGATAGATATTCTCTTCACTTGTACCACCCTGATCCTAAAAATAGTTATGGGATTTAACATTTGACAAGATTACGAACTTTGAAAAGATGGTGGCACTGCGATGTGGAGGGGTATAGATTTGTGAACAATGCTTCAATGGAACTTTATTACTCTGTCGAGATTATCAATATAATTTTTGAGTTGAATGTACACCCAAGTACACACATATCTCTAATCACATTGATTGGCTCCATAGAGAGAGAGAGGGCCACAAATGGAAACAAACTTCTAAAGGTTGGGGGGATTGGTTGCCACAGGGGTTTTTATGTTGTTCATTGAATGGGATATAAATTGGACCATAGCCAAGACACGAATCAAAGAAGTGTCCTAGATGCCTATGATACTCATTAGAAAATATTCAAGCTCATTCTCATACATGGTATGATACTCATTAGAAGGGTCATGCTTTAATTCATTCTCAATTGTCAAATTCACATCATCTGCAAACTCTCTAGCCAGTGAATGCCTATGATATTGTAGCTCTGAACTCTCAGTGCCCATATCCATGATACTATAATTAATTATAAGTCACATCATTCATTATAATAATATATTAATTATAAGTCACATAATTTATTATAATAATATAATAATTATAAGTCTTCATTTATTTAGTAAATTGTAGAATAACTCAAACCATGTTTAAATATATGCAATTACAAATTTCTTTACATACCACGAAAAATGTCTTTACTAATAATGAATTACAAAAATGAAATTTGTACATAACTTGATTAGTAAAATTTGAAATCTTCTTTTTATACAATGAATTCTTTTATTGTTTATATTCTATATTTTGTTTTATATTTCAATGTTGCTTGCAGACCTCTAATTCTTGAGATTTTCATATTTATTTGCAGCTACCAACCCAAACACAAACAAACAATCAGACGCAGTTGACTCATACAGTTCACAAAGGTATTTATCATTTCATTTGTCCATATTAATTTAATTGCATAAAACGTGATTTGATTAGTTATATTTTAAATCTTCAATACACATTTCAAATTACTTGTTTTAATTTTTCCAAGATATTTTCACTATAAACATTTCAATTCAAATTACTCATTGATATTTAATTTCTATTTAGATATGGAAAAAATATATATTTCTATAAATTTGATATATATATATATTTACTATATATATTATGAAATTAATTAACACATGATATATATATATTTACTATTTATATATCAATTTAGAAAATAATAATAGATACTTTATTATAATAATGCATTAATTACAAGTCTTTATTTATTCACTTGTTTGTAGAATACAATGAACAAAACAATACCTTTAATTACTCTATTTATAACAATTTCCCATTAATTATGGTTATGTAGGGATGAAAAATTTGAACAATACATCTGATCACAAAACAACTTTAGAAAATCAAGCTCCTAAAAGAATCATTCCTATTAAAGCTTTAAATCCTTACCAGAGTAGATGGACAATAAAAGCTAGAGTGACTATGAAACAACAACTTCACCACTTTAAAAATGCAAATGGAGAAGGAAAAGTTTTTTCCTTCGATCTGCTTGATTCTAATGGAGGTGAAATAAGAGTAACATGTTTCAATGCAATTGCAGAGAAATTCTATTTTAGTATAGAAAGTGGGAAAGTCTTTACAATATCAAATGGGACTCTGAAACCTGCAAATAAAAATTCAACAATATAAACAACGAGTGGGAAATATTGTTGCAAAGTAATTCCACTGTTCATTTATGTATTGAGGAGGATAGATTGATGCCCAAGCACTATTTCAATTTCACATCAATAAATGGATTGAAGGACTAATTTTGTTTTCTTTCCTTTTAGATCATGGACAATATCAATGCTGAAGAAAGCCAATCATACAACTCAATAACAAGTCCAATAATAGTCCTTGATGACTCTCTCGACTCAAATGTCAACATCACAACACCGATCTAGAAATTAACCAAATCAATATGTGAACATTCTGACAAGATTATCGAAGAAATTGAAGAAGCAACTTACCATATTGTTGATGTCGAAGAAGAATAAATACATGAAATCGAAGATCTTGCACAACTATTCCATCATACGACTTGTAAAGTTGCAGGATTTGGTTGATTTATAAAAGAACTATACCATGACGAAAAGTATGAGGAAGGATTTTGACACGAAATTATTGAATAGTTTAAACTATTCTTCAATGATAACTAATGCATTTCAAGAATAACCATGTATAGTGTTTTCATACATGTTAATAACTCCTATGCACATACTTCATAAAACACAAATGTATTTTCAATCATATACCTCTTAAGATATCTTCTATGTACATTAATTCTCATATATATGTATGTAATTGTATTTAATTCTATAGCTATGTTTTTTGTACATGACAAGTTTGTTAAGATTTCAACGGGATCATAGTTCAATGAATTTTAAGAATGATTTCCAACTGACTTTCTAGATGTATCTACAATTTAATTTTGAAGCATTCTTTTCAATGTACTCATGCTTTTTATTTCAAAACTCTAATTTATTTAGAATATACACTAATCAATATTATGAATAATGATTTACACTAGCATTTAGATGCATACAAATCCCCATCAATTTTTCATACTTATGAAGAATGTTATATCAGAATTACAAAACGTTTAGATGCATACAAATCCCCATCAATTGTCAAATCCACATCATCTACAAACTCTCTTGGCAGTGAATACCTATGATCGTGTACCTCTAAACTCTTAGTGCCCAAATCCATGATACTATCATAATATGGCCAATAGTTGGGATCATAAAAATGTTCACATACAAATTTCAAGGCTTTTGGCTTCACATTCCTGAAAGCCTTATGCCCAAAAAATGTTGTCTGATTTATTCTTTTACCAATTTCTATTCCAATGGGCCTACATTGAGAATAGAAATGTTGAAGTAGGTTCTTTGCCATCTCATGATAAACACTGCTTGGAGGATTATACCTTTGATCTTATAGTGCAAAGATCCATAGGCTCAATGATGACATGTTTATACCTTGGAGCATCCCACTCGTTAAGATCCAAAGCTTCTCTAAAAGGACAACATTGAGGATCATTGATTATGCTTTGAATTAAACTCATGCACTCATATTTTATATTAGGCCCGAATTTGTCAAAGTTATTGCATCCCTTAAAAACTCCTTGAATTTGTCCACCATCCCTGCTGCGATTGAAATGCCTCTACATTCTTCAGTCACAAACAAATGATTGTAATGCCCAAATATATTAACTCATTACCAATATATTACACATAATGATTTGTAGAAAAAAAACATAATTATTATATTAATATAGAGCTTTTGATATACATCGCGTAAGAACAAGTTCATAAAGGGATGCATTCATTTATTTGGGTTGCACAATTTTAGTAGGTAAGTTCATTCAAAACTCTTTCTCTCAAAAGATTCCTCACATCCTTTTAGATAATTTGCTGGAAGAGTCTACATCGTACAACTTTAGATTAGAGATGTTGACAACTGTACTCATCTATTTGAGCAATACAGTATGATACAAGAGTAGTTTCATGTACGAACTGGGTTTTCATACTATAGAGGGTTTCCTCAAGACAAAAATCTTCCGTTAGTGTTTGGTTTTCATATCTATCTATACTCTAAATTCTAACATTTCTTGGTTAAATAATTTGAAATTCATTATATTTCAAATGTTGTACCTTATATTTTATTCTATGAAGCCAAATTCACTATTATAGTATTGTACACTAATTCTTACATTTCTGCAAGCCTTACATGCAACTGTTATTCAAAAAATCTATAAAATTAACACAAATAGGCTTTCCTACACTTAATGCATTTTGTCCATCCTTAAACAATTCCAAAACACAAAAATGACCTTCTTAAGAATCGTCAAGTTATGTGTTCTTGAAAATAATGATGACAAATACCATCAATATTAATTCTTTCCATTAAAAAAAAATAATTTATTAATTTGCAAATAATTTTTTTTCCTTTTTATTTTCATACAAAAAAATGATTTTTATTTTATTTTATATAAATTTCACTATTTCAAATTGTAATTAAATTATTTAAATTGTAATTAGGAATTAACAAATGTAAAATCTATACTACTGTTTTCAATACAATCAACATTTCTAAAAATAAAATGCATTATATCTTATTTCACTATTGACATTTTCTACTTTTTATATATTAATAATATCAATACTCTCAACAATAATATGCTCCACAAAAGGCCCACCAAAGCTTGCACTTTCGAAACAATGCTAAAATAATTAATTCATTTTCATTCCAGTATATTGTTTCTAAAATAAAAAGTATTTATGCATACATAATCTATAAAAAAATACTTATGCATACATAAAATAATATTACATATTAATAATATCAATTCTCTCACCAATCAATATGCTTCACAAAGATATCTCTCGGCGTAATTTAGATAGATTATTGAATAAGATAACTAAGCTAGTTAACTCCCCAATCACATTAAGTTGATAAATTATAATGATTTTAATTAAAAATTAAAATAATGAGCAACTCATTTATGCATGCCACACCCCCCCAAATCATGGATATGATCTCAAGTCTCAGATTCAATCCTAACCATTCATCAAATCTATAAATCAATAATCAGTCATGAAATAGCTAGCTAATTAAGCAATCAATCAAACATTCATTTTCATATTCAAACCATATCACTCCTATATCCAAAGAATACTGACACTATGCTAGTGAATTGAGCAATCCACATAACAAATCATTGAAACATATCCAATATCAATAGTGCAACATGAATATTTGTAGTGATAATTTTGTTTATTGTTTCATTTGATTTATTATTCTCACATTCTATTGTAAGTAATTGTTGAATATGAAGTATGTACCTTCATAGTGTTGTCCTTATTTTACAGTTTCACATTTCATCATGCTCAAGAAGGTTGAGAAGATATAGGATACTATTATCAAGCTTAATAACAAAAGGTCAATAAGTAAGAAAACTAAAATGACATGTTCCATAGACTATCTTTGACCTTATGAAGTTAAAATTCTTCTACTCTATTCCTAATCTTATATAAATTTAAATTCTTTAATATATTAGACATTTTTCCAACCAGTTTATTTTGATAACGACACTCTTAAATTTTTCTATTACATCTTTATTCTGTTTGGACACTGCTTGGTACTTATGCTCAAGTATTAACAAAATTTAAACCCCTTTTTAATTCTGAAGAGTAAAGATGACCCTTAACTGTCACATGCCACGTCGAGGATGCCTTAAATGGATCATTCCGTTCTTTTCTTGTGTAGAAATCCTTCCACAAAGCGGCAATATGACTGAAGGAAATTAGAATTAAACTAGAGATTGAGAAATCCAAGGATTGTAGCTAAAAAAAAATGGTGATGAGAGAGGCGTTGCAGAGATGGGCGGCGCGGGTACTGCGACCATGGCTACAACAGGAAGCTGAAATGGAGTTGGAAGTCAGTCTTTCTGGTATACATGGAGTTTTTCGCGACTTCAACTTGAATGCTACGTCTCTCAACTCAACTTTTATGCAGTCCAGCAGGCTGGTGATAAAATCGGTCACTTTTGGAGAGGTGGTTGTTAAATTCTCGCCGTGGCGAAGTTCTGTCTTCACTCTCCAAGTTCATGGCATGCGCATCGTTCTCAGCCCAAGGTAACTCTTTGGCATACCTTTTTAAATGTTTTTCTTCCCTTAATTCACCCTTTAATCACGTCTGAAATTACAATTTGGCCATTGCTGCTGAAATTATCTTCAAAATTCCATGGGCTAGTTAGGACTGGAACATAGGATCCTTCCCTGCTGGGTTGCTCTTCCTCTGACCTACCGCATCTGGCGTGTGGATTGATGCAAACAATTTTCAAAATTCAATTCCAAACTTACGGAAAGGTGACCCTTAGGTTTCATTTTTTACTTGAAGTTCATCCAATGCAGCGACCATTTAACTCAGTTAAACCGTTTTAAAGTGTTTTATCAGTCGTTTTGGAATTTGCTTTAGTTTATCAGGCTAAAGACAATTTACCATACTTAGAACTATATAACCTTCCGCAACCTATCCATTGATTGCCTTTAGGCCCCTCCCCTCCTTAGGTGGGAGAGTGTTGGAAGGCTTTCCACCCCAACTCCAGAGGTGGTCGAGTGGTATACTATTGCTTACCCTGTCCATAGATACCTTCGACTCCAAGCTTAGAGGTGGCCGAGTGCGCTTCCACTGTTTGCGCCTTTAGCTCAGACGAGTTCTTCTCCCTTTTTGGTCGGGAGACTGCCTAGCCTAAAGACCTTCAATCCAAACTCTGGCAAAGCCACAACAGGTGAAAGACAGGTGCCTCAATGGTAGAGTATTTAGCAGGCTGAAAGATCTTAGTTCTGAATCCTGACTGTTTCATGTCCTGAGACAATGATAAATGCAAATCCCACTTATTCAGAGCAGCTAATTTTGCCAATTTTCCCTATATTTATGCTTGCAGAAACATTGAGTTGATGGCAGTGCATGGGCTTGTTGATTCATGATTAAATTGATTGGTCTGTGTGGTGTAGCTCAGTTGGGATTCAAATTTAAGTTTAATTGATAGCCTTTGAATCGACCCATTTTTTAAATGTTGGAAACTGTATTGCTCTACAATACATATAACGCATACATCGTTGATAAATACCCAAGAAAAACCTTGTTATAAGAAGGGCATAAATGATGTTGTTTTTGGTTCCATATTGAGGTTCCCTGAGCTAGATGCATTATTTGTGATTGAACTAGGGTGTAAAGAATAAATTCTAGCTGAATATGTAAAAGATGAGATGGGACCACTGTCATGTTGCAAGAACAAAAAATAATCCTTGAGGATAACAGGGATACTTTTTTAGGTGATTGTGATATTTATAAGAATCACATATATCTTGTACCCAATTCAGAATTCAGAAGGAAAGTACTGAAAGAACGACATTCCTCACCTATTGCTTGTCCTTTTAGCTTCTTTAAGACATTCTGCAGCACAAGAAGTAAACTTTCTTCAAAGGGGATTGAAAGAAGATGCAAAATAATTCGTGGCTTCATGTCAAACTTGTTAAAGGAATAAAATAGACAACACAAGAAGCTCAGGTCATTCCCAACAAAAAATGAGAACAAGATTGAAATAAAATGAATAAACAAAAATTGAAATAACAAGAATAAGAGAGAACATCCCCAATCACTCTTTGGCGAACAAAATTGGAGTCTGTTCCATGCTTGATCTCCTTGTCAAATTTCTCCTTTCTTCTTCCAATTATCCATGCTGTTATTTCACAAAAAGTGACTGCAAATGGTGCGTCAGATCCCCTACAAGGGCACCAGAATGAGAGTTCAAATTTACCTTTATTAATTATCAACTGGTGACTCATTCAAATTAGCACCACAATGTCTGCAGTACACACCCATTCATGAGAAAAGCATTATCTTAACTATCTACTGGAAAAGAAAGTGCAGAGGAAATAACTTAAATCATTTGCTGAAAAGAAATGCATAAAATAAGCCCAACAGCTAATGGGGTTAGTGCTTCCTTGTTCATGCATCCCATTGAAGTTTTCGCTTTAGAGGAGGCAGCCAACCCCTTACATTAAAGTCTAATGAGAACTCTTCCCATTAATTTCAGAAATCCAATTTACCATAACTCCAACATCACGGTCTTGATGGTTCTCTTCCTTACTCAAGATTACTATCATGCTTTTATACTCTTTCTTGCACAACCACTATATGTTATCCCATACTTAACTCAACCAACATCCTTATAGTTAAGTGTTCCTTCATTTATCTCTAACCTTGGGAGCCTCACAAAAGAAAATTTGAGAACCCCATATTATTTAGATATTTGCCAAGGACATATCTTAACATATTTATTCAAATTTACTTGTGTGAGCAAGTTTGAGACCCAATATACAAGCTACAAGAATTAAAATTTCATTCTAGGAGTGTGACACTTAACGACCTCTTGTGTAGGTGCAATAAAGCTCAAGAGGCATATGTTTCTTATCTACAATTATCATTTGCCGTTTTAATCTTCAGATCCTTTATGCAGTTTTTATTGCAGAAGTACATATAAAGTTCTGATGCAAGAAAGATCTTCCCTTTAGCCTTGAATATTTCATCACTATTCACTTGTACAAGTGTTTAATTTTTATGTTAGAATTTTTAAAAAGGAAAATATCTTCTTTATCTAAACCAAAAAAGTGTAATGTGCAAGGTTCAATCTTTACTGAAATGATCATATTCTGTTTATAAATGTGCCAAAGTCATCCCAAAAAACTGGGCTTATCAACCTAGATAATATGAATACTTGTGTGAGGGCTACAGATTTGTCCTTGGCCAAAGTATATGGTATCTTTCATCAACAATCAGCCCTGTGGTTACTTCTAAGTTTCATCGTTGGCATTCACCCTGAGGTGAACTATAGGGTGACATTTTTGAGCAAGAAGGGAAAAGCAAAATCACTCAAAGAAGAGAATTTGAAGCCTTGCCTTGAAGATTGTTTCATTAGAAAAAACATCTATGTATCACTATGTATGAAGCAAAAGCTGCCCCAGTAACACCTTTCAGCATTTGTTATTGAGCAAGTCTTTGCTCTAGAGTTCTTTAGATAGTTGTTACCTCTAAGATTTGTTAGGTGACAAATTGATTAAGGGCAATGTGCAGGACCATAGTTCCCCTTCTATTTGTAGGGCAGACTTCCATTTTCTAACTACTAGTGGAAAATGCACAATGACAGAATATACAACTTCATGTACCTATTTGCACAGATTCTGCAGAAAAATGTAACATTTACTAACATGCAATGCTAAAAAAATAGTAGCTTAGAAAGAGTAGCAATAGAGCTCCTTCTTGTTTGCTAAACCAGCATGTATTAAAAGGTTCATCCGAGATATCAAAGAGAATTAAAACCAACTAACAACATCGACATAGTCAAACAGAAACAGCATAGAGAATCTGAAAGATAATTAAAGAAAACAGTTCCTTAAAGCGTAAAATCCCTCAAGATGTTTTTCTTATTCATTCACAAATCATGACATTATTGCTCTTACAAAGATTGAAAACTTGAAAGCATTAGCACCTGTTGTTAGGTGGTCCAAAGATCTGACAAATTGGAGTTATGCATTTTTTTTGTAACTGCCTTTTCTAACTTACCCAACTAACTTTATTAATTAAAAACAAAATGCAAACCTTAAAGGACATTCAAGTCAATTACAAAACAACTTAAAGTTGAGGTGCTGTCCATCCATTGTCAACACAAAATAAGATCTTTATAAACAATTTCTTTTTCTTAGCGATAATCTTAATAAAAAAGTCAAAAAATCTTCTTAGAAAGGTGGCAGTGGCCCCAATTGCTTGATTACGAAAATTTTAGTCTTTGAAGCCAAATTACTTGCGTGGAGTTAGAGCCAAGATTGCAAGCACTATTTTAGAAATGACTCTGCTATCAACCAATTTGAGCCTCATGACCATTGAATAATAAACCATAGTTTCCAAATTTTAGAGAATTGCCAACCACTTTATCTATTCTACTAAATACGAGCTTCAATGAGAAGCAAGTCTGTAAGGGTGTTTTTGCCAATCTTAATGGCTGATTCCCCATTTAGATATTTCAACTCATGTTCCACATTTATTGAAGACAATGTCCTTTTATATAGATGACAAATCAATTCATTTCAGTAACTTCTTTGATGACATCTTATCTAATGAGGGGAGTTGCCCATGCAAGGAGTTCTTCCTAATGTATTGCCCATAGATCGCATACTTAGACTCAACTTGGACTTGATGGACCAAAAATTCTAACTCGACAAGACTTGACAACTTAAAAAATTACTTAATTTTTTTAAAAACACAAATTTATGCAAAATTTAGTTACAAAATGCAATGAGTCTACAAAATGTTGGGGAGGTGTTTTCTATTAGATTTGAATACAAATAGAGTACAAAATTGCATCATCATGTAGATACAAAAAAGATCTTATAACTATTATGAATTTATGATGATTGTCTTTGAAAATAATCTTCATAAATTGCAGATCTAGGCAAGTTACAAATTATAATATTTTACAATTTCCTCTTCCCCATTCTAGTGAAAAATTGGGGAGAGGGTCTAGGTCGAGCAAGGAGGTCTAGTCCTCACACTCGACTATGGCTTCTCACTTAGTTTAGAAGGTTGTGCTTGTGGCACCACTTAGATACTAGATGACAATGACTTCTCTTTTGCGACATCTATGTCATCCAATCCAATATCTCTTGCTTCCGCTACAACCATAGCAACCCCTTGAAATCAACAATCTTGTCCTTTGTAAACAAGGAGGGCTTCTTATCTTGCACAATACATAGGGATCAATCTCAACCAAATCAATAAGCTCCTTTGATTTATCCTCCTATAATAACGCACCCTTAATTTTTTTAAAAAACTTCACAACTTGTTAGCGTTAGCCAATAATCAAAGATGATCAATTGAAGTAAACTCACTTCCACTTTTTGATCACCTAGAGGCTAGATCTCGATGTGGGCAAGGCGGGAGCATATGGTGGTAAGGTTACAATGTTATGCTAATGAAAAAGAACCACTTGTTTAGTGGGGTGAGTATGAAATCTCATGAGCATGAAATCATTGAAATGAAATCCTCCGCTTATTCAGCGAGAAACTACAACTAGCAAGAAAGCCCTTGGTGGAAAGCCGATCAAGCAAAGAAAGATCTTGCGCTTATTCAGTGGGTATAACATGAAAAGTAAAGAAAGCTCAACCGCTTAGTCAGCGAGAAACTACAACTAGCAAGAAAGCCCTTGGTGGAAAGCCGACCAAGCAAAGAAAGATCTTTCGCTTATTTAGTGGGTATAACATGAAAGGTAAAGAAAGCTCAACCGCTTATTCAGCGAGAGTGCCACTTATTTAGTAGGGTTAGAAATGATATGAAAAGTAACGAAAACTCAATTGCTTATTCAGTGAGAGGACCACTTATTCAGTGGGGTAAGTAACAATAATCAAAGAGCTGATTCACCTATGGTACTACCAAATGGTGTTACAAAGGAGCTCATTACAAATTGTTCCAGAATATCATAAACTGCTGTTACAATATGAAAGTGATGATAACTTGTAGCACAACTCCCCAAAATGATACCCCAACATGAATATAAGTATTTTTTTCAACAAAATACAACAATGATACCTTAATGTAAAGACCCCCAAAGGACAGTAGAAGGTCTGAAACACTGCTGCTACAGGTTTGATATGAATTTGCAGGTCTGATAATGATGTTGCAGCAGTCTAAAAACTCCAACCAGCAAGCTATCAATGGTCACAACTCAAACCAAACACCAAAGAACTCTCTCAGAATGCTTGCAAGGTATTAGCAAGGTCTAGGCGCCTCCACAACAGGTAGAACAACAAGGAAAAGAGGCAGAAAAGTACGGAACTCCTAGTGCAGCCAGCCCCTAAAGTGGTATGGTCAGCTAGGAGGGCGATCAACAAGGAAAAATCATAAACACTTCCTAAAAATCTGCACTTTTGCAAGAGGGGGCGTCCAAGGAATTAAAATCAGATTCTTCAATACCCACAAAAAGTCTTCCACTCCTCTAAACAGCATGAGCAAGACAATGGTACGGCCTAGGGTTGGGAAATAGCAACCGGCAAAAAGTATCTTAGAAAAATCTCCTCCAAACCCTCCAAAAACTCTGCAAGATTAGCTATCACACCAAATACATAACTAAAAAACATCGAATGAAGCCAGAACTGAAAGCAAACTGAAATCCATCACCAATAAGCTCCAATGGCGATTCCTGCAATGAAGTCACACCCACGTCTAGCTGGGGAGTATCTTTCAACCCCAAAACAAGAAGCCACTTTGAAGGTTTTTGTCTCCAAAGCCCTTGAAGGATTCAACCCTCACTCTGACAGCACTTCGTTATCATAAGATTGCATAATGAAAATGAGAGCACAATGGGCCTTATATAGGAATTAGGGCTCAAAATTCGAAATACTTTTTCCCTCCAAATGGGACACCCCCCTTTTGAGAAAATATAATATTTAATTTTATTTTCACTTACCCCTCCATTTGGGCATCTAACTTAGGAAATTTAGTTTCCCCTTTTAAAACAACTTTAAGTTGTTAAGTCTAGGCGTGGGGTACAAGGGGTCAAATAATAACTTTATAACTTAAGTCATAATATTACCTTTTTCAAACTCCAAGGATGGTGGATGACTAAACTGGCAAAAATGACAGACCTCAACAAATGAAATTGCCACCATTGCTAGAATTGGAAACCCTGCATTGATCGTTGTCAAGACCAATTGCCAAAAATAGCACTTACTAAAAATAGCAAATTGCTAAAAATAGTGTGTCCAAACGCCAAATTAGCCCAAGCTGAGATGTAGCTGAACTTACTAAAAATAGTAAGTGCTAAAAATAGACATTACTTAAAATAGTAGTTACTGCCCACCAAGGATCTCAGAAAACCCAAAAAACTTCGAAAACACTTTGGCAATCCTCTGCAATTACCCCCTAAAAGTGCTAGCAAGAATCCTCCAAGAATCTTGGAATTCCCTAAAATGCTTCCCAATAGCCTACGAGACTTCAGAAATAGGCTAACAGTCACTAAAAAGCTTAGGGCTAAAAAGGGGACATTACATCTCCACCCTTTTTGTGTGAAGCCAAATGTTGTATTGCACAAAAACTAGGTCATCAAGGTGTTGTTGAGTCAATTTATTGTATTTCTTTGTGTGCATGGCGTCATACAACTAGAGGCACTACAAAGTTGAGACAAAATTTAGATAGCTAACTTTCGAAGATTTGGGATGTTTCCACCCTAGTCTTCTCACCAAGAACCTATAAATAAGATATTCAAGAGTTTGTAAGAAAGTAATATTTTATTAATAATTGTAGTTTGTAACTTGTAAGATATAAGTAAAGTCTCTAATTTGTTTTTACTTGGTGTCTTGATGAATCTCCCTCAAATAGCTAGTGTCAAAGAAATGAGCTTTCCCCTAGTTTACTTGTAATTCTGCAATTCCAAAATAATGAGGTCCCTCACCTCAATCTTCTGTGTCATCCTCTCAAGGCGTATTGAGAGGCCCTCCATAACCTTACCATTAGGATCTGTGAAGTTATTAGAGAAGAAAAACTTAGGGTTGAGGAGGTACCTTGTTGCAAGATTAGTTGGTGGAGTTGATTGTTCCACCTTTGATCAATGATCTCCTGTAATGACCAATTCCAAATATTTTTTTTGTTTTTTGTTTTGTTTGCTGATTGAGCTTTGCTTGATGATGTTTTGTTTGTATGTTTTTCAATGTCATTGATTGGTTCAACATACTTGGTGAATAGAGAACATATATGCAGAAAATATCATAGAGAGAACTTGCTAGCAAAGATTACTTTCAAGAAACAATTCTCAGATTTCTTAACAGAAATTTTCTGAGTTTACAAATGTATTTCAGACTTCTTTTTACAAGTAAAAACAGACTCAGAAAACTTTATATCAGACCTGGAAATTTAGCATCAAACAGCTTCTAACTTGCAATGAACCAAACCACAATGACCAGCAACGAACCCCTTTCTTCTCCAATGCCAAGGCCCCCTGTTTCAGACTTCAAGGATGGTGAAATAAGACCATTACATCAACATGTCTGCACTGTGCAAGTCACCTAGCAGCCGTTATGGGAATCCCATCAAACTCGCCTCCACCATTGATGAGAGCCTTCAACTCCAAGCCCCAAAAAAACACCATTATCTCCTCTCTATCAAGCTACAGAAATTGACTTGCAGCTCTCAGTATAGACGACCAGCACCAAGGTGACACCTAGATTAAAAGACGGCTGGCAGCTGGGGGCAACCTAGAAGATAAAATCCAAACCTTTACTAAAAAATGATTTCTTACACTTGATGGAAATGCCCTGGGGAGGGCTAGCCATTGATGCAATATCCATTTGGATTCATTTGACCATTCAAGAGTTATGAACCAAAACCTCTGTTCAGGTCCAAAGTGCAATGCCCAGAAAAAAGATTAGAATCACACCAAAATCATCATTAAATCACACCCAATCTGAAAACTAAGCAATCCACACCAAAACACTGAAAACTACTCAAAAGAACTGGAAAATCTTCATCATTTTCGCCCAGTTGTGATTCCTGAAATGAAACCACCAATCACCAGCTTGAGCAGGTCTCTCACTGCTGAAATTAGCCTTAGAATCTGAGGGTTTTTCGTCCTCAATCCCGTTCTTCAGACTTCTGGTAACAAACCAACAACATCTCCCTTTGTCGTCAATCTCAACCATGGCAAATGAAGTCTTCAAAAAACACTTTTAAAAGTCTCAACATGGGATTAGGGTGACCAAGGCTTTCCCTAAAACCAACGCCACCTTTGGAGCATTAAATTTTTGATTTAAAATCAATCTCCACCAAATACATTAGCATTTCATTTTAATATTTAATTCACCTCTAAGCTTGGGCATCCAAGATAAAAGAAGCATTTTAAAATGTTATAATTGTTGAAAAACACCTTCAAGTGATTGCATTAGGCGTCCAAGGTCCTTTTTACGTCCCCTTATGACCCCTTAATTAAAAAATATAATTGTACTTTAATAAAGCTCACTTTTCGAAACATAAATCAAATATTTAAATGGTTTAACCATAGTAACTTTATGCCAACTGAAAATGTGCTGCTATGACAAGCCTAACCTGGTCCAGTATTCCCAAGATAGACTTACTATCTTTAGTAAGTACTAAAGTTAGCAAGTGACATCCCAAAGGCTTGAACTGGAGAAAAACTGATATTGCACCAAAACTCACTGGAGGTAGTGAGCACCATACTGCCCTTGCTAAAAATAGAAAGCCACACTTGAAACACCGAAAAACCCCATAGAAAGTGCTGGCATAAGACTTTAAAGCTCATCGGACAACCTCCACTTGTTGCCCGAATAGGAAAACCTACACTGTTCAGCCTGTCGGACCAGTTACTAAATATAGCACTTAATAAAAATAGTAAGTGTGTCAAAACCAGATTGATCCAAAAAAAGGACATTGAAAATGGGGACATGACATCTCCCAAATGGGATCAAATCTATTTCTATCCCCTCTACAATAGTTTTGAATGGCCACTTTGACCCTATCCATGGCCTCATAACTATACCCCATTGGGTTTTGATCCCCATCCACCAAGTGCAAAACTCTCACCAAAGGCTTTGACACCTATAAGTACAAACAAATTAAAGTTACAAAGTATACAATAAAAGTAAATACTATTAAAGTATAAAGCTAAAGGATTCAATTTGAAATTTAAATTGAAGTTTGAGGTTATCTTAACATCTCTACAACTCTCTTCACATAGACATTATCAAAAATTGTCTTTGCGGTCCTCTCTACATTGACATTCATTGAAAATGGTGAGTCTAGACATGCTTGAATCAAAAACATCTGCTTCAACAATATCAGTAAACTAGTCATGATTTGCAACAATAGGAAGTTAGCTGCAAACCTTGTGGCACCTGGTTGCACAAGCTCTTTCCCCTTGGTCTGATTTCTCATTAAAGCTAACAACTTGTTGGTAAACAGATTTGTCACTATGATTATGTCTCCAAGAATGAACTTCTTTGTCTGAAGAGCAATGACTATTGTACCAACAGTTGGAGCGATCACTATGGGACAGCGATCTTCCTCTGCGTTTGAGAGGGGCAACTCCCTCGTATGATTAATTTTGGGGTTTTCATGGTATTTTAATAAAAAATACCAAAGATGAAAAGAGAATGAAAATAATTCACACAAACCCTAGCTGTAAACACACGAATATCAACAGGGATTTCACAATCTTGTGACAAACTAACTGGAACACATTACAAAACTAAAAACTATGTGCCCAAATTTATATAATGGATTTTATCTAAGTAGCTGGTTCCCCTGGTTTTGGGTTGGGTCCTGGTCCGGGTTCGCAGCGGATTCGGGTCCTGGTCCAGTCCCTCTGTGGGTTCGACCAGGGTCCGTGCTTTGCAGGCCTGGTTCGTCGGTGAAGAACCTGGGCGAACCCGAGTAGAACCCAGGTCCAACCCGGGCGAACCCAAGGAGAATTGACGGAGTTGTGCGCCCAAAAGGCGTTTTTTTTTGCATTTTTTTAATATTTTCTTCAATTTGACTTTGACCCACGCCCAAGGGAACCCTAAAAGTGACCTCTAAAACACTTTAAACACCTAAACTACCTCATTTTTATTCATTTGTTTTGCAAACAAGCATTTTCATTCCAAGAGGCTAAGTTCTTATTTTAACTTGTTGGATTGACAAAAGGAGTTGAATATTGATTGTTGAAGCTTCTACAAATGATTGCATTGCCATTCCTACAGATTTGCAAGTGTTCATTGGCTGCCACAAAGATTGTTGAAGAATATTTTTGCAAAGAGGTAAGTTTTTCTCATTTTTTTCTCATTTTTTCATTCTTTTTTTGTTTTACAAACAAAAACTTTGTTTGTTTTTTTTTCTTTTTCTTTTCTTCTATGAATGTATACATTGTGCAAGATTCAAAAGAGCTAGGTTTTAAAAAAATTATTATATTTTGTTTTCATTCAAATTTTGAATGTGTTGTTTGCAAAACAAATTGCCATAGGAATCACAATGTCAATGGGTTCTACCTCCGGCTCCGTAGCTAAACCAAACCCAAAGTTAAAAAAAAATGCAAATTCTCCTCTATGGAAGTATGTTGAAATGATAAGATAGATTCCAGGTGGTGGTGGTTATGTTTGGAAATGCAATGGGTGTGAAGTTACATATTCTAGTTCATACCATAGGGTGAAAGCACATTTGTGTGGCATAAGTGGAAAAGGCATCTCGCCTTGCCTGGAAAAGAAGATGCCCCTATTCCACCTGAGACAGTTGCAAAATACATTATGGAGCAAGAAGCAGCAGATCAACGGGAAGCCCAAAAAGGAAATCACCCTTTGTTAAAAAAAAATCAAAGGGAATGCAGCCCCCATCTAATCCCAATCCCAATATTGTGGTAGAAGACCACCCATTTATGGCCATTCCGAATCTTCAAGCTGAAAGTGCACAACCTTTTGCAAACAAGAGAGCCAAGGGACCTTTGGAAGTTGCATTTCAAAATGAGAGTAGAGCCCTTGCCGACCAATGTGTAGCAAGATGCATATATGCCAATGGATTATCTTTTAATGTTGTTCGTTCTCCATATTGGAAAGAGATGTTGAGAGCGGTTAATGAAGCTCCAAAAGGGTACAAGGGCCCGGGTTATGAGAAGGTGCGTAGCACTTTATTGGAAAGGGAGGTTGAGTTGGTTGAAGATGCATTGAAGCCTATAAGAGATTCATTGGTTGAGACAGGTGTGTCCATTGTTTTAGATGTTTGGAAGGACTCAAAAAATCGGCCTTTGATCAATGTCATAGCGGTGTCCCTTAACGGGGCAATGTTTTTGAAAGCCGTGGATTGTGAGGGGCAAGTAAAAGATGGACAATATCGGTGAAGGCCTTTGAAAGAGCAACAAGAATTAAGAGCATGATATTAGATGACTCATGGTGGGATCGTGTGGAGTATCTCCTTAGCTTCACCGAGCCTGTTTTGAGTATGATTCGCTATACTGACATGGACAAGCCATGCATTGGAGAGATATATGATGGTATAGACTCGATGCTTGAGAAGATCAAGTGCACCATAAATGCAAGAGAGCAAGACCTTGAAGAGACTTTCTTCAAACAAGTGCAAACAATTGTTGAAGAAAGATGGAACAAAATGACAACTCCATTACACCTTCTTGCCTTTGCATTGACTCCAAAATACTAGAGCAGTCAGCTTCTTTCACAGCCAAGAAGGCTTCCTCCATATAGAGATTTAGAAGTGGCTGAAGGGTACAAGGCAACATTTGTGAGACTCTTCCCTGATCAAGATTTGTGAAGTGTAGTCACGAATGAGTTCACTGATTTTGTGCACTCAAATCATCTAGATGTTGATGCCTCCCATGATAGGCTCTTAAAGGATACTCATAGTTGGTGGTACTTCCATGGAAAATACTTCCAAAATTTGTAGCCCCTTGCAATCAAAATTTTATCACAAGTAAGTTTAATAAATTTTCATATTTTAGTTTTAAAAGTTTCATAATTTCATTTATAATTTTTTAATTGTTTACTTTGTCTTCATAGGTTGCTAGTTCATCCGCATCTGAGAGGAATTGGAGCACATATTCTTTCATCCACTCAGTAAAGCGCAATAAATTGCTCTCAAAAAAAGCGGAGAACTTAGTATATGTGCATTCCAACTTGCGTCTTCTTTCACACAAACAACTTGACTACAAGGAAGGGGAGACGAAGTTGTGGGATATAGTGCCAGAGGATACTGACTTGGATGCTTGCAGTTCCCACCATATTGCATATGAGGAATCGGATATCCAACAGGAGCATGGGCACAATACTAGTGCTAGTGATGGTGCCATTGGCACTACTTGTGATTCATCTAGTCTTCCTACTTCATCTAATGTCAATGTTGACATTGATATGGATGATTAAATGATTTAGAGAATCCATTTGATGATTAAAACTTTAAAAGTGTTGTAATATTGAACTTGAAGTTTGAACAATGAATATTTATCATGCATGTTTTAAATGACATTCAAGTTTATGGTGGTTTTGTTGTTTATATGATGTTATGTGATATTCTAATCCTAATTCATGCTTCTAGGCTGCATATATATATATATATATATTTACATGTTTTTGTAATTTGTACTAATGAACCCAAAACGAACCGAACCCACCCCACAAAAATTTTTGCTGAACTGGCGAACCGAACCCCCGAACCCGAACCGGCTACTTATGATTTTATAATAATGTATATGATACTGTAACAATAGTGGATGAACAGCATATAAATCTCAACATACAAAGAGATAGGAATGAACAACATTTGAATCAAGATACCAAGATTATGGCTGTATTTCTTTACGCATATTACACAGTTTATGAATGCTACAATAGATGAATAATAATTTCCACCATGACACAAAGGGATTACTCATTTAACATATGAAAAACCAGTAATGATAACACAGAAAACAACGAAAACATAAGAATCAACTGCTTTCTGTATTATTTCCTTAAAGCTAAACAACTTTGGAAACTCCCTTGTACAAAGTGTGAATCTAGAAGCCCTCTTTTTTTTACTCTCAGTTCTACTCTAAACAAGAAGAAGAACTAAAAAAAATAAAAATTGGAACCCTATTACATTTGAAAACATGGCCTTTATACCCTCCCAGCCCATAACTAACTTGTAACTACCTCTTTTTAAGACTTATGAAATATTTGATAAATTATTACAAAGTCTTATTGATGAGCATGCATTCAATTCATTAAAATAAATTATTCTAAAAACATTAATAAATCTGAATTTATAATAAGATGCTGAGTCTTTTTTGAAATTTGACGAGCATATGCCTATCAAGGTATTCTGTTGAACACTTCATTCACACTAACTGTAAACATTCACCTGCAAGTGTATTGTGTCAAGCACATTCATTTGTTTCCCTCTCTTCACTTAGAAAAATTGCAGATTCAGAAGTTTGTTCAAGACTTGCTCACATTGTTTTCAAAACAGCTCTTTTGTCTCATATGCAATTGCCAGCTTCTCACTGTGGTGGCATCCTTCTGATTACATCATCTTTACATTGTGGTTTAGTTGATTTGCCCTCTGTAGATCCATAAGAAATGTCTTATTGAATACAAACTACACCACATACTTATTTGATCAATTCCCAAAAGGAGTAACTAGACTTGGACTACTCTTAACTCTTGACCTATGTTTCCCAAAGGTTTTTCATCTGAAAAATAAATCCAACTTGTCATGTGCAGTTGACTTGATGAATTGTTTAACTGGAGTAGTTTGTATATCATCATCATTACTTTCATGCTCATTTTATAGCAACATGTTCCTCTGTCTCATCTACCAACTGAATGTAATGACACATTTGAGTCCACATTTGTTGACTTTTCCATGATCAAAAAGAAGAAGTGACAGTGACAGAAAGAGGAGATTGTATTGAAGCATGCAATAATGAATAAGAAATTTTTCACCAGACTGAAAGTGGAGAATGTGAAGAAGAGCCACTGAAAGTTCTCCCAGCAGGCATGAAGCCCCAACTTAAAAGAATGATGAAGAAAGAATGCTGCAAGAAATTTCACATGATGTTTTCATTCCAGATTGGTTTCTTGAGGCTTCAGATGATGACTTTATTTGTGGGGAAGATGTTCTTATTCATCCATCACTGATTATCGAAGAGGAAAGTCCTGTTGATATGCTTGTGGTAGGGACAATAGTTTTTGCCTTTCCCAGATAAAGGAGTCAAGACTCTTAGTGAATTCATGTGGTAAAGAATACCTATTACTTGGTGATGAGCAAGCAATTGGGAGGAGTTTGCATGGACAGAAGATGAGGACTAACTCTTTCTCTGAAAAGAAAAAAAGATTGACTTGTCTTCTACACTGCCTTTTGTTTCTTAAATTTCATTGTAGAAGTGGTAAATAGCTGTAAGTCTTGATGAAGTTGAAAAAAGATCCCTGAAACAAATCTGATGTGAAGGAGCTCATCAGCGACCTATTTACCTTTAGATTAATAGAGAGGTTATGGACTTGCTCAATATACTGCTGGACCGATTGGTCAAATGTTGAACAAAAATGGAGCCTTCATGCCATCAGCTCTTTTTCTTAATAGAGGAGGTAAAATTGCACTTTTATATAGCTGCTTTAAAAAATCTGCCCAATTGTCAATTTCTGATTTGTCAATAGCCCTTAGAAGCCAGACATGATATTGCGACTAAGTGATTGCTTGATTGTTCATATGGACCTCCCTTATCATTTTTTTTGTGGTTCTGTGAGATTGGATCATGTCTTTAAATACATCTATAGACTATGAACCCAAGCATCTGACTACTTATTGTCAGTTGCGCGACCAATATGTGGGTTATATCTTGCTGTCCATTTTTAGAACAGGTTGGGCAATTGGGCTGGTCAAGGGAATGGAACTGGTGGTTCTTATGAGCCATGAGTTATTAGAACACATTTCTTATTGACTGCTTAAGTTGGAGTTGAAATGAACTTTGTTGTCGGTCATGGAGCTATTTGGTGACCAACTGGACCAAGTTGGGGTTCTGGTTGAAACTCGAAGGACTTCTTGTACTGTTCATCAAAATAAAAGCAAAAGAATACAAGGAAAAATGACAAAAGAAATAAAACTATCACCATTAGAGACAACTGTCTATTTGTGGCAATGCAATATCCATGAGGAAGGGTTTAAAGAAGCTTCAGATTGCTTGACCAGTAGTTGGGAAGTAGTATTGGAAGAAACTGACAGAAAAAAGGGTTCAAATCTACAAGACGTGAAGCCCAGTACGGTTTGGGAATTAATAGGCTGATGTTGTAGCAATAACAAAGCCATGAGCAGGAAGCTTAGTCCAGAAAGACCCCATGAAGGTTTGAATAGCAAACTAGATCTGCACAAGATCAAATCTGACACAAAAATTGAACTGTTGTTGGGTTGTGCTTTACTGCTTTAATGCTACTGTCATAGACTATTTTGAAATTTTCAAATGGGACAAACAGAGCATATTTCTATTTTTGAGTTAATATTTTAAATTGATATATAAGCTAAAAATTTTACAATGACATTTGATGCTTCCAACTCTCACCTACCAACTTTTTGCTCTCCACCTAGTTTTTAAAATTTAATTTGATTTTATCTACCCCTTTCAGATGCTTTTCTATTCTGAATTTATTTGTATCTACTATTTGAATTGTTCCACTAGACGCTTGTGCATATAGATCTGACTAATAGATGACTTAAGTAAATTTAAGTTAAATTACTAACTATATTGGATGTCTTCATCAAAGCTACTTCATAATCTATCCATACATGTGACGTGGGTACAGGTAGGAGTGCAGTATTTAGATAGATAAATTTATCTTTGACTGTAAAATTTGTATCAACTAATCTCTTCATAGTTCTATTTTTCTCATAGTTATGAGGTTCAAAATGTTTGATTTGTTTGGGGTGTCAAAAGAATTCTGGACCCCAGAATTTTCAAAATAAAAATCTTTATAGGAATTGAAAAGTCTGGAACAAATTGGAGAAATCCAGCCGGTCCGAAAAATCTCGATCCATCCATTTAGATTTGTAACTATGATTTCTTCATACTAAGTAATATTTAATAAATTACTTTTTCCCTCCCTTCTTTGTTACTTTATTACTGTTTACTTTTGCTTCTTTGGCTAATAGATTCTACTAATATATTTAATCCACAATGCTCTTTCATGTTTCCGAATTTGTTTAGCTTTCTATCAAGTTATCAGGACAGTGTGTGCACAATATTTTGCATTGAAGATTTGGAATTTTTGAACAACTTTTTTGGTCAGTGGTCTTGAAGAAGAAGGTTAGAATTATGGATTTAAACTTTCCTCTTGGCATTAAAGGAGTTTTGTGTAGTCTTAGTTTAGTTCAGATCAATTATGAATCTTTTCCAAGCTGGGTCAAGCAATTGCTCCTTATGTTGTGAACTAATTAGGTTCAAAATTTTCTTTGCTTCAAAGAATCATAGTGAATATTGTAAGAACATTTAAAGGTAAAGACTTTTAGTTCAAATTAGAATCTGCGTTTCATGTCTGTTTATACAAGCACAAGGAAGTACATGTTTCACTTTCACTTTGAGAATTATTTTCTCCTTTTTGGAGATTTCATCATTAAGAAGGAAATGGAGAACTCATTGTTACTTTATCTATTCTTGCCCTTGGACCTTAAGGCCAGTGGATGATGAATTTTGGGAGAACAGTGATCAACAGTGGACAGCTGAGCAAGAGAGGAAGAATATTCTACTTTGCATTGATCCTCAGGTAAGATTGGAAACTGATAGTTCCCTAACCATGTTTATTGAATACATATGTACATCACCGCTCTAATATTCTCGTTGAATGCCAAAATTATTAGTTGTTAAATACATGCTATAGAAAATACTAATGATTATGGTTGTTATGTATACAGTATAAGGATCACAATAGTTTTCACTTTTCTGTTTTTTCTTTTCAAATTTTTAACTTATATTAAAATTTTCATGGTGTGCTTGTTATTTGTTGACTTTGTAGTCTTCTTTTAAAGTCCTTTTTAAATTTTTTTTTTTTAAGAAAAGTACAATAATTAGATAAAAGGGGAGTCTGTCTTTTACAACTTACTGTAGACCATAGTGGTTGTATAGAGTAGAGGGATGGAAGACGTCAAGAGTAAAAAAACTGGGGGTGCCCTTGTATTACATAGAAAAACAGAAGGACAGAGTATGAATAACATAAGAAATAAGACAGCAAGAAAGCATCAACTTTAATTGATGCTTTTATACTCAATTCAGCATAGGACATAAAATGCAGAACATAAGAAGGTCTAGTTTTGCATTTCGTTCATCATTGTTCTATGGTTAACTCACAAGACCCCTGAAGACTCCTTCCTCATTACTGATAATACTATCTTCTCTATGAATGGTTCTCTAGACTGAGTTGGTAGGCTTGAATAAGTGGTAAAAACCTCCTTTTTGGTTGGAATGCTGGTCCATGGAAGTGCTAGCCATAGCATGTCCTTTTGCAGTTTGTTGCATGGCCTCGTGAAAAGAAATAATACCAATAAACCTTCATATGAAAAACAATGCTAACATAATCTTAAATGCAATACAAGGAAAATAGTGGCACACTCACAATAGAGCAAGATTATTTATTCTTGGAACCCTTTTGGGGAAAAGACTTGTAAAAACAACACTTGCTTTCTGTATTAACTCAATTGTTCACAATAAAACAAGACATTTGTCACTTGTGCTTAATCCTAATCCATATGTGAGTATTTTTGAGTACATCACTTGAAACTGCTAAGTAGTATTACAATCATAGTATTGAGACTCAAACTCGGCTAGGGTGACTTGACTTGGGACTCGGCGCCCAGACTGGGCGCAGACTCGACAAAATGAAAAAACCCTAGAAATCTAGAGATTTTTAAGGATTTAAAATTTGTTTCAAGTACCCTTTATTGAATAAACCTTAAAGACACAAACATCATTAAATAAAAGCAAATTTGATCACATACACAAGTATACATCGATCACATAAGTATAAAGTACACAAATTGTAGCTGAGCTATTGAAGGAAATAGCACACTTAGATATATAAATATAGTCAAATGCATACAAAACTCATGGAATATGAAATCCATGACATGAAATGTTCCAAACAAATATGAAATATCAAAACAATAACTACAAGTCTATGGCTCAAAGGAGTCTACATCCTTCCTACAAAGGCATCTAAGGTGGGTCCTAGATGATGTAGCAACTGTAGCCATAGTCTTTGCTTGTGATTCCATGCCACCCTTACCAACATTAGTTGTGGATGTGTTTGCTCGTGCTTTAGCCTCCTCCTTTGCCATGGCTATAGCCTCAGCCTCTCTATCTGCCTGGTCAACCCAATCAAGGTCCTCGTCACTAACACAAGTATATATCGATCATATAAGTATGAACACAAATTGTAGCTGAGCTGCTCAAGGAAATAGCGCCCTTAGATATATAGTCAAAGACTCAAATGTATCCAAAACTCATCGAATATGAAATCCATGACATCAAATGTTCCAGAATCCAAACAAATATGAAATATCAAAAGATTCAAAACAATAGCTAGAAGTCTATGGCTCAAAGGAGCTTGCATCCTTCCTACGAATGTGTCTAAGATAGGTCCTGGATGATGCAATAGCCATAATCTCAAGTATCAGAGCAATTGCCCTAATGGGGTTGAGGGGCAGTGCCCTTTGTGGGGGTCTAGGTGCAATGCCTCTAGTGGGGTCAAGGGGTAGCGCCCCTAGCGGGGGTAAGGGGGCACCACCCCTTTTGGGGGTTGGGAGTCCCCGGGGTCAAGGGAGCCCTTGGTGGGGCTGGGGGTGGGGATTAAGGGCAACGCCCTTGTAGGGTTTGGGGCGCCCCCGAGGTCAAGGGGCAGTGCCCTTGTGGGGGGGAGGCTGCACCCCTGAGTAGGGTCGAGAATGCCCCTTGCTCTAGGGGCGGCCCAGCCTCTTGCATGGGGTGCCCTTGAGTAAAAGGCACGCCCGCCTGGGGGCAGCACCCCTTACCTGGGGGAAGCGCCCTAGGTAGGTTAAGGGCAAGGGGCCCCAATGCCCTGGCCCTTGCGGTAAGGGGCAATGCCCTTGCGGGTCTAGGGGTAGCGCCCCTCTTGGGGTCTCTTGGCAGCGCAGGGTCTCGGGGCAGAGCCCCCGCCACAAGCCCAAATTAAGACCTCCAAAACCATACAAACCTTCATGGCATACATCCTTTTGCATTCGCAATAAGGAGAAAAAAAACAAGTTTTAACTTTAAATTTCATGTAATATTTTGCACTTTTCAAACCTTGCCTATCTAGTCTTGCTGACGAGACTTGCCTGGACTTGGCGAGTCCAGCCAAGACTCAGTAGGACTCAGCCGAGTTCGAGTTCGAGCCCCTAGGAGTTGGCCGTGGTGGCTCGACTCGCGACTCGCCGAGTCTTGGCGAGTCCTGGCAAGTCTCGTTTCAATGATTACAATACAATGGGTATAAAACCACAGGCCAAAAATCCACCTTTAATGGGTTGATTTTTTTTTTTTTTGAGGGTAGTGTAAAACTTGCAAAGAATACAACACATATCCAACAATTCTCCTTGTGGAATACATGGCAGAGGAGACCATCCATATATAAATCATTTGCTAAGTGCAACTATACTTATTTATTTCTTGTACTTAGAAAATTTCTCAGCACTAACATACTTCATCAATGAGTTAGCAATGTTCTCCAAGATATCAACCTTCTCAAACAATACCTTTTTTTCTCCAATGATGTCTAACAAAATGATACTGCACATCAATATGCTTTGTCCAAGCATGATAAACAAGGTTCTTTGCCAAACAAATTGCACTTGACTATTGCAGTATATCCATACAACTTTCTCTAAGAAACTAACATCTAGTCACAACCTTTGTAACCGTACAACAAATTTGCATACATGAGTGGATACAATGTACTCAGCTTCTATAGTTGATAGAACAACAATTGCCTGCCTCTTACTCATTGCTCACTGCTCACCGATCAAATTAAACTCATAACCATTTGTAGATTTTCAACAATCAATATCTCCAGATTAGTCAACATCAACAAAGCCTTGTATATCCACTAATTTTGTCAATCTCAAGTGTTCTCTAGTAGCAGTTTACATAATCTAAGGTGTTGTGTGGATATCATAAGACCTTCTTTACTGTAGTCTAATGTTATTTCCTTGTATTTGACATGTATCTACTCAAGGCTCTCATTGCATGGGCAATGCCAAATTTAGTACACCCATTGCATACATTAGATTTTCAACAACTCTTGAATAAGGAACATTTCACATGTCCTCAATATTTGTGTCTTGGGACATAGTTCTATAGATAATTGTGAACCAATAGAAATAGGAACATTAACAAGTGTTCAGTCTTGCATTTTAACCTTCTGCAACATAGTCTCTATATATGTCTTTTGGTTCCACTAGGTTTTCTTGTTTAAATGATCATTTTTAATTTCTATGCCCAAAATAAAGTTTGTAGTACCAAAATACATCATATCAAATTGTGATGATAGGTGAGATCTAACATCCTTGATCATTTCCTTATTATGGTATTGCTATCAAGATTCAATTGTGTAGTTTTTTGAGTCAAACTCATTGACCCATGTTTCATGAGTAGTGGTTCACAAGAACCCATCTCTCATGATAATGAATGCCCCACTTAACACTCATTTCATCTAGGTAATGCTCATAGAGGTGAAGCTTTGGGCCTTCCCGCGAGGTCACCCATCCCACCACTATTCCAACTCAAGCGCGCTTAACCATGGAGTTTTCCCCAAGGTTAAGCCCACTTAGCTTGCAACCCCATTTGCAAAACCTTCAACAAGTGTTGTGCCTTATGAACCATTCATTGTAGAGCTCCTTTAGTTCATCAATTGACAAGTAGGAGGTATTTTCTACAGCGTGTCAAATTATGATATTGCTATTAGGATTCAATTGTGTAGTTTTTTGAGTCAAACTCATTGACCCACATTTCATGAGTAGTGGTTCACAAGAACCCATCTCTCATGATAATGAATGGTCCACTTAGCACTCATTGCATGTAGGTGATGCTCACAAAGGTGAAACATTGGGCCTTCTTGGGAGGTCACCCATCCCATTACTACTCCAACTCAAATGCGCTTAATCATGGAGTTTTCCCCAAGGTCAAGCCCACTTAGCTTGCGACCCTATTTGCAAAACCTTCAACAAGTATTGTGCCTTATGAACCATTCATTGTAGAGCCCCTTTAGCTCATCAATTGATAAGTGGGAGGTATTTTCTATAGTGTGTCAAATTATGATATTGCTATCAGGATTCAATCGTGTAGTTTTTTGAATCAAACTCATTGATCCATGTTTCATGAATAGTGGTTCACAAGAACCTGTATATAGCTCTATGTACACGTATGTGTAGGTATACCATATCGATGCATCCGTATGAGCATATCCGTCTGCCAACATACACTTGTATCAATATGTATATACATACGGATACGTGCATATACTATATACATGTATATATGTCCACTTCCTATTCACTTACATCCATTTACGTTACCATCATAATGATCCTAATATCACAAGACAGGTACATAGATAAACATCACTCATAAAAGCATACAAAAGTAGACAAGACTCCTAATGCAAACATACAAGCTACAGATGACTTACCTATAATCCCCACAGACTGACTCAATTCACTCAATCTAAGGTGACGTGTGTGTATGCTTAGATAGTTTACTTTACCGGTTACCCGACCAAGCTCCTCTCCCGAGTGATACTTCCCCTCCCCCTGGAGCAATGGTTCATGTACCTGCATCACTGACACACACTTTTGGAAGTCACATTTTCATAACATAAGCAGTATACATAAACATTTGAAAAGTTAGAATATTCACAATTCATTAACCATCTATTCTCCTTTATGCAGTATTTCACCATGAATAACATCAACTGAGATAACATCAAATGAAAACAACATCAAGTGAGATAGCATTCATATTGAAAACAAGGTACAAGCATCATTAATTCATCTCCATAATTCATATTACATTCACAAATTTACTCTATCTAGTAATAGTAAATAGTAACTTCACAATTCGGGGTGTAACATACTTCCCCCCTTGTGAATCATTGTCCCCGATGATCTTATAGATTTTTAACATACAATTAAAGTCAAGTAAACTTTTACTTACAATTCTTAAAATACGTAAGATTTATAAAACATTCATCTTATGTAGCAATCTCGTTCGTCCCGGACCTTGCTTCGAGTGTCCTCACTATCACATAGGGAAATCTCGTTTGCCTTACACATACTCTCCCAAAGAGTTTTATTACATATACACACCCAAGGTATAATAGTAACTATGTATAGCACCTAACACACAGTGATCGAAAATCATTGGCCCATGAATTTATCCTTAGTATAATCCAAATAGAAGAGAAGTGTCGATGCATTGTACACTACATTGTGGGTCCAATCCTTCTCTTTTGGTATTTACACTTTTAGACAACTCATAAACCGAGTCCGTCCGTCACTTACACATCCATTATCCTTACCATAAAGTACTTGTTCTTGATTACTTGTCCATCTTGAGCACATCATTGCTCCTGGACACCTATCAAATCTTGATACTGCTTTATACTTAAGCTTTGTATCGACAAAGTTCCATTGATCACTTCGACCTATTACTCCTTTTTGACATTTTATCAAATCTATGGTTCACTCTATTTCTAAGCCTATTTCAGCTTAATATAGTTTCCAACCTTCTTTTCCAAATAATGGTCCAAACTTCAATATTGGAAGTTTGTAAATCATTTAAGATTTAGTCTACCATCTTTGCTTATTTCACTATAATAATATATAACACATTCGCTCAACTGAATGTTTTGTAGTATGATCATGGTTTACACAACCCTATCATTATTTGCTAGACTGAAATAATCTCTCAGGATTACTAAGCATCTACTTGCCCACAATATATTATCTAGGACCAAAAATCCTATAAGTCAAGTTTCCAAAAAGCGTTGGTTACTTTGATGAGTTTGTTCACTAGAACATTATGTCAGTTCTACTAACATAGACAGATTGATCTGTCTTGTGTTCTACCATTTTCCTCTCTGGAATCCCAAGAGAGTATATATATCTTATCGATGATGACCTCCGGTCTTCATTTCCTAGCATACTAGACATTACCTTGCCATATTCCGTGCAACTTCTTATATCTTTTCTCATATTATAGTGGTTTCTCATCCGATAATTCCCGTTGTCGTTCCAATGTCCTATCTCAGACATTAATTTCCTCGTTTCATTCCTAGATCTTCCAAAATTTTGGGTACATAGGTTATTTTATATCCAATAATAGTCTATTCTTTGACTAAATGAAAACCTATTTGATGATCTCACGCCATCTTTAATTCCCATGTAATAATGGTTAGAAGTTTAGCAGAGAAAAATCCCATTTATCTTAGGTCGTCCATATCGTGGATCTCTTTTGACCTTGGATTATTTTCAAAGATGTAATCCATCTTTCAACTCAATCAAATTTTCCCGATAAATTTGGTACTAATTTCGAGTATTAATGCTTGTTCAATCATGTTGGTCCTTAGAAGATATCAAATTTAATTGCATACCTAATTACCAAGCATGAACGTTTCTTGTTGGTTCCATTGATACTTTTAATCATATAGGAGAGTCCCAACTTTGGTATATCCTTTTTGAGCACAAGTAACCACCCTGGTGTTCTACTTCAAAATTTTTTCCCAACATTTCACGCTAAATTCAATGATGTCATGACATAACATTAGATGCTTCCCTTTGAGAGTGTATCCTCTTTTAATATAAGAGTCAAATAAGGTAGAGTCTTTGTCAATATTATGACTTCCTTTCAAGAGTGTAAGGTAGCTTTTTTAACTCACTAAGTATCCCACCTATGTTTCTACTCATAGAATTTCATAGTTCAAGTGATTTACATAGTCGCAAGGGCGAACCCCAAACTCAACATTCCTTTCCAATTCTTAGGAAAGAGTCCTCAATTGTTGACTAGTCCGATGTTTATAGGTTTTTCTTCTCCTATATATCCCATTCAAGAACAAATGTACAACTTAACTAAATAAGTTATTTTCAACTTATAGGTTTTAAAGAGTAGTCAAGTACATAACCTACTCAATAGGTTAAAACTTAACCTAGAGTCTCTCTCTTTATTCGAATGAACTTTTTGTCCCTAATTAGGTTATTACAAACCTAGGGTTTCATTTAAGAGAAGGTAGTGATCAAGTGATTAATCAAGTAAAAACAATTGACGTATTTGCATAGCGTCACATCCTGTTTTATCTTTCATACCATCTCTATGGTTTAATAGCTAACGTTTTCATCCTTAGGTCTCTTAGCATAGTAAGCTATAGTGTCAAGTCGCTTTATGACATGGATATATTTCATAATATGTAGTATTACTACTTATGTATAGAAATAACATCGTTATCTAACTTCCCCATATAAGATATATAGGAGTGTAGAGACACTTTCTTCCAATCATGAGTATGGGATGATAATATCATTTGATTCTTCCAATCAAATAAATATAAGGTATGGGATGATAATATGTCATAATCCTTGACCTTTCCAATTATCTTTCTCCAGAAATCCCAATACCTTTTTCCTTGTGGTCATTAAATGTATGACTTAATTGTCATCGTGACTTGCGAAGAAGTCATTAGTTCTTTCAAATTGAAAACATACTGACATTTTTAGTTGGGTGGGGTACTTTTCTCGAGTCAATCCACTCTCTTTCTTCCCCCCTTAGTGTTTTCACAACATTTGATCTACTCAAAGTTGAACACCTAGCAAACACTTGCTTCTTTGACAGAATTTGTCATTCCTTGTTGTTGACTTTCCATTGCTTTTTCTTGCCTTAATGACATACTTTGAATATACTTTTCCCAAAGTTAGATTCTTCATTGCTTTCTATCTCATAGATTCAGCATTTTGGATCATCCAGTAGGAGATCTAATGAATAATCATCAACTTTAGGAGTTTAAGAAGCACACTAATATTCCCCTTTCTTTCCAATATCCTTTTTGGTGGAGGAATATCCATGTTCACAAGCCTCTTTTTTGTTGATGTATTTTCCATCTTAGAACATTGTTTTTTCCTTGCAACTTCTATTGTTCTAACATATAATGCTTATTGTATTCCATTTCCTTTTGGAACCACTAAACAAATGTTGACTTTCACAAACATGTTGGTGAGTTCAGCTTATAGTTCAACCAATCTATGTACTAACCAAACCTTTGTCAGGCTAACCTGATTTGCCTTTATAGGTTTCTTTCTCGTAATCACTTTTTTTCAAATGCCTTAATTCCAATGCTTGGAATCCCATTCTTTTATCCTCTAGAGATACCAGGGTTGTTTGGTCTCTTTTTCACATCTTAATCAAAACTCCAATAATCTCATTGATTTCGGTTGGTGGAATTTTGCCTAGGTCGTTGATTACTTTGTTTCTGACCATCCCGGTCCTTTCTCTTTTCCTTTGTACTAACTCTTTTCTTGCAAGATCCTATCTTTACACAAGAATTAGGTTTATGTCAAGAGTTCTCCAACGCTTGTGGATACCTCCTTTGTTGACTTCCTTCTTCGATCTAATTTATGCTGACATTGCATACACATAGATTCGTAGTGTTTTCACCAAATCCAAAAGTTCCTGACTCTTTACAACTATATTTTATTACTATAAAAAGGTTATCTCTTTTCTTCTCATTTCCTAGAGTCATATATCTATTCCATAGGATAAGGTATATACTGGTTATTCTTCTTAACCTTCCTACATTCCACAATCCCAAGTAATATCATAAGTTGTTGGTCTAGGAGTTCCCGACTCCAGGGACAACTCTTTACTAGTCCCAACTTTAAACAAGTTACTAGGGATCACATCTTCCTTTTCACTTCCTTAAGTTCTTTTCTCTTGCCATTGTGGTACAAGAACTTTTCAACCCTTATCTTCTGATAAGGTTTACGCATTGTTGTATAATGAGCTCATAGGTTTCAATGTAGAACTTGGTAGCTTTGATACCACATTTAACATGCCAACCCTTCGGTAAAATAAAAAATTACTAAATTTACATCATACGAGTAAATAAACGTGTTAACATGACATTGCAATAAAATTTTTCTTTTCTTTTCATTATAATAACTTCACAAGTACATGAAACAAGAATACATACCTTTACAAACATAGCTCCAACGAGCTTTAGAACAAATAGCTGTAAGACAGTCCAGGAATCTGTCCTTTCAAATCTTGGTACTTTAGTAGCCTGCTGTGGAGGAGAAGCATCACTTGGGCGCTTTTCCGCCAACCGCGGACTTATAATGCGGTCCCCCGTACATCTATCATTCGATAGATGGCCCCCCCTTTGACAAAGAGATTGGTAGAGTAACCAAACTGTTAACCAATTGAGCATAGTCCTGTGTCCTACATAACTAGATCCCGTGCAATCTGACAACTCTCGACTAGCATGTAATACGGGATCACGGTGAACTGACAGTGTAGTCTCAAGAGTCACACAACCTAGAGAGGAGTCACACAAACTAGTATGGAGTCTTGTACATTCACAGTACTTTGATCAAAGAGTTCTCATTCAGTGTTTCGAATGAAGGTCATTTGTCACATACACTATTCAGGGTTGATTTGACTTAGGGTTATCTTAAGCTACGCATAGGTATATCCTTCAATGGATAGTCCGTCATCCCAGATAACCTATCACCATATAATCTACTTGGAATTAACTACTTTACTGGTAAGTACACAAGCTAGGTATTCCTTCTATGGATATTCCATTATCCTAGATAACCTACCTACTTGGATAACTCGACTTACGTGTAAGTATATCAATCCCTCTCTTATATTGGATGCCCTCTCCTAGGAGTAACACCAACTTTCCTAGTTAAATAAATAACTTAGCTAAGTGTATCATATGTGTTGTATATGATCAATCAAACCTAGTATATAATACTGATGACAAACATCCTTCTCCTACTACGGAGTAAATACAAACATATTGCATCCCATGTTCAAACATATTCAGTATAATTAAATACCTATGTTGTACTACCAGTGGCATAATTAAATACCTACGTCAAGCAGTTTCTCCTATCATGGAGTATTTAAAAACACATTATAAAAACTCCTCTAAGGCATCAATTCCCTTTTCCCAAAAGCAATTAGGCCTAGCAAATAGTATCCATGCAAACATCATTCTCCTATTATGGAGATCATTACAAACATGTAAAACATAGCTAGAATTGCTTCATTTTCCTTTTTCCAAAAGACAATATTTATGCACAAACAAAAATACTTTTCAAACAGTATAGAAATCTTTGAAAAAGAATAGTAGAAGAATATCCCATGCCTGTGAACGCTTTTCCCAAATTGAAGAAAGAGCTGCCTTTACTTCTAGCTCAATCCAGTTTCCAGTTTCTCCAAATGATGATAATTTTCTCACAAGCTTTTCCCTTTTCCACTCTCAGAAAATAGCAGTAGAACCAACGTATTCCTTGGGTAGAATACGTTTCTCTCAAAATGTAAACTACTCCCAGAAATGTGAACGCTGATGAATACTAATGACACTCAAAATTATGAAGATTGACTGTATCAATTGTCACTCAGAAATCTGATGAATGACTGTAGATAATGTCACTCAGAAAATATACGCATATGGCAAATAACATAGATTGGTAATCACAAACTGTGAGTGAAATGAAATGATAAAGTAATATGAATAAGTGAATAAGATTGCATATGAAGAATGAAAAACAATGAATAATTATCATTGAATCCTTGAATGAATAACAATGAAGGTTGGGGGGCTATTTATAGAGCCTCAGCCTCCAACGTTTTCCTCACATTTTAGCATGTGGTTTGCCACCACTGCAATAAGAAATAATCAAACCAATAGGTGGCACGACTTCTCTTCCCTACTCAGTTTTCCACAAGGTGAGTCGGCCTTCATTTTGTGCCAGCATTGGGAAGACACATTCAAAGGCACATGGTGAAATTGTGCCATTCGACACCTATAGGAATAGTTTTTAGATGTGGCGCCAGTGTTCAGAAATGGCGGATTTAGAGGATATCGGAGAAATGGTCATTGTTAAAATGTGTACACATTGCCTCTTTTCCAAGCTGCGTTGGATTTGATCATTGCCAAGGACTTTGTCAAAAACGCATTTACTTCTGCATTGGATTTCCAAGCGCGCGACTTCTCAAGCGCTGTTTTCAAATTCCATTTCAAATGTTCAATAAAGATTTCAGTAAATATTTTGATTCAATAATATGTCGATTTCCATAGTTGAATAATAAATATTCAATCGAATGGGAAATAATTTGATTTCCAAAGTTATATGATTTAATATTTAATCAATTAGGAAATAATTCGATTTCCAAAGATGAGAGATTAATATTAAATCATGTATATTTTATTATATATATATATATGTTTATAGTTTTCTTATATTAAACATATATATATACCTTAGTGTATGTATTAATATAACTATATATATATATATGTATTAATATAACTATATATATATATATATAATATTTAATATATATTTACATATGTATTTATCCAATATATGTACATATAAATACGGAAGGCATTATTAATATCCACATAATACAAGATGTGTGCATATATATATATATATATATTTATATACCTATATATACCTCTATGTACACATATGCGTAGGTATACCATATCGATGCATTCGTATGAGCATATCCATCTGCCAACATACGCTTGTATCGATATGTATATACATATGGATACGTGTATATACTATATACATGTATATATGTCCACTTCCTATTCACTTACATCCATTTACATTACCCTCATAATGATCGTAATATCACAATATAGGTACATAGATAAACATCACTCATAAAAGCATACATAAGTAGACAAGACTCTTAATGCAAACTTACAAGCTATGGATGACTTACCTATAATCCACATAGACTGACTTAGTTCACTCAATCTAAGGTGACGTGTTTGTATGCTCAGCTAGTTTACTTTACTGGTTACTTGACCAAGCTCCTCTCTCGAGTGATACTTCCCCTCCCCTTGGAGCAATGGTTCATATACTTGCATCTCTGACACACACTTTCAGAAGTCACATTTTCATAACATAAGCAGTATACATAAACATTTGAAAAGTTAGAATATTCACAATTCATTAACCATCTATTCTCCTTTATGCAGTATTTCACCATGAATAACATCAACTGAGATAACATCAAATGAAAATAACATCAAGTGAGATAACATTCATATTGGAAACAAGGTACAAGCATCATTAATTCATCTCTAGAATTCATATTACATTCACAAATTTACTCTATCTAGTAATAGTAAATAGTAACTTCACAATTCAGGGTGTAACATTATCGATATCATTTCTTTGATACCAAATAAAGAGAAATAATACTTTGATTACAAAAAGGTTATTTCTTTGATAATAAATAAAGAGAAGTAATACTTTGATAACAACATGGTCACCAACCTTTTTGAAATATACATAGAGATCAACTTTGCTTTCACAAATCCAAGTTCGAACACATAACTATCAAACTTTTGACACCACATCTTGCATGACTATTGTAGGCCATAAAGGGACTTCAATCAGTTACTCCTTTCTTTTAATTGTACACTATATAGAATATTACATCTAAATTCTTTTCCAAATCACCATGTAGTAAAGTTATCTTCACATCCATTTGTTGTACTTTTCAAGATTAAAAGCAATACCATCCAAATAAATAATGGAATCTAATAATCAATAGGAGAGAAAATATCACTAAAATTAATTTACTCTACTTGGCAGCACCCCTTTGCCACGAATAAAGCTTTATACTTTCTAATTTACCTTTTGCATTAAACTTCTTGAACACCCATTTTCTATCAATGGGTTTTCTTCTAGTAGGCAACTTGGCCAAACTCCATGCAATATTCATCCATGGCCTTCTTCTAGAATTTGTTGCCCTTTGAGTTAAATGCCTCCCCAATGGTTCTAGGATCATCATCATTCAGATAAAACAAAAGCAGAACAAAAATCAGGTGGATCATTCTAGTTTGCTTCTTTCCTGATTTGATCTCCTTAGGATTAGGGTATTGGATTCTTCCTTTTTTTGTTCACCTTCTTTTGTTTATTCATATTTTTGGGCTCTTCCTCTCTTGGTTCTTGTTTTAGAAGTTTTTTGCCCTCTCTAAAGATTATAATATGATTGTAAACAATTTTTGTTGTTTGTGGGTTCCAAACTTTGTATCCTTTAGATCATTACAATACCCAATAAAATTACGCTTCTTGGCTTTAAAATCCAACTTAGTGCTCTTCTCCTTTGGAACATGCACATAAGCACAAGTACAACCACCAAAAAATCAAGGTTTCTTACTATTCCATCCATCTTGTGGAGTTTTATCAAAAAGAACTGATTTAGGTGATCGACTGATTAGATAACATGCAGCCTTTAGTGCTTCTGCGGAAGTTTTTTGATTTAAACTTGCACCATTGAGTATTCTTGACGATTTTTCCATCAATGTCGTATTCCTCTTCTGCAACTCCATTTTGTTGTGGTGCATATAGAGCTGTCTTTTGCCTTTCTATTCCACACTGCTTACAATCACTGCAAATCCATTTGAGCATGACTCTTCACCTTTATAATTTTATTTGTCCTTAACACCTTTATTTTGTTCTCTATTTGGATTGCTACAAGAGTCTTGAATTTGGTGAAAACCTCAAATTTTTGTATGAAGAAATATACCCATGTTTTCTTTGAGAAGTTATCTATTAAAGAATCATAAAACAGATTTTCCTAGTGATGGAACATGAATAGGCCCAAACACATTACTAAGTATTAGCTACAAAATTCCATATGCATTTGTAGCATTAGTGGGGAACTTTACCCGATTTTGTTTAGCATATACACGATGTTGACAAAAAATCAATATGTAAAGAACAATTAGAAATTCCTTTAGCCATGCCTTTAGTGTGCAAAATGTGAAGGCATTTTTTGTTAATGATACTTGCAGTGTCTGGAATAATCTTCCAGTGATCTTCATATGGATAATAAATTAAATGATAGCCACATGCTATTTAATTTATTAAGTATCAAAGAGGCGCGATTTCTTATAGAGACACTTCCATTTGTTAAAGCAATAATTACCAAATGAAGAGGCACGATTTTTGGTAACAAGGCCGACCTTGTCACAAGAGGCGTGATTCTCCAAAAGACATCTTGTATGAGGCCGACTTATTGTATTTGGAGAGTCACGTCTCCTCTATGATTTTGTATATATACGCCTCCTTTACATTCCATTGATCATCGATTTTTGTCTATTGTATTACTTCTTGGCGCGAATCTGTACAAGGCAGATTGAAGTTTACTAAAGGTTCAGTTTGATATCATTGAAGGCTGTAAGTTGATCAGCGAATTGCTATCTTGTATTACTGTGTTGCATCATCTATTGGTGCCTATATTTGGGCCTGAATTTTGGCCTCTTGTAAGAAGATCATCTTTGAGATTATTCAATATATAAGTGATATATTGTTGCTGGGTTTTTCTCCTTCAAGTGGAGGGTTTTCCCAGGGTATTTGCTGTGTACTGTGTCTGATTTTGAATTAATTTTCTGTGCATATAATCTGATCATTAAAATTTACATGGTATCAGAGTGGGTTTGAGAGGATTGTGATCAGATTTTATTCCTAATCAGCGATACCCTACTTTCTCCTTCATTCTTCTTTGTTCATTTTTCAAGATGGTGAACGGGTTGAAGATTGAGGATAGACTCGAAGGAGCATCTAACTTCACATCATGGAGATTTAGGATCATGCTTACCTTGCGTGAAAATGTCTTGGGTGGGTTCGTGGAGTCTAGCGTTCCTGAACCTGAGGAGGAAGAAGAGAAGTTGCAGTGGGTGAAGAAAGATATTAAAGCAATGAAGATATTGGTTGATTCCGTTAAGGATCATATTGTTCCTATCGTCTGTAAGTTGAAGACAGCGAGAGATATGTTCAACACTTTGGAAGAGATGAACGAAATCAACAATACCAGCCGAGCATTTGCACTGAAGCAACAATTACATCATGTGAAGATGGCGAAAGGTGAATCAATGATTGCATACTTTATGAGGATTTCAGATTTGAGAGATCAGCTCTCAACAATAGGGCATATGGTTGATGACAAAGACTTGACCATGCTCGCTCTCAATGGTCTACCTTTGTCTTGGGAATCTTACATTCAGGGAATCAGTGCAAGATCGAAATTGCCTAAGTTTGATCGCCTAAGATCAGATTGCATTCAAGAAGAATCTATGTTGTTGGCAAGAGGCATTGGTCAAAGTTCAAAGAATGAAGACATTCATGTTCTCGCCTCTTATGCTTCAAAGAAGAAAGGAAAAGATGGAAGGAAAGGATTCTTCAAGAGGAATCGAGACAAGGGAAATGATGATGCACCTCCCTTCAAGAAGAAGAGAGACATGTCCAAGGTTCAATGCTTTAGGTGTGATAAGTTTGGGCACTTCGCTAAGTATTGTCCAACTAGACCTAAGCAACAAGTCACCGTTGCGGATGTTGATGATGCCTCTCCTCAAAAGGATTCAAGTGAATATTTGTTCTACTCGGCATTGTCAAGCAATGCACCTACCAACACCAACACTTGGCTAATCGACAGTGGTGCTTCATGACACATCACTGGTTTTAAGGAGCACTTATCAAGTTTGGTGGAGAAGGAGTCTTCCGAGCAAGTCATCATTGGAGATGATGCTAGCTACTCTGTGAAAGGAATTGGGACCACTACACTTCATTTGGATTGCAGCATCACACTTCAGTTGAGTAATGTTCTTTATGTTCCTGGAATCAAGCGCAATCTTATTTCTATTTCAGCCTTAGAAGATAAAGGATATCAAGTTGCCTTCCCCAAAGGCAAAGTTCTAGTATGGATGGAGAACTCTAGCTTCAAGGATGCTCAAGTAATTGGAGTTAGACATGAAAGCCTTTACCGGGTCTGCACTTGTCCTCTACAAGCTTTGGTTCATGATTCTTCAAGTCTATGTGATCTTTGGCATTGGAGATTGGCTCACCTACACTTCCAAGCCTTACCTATCATGGAGAAGAAGGTGTCAGGCCTTCCTAAGTTCAACCAGGAGCACGAAGGTACTTGCAAGGGCTGCGCTTTGGGTAAGAATATAAAAGCCCCTTTTCATAGTAGAGAAAATAGATCTAAGTGTACTTTAGACCTTATTCATTCTAATTTATGTGGTCCTATGTCTGTTTTGTCTTCGAGTGGATTCTTGTATTATGTTGTTTTTATTGATGACCACTCTAGGAAGACTTGGATTTATTTTTTGAAAACTAAAGAGTCTGAGGAAGTGTTAGATAGATTTAAGGAATTTAAAGCCTTGGTAGAAAATCTTTCTGGTAAAAGAATTAAGGTCCTCAGATCTGATAATGGTGGAGAATACACCTTTGGCAGTTTTCAGAATTTTTTTATTGATGCAGGGATTAAGAGGGAGTTCTGTGTCCCCTATAATCCTCAATAGAATGGTGTTGCAGAAAGAAAGAACAGGACGATTGTGGAAGCAGCGAAGGCCATGATCCATGATCAAGATTTGCAAACCTTCTTATGGGTAGAAGCTTCCAAGACAACTGTATATGTGCAGAACATAAGTCCTCATAAGGTCTTAGAGAATATGACTCCAGAAGAAGCCTTTACAGGGAAGAAGCTTGAAGTCAGTCACTTGAGGATCTTTGGATGTCCTGTCTATGTTCATGTTCCAAAGGAAAAGAGAACTAAGCTGGAACCTTCTGGCAAGAAGGGAATATTTTTGGGCTACAGTGAGACATCAAAAGCCTACAAAATATACATTCCAGGACAAAAGTTGATCGAGATCAGTAGGGATGTCACATTCGAGGAAGATGTTGCATTCAGGAGATCCAGGGGCATTCATATGGAGATCGATAATGAAGAGTCTCCTTAGGATATGGAAGTTGACCATACTCCTGAGATTCAGAGGGAGACTTCAGAACCAAAAGAAGATATTGATCCTGTTGAACCCTTGGAACCTAGTGATGGGCCTACTGACATTGTTATTGGGAGAAATAGACCTCTATGGGCTAGGCGTACTATGCAAGAGGCTGAAAGTTTTGCAGCTCCTAGAGGCACATTCAGAGAAAGTAAAAGGCCACATAAGTTCTCCAGTTATGTTGCTTTAATGAGTCAGATTATAGAATCCGAGCCTACCTGTGTTGAGGAAGCATCTATTCATCAGGTTTGGAGAGATGCTATGTCAGAGGAGTATCAGTCAATTCTTAAGAATGATGTTTGGGACATTGTTCCTAGACCCGAGGACAAGTCTGTGGTATCTTCTAAATGGCTATTCAAGATTAAGCATGCTGCAGATGGGAGCATTGAGAAGTTTTTGCTCCTGTTGCTCGCTATACTTCTGTCAGAACCATTATTGCTATTGCTGCATCTAGAGGATGGAAGATTCACCAGATGGACGTGAAGACAGCCTTTCTCAATGGAGTGATTGAGGAAGAAGTTTATATAGAGCAACCGGATGGATTTGAGGTTCATGGGAAGGAGTCACATGTTTGCAAGCTGAAGAAGGCCTTGTATGGTCTTAAACAAGCTCCGCGCACTTGGTACGAAAGGATTGATTGCTACCTGTCAAGGTTGGGCTTCTTGAAGAATGATGCTGATTCAAATCTCTACTTCAAGGTAATCAATGGTGATGCATTAATTTTGGTTTTATATGTTGACGATTTGATCCTTACTGGAGAAGATCACCTGATTCTTGAGTGTAAGAAGGAGTTGACTTTTGAATTTGAGATGAAGGACCTTGGACTCATGCATTACTTCCTTGGATTAGAAGTCTGGCAGAAACCAGATGAGATGATTCTAAGTCAAGGAAAGTACACCATTGATATACTTAAGAGATTTGGTATGATGGATTGCAAATCCATGTCTACACCCATGGAGACCAACCTACATAAGTTGAAGGAGGCTGTAGCTAGTTCAGACTTGGTGGATCCTACATTGTACAGACAACTAATTGGATTCTTGATGTATCTCTAGTAAACACTAGACCTGATATTTGTTATGCAGTGAGTGCACTTAGCCAGTTTATGTGTGATCCGAGACAGATACATCTTGTTGCAGCTAAATATATCTTGAGATAATTGCGTGGCACAGTTGGATATGGGTTGAGGTATTCTTCAGATGCAGACTTGGAGTTACATGGCTATACAGATTCTGATTGGGCCGGGTGTGTCACAAATCGGAAGAGCACCTCTGGTTGTTGCTTCAGTTTGGGTTCTGCTATGATTTCCTGGTGCAGCAGGAAGCAGTCATCTGTAGCATTGAGTACAACAGAGGCAGAGTATATTGCAGCTTGTATGGCAACTCGGGAAGCAGTGTGGCTTCGTAAGCTCCTTGCAGGATTGTTTGGACAATCAATGGAGCCTACTATCATTTATTGTGACAATCAGAGTTGTGTGAAGCTTTTTGTCAATCCTATGTTCCATGACAGAACCAAGCACGTTGAGATCAAGTACCACTACATTAGAGATATGGTACTGCGGAAGGCTGTACAGTTGAGGTACATCAGCACTGATGAGCAGATGGCAGATATTCTCACCAAGCCTCTCTCCAGGATAAAGTTTGTGTACTTTTGAGATAAGCTTGGTATGGTGGAGAATCCAACCTTGACTGAGAAAGAGTCTCAGTATCAATGAGCCTTGTTTAATGAGTTCTCTGTGAGAGAAGTTCGAGGTGAAATCCCTTGTTAATGCATTTTCCTCTGAGACAGAGGAATTTGAGGTGCAAGCCCTTGTTAATGCATTTTCCTCTGAGACAGAGGAATTTGAGGTGCAAGCCCTTATTAATGCATTTTTCTCTGAGATGGCAGAATTTGAGGTGAAAGCCGTTGTTTCCACCCTCTGAGTTGAGTCATGGTGGATGTCATGTGTGTGACTCCATGACATATGTTGTACTTGTGTTTCACCCTCTGAGAGAGTCATGGTGAAAGTCACGTTGAGGTGACAACATCACGCAAGTGATGAACACTTGTACTTGCCATAGTATGGTTGTAGCCATTATGGTTGATATCATGTTGAGGCGATATCTAATATCATGTTGAGGTGATATTCTTCTTTCATTTATGGTTGTAGCCATAGTGATAGACATCACGTTGAGGTGATATGTCTTGTGTAGCTGGAAGTTTACTCCCTAGCTGAGAGGGAGCGTTAATGATACTTGCAGCGTCTAGAATAATCTTCCAGCGATCTTCATATGGATAATAAATTAAATGATAGCCACATGCTATTTAATTTATTAAGTATCAAAGAGGCGCAATTTCTTATAGAGACACTTCCATTTGTTAAAGCAATAATTACCAAATGAAGAGGAATGATTTTTGGTAACAAGGCCGACCTTGTCACAAGAGGCGCGATTCTCCAAAAGACATCATCTTGTATGAGGCCGACTTATTGTATTTGGAGAGTCACGTCTCCTCTATTATTTTGTATATATACACCTCCTTTACATTCCATTGATCATCGATTTTTGTCTATTGTATTACTTCTTCTTGGCGCGAATCTGTACAAGGCAGATTGAAGTTTACTAAAGGTTCAGTTTGATATCATTGAAGGCTGTAAGTTGATCAGCGAATTGCTATCTTGTATTACTGTGTTGCATCATCTATTGGTGCCTATATTTGGGCCTGAATTTTGGCCTCTTGTAAGAAGATCATCTTTGAGATTATTCAATATATAAGTGATATATTGTTGCTGGGTTTTTCTCCCTCAAGTGGAGGGTTTTCCTAGGGTATTTGCTGTGTACAGTGTCTGATTTTGAATTAATTTTCTGTGCATATAATCTGATCATTAAAATTTACATTTTTGTCCAATATGTTCCATTCTCTCATGCCAGAGCATTGTCTTCTCTATAGGCAACACGTGTTCCAACTTTGAGAACAATAGAGCTATTACATCCATCACTCACAATGCTTGTCTGAAAATTAAATTGTGTTAAAGTGTAGACTCCTCTTGGCAATACCATTGCTCCTCGAACGATATTGCAACTTTCTTTGTTAAGTATTACTTGTGCACTTGCATCCTTCATTTTTCTTATAGATATCACGATTCTAGCCAATCTGAAACATGTAGAACCCCATGTTTTAACCCTTCCATCTTGAAACATAACCTTGAAGCTTCCAATACCTTTAGAATTTATATAAAGAGTTGTCTCCTAAGAAGACATTTACCTTCATTATAAGTTTCATTTTGGCAAAAGCACTCCTTGTGAGTATTCATATGAAAAGAAGTACTTGATTCAATTAAACATGCATCATTGCATGAATGTGTACTTGAAGATGTTGAGTACATATCCTCTTTTTCAGTGGAGGTCTTTGTTTTTGTGGAGGGGCATCATTAGGTTCCTCACCTTTGTCAACTTCTTAAAATCTATTGTGTTTCTTGAAATGCCCAGTAGAAGATGTAGACCGTTGAACTGCTACATTAGGCTGACCAAATCCCTGTGTACCACTAGTCTCACTAGGATTACCTGTGTGTTGTGGTGGGGTAAACTGCCTCATTGTGCCCAGAAGCTGAGACATCATGTCCATCATGTTATCAAATTGCCTCATGGTAGGACTAACTAAATCTGCATGTCTCTTTTCCGTTTCAGCCATGGCACCTGTATTAGTCTCACTGTCATTGTCACCATCATATTGTGAATTCCCAGAATGCCTGAAACTGTTTCACCTTTTGATATTGGCGGTGGTTCCCACTGTGCTGCACTTCTGGTGTACTAAATGTTCTTTTTACTCATAAAATAATATTACCAGCTCAGGATGGCAGGAAGACTGTGCTCTGATACCACTGAAATATCCCACCCCAATCTGAGTTATTTGCTAACTGACACTGCTGCTGTATGAAACTTTTTTGGTTTTGTGTTTTTTTGATTTTTTTATGATTTTTGAGATGTTTGCCAGGAAAGCAAAATAAATGCAACTAAATATATATACAATTGCAGAATGGAAGATTATTGGAAATAAATAATGTAATATATCAATCAGATTTATTATTAACTTTGCGTATGCAATCTGATCATACACAAAAGCCAAAAGCATAAGTCATTGTAAATCTGAAACAATTATATCAGCAAACTGGATGCTTGAAAAATCTGGTCGCCATCCTTTTAACCCTTAAATTCTCGCCATGATATTGAAGCCAAACAATACCCTTGCCTTGGATGCCAATAATGGTGCAATTTTTGGTTTCAATCCCTAGGCGTTCTCCTCTGTGAATTCCCATGCCTAAGCTGGAGGTGTATGGCCTCCTAGAAGCTGTACGACCTGGTCTGAAAGTAGTACGGGCTGCTTAAATGATGATGCAACAGCAATGATAACCCCCAATGTAATTCTGATCTGCACAATATCTCCTGATAATTCTTGAAATGTTGTTCTCCACTAAGTACAATTGTGACCTTTGAGTGAAGCCATCTGAAGATGCAAACTTTGGGTGGTATTTCACACCTGTAGAATGCACAATTTGAGAGAGCTATGTTCTCCAAGATTAATTTGCAGCTGAAAACCCTTGTTTTCTTCCCACAACCAAAACTCTTCAATTTGCAAAGTGTTGAATGAATTGATGAAATGCTTTTTGAGTGCTTTTTATACCTTCTCCAAATGGCATGATTTCCCAAGCACTTTAAATCCATTTAATATATTAAATTATATTTGCTTTTGTTGCCTTGAGTTATTACTTTATGTGGGCACCCCTTTAATGACTTTAAAATATTTGATTTTATGATATTAAATAAGCCATATATTATAAATCAATAAAGTCATTAATATATCCACTTCTATAATTTAATTATTATAAAAGTAATCACTTTAATAATAATTATTATATCTCTTAATTCCATTAAAACTCAACATTAATTCATTTTGACAACACCATAGGCTAACCCACTGCTCAAATTGCTCATCTGGATGCTTTACTATAAATAGTAAGGTTGGCCCCCAATTGTTCAATTGACTTACTAAAAATAGTAAGTGTGAATAAACAGAGCCTGAAACCACTGAAGAAGATCAACTCTAAATATGCCCAAGAGTTGGAGAAGAAAACACTATAAACTACCATCTAAGAACCAGATAACTCCCACATAAGGCCCTCGAAACACCAACATTAGCCTACGAGGACCAAATGATAGGCTAATCCGTCAAACACTGAAGCTGGCTAAAAAGGGGACATTACATTTTCCCTCAAGGTCATCCTTCCTCTATTAAGATAGTTGGGTAGCCAAATCAGCCCATTTCATTTCATTTTTTGTTGAAGAGCCACAAGAACTAGCCTTGTGATTGGGTTGTAGGGATCCCATTTATCAGACTAGAGTTCGATTTAACTTTTTTTCCCATTTCCCTACTACCAGGTTGTTCTTTTGTAACGAAAAGCCATTCCCGTTTGTATGTGATTTCGACTCGGCATGAAGGCCTTCATTTGCTGTTATGCGATACTTTTTTTTTTTATGATTTCAAACTTCCAACCCAGGGGGAAACACCACTAGACACTTCCTTGCCGTTCTCCTACTACCTGGATGCTTCCATACACCTGCAAATAACACACGATGCTACTACCATCTCAAGGCTCCAATTTATAGAACTTGTGGGAGGCAAAACCATAGTGGTAAACTGAAACAAGAGGTGCTGAAACCACTTGCAAAAACCCATGCCCCTTCCTTGAAAAACCAAGAGTCATGATAATAAATTAATTAAATGTGCAAAAGGCTTCAACATGGGTGCCTCACCCATAGCCCCTTCAACTTCTAGCATTCAAGATGCTCTAGTGACCATTCAACTTCCATGTGGCACACCAATGGACACCTATTTCCCTCCAAACTTGGCTCCCCACTCAAGACTCTTTGTGTTCCCAATGTGCATGCCTAGGAGAGAGTATTTTGTCCTCTAGTGATGTGCACCAACATTAATTTCCCTCTTAAAAATGCAATTACAATATGCCAAAATTAAATACATTTCTCACATGTCCCCTAGGACACTTTCCAAGAAACATGGAGATAAATAAATGACATAGGTTTGCAAGGTAAATGTCACCTAACCTAACAGAGAAATGTTTCACTCGTAAGGTTATAGAGGTAAGGAATTAGAGGATCCTATGCTTGAGGTTTTTTTTGGAGGCAAGAATGGGGCCAATTTGTCCATTGATAAAAATACTGAAAGTAGCTGAGGATATACAGCAATTCATCCATTTATTACTTCTTTGTTGAATTGCATCCGTTTTAAAGTTTTTATAAGGAATCTGCAGTTACACATACCAAAAACTTTGGTTCTTAGTTTAGTTATCTTTATATTTCAAGTTTTATGTGTGGTTTTAACTTTTAAAAGGGTTTTCTGCTGCTAGTTGCTTGGCAAAAGAAGTGTGTTTGTTTTTCTTCTAGATTTAAACAACACATATGACCATTGATATTTTCTGACATTTTGAATGACTCAATACTAGTCCAGCCACACCAAAAGACCTTTTACATGTGGGATTTCACCTCCAGAGACTTAATTTGTTTTCTTATTATTGTGATAATAAAGTCTGTCTTCTGATTTTGTGTTTTTCATATTAGCTTCCGAGCAGGCCCTCTCGAACTTATCTTGAGCTGTGTTTGTAGTTCAGTTGTTTCATCTCATGGAATCATCATTTATATACATTAAGACACCTGAAGTTTGAAAATACTTTATTTGTTGAACTGCATTATACAATTTTATTCTTGTTGCAGGGGGCTGCCTTAAATGCTGCTTCAGAGAGAGTTACAGGAACACAAACATCTAGTAGTTGTTTTGTTACCATCCTGACAAACATGATTTTACAATGTTCCAGATTAATGTTGCATAACACTTCCATTGAAGTGCACATACCCGAAAAAAATCTGTGTGACATTCAAGCTGAATCGTTAACAGGCAATACTTTCTATAGGTGCTGTATCAGGGCAAAAACCATTTCTTTGGAGGATGGCTTCTTTGGGCATAACAAGTTACCAGGAGGTTTTCTAGTTGCAGCTATAATCTCAGCCTTGTACTCATACAGAGGGTCTGAAGGCTGTAAAATGTGTGTCATCAAAGATTTAGGTCTTGAATTGAGGAGGCTAGATTCTTGCTCCTCTCATCCTGATGCAGTTAATGAGAAATATGTTATCTTTTTCAAAGAGTTAATGGTTTCCGCAAAGCTGAAGCATCTTCAACTAACTGATTTGGAGTTTGGAATTCTTGAATTAAGGTTTGGCTTATATCCTAGAGACATGAATCTGCTTATGAAAATATTAGAGCACATCAGTTATAGTGCTGCAAAATCTGCAGTTTCTGCATACCATAGACAGCATGAAGAAAAATTTAAACATGGGATGAGTAGTGCAAATCGATGGCAAAGGGCCTTGGAAAATGTAACCAGGCTTTCCCCAAGACATCGGTTGCAAAAGCTTGTGGAAATTGTTATCCTACGATTGCGCTATGCCAAAGCTTATGAATCCTGGCTTCTGGAAGTTGGAAGGGGGCTTAAGAGATATGTGGGATTCAAGTTGAAAAAGGTCAAAAGTAAACAATTTGCTGGCTGTATTGAAGGGCTTTGGAAAGAGGTCTGTGAAAAAGAAAATGAATTGCCTGTAGAAGCAGTTGTACAAGTGAGACGAGTGGTTCGACACAGGGTTTTGGCACAATTGAAAAAAGATGATTCAGAGGAGTTAGACACTGATTCGAGGAGACAAAAACATTTTTTTTATTTGTCATTAGTTGTCCCCTTTTCTTTTCTGTTGCAATGCTTGTGGAAACTCATAGGGAACATCTATGCATTCATGTTTTGTTGTTGCAGTACTTTGCTAAATGCAGTTTATTTTTTCTGTCCATTTCTTAACAAGGGGTCCTCTTGTCAACCTTTGGGTGAGAGTCCTAAGGCAGAGAAACAAACTCACAATTTCTATGATACAAAGCACAGTTGGTATCTATTCAATGTGTCAAAATTATGCTACAGAGTAAACATATGCAAAGCCTTTATCAGTGCCACATGCAATGAGGTTAATGAAATGTTTCTAGAAGAAAAAACAGAGAAAGATGTGGCAATTTCCAGCATTGCTGGGACATCTATTCTTCTTGTACTAGAAAACCTATGTTTGGTGTATTCCTCAAATGCCTATGTCATGGAGTTCTCTATTGTTTGTGAAGACATGAATGGACAGATATTTTCATCAGCTTCTAGTGAACGAGACATGAACTTAGGAAGATCAACTAAGAGCAGACAGAGTGCTAATCAATATATTGATGATAATATCAAAAAGATATTTTTAAGTAGTAGTTCAGCTCCTCAGGTTCATTGTTTCAATAAATCCAGGAACTCTGTATTAAAAGATCATCAAGAACAGATGTGGTCAGATTGGGAGAATTTTTTTTTTAAACCTAGCGTTCATGTAGGTGTTGCTTCATCAACACTTACTAGGAAGCCTTTCCTTTTAAGTGAAGTTCAAAGCTTTGTTATTGATCCATCGCCAGAAAATTCAAGCTTGGGGCTTCTCCAATGTAATCTCGCATTGGGACAGTTATTCTTTGACCTGGACTGTTCATCTTTGACATATATGATTCTTCTCCTTCTGCAGTTACTAGATGCTTTTCAGTGGACCTCATCTCATGGAAACAAGAAACCTTCCCATTTTTCAATTGGCAGAGATGGAGGGTGGGAAGAGCTCTGTGATTTATATACAGATAAGATGAAGCAAGCTATGCTGTCAATCATTCCCGAGAAAACCATCCACTTTACAGCAGCAATTACAGGCCCTAAGGTCCAATTTTCCCCTTTTTCTGAAGAATTTGGCTTTACTGAGAGCCATGCTAAGTTCTCATTTGTCATTGATCTGGGAAATTTGGAGGTTGCCATTTGGTCAGCAGCACAAGTAAGAGCATTGGCATCATTAGAAGAACAAGATACACACACCGCAAGTAAGCTTGAATATATTTGGTTGAAGAAGCTCCCTCTACTAGATGATTTCAGGGATTTTGGAAGTGATTTTCGCATGGGGCACAAACAAATTGGAAGCAATATTTACCTAAAGCTAGAGAATGCTGCTGTGTTTCTTGAAAATAAGTATGGAGAAAAACAACTTCCATTGGCGAAACCTTTGACTGTCACCGTGGAATCCTCGGTCTGCAGGTGATACTGGATCCTTATCTTGTCATGTTATAAATGTCAATTTTAGCTTTTTTTGCATATACCCTTCAATTATAAAATATACATTTATCTGAGAACATGGAAATGAACTTAATATAAGGAAACCGAGCTTGTACTTTGTCAGTCTAGGGCAGCTTTGATGCAGAATGGAACTTAACATTTAAGAATCAAAATTGTTTTGGGAAAAACTAAAGCTTTACTGACTAATTAATATGCATATTTAGAAGCATATTATGGAAATGCTTGTTTCATTTATGGTGGGAGACTGACTGTTTTCTGTTTTTGTTCTCTATTTTCTCCTTTCTAGTTGAGTTCATTCTCCAATAATCACAAGAGATATAATCATAATCTGTCAGAAACATGGAAAATGAGTCTTACCAATTATTTTAACTTATAACTTATTGCAAGCTAGTCATGACTGACAACTGTGTTAGGGCTATTCCACATTGCTCATCAGTTAGAGATACTTCAGTAATTACAAATGGACCTGTTCTGGTTGCTGAATGTGTTATTGTAGGCTTAAACAAAACAAGTTATGATCCTGAAAGCTAAGTCACCTGGTTTGAGCTCTGCAGGGATATAAACTTCAAATGCATGTTATATCCTATGAACCAAGCATACACATTATAGTATAGAAAATCACATTATGTAGACAACACGGAACAAGATAAGAAGTCTTCTTCATTTATCCATGACGTACAATGCATCTCTGGTCTACAATGAACAGCACATGATCATGCCTATTACAGAACCAGACATTCTTTCTATTTTTATACTGGTCAATATATTTTATAGTATATGTTGTAATTTATAATCAATTATCAGGAATTAATTGCTTTAATATCAAGTCAATCTTAATGATCCATTTTCCTGATTAGCAGTTCACAAGATCCCATTTCTCATGGGTATAAATGCTCCACTTGGAACTCATTTCATATAGTTGATGCTCACTCCCAGCATGAGGACTCCCCTGGAGATCACTCATCCTTTTAATACTTTGGTCCAAGCATTCTTCAATGTGTAGTTGCCCATGTAATCAGGCCTGCTTAGCTTTCTACCCCTTTTGCAAAACCTTAAGCAAATATTATGCCTTATGGACAATTCAGCAAGTATAGGTTGTAGTTTGATATCAAATGTTTTTCTGGAGTTAACAATGAAGATTGCGTTTTTCAGATGTAAGAATTTAACTTTTATTTTCCAGGGATGATATCGACTCTCTTTTATTTCTGGATAAGGCTCTGCTGGCGAGTTTGGGCTGTACAAGTTCAGCAGTTGCTCTCATCTGTTCTGCAGATGAACTATTATTAGTTATCCAGGTGTGCTTAAATTTTTGTTTCACAAATGCCTAAATATGTTACTTGCTCTTACAATGAAAATCATGATTTTTAATGTTAAATCAATGGGAAAATATCTAAGGAAAGGAGAAAATAGCATATACTAAGGAATGGTTGGGCTGAGTGTTAAATGCTCTATGATGAGTATGTGAATAAAGTGAGATGATATTCATTATGCAGGTTGCAAACTGTCGCAGTTTAGAACTCCAATTTGGGCTATAATTGATCTGAAATAATTTATTTTTGAGCATGATTCCTGATTAAAATAAATCTCAATCTTTTTTATGGTTAGCTTTATGTTCTCCTTGTTTGTCCATAGTAATTAGAGGTTAGAATTTACATCTAAACTGAAAATAAATAAACATCTTGCGTAGGGTTTGCATGTTGGATATGCAATGGATTTGATTGGACAAGAATACAAGCTTCTGAAGTTCAATTTTTATCTGGCTGGGTTATAATCTGCTTTGAGCTTTTAATTTTGAAACTCAAGGCTCAATATCATGAATGTGATGGCCTTTTTGCATTATAGAGTAAATACTGTAAATTTTTTTGTAGAAGTTACAAGTTTTGTGTAAAATTCCTGTAGCATTCTACTTGTATACCTCTTTACTTTTTTATACAAAAAATATGTAATTGTAGTCATATCATTGGTGTGGATCTTACAAACTCAAAAAAATATTTCTAGTGTTCAGAGCATGCGAGCCTTCTGATTAAAAATTAAATCAGCGAGTGGACTGAAATCCCAAATTATGCAGTGAGTTTTCAATTGGATTATAATGACTATCAGCTGTCTCATATATTTGCATTTTTTCTAAAACTGGAAGCCATTCATTCTTGGGATCTAGGGTGATCCACGTTAAAATTTCTTTTCTTAGTTCCATTTTTAGCATGTTTAACTTTCATGCATCATACTGGTGGCAATGCAGAAACCCCAGCTAGAAATAGTAATTATGATTTAAGGACTTACTCAAAGATCAAGATGAAGAGTCTCCAATTGTTGAAAATTGAAAAACTGGGCACCTAACATTGCTTTCAACTCATTATTAATACATAAAAAAAGATAAAGAAAATACCAGAAATGTGGAAGCCATTGTGATTGGAATATCTGAAGATGATTAGGGACATCTTAGTTACAACTGATCAAGCATAATCCTATAGAAGAAATTTCAATTAGTGTGGAAGGAAGGAAGAAAGTTAATGTCTACAAATGGCTGAAATAGGCCAATAGGATGCAAGTGTAAATATAGTAACAATAGCAATATAGAGCCAAAAACTAGGTTTTAATGTCCCCTTCTCAAGCATAATCAATTTAATAACAGTTAGCCTATTTTCTGAGTTTTCCTGTAGGCTAATTGCCAATTGGTGGGCAAGGGAGATCTCCAACTTTCTTGGAGAGCATCGGATTGATCAAGCAATAGTTTTGTTCATGGCAGTGAGTCAAGTGATCTTGCTAAGCCTTACGATGCTTTTAGAATGCGATTTCGTCCTTTTGGGAGCTCTCCACACTTATTGGAGAAGCATGCTATTTTTAGATTGACACCAAGTTGGTTCAGTTCATCATCCTAAGTCCTTAGTAACATTATGGCATGGTTAGAAGTTCATATTTATTTCATTTTGATGCTTTTCATAACTTGGGTGAATAATTAAATTATTAAATAGTTATAACTTAAGTTGTCCTAAGGAGGAAAAATCGAAAAGGCAACTAAGGTATAATTATTTAATAAAAAGTGTTGTAACTTGTGCCTTAGGGGGATGCCTAGGCACAAGGGGGACTTTGCTCACATAAATGATTATAATTTATTTTGAAAAAGAACCTTTGGAAGAAAAGAGGAAAGTATTATTTTATTTCCTCCAGAATGTTATAAAAGGAGGTTGTGAGCTTATTGTTGAGGTTAGACATATTATGATATTTGCTTCTACATTTGAGAGAACTTGTGTTTTCATCTTTTATTTTCTTGAGGATGGAAACCCTTTTGAAAATACTGGTTTCGGGGACGAAAAACTCCCTAGCTGGTCTTGGTGGTTTCATACAGGGGCCATAGCTGCGCCTGCAAGTGAAGTTTCAGTTTGTTGCTTCAAGAATGGAGGTATTTGATGTTTTTTGACAAGTTATTTTTGGTTTGGTAATGCTGTTTGTATGAGCATTCAGTTTGGAAGACTTTGGAGTGTAGAAGGAGGCTGTACTAGTTCCTTAATGCAGGTTGTACCCTTCAGTGTTTTGGCAAGGCGTTGTGGTAGATAATAATGACTGTTTGTGCCTGATTTACAGCCATTTTAAAGGTCGTACTACCGTTCTATGATGACTGAACCATTGAAAGTGCAAAGTAAACATCATTCTGAGGAGGCTGTACCATGTTGGATGAGGCGTGGGAAGGTAGAGGATGAAACACCTCTCTTTGTGGGTCCTCATTTACCTTTATATGGAGGCGCCTAGGGTTTGTCATATGATGCCAAGTGTTTATTGGGTGAACTTTTCTGGTTATTGGTGAGTTTATTGGCATTTCCATATGCTGTTCTTGTTTTATTAGCAACTCAGTGCTGTTACAGACCTGTTAATGTCTGTTTTTCATTATCAGTTTGATAAATTATCTTTTTAGTGTGTTTGGGTGTGTGTAGAAGAATTTTGGAGTGCGTTTGCAGTAGTTTGCAGTTGGGTGGTATTGGTATGCTTCTAGGCAGTGTTTCAATGTGTGGGTATGTGTGTTTTAGATCTATTTGAGCAGTGTTATCAGCAGAACAACGTGATATCAGACCTGCAATCAGCTTCTTACATCATCTTTTTGAGGTATTCTCAGTTGGAAATGAATTATTTGTTGTGGAAATGATATCCCAAGTTCTTGAGCTATTCCATGCATTTGTAGCAGTGCTTAAATATGATCAAAACAATAAATTAGTGGGTGCAGTAGTTATGCTATTCTGTAATGCATTTGATGTCTTGTAATGCCTTGGATGGTAGTACTGCTAGTGGTTCCATATTGCATTTTGATGTAATTGTACACTTCACTGAATAAGTGTAGATGAGGATGGCTTGCTGCCTTGTGTGCCTATCTTGTTGTAATTACACATTTCATTAAATAAGCGAGAAGTGATTGTGCTTGTTGTAATTGCACACTCCGTTGAATAAGCAAGAAGTGGTGATGCCTATTTACTTGTTGTAATTGCACACTCTGCTGAATAAGCATATAAGTGTTTCCTTTCAATGTCTTGCATCAAGCACACTCCATTGAAGAAGTGAAGATTTGGCTAGTTTTTCTGCCTGGTGTCTTCCCTTTCAGTTTCATGCATCAAGCACACTCCATTGAAAAAGTGTAGACCTGGTTGACTTTGCCACCTTGTGTGCTTTAGTGACTAGATCACTTCATGTGTTACTTTAGATAATTGGGTATGGTCATATAACTGTATGCTCTCACCTTGCCCATCTTGGGAATCAGGTGATCAAAAAGTGTTATGGGCATTGCATTGTAGCTTTGATTTAGTTGAAAATTTCAAATTTTTTTGGGGTGGTTATTACATACTTCAATGTCTAGAAGAAACAAAGTAGTAAGAGATAAAAATTGGAAACACAACAAAACATTCTAACATTTGGACCATAGAAATAGAAATTGTGATTTGTCACAATTAATCGCAAAAAATCACAAATTGCTAGGTTTTTTAATTTTCCCTCCCCCAAAACACCCATTTTTAAAATAAATATTAGTCAACATTATTTTACTGTTTTTTTTTTTGTATAAATGCATAAAAATCATAATAAAATCGCCATTGTCGTGTGTAATCATGGTTTAACAATTTTTAACCTTTTTTTACTTTTGACTTTGACTTGAAATTTTTTTGTTCGCTTAGGGTTTTAAAAACCAGCTGTAGTGATTAGGGAAAATAATCCATTTGATCCCAAAGAACAAATGATTTTCTTGGTTGGGGTTGTTTGCATATAGATACAATTGAAACTTGAAGTCACCGGGTTGAGGTTGATCAATTGTCTACACCCTTTGGAAGGAAATGCAGTGCACTATTTTAGGTCCGTATCTTCATTTGCAACTACTGCAATCGATAATCTAGTTTTATTTTATTTAAGTTTGGATTTATTTTTATTTTAAATTTTATTTCTTATGTATGTAATAAATAATTTTACTATATAATTATTAATTTATTTAATACAGTGGTTATTTATTAAACATAATCTCATTTACTATTAATAAAATTATAATATTTAGGTGTAAAATAATAAATTATATTTTAATATAATGATATATTTTTTGGTTTGTATTTATTCTAGTGATCCATGGGGACACTCTCCCTCTTCAAAATCCCCATGTTTTTTAGGATGGGGACATCCCTAGGTTGTGGGGACTTGGAGGGGAGATCCCCCTACCATCCTCCCACCACCACCCAAGACTCGAAAAGGTTTCTTGGACGTCTTTGAGACATCTAGGGGATTCCCAAGGATCTCCTAACCATCCTCAAGACTTCTAGGTGTCCCTTAAAAAGTCAATATTTTTTAGAAATAAAAAAACATTCACTTTGCGTGCCACAAACTCTAACCCTAATTGTCTATGGACCCCACCCAAACCCTAAGCATTCATAAAAAACTTATAAATTGCAATAGGGAACATGCTAGGAGCATTGCCTTTGGACCCTAGGAGGGGTGTTCCCCCTCACATTCACAAGGGGCTCTGCCCCTAGACCCCTGCTAGGGGTATTGCTCCTTAACTCTGCTAGGGGCTTTAACCCCAGATTCTTGTGAGGGGCGTTTCCCCTCAATCTTTTTGGGGGATTAGCCCCCAAACATCCACCCACCATTGTTAATGTTCAATGTAATCAAAGCAACAAAGCAATGTTTTTACTATTTAGTAGTTTACTTAGTAGGCCAAAGTTTAATTTGTAATTCTTATACATTTATTTATAACTAATTTTTTAAGTACTATATGTATTTTCTCCATCCTTTCTCCCCCCATTGCCCCCTCACTACCATCCCCAAACTTGGGCCCTTGGTCTCCCTATTCCCCCCATTAGGAAACCCATGGAACATAGATTACTTTATATATAAATCTAGCCTTATTCATATTAGGAATTTAGGAGGTCTTGAAAAAGGTTATATATGTTGTAGCTACATATTTGTCTTCGTATCCATGCAACTCTATTAATAAAATAATTCATAGTTACAAGACTTGCAAGACTCACCCAGACTTGGTGAGTTATGAGGCAAGTAGAGTAAACCAGGGTTACAAGACTCGTCTAGATTCAGCGAGTGCCGAGGTGAATAGATTGAGTTTGCAAGACTTGCTGAGTCCCAACGGGTAGACTCAACCAAGTGTGTGAAAATCAAGAAAAAACACAAAAAAATTTGAAAATGTTGAAATGTAAAAGCATGAAAGTCAAACGTTTTTTGAAAGGTTTGGAGGACTCTTGGAGAATGGTTACTTTTAAAATCAGGTATTGTTGAGAATGATCGACCAATTGACCTTTATGAAAATGATCTAGAGTTTGAGTGCATTGCAAATGATGATGTCTTTCTCAATCATGAGGATTTTGAAATCCTAATGGAGGCCAACATAGATAGTGATGTGATCAACAACTTAGGAGAGGCTTTGACCTAGGAGCTTCATTATTACGATCTACAACCCACTAGTGTAGCTCTCTTTGTAGTAGCAAGATTCCTTGGCTACATCTGATTTGTTGGAAATTTGTACTTAGTTTATAGGTTGACTTTGTACAAATTCGATTGTAATCGAAAATTTGAAAACGAAGTATGCATTGCGCAATGCAATGTAATCAGTGATGTGAACATAAACAACAAAATGTATATTCCACAATTCATGGGCTAAACTGTCAATTTTATTTTCTCTCTATATCTCTATGCTATTGAAATGACTATAAGTTTCAAAAATAGGAAGTTTTGTCCCTTTTTCTATGTTTTTTTTATATGTTTTTAAAATCCTTTTTTTTCTCCTTTTTTTTTTATATCTTATACTTTTGGTTTGCTGATTTTTTCCCCAAAAGATTTGTGCTGCTATGTGAATCTAACCAACTAGTGGGGTGAACATGAAACATGAAACAAATAAATGTCATACATGATAAAAAAGGTAATACCGTGTAATACAAAGTAACCTAAATAATCATGTGAGAGGAATGCCTATGACCAAAGAAAAGAATCTTGATTAACTGTGTGGGAAGAAGGCGTATCATAAAATAAGATATTGATGGAGACCATGGGTAGAGGCAAAACCTTGTGTAAAAAAGATGAAAGACTATATTATCACCAACCGTTGTGATAGAGCCAATACAAAATCTAATAATGGCCACATGAGATGTGCTTAAACTAATTGGGCTTGGTTGGTAATTGTTGTGAGGAAGGAGGCCCAAATTATATTTTAAATTCTCTAAACTATAGTGATGAGCACACGGTTATACTGAGAGGGGGTTGGGGAGGGGGGGTGGTGAATTAGTATAACAACAATTTTTACCTTTTCAAACTCAATACCATAAGCATATCAATTGCACTATAACAATAATGTCATTTACTCAACATCAATAATTATGCACATGAGAAGAACACAATAACACATGATATTTATGTGGAAATCCTTGCGGGAGAAAACCACGGCAAAACATAGCTTTTATTAATTTTCTTTTTACAAATTTTGTAGGCACCAACCCCTCATTCAATTTGTAAGCACCAACCCACTAGAGACACCAAACCCTGCAACTAAGCACCAACTCAGCAAGAGACACCAATCTCTTTTCAAGGCACCAACCTTCTACGGAACAAGATCATATTTCCTTGCGAATCTCTGCCTTCTCTTTCCTCTCTAGATCTGTCACAAATTTCTCCTCTATATCTGCACTATCTTTTCTTCTATCTCTGCATAGACTTCTCCTTTTATATTTGCCCAAACTCTTCCTCTATCTCTGCATAGATTCCTCCTTTTATATCTGTCCACAATCTTCCTTTATTTCTGCAAGATCTTTTTCTTTATCTCAGCACAATCTTCTTCTATATCTGCTTAGACTTATCTTTTATATCTTCTACAAATATGTCTTTTATCCTCACTCATAAATGCTTAAACATTTGAATAATCTTCATATTTCATTCCCTTTCAAATCTGCATTATTTCTTCTTACAAAGATTTCCTTCTTACCTTTCCATATGCAGATCTGTAAGTGTGGATATAATCTATCTTTTATTCCACTACACCCTCATTTATAAATCTGTTTGTATTGGATATCACATTCTACACTCTACACACTTGCTTCCTTATTCTCACCACCTATCACACATCTTCTCACACATACATTCTCCTTCACAATAATCTGCCTTCTATAAAATAATATTCTTTCCTTTACACAAGGCTACTTGAGTTTGAATGATATATTCTTTTATTATTGTCTCACACTTACCTCCTCCTCTCCACAAATTGTTTCTCTTTGTATATTTTCATATCCAAGTGAAAAGATATATCTCTTAGAAAAGAGATGACCATTTAAAGAGTCATCACCTTTTATAAAGAAGTGATCGCTGCTTTTAAAAACTAACTCATAATCCTTATTAATCTTTAAAATGCTGCCTTCTATACATGGTCACTGCTCTTTGTTAATAAGATTGTTATCATTTGCTACCTTTTCCTTAATATTTTCACTGCCTTGTAAAAAATGGATCACAACTCCTTATGCCTTCATTGCTGCTTTAAATATTATGATCGCTGCTTTTCAAAATAACTTTGGTGAATTAGAACATATTTATGAAGTTGGCCAAAGTTTATAACTCTGTTTTGGGCAATTGCTGCTATTAATATTATAGTGGCTGCTTATAATATACACTCCTCTTTAATTAAACCGTTGCCTTTAGTCACTCCTTAATAATTATAATTGCTGCCTTTAATGTATTTTTTTTATTGCTGCTCATTAATATTTATTAATTACTTCATTTATCATATTATTTTCTTCATCTTAAAGTCTCTTATAATGTAGATTGCTGCATATATTAACTGCTGTTCATTTATCATAATTTCTGCCTTATTAATTGTTGTCTTTTCAAACTAATCGCTGCCTTAATTAAGATAATAAATCTGTGTGATCAAACTTATACTACATGTTTGAATGTGTCAAACTATTTAAAATACTCTGCCAACTTTTATGGCAATCTCGGCCTCTTTTATTTGTCTTCTTATTTTGCTATCTTTCAGTGAGCCTTTGGTTCCCAAACTCATGGAGACCACCGTTGCTAACACATAAATGCTTCTATTTGCACAATACATATCAGCCTAATGACACACAAAATATCTGCCTGCAACTATAATGCATCTTCATATTTTTCTTTTGATGTTATTGACAATTTTCACCCACATGCCTTTGACGTCAATGACAATATTTCTAACACATAGTTAACTACTTGTCGAGTACTCACAAGTTTTTTTATTGAGATTTTGTAGCAATCACTGAGTTTCTATGTTGAGTTCTAGGTGAGTTTCTTGTGAGTTATGGTGAGTCTGAGTGAAAAACTCACCATGTGTAGGGATAACAAGTGGACATGGGAAAAATGTGGAAGAATATGATTTTCACCTTCAAAAAACATGGTTTTTTGGTTTTTTAAAAATTATGAAAATGACATGCACCATGAAAGTTTGTGTGGTCTTGAAAGCCTTCATTTGTAATAGCCCAAACATGGTTGGTATCTTAATTAATTTCAAGATCTTGGGGCATAATGATAGTGGGACAAGCATATAGAGTGAGAGGAAGGTACCCAACAACTCTAATATTTTTAATAGGTTATTATCTAAGTTACTAGGTTCTCTCATATAGCCCCCCATACCTTGCAAAATACGTTTTGGGTCTTGGTTTGGTTCTAGTATGCCCTAGGTTTGATCTGGTTCTTTAGAACCCGGGTGGCCAAAAAAGAACCCTGGTCGGACCCAGGGAGTACCAGGAAGGACCCAGGCAGACCCACAACAAACAATGCCTAAAAAGGAAAAAACTCACTTAAAAAACAAAAAACAAAACCCTAAAAAGTGCAAATAATGCCTTATATTGCCTTGGCCGACCAAATGAGGCTCATTTTGCAAACTCAAAAGAGCAAAAAGCACCACTTTTCTGCCTCCAAGCTGACATCTTAAGACTTGAGTATTTACTATTTACATTTTTGCAAATTATGAATATGATTATATGAGGTATTACCGTATTTCAATATTCTATTTATTGGCAATTATGTTTAATAGACTATAGTTTATCAATTATCATTTATGTCTAATGAATATCATTGTTCTTATAATTAAATTTATAATTTTGAACATGCTTACGAGTTATGGTGTTGTTTATAATTTAATAATTTATAAATTATATATATATACCCATACCCAAAATTTTTTTTGCCGTACCCGTGTACCCATATCTATACCTGTATTTGAACTCGTACCCGAACCGGCAACTTAGGTTATTATTTGTTTGGGAAACTCCATTTTCCATGGGATTGTACAATAAATGGAGGGCATTAGCCGCTCTTTTAGACATGATGGAGGTATTAGCCCCTAAGTTGATCATACAAGTATGCAACACTTCCTTTCCACTAGTTAAAATAAGATAGTTTGGAGAAGGCTTAGGTTTACTTGCATCTAGTTGGTTACTTGTAGAACTAGACTTTTTTTCTTGAAATGTTCACTTATGCTTTATTGCAACCAATTCTTTTGCTTTGTTTCTCTCTTGTTGCTTAAGCGCTTCCTTGAGTATGTTCATTTACTTAGACAGTGATAAGATTTCCCACATGTTCATGTGCCATTGCTTTCTTCATTTGGTCCACTACATTGGCTGGTGTAGTTGATTGTGCTTTTGGTGCATAAGGCACTCATTGAATTCTTGATCTTTCTACAAGTGGATGAATTTTTTTTGGTGCGCTTTGATTAGGTGCATCACTTGGTTGTTTGGGGGTGGCCAGAGCAATTTGATTACAGGTGCCACTTGTCCAATTTTTCTTGGTTGATTAGTTTTAGGTTGCTCTTTTGATGCTCTTTTCTTGGCTTTGGTTAGATAATCAAATTGGACTACTAGTTTACTTGATGTGGTTGCCACTTCGTAACTAGCAAAGGCTTAATCTTTGTCCCATGTGACAAGGGCTTGCTCTAGTGTAGGTGTTGGTTGTTTTTCTCATAGTTTGCAAACTTAGATTCAACTAGGAGTCGACAAACCTCAAAGTTAAAAACTTGGTGAAAACTTATGAGAAATTGTGCAAAACTTGAAATCTAAAAAAAATATAAAGGGCAAAAAAAATGGGCATTTTGTAATGTCCCCATTTTTAGCTATATAGTTTCATGAGCTTTTGGCCAATTTCCAAGTTTTCTCGTAAGCTTCTAGGTGAGTTGGGGAGAACTCCAATGTTCTTGGAGAGCACAAGTTCAACCTTTATTGGTTTCCATTGTTGGCATTGAGCTCAGTGGGTGTTTTGGATCATTGTGACATTTTTTAAAGTGTTTTTAGACTCTTGGGGTGTTCCCTATACTTCTTGGAGAGCACGCCTATTTTTACTATACCAAGTCTTTGAGTTGGTACCTGTCGTCATCCCTCAGCTTTAGTTACATCTTGACATGATCAAAATTGGGTGGAGTATTTAAAATATACACTTAAGTTTATAATGTTAAATGTTAAAATATTTGCTAAGTGTTATATTTTATTAAAATGACTTTTTCCCCTCAAAAGTGGATACCTAGGCATAAAAGGTCTTTTGCATGTAGTGAATTATTTAATTCGAAAAGGCGAAAAATGCGTTTTTGAAAAACAATGAAAGAGCAAAAAAATGCTTTTTCGAAAAAGCAACGAAAAATCTATAAAAGGAGGTTTGGGCTCTCATTTCTCATATGCTGAAAATTTCTCATACTGTTATGTTGTCAGATTGAACCTTCGAGTTCTTCCATGATCTTTTGAGAACAAAAACCCTCATTGGATTTCTAGTTTTGGATTTGTGAGATAATCCCTAGCTTGATTGGAGTGATTTCATTTTAGAGATCACCATTGTGCTTCAAATCGAGTTTCGGTTTTGGATGTCGCGGAGATGAAGATCTATTCATTGTTTTGAGGGTAGATTTTTGGTGTGATTTAATTTAGTTTTCAATGTTGCTGGAGTTTGATGTGATTGGTGGGCGATTGGAGAAGTTTTTTCTTGCTAGGGCCATATCTTTCCATTGCCTGGCTATAACATCTTTGTTGCAGTTATAAAGGTGAAATGAATAATATTTTTATGATGATTAATCTTAATGTTTGCTGTTCATTGTGTTGAAGGGTGTTTTTTGGTGGAAGTCAGGTAGTTTGGAGTAACCTTTTAGTTCTGAGTTGTTGAATGGGTGTGCTGGGCTTGAATGTGTGAGGTTTGGGAGTGTTTTATTAGTAGTTTCAGACCTGTAGCAGACCTGCAACCTTTTCCAGAATGGCAATCTTTGTTTAACAGTGTATTTTGAGGTGTGTCGGGTGGAGTTTGAAGGAAGTTTCTAGTATTTAGCCTGTGAGCCTTATCAGCAGTGATTTTTGTCTGATCTTTCGTCAGTACAGCAGCAAATGAGTGCAAACAGACCTGCACCATTGTAGTCCATCATTCAACAAGGTATTTGTTGCTGTTGTTTTTAAGTTGGGTGAGCATATTCATGTTATCGGGCATCAAATTGGGGTATAACAGCAGTTTGTTCCATCAGTTCCTATCATTGGAAACTAATCCTCTTATTATGATGTTTATGATGCAAATGTTCCAACATTGCAATGATTTAGATGGTCATACCGCCGAAAGCTATCCCTTTCATGTATTCTATATTGTAACATTTGTTGGAGTAATTAGGATAATCACTGAATAATTAAATCATGAATTAATTATTAAGTCCCTTATTACTTTATTCACTTAAGCTAAACTTAGGAATTGCATTTTAATTATTAGATTGACTAAATAAAGCACATGTTATCTCATTACATAGGATGAGGACACTTGTCATAGGCTAATTTAATCTCACCTAGGGTTTAGATCTAGGTTTTCTTTCTCCTTTCGTAAGGATTGATTTTCATTGTAATTCTCATTTAGGTTATTTTTGCATCAATAGAATTCTTAGGCAATTGAGCACATTCTTGCTTTTTGATCTCTTCAATTGTGATAGGTTATTGCTTGCAAGTGATTTCTGGGTTTTATGGGTTGCAATTAGCAACTTCTACAACATTGGATGGTAGTACACCTAGTGGATTTATCTTGGTTTATTGCTAATACTTACCCCATTGAAAAAGTGGAAATATTGTAATAGCTCACCATTGGATAAGTGGAAGAAGTTGTTTTTCATCTTCAAGTGTTGTATAAGCTTTCCCATTGAATAAGTGGATGTTATTTCTTTCATGTCCTGCATATGCACTCCACTGAATAAGTGTTATTGGCTGGCTGGCTACCAAGTGCTTACTTTTAGTTGTTGCAACTTATTTTGACATATAGATCCTTTCATCGTACACTCTCACCTTGCCCATCTTGGGAACTGGGAGATTAGAAAGTGGATTGGATAGTGCATTGTAATCACTCTTTTAGTCAATGTAATCTCAAAATAAATCTAGGGTGGTTATTACACATTTTTCAATCTATAGTGACATTTTTCAATGTTTTAGGGCATGTTTTCAGTTCATAGGCATTTTTGGTGCATATTTTTTAGTAAACAATTTTATTTTAAGTCTACAATCATGTTTTAAGTGTATAGGCATTTATAGGGCACATTTTACATTATATAGTCACATTTTGCAGTGTACACATGTTTCTAGGGCACATGATAAGGACAACAAAACAACAATTTTTGTAGTGTTTTTAACCTTGTTTACCTACATTTTGGTGAGTCACAAGATAACCTAACAAAAACTTGGCCACAAAAACAAATTGTGAGCACTTGGCAACTTGCTAAGAACTCTACGAGTTTGCAAACTATGATTTTTCTAAAGTAGATTGTTCAAGGGAGAGTCCTTGAACTTGCACATTCTAGGCCGCTTGTTATGTTTCTTTCGATATCAACTGGAGTGTTAGCCTTTGGGCAACAACTTGGAGCATGATAGTTAACACAAAAATAACACCACATTTTGGGCTTCAATAAAGTTGTTTTGGCTGGGATAAGAATCTTTGTTGGATTTGGTGTTGGAACCTATTGTAAACTCATTTGTACTAGGACTATTTGGGGGTTGGGTGCTTCATAGCCTTGATAGTGGTTTTGTTGGTTTTGATATTGGTTAGGAGGCCTCTAGCCTTATTTATTTTGATGACAAGAGCTAGGAGGAGGAGCAACTTGCTACGTTTTAAGGGCATCAAGCTCATTAGTAACAATCTTGAGAAGGCCTTTCATCTCCTCCAACTCCTTGATAGTTTGTGAGATAGTCTAAGGACATTCAACAATAGGTGCTCTAGTAGGATGAGGGGTTTGATTAGGAGGGGAATAGATATTAGTAAGTTTTGGCATTGTAGGCTTAGGAGCCAATTTCTTTGCCTAAATCCAACTAGTTTCTCTTGTTATAGCTATATCATAAGCTACGGGCAAATCAAAGCCACTCAAGTAATATACAAATATATTTGGGAAGGAGGCCTCATTCCTTGGGGATTTCTATTCTAGATTTTATGAAACCTATTGTTGAAGTCTGTAGTAGTTTCCATTGGAGCTCTTTTTATCATGGTCAACTACTCTAACATGGAGAGGTGGTCTCCTTTCTCTTGCAATCTTTTGTGCAACTTTTATTCTAGCTCATCCCATGATTTTATGGGATTGTCAGGAGGATTCCTACATTGATCTAGGTCTCTTCTCTTGAATGAAGCTGCTACTAGTAACTTCATAGCCACATTTTGTTGAGTTACATCATGATGTGCACATATGTTGGGTATATCTTGCAAATGTTAAATAGGGGTTACAACATTTTCTCCAATATAAAATGGAAGGTCTTTTTGAGTGGATGGAGAAATAGGATTCAATGCACTAGGTGCAACTAAAGGATTGCTATTGTTCCATGTCACAAAGGTCTATTGGCAAGGTTGGGCCATGGTTGTGATGTTTGATTGAGTTATAGGTGTTGTAGGATTTTGAACTAGGTTAGCTTGAGGTTGCGTTTGGCTTGGCCAAGGTGTTCTCTTTAGAGGTAAAGGGCTTGCAAGGGCTTGAGGTTATGATATTGAAACAAATTTAATAACAATGTTCACTATCAAGGATAGTGGAGCTCCCTTTGTTTGCATGTAGAGTTGCTAGGTCAATTAGCAAGAACTATGCTTCAAAAAGCAAGTAACTAAGACTCCACCAAAAATCTCAGTGAGGGTGAAACTTAAAGTTCCTTTGGGTCTACCAAAAACTATTGGCAGTCTAAAATTCTAAATATCTTTCCAAGATAAATGTGTTGTGCAAGACCACCAAGGATGCAAAGTGTCATAGATGTGGGACAAACTTGTGAGTCAATCTCTAGGATAAAAAGATTAACTTTTTATCTAGTCTAACTGAAGCCTATTTGAAAGGGAAAAGGGTAGGTGAGCAATAATAAATAATACAATACAAAGTCTCATGCCGAATAGATATCCTTTTGTAACTTGCTAGGGCTTTGTAATGGATGGTATAATACCAAATAGAAATGAAATGAACACCACATAAACATATTGAGAGATGAATGGAAAAATGATAGATTTGTTCAAGGCGGCAAGCATAAATGGTCATGTCGGTGGTTGGAGTACCTTTAGGGTCAACTTACGGTACTTTGCAATGTATATCAACTCCTCATGATTGCACATGACAATGTCAGGTAGGTGAATGTCTTATTGTGGAGGATGTAGGGGAAGTGGCTGCTAGCTTTGAATGTTGTGGGGTACTCATAGGATGAAATTTGTAACATAGGAGATCCAATCCTACTCAAAATTTACTAGTGCCTTTGACTTGTCTTTGAATTGTATTGAGGAAGCTGTGAACTTCAAGAAATGGTTGTCAGGATCCATTCTTACTAAGAATGACTAAGGAATATGTTGCATTCCTCATGGGCTGTTGGATTGGTTATGAGGTGGTAAGATCTAACAACTTGCATCGCTTCAAGGGAAAATTGTTTTAGCATTTTCTTTAAAGCCTTGAGAACATGCCACATGACACTTGTCAAGGAACCTTGCAAACAAAATAAAAAAGAACATAATGCGAACCCCACCATTAATAAGGAATACCTAGTGTATAGAAAAACAAATGGGACTACCACACTAATGTGGACCAATGGTAGTGGTTGTCATTGAAAACTCTATTTATTGTATTTCAGATCTCCATGCACTATTGGATGATGATAGATTGGTGTGAACTAAATAAACCAATACATATACTTGCCTTGGACACACCTCAAAACTACAAAATTTGCAAAGGTAAGGGGGATTCTGTAATGTCCCTTGCTAAATTTGACCTTAAACTTGCTGATTTGAACCTTGAGAATTTCGTCAAACACTTGCCAAGTGAAATCTGTACTTGTTGATTGAAGTTCTTTTTATGTTTTTGTAGTTTTGGATGATATTTGCAATGTTGATAAAAACTTAGAAGTAGTAGCTAACGTCTGAAATATAATACAGCAACTGATAATGCAAAAGGTATGAATGAAATGATGTTGAATATGCAACTACAGCACTAAGGGCATTTCTACAAACATTTAGCATGAAAACTAGATTATTGGAATGAAAGCTACAGCAAGAGACAATTTGTCAAACATATGACATGCAACCTTATAACTCCTTTATTAAATGCAATTCCAAGTACAAGGCTGATGTACAATGCTGATATGATGATGACAACTACCCAAAATGCAATGCCAAGACTCTTGGTTTACAATGAAATGACTTTACACAAGTCTGATATAAATGTGCACCTACAGCCACTATATGGCATCAACTAAATATGTAAATTATCATGAAAAAACCTGGTATGAAGTGCAGATATAACTTGCAGATGGAATGGCAAGCTTGACCAGCAATAACCATCAATTATGAAGTCCTCTATATGAAGAATCGAACCTCCCAGAAGATGCCACCCCTGTTCTTGAGTTACAGATCCAAAATAAAATTATTGCAGACTTTATCCACCTCCAAACAACTCCTAGAATGATCGCCTAACTTCTCCAAGTGGAGCGCTCAATTACCCAAAATGAATCGATGCAAGAATGAAGCACTATGATCAAAAATCTGAAGACACCATGTGCAGATCAACCTCCAGCTATGACTGTAAAATGCAGCACAACATATAAAATTCGGACCAGCTCCTAGCAATAGAAATATGCCTTCCTTGATGCCAAAATCATCCTTCTTAAAGGATTGAAAATATCTCCACAAACTGAAAATATGACGCTCCAAATCGAATCTCCAAAATTGGGCCCTTGGCCACACAATTTTGCACAATGAAGAATTCTGAAATATCTCCTTCTCTCAACTCTAGCTAGGGTTGATATTTCACAACCAAAACCGGTACGTTAGAGTCTTCAAACCCTTAGGCAAATTGCTAAGCATTCAATTCAGCTTCTTACCACGCAGGTAAAGAGTAATAAATTCCAAATCAAGTGTCTCCAAATGCTTAGCCAACAACTTCTTAAATAGATTTCTCAACAAGTCTCCAAGAAGCTTCTAGAATAAAATATTTTTTTATTCTCTTAAGTGACTTTTTGATATTATTTTATTTTTAGTCACTTTATTAAATTAATTAAATATAAGGTCACCTTTAAATATTTATTTATTGTGATAACCTTACAAATAATTAATTTAATATTTAATTTAATTTAATTAAAATAATCAATTAGTCATCCTTATGAAATAAATATCAATATTTGGATAACTTAATCAATTAATTTAATTAAATTACTTTGCCTCCAGTTCGGGGACATGACAGTCCTCCCTTCCCAAAGATTGCTTGTCCTCAAGCAATCTGCATCTGCCAATCCAACTCAACTGCCACATCACTGGAATCCTGAATAGAGAATCATTTGAACCTGTCCACCAACCACCCGGATCCCAAATGATCCTGTGAAGAACTCCAACCAACATCCACTGAATATAGCTGAAGCTCCTGTCATTGTGAATTCCTATCAATCTGTGAGGCCAACTATCCAATAAGAGAACTCCTGGATCCCAAACCTGTATATTTGCCCCACCATGCCGACTCCACGTATTGTGATAATAATCCTCATGCATCCAAACTCTCCAAAAACAATCTCCACCTGGATCACATGAATAAACTGGAAGTCCCTCCATCTCAACACCAATGGACTTCCGTTGTGCCACTCTTATACCTCCCCCTAAAATCCCATCTGACCAAATCTCAAAACCCTGCTTCTAGAAGCAATCTACTGGAAAGGGCCAAGTAAGAGACTTGGGTTCATCACCTGAAGTTGGGAATGTATCGCACCGGAGTGAACTTGAATACCGCATATTCAACCCACCTTCCTTCCTCATCAAAGCATCTGAGTATATCTCAACAAGGTTAAGAAGGAGGTCACGATCTGAAAGAAGATTCAAATAATTTGACTTCATTGTCTCCAAACCTTCTTTGATAACCTGCAAATCATCAAGAGAAGACTCTGCTCCAATCCCCTTTTGTCTTCTCTCTAACCGAACCGCCCAAAGATGATCCTCAATCCGTTTGTGCATCCTGTCATGATGAGATAATGCTGCAATAATCTCATCCTCATTCACCATTAGTTACCCAATTCAAGAATTAAAAACTTTCCAATTCTCACTAAAAACATGTAAAAGTAACATCTAACAAAGATAATACAATAAAATTTCTTCCTTTCTTTATTGATAAACATGTACAAGTTACAATATGTTTCCACATGAATTTCATTTTCATTGCAAATATAAATCAGAGTTAAAAGTAATACAGTTACATACATAGCTCGTAAGCTTTTGCACAAATAGAAGTAAGAAGGTCCAGGAATCCGTCCTTTCAAATCTTGGTACATCGGCCGCTTGCTGTGGAGGAGAAACATCACTCGCGCTTTTCCGCCAACCACGGACTTATAATGCGGTCCCCGCGATCATTTGCAATGAACGGCCCTCCTTCGAAGAAGAGATTGGTAGGGTATCCTTTAGCGATTACCAATTGAGCATAGTGTGTCCTACTCAACTAGAACCTTGCTATTTCACAATCTCGATCTAGTACTGGATCACAATGAACTGACAGTGTAGTCTCAACTATCTCACATCTAGGTGGATGTCGTACCTTTCACTACTTTGGCCAAAGTATTCTCATTCAGTACTTCGAATGAAGGTCATCTATCATAAACACTACTCAGGGCCGATTTGACTTAAGGCTTCCTTACTCTACGCATAGGTTTTGTCCTTCAATGGATGAATTCGTCATCCCAAACATCCTACAATCATACGAACCTACTAGAAATGAAAACAGTATTCAAGCGTCTTGTATCAATTCCTCCTAACTAGGAATTCTTTATCCTAGGAGTACTTAACTTGTCTCAGTTATCCCTATAACTTAAGCTAAAAGACTTCACTTGATTCTGCCATCATCTCGATCCTAGTAGCTAATAAGTATGTTTACGTATTCCCACATATAGAGATCATACACAACATGCAAAAACCATTTTAAAATGCAAACAAATCCTTCTCTTTTATCTTTTTCATTATTTCGTTCTAATGCAAGAGAAACATTCTAATCCCTTAAGCTTTTTACTCCTATATTCCCTTTTTCACAATTCCCCTAATCATTGAATCCTTTTCACATTTTCTTCTTAAATGATTTGCTTTAATTATTCATCAAAACAGTTCTTCCCTATTAGAACTAATTGAAATCAGCCATCACAAAATCAAAATGGAAACAATACTTCAATAAAAATTATAAACTAGGAAGATTCATGCCTGATTCTAGAGCTTCTCCTTCCAAATTTGCTTTTCTAGATCCTCCTTCAAATAAGCTTCAAGGTTTCAGCTAAATATGGCTTCTTTTATGAAAGAATTTCACTCTATAGTGAACTCCTATAACTTCTTCTCACAGACGTGCTTCCACCACTCAATTCCTACTCAGCTATACAAATACCTCACTTTAAACTCAAATGACTTAATTCACTGTGACTGGTAAATGCTGGAAATAATTTACTGTGCTTATCAAACTCAGCAATATGGGAAAACTCAGGCAATACAATGGAATGGATATGAAATGAAAACACTAAACTCAGATTGCTCTCAAAAGGTGTGTTCACAATGAATGGAAGGGCGTCATTATATAGGGCCCGAAATACAACAGATTCCAGTTATGAAGGCATGCCAAATTGACAACACAGTGCCCAGAAACAGTCAAAAGACATTTGGCGGATTATTTAACCCTAAGTCATCAAACATGAAGTGATTCGACCTCCATTTTTGACAGCAGCAAAGCTTATTTCAATTTGAATTCGTTCAGTTTGTTAAAACGTGACAGCGCTTGTTCTCACGCGTTTTTTCAGCTAGGTTATTTGCCAAGTTTTATTGAAGACTTTTTCCTTGCTCTAATGGCGTCCAGATTTCATTTTATTCACCAAGCAAGAGATAAATCGGCCATTTTCAACTGTCCGGCCCTAGTCGCGCGAATTTCCTGCGCGTTTTTCATTTTCCCTTCTGCATTTTCGCGTTTTTCTTCTTTATTTCGTTTTGGTAAAACTTTAATATTTTAATAGAGTTTTCAAAGTAAAAATGGCGCATATATGCAGGCTCATATTTGAAGATTAACACTTCAACGAACACATTAGAAAAATCCGCGTTTTCTTATCAATTCGTGATTTTTATGAAATCCGCGATTTTTAATTTCTTCCCAGATTTGTATTCGTGCTTTACAATGTTTTAACTTTTATTTCATTTGATTTTGACAAATCTTTTATTTAAATATATTTGTTTATTATATTAAAATACTTACATAATATAGTTTATGCATAATTATTTAAATTATCAATTTAAATAATATTATATACATTTTAAACTATATTATATCAATATTTTAATATAATATTAAATATATTGAAATACTTAACATTATATTAATACATATATATTCATTTACATTATACGTTAAACATGTAAATTAATATATATGTATTCGTATAATTTCAGAGGCAAGATATCATTACAATATATAATTCATTTATCTCGTTAGCCGTGGGTATGTATACTTGTATATATATCTGTATATATACTATATGTATAAGTATCCATAAATACATTTATATCGACACATACGTATGGCATATCCATCTGCTTAATACGTTTGTATCGACATGAATGTACTTATGGGTACTTGTACATATCGTATTCGTATGTACAAATACACATATCCACCTCTAACCAGAACTTATCATTTATAAGGTTATACTGGCAAGCATCACTTGTTTACACATTCAGAAGAAGACACGACTCCTAATGATACGAGACAAGCCTACGGATGACTTACCTTTAACCAAAACAATGACTTAGCTTACTCAGTTCTATGGCTTGTGTGTGTATGTCCAGTTTGGTAATCGTTACTGTTTACCCGACCAAGTTCCTCCCCGAATGATGTCTCTCCTCTGTCCGGAGGTACAGTCTTCATACCTGCACATCACGACATGACACCGGCAGTCATATGCTCATAACAAGGTAAAAACATCTCACAAGTTAGAATACTATCATTATTCCATAACTGTATGCAACATTTAATCAAAACTAAATCATTTAGAAGTAACAATCAAATGATACCATCATTTAAACAGGACTCCTTCATTTAATAAAGAGATCAACCATGTTTTATTCATCATCAAGATTCACACATTACATTCAATGGCCCTATACAATAGTAGCTATAATATCGGGATGTAACACCATTAGTTGAGTCTCCAAGCTATGAGGATTTTCAGGTCTACGAACAACTTCAGCCTCACATGAAGAAGCCTCAAACTGTTCTTGTTTCTTCAAGTCCTTCAATTGACAAATCTTATCAACCTCATCATCATCATTAGAACAATGTGCATTTTTAGATTCATCCTCTCTTTGAATAAAGAGCCTGCTAATGTTATCTATCCTTTTTTGCCTTGCTATGTTGATGAGATTGACCTTTTCTTTGACTTCTTGAAGATGCTATCTTGCATTGGTAGCCATTAATTTAACCTCTTTGGCTTTTTGCATCCATTCTTCATTCATTATTTTGGACCTCTTAACCTCTTCTACGCCAAAATATACAAAATCAGTCCTCTTATGCTTGATATTTTCATCTATATCAATTGGTGTAGGGCTGCCATCAATGGGTGATATCATATCATTGAATTTCTCATGATCAAAAGCTCCTATCTCCTGAGAATGATGGGAGATAATGCTGCTGTCCTCAAACAAATCAGTAATGACATCATGCCATTGTATAGTGTCTCCTTCATCATGTGTAGCCAAAACACTAGTGGTTGCTCCACTAAGTAAATGATCAACTTTCCTGTCCACCTTTATGTCTTCATGTAGCTACTCTAATGTAACTGGTTTGTCTTCAACCATCACGTGCTCTTCTTCAATCTTGAAGTCATCATGAAGTGTTAGGTGCTCAACATCCTTCTCTATGCAAATCTGATTTTGGCTTTCCTTAGGATCAACTGTAGGATGATCACTAACTGCAGAAAATTCATCATAGAGACTTTTAGATGTTTCACTTGTAGATACATCAGGCTGCTCCCTCTTTTGGTCTTGTGATGTAGACCCTTTAAAAATGGATGCCATATACTTTGTGAACCTTGGTTGTGAAGCCAATTCATCCATCCTTTTCTGACTCTGTCTTAATTCTTCCATCATGGCATTCAACTGTTTAATATCCTCTTTGGAAAACATGGTGTCCAACTGAAATAGCTGTAAACAAATTTGGTTAGTCAATAGGCTGGCAAGAACTTTAGCTTTGATACCACTGTAATGTACCTTGCTAAATTTGACCTTAAAGTTGCTGATTTGAACCTTGAGAATTTCGTCAAACACTTGCCAAGCGAAATCTGTACTTGTTGATTGAAGTTCTTTTTATGTTTTTGTAGTTTTGGATGATATTTGCAATGTTGATAAAAACTTGGAAGTAGTAACTAAGGTCTGAAATATAATGCAGCAACTGATAATGCAAAAGGTATGAATAAAATGATGTTGAATATGCATCTACAACACTAAGGGCATTTCTACAAACACTTAGCATGCAAACTAGATTATTGGAATGAAACCTACAGCAAGAGACAATTTGTCAAACATATGGCATGCAACCTTATAACTCCTTTATTAAATGCAATTCCAAGTACAAGGCTGATGTACAATGCTGATATGATGATTACAAGTACCCAAAATGCAATGCCAAGACTCTTGGTTTACAATGAAATGACTTTACACAAGTCTGATATAAATGTGCACCTACAACCACTATTGTTAATTTTATGTGAATAGATTAAATACACAGAAAATAATTCAAAATCAGACAAAATAACACAGCATATACCCTTGGAAAACCCTCCTCTTGAGGGAGAAAAACCCAACAACAAAGATCTCTCTTATATTTGATATATTAGTGGCAACTTTACACATTACAATGAGGTCTAACACAAGACCAATATCCAGCATCTGACAATATGTAAAACAGATAACAGTCTGCCAATTCGTACCTGGCAATATCCGAATTGACTGTCAACAGATCTACAGAAATAGCATCTGACAATATGCACAAACACTGATGGTTCTCAACCTGTTATATATGAATCTGCATTATCATATTGCTTCGCACTGTATGAGCTATTTGCTTTGCATATGATTGCTCTGAATCATGTATTCGCACTTCCACTGTACTCACGCTTGCACTGAACTTCACCCTTGCGTACTTGACAGAGTTCGCTCTTGACACAGATTCGGTATGGCAGAGTTCACAATTGACACAGATCCGATATGGCAGAGTTCGCAATTGACACAGATTCGATATGGCAGAGTTCGCAATGATTCGCAGTCTCTTCAATAATATATTCGCACTTGATAATACAGGACTTATGTGAATAACCGAACTGATCTGAATTGGATGATCACAAATGATAAAGAGAACCTCTATATATACAATCTCAAGAGGTGCGAGTATATTAACTACAAGTCGGCTAGAACAATTAAATTGTCTTTAGAATGAAGTCGGCCAACAAGAATAATATTGGAGATTGCCCAAGGAGAGAAGATCAAATCTAATATGTATGAAGTCGGCCTCATATAAACAAAGGACGACTCTTTCAGAAAATCGCGCCTCACACAAGTCGGCCTTTTAATAATAATTAAATGTTAATTATTAGCTATTATATAAATCATGAATGAGGCGCCTCCTCATTATCTCAGATCGAACTTGAATAAATTAAATAGCCATTGGCTATATTTAATTTATTCCTTCATAATAATTCGCACTTGGAAGTATGAGTCCCGTGGCTGCAAAACATCAACACTCCCTCTCAGCTAGGGAGGAATACTTCCAGCTTTAAAATATATCATCTCATCGTGATGACGAACATCATGGCTACATCCATGTGTGAAAAGGAGCTTATCACCTCATCGTGAAAGCATATCACCTCAATGTGATATCAACCATCATGGCTACACCCATGTATGGTATGTACAAGTGTTCATCACTTGCGTGATGTAGTCACCTCAATGTGACTTTCACCATGGCTCTCCCAGAGGGTGAAACACAAGTACAAGAAGATCATCACGGACTCTCTCACGTGATGTTGTCATGGAGTCACACACATGACATCCACCATGACTCAGCTCAGAGGGTGGAAACAAGGGCTTTCACCTCAAATTCTTCCGTCTCGTAAGAAAATGCATTAACAAGGGCTTGCACCTCAAATTCTTCCGTCTCAGAAGAAAATGCATTAACAAGGCTCACTGATGCTGAGACTCATACTCAGTCAAGGCTGGATTCTCCACCATACCAAGCTTATCTCGGAAGTACACAAACTTCATCCTGGCGAGAGGCTTGGTGAGAATATCTGCCGTCTGCTCATCAGTGCTAATGTATCTCAACTGTACAGTCTTCCGCAGTACCATATCTTACACAACTCTGATTATCACAATGAATAGTAGACAATCCTGCAAGGGGCTTACGAAGCCACACTGCTTCTCGAGCTGTCACACAAGCTGCAACTCGGCCTCTGCTGTACTCAGTGCCACAGATGACTGTTTCCTGTTACACCAGGAAATCATAGTGGAACTCAAACTGAAGCAACTGCTAGAGGTGCCCTTCTGATCTGCAACACAATTATCTTCTATAGATTCAGTAGGCTCCCTCTGAATCTTTAAGTACTTGGCCTTGCAACACTGCAACCTTCACTTCTTCTTAGTAAGTTACAAAAAACTCCCTCTTGATCCTTGCTTTAGTACTCGCAAAGAAGTCTTCTGGAAGTGAACTCCCTCTAGCCACCAACTCAATCTCATGGCTGCAAATTGTGACTTCATGCTTGATCATTTCTTTGGTTGGCATGACTTCCTCGTAAGATGCCTCAATCTTTTCATCGCTTAAGCAATCTCTCATCACTTTCCAGCTTCTAGCTGTTCACAAAGCATTTAGGGAGAGATTACTAACAGTTTATGATTATCCAAAGAAATATCAAGACTAGAATCATACAAGTTTTACTATCTCAGGTTATAGCATGAACACATAAGAATTTATGCATAATGTTAGAACATGAATAAGTAAATTATTCTGAAAGAGGGATGTATCAAAGGTTCAAACTAAAGGGATAAAGAACTTATCTTTATATAATTTTGATATAACTCTTTCGTTCATCTTTTACTCCTCTCGAGAGTGCCAAACTCAGCACAACAAGAAAACAAACTGCACAATTACAGATTTCTTGAATGCATTATGTGGTTAGCATGTAGAATCAACTCTCTCCAAGAGTTCAAGGTTCTATCACAAAGCATGCATTGGAGAATGATATCGATGTGATCAACCTATCACAACGAAAATGCAAATCTCTTCTCCCCTTTTTTTTTATTTCATCTCAAAGTCATACTTCAAGGATCTACATGATTAGTATGAATCAACTCACAATAGATAATTTGAAATCTTCAAAGGATCTTTATGCTCGAGATCACAATTCAAGAGAGATAACAATCTCTTTATACTAATCACACAAGATTAAATAAAAGATATAACTTAACAAACAAAGAATACTTATCTCTTAAATATTCTAATAGATGCAAGATACGCTGATTTTAAGCACACAACTTTCACGGCTTGAACACAGGCCCATGACTTAGAATAGAAATTCCCTAGAGTCCTTCTGAGGAGAGGACTTATTCATATCCGCAAATGAAGCATGCTGATTAGGCCTAGTTGGGCAATCCTTGGCGAAGTGCCCAAACTCATCACATCTAAAACATTGTATCTTGGACATATCCCTCTTCTTCTTGGATGGAGGTGCATCATTATTTCCCTTGTCCCGATTCCTTTTGAAGAATCCTTTCTTTCCATCTTTTCCTTTCTTCTTTGAAACATGGGAGGTGAGAACATGAATGTCTTCATTCTTTGAACTTTGACCAACGCCTCTTGCCACCAACCTTGATTCTTCTTGAATGCAATCAGATCTTAGGCGATCAAACTTAGGCAGTTTCGATCTAGCACTGATTCCTTGAATGAAGGATTCCCAAGACAAAGGCAGCCCATTGAGGGCAAGCATGGTTAAATCCTTGTCATCAACTATATTCCCAATTGTTGAGAGCTGGTCTCTTAAATTTGAAATCCTCATGAAGTATGCAGTAACAGATTCTCCCTTAGACATCTTCACATGATGCAATTGATGCTTTAGTGCAAGGGCTCAGCTGGTATTGTTGACTTCGTACATCTCTTCCAAGGTCTTGAGCATATCTCTCGCTGTCTTCAACTTAGAGATGATAGGAACAATATGATCCTTGACAGAGTCAACTAGAATCTTCATTGCTTTGATGTCTTTCTTCAGCCACTCCTTTTCTTCTTCCTCCTCAGGTTCAGAAATGCTAGACTCCACAAATTTACCCAAATCATTTTCAGGCAAGGTGAGCATGATCCTAAATCTCCATGAAGTGAAGTTGGATGCACCTTCGAGTCTATCTTCAACCTTCAAACCATTCACCATCTTGACTGGCAGTAAGATAAGTGAGCAACAGAAGATATGCTGATTGGCAATAATCTGATCACGATCCTCAAACCCGCTCTGATACCATGTTAATTTTATGTGAACAGATTAAATACACAGAAAATAATTCAAAATTAGACAAAATAACACAGTATATACCCTGGGAAAACCCTCCTCTTGAGGGAGAAAAACCCAACAACAAAGATCTCTCTTATATTTGATATATCAGTGGCAACTTTACACATTACAATGAGGTCTAACACAAGACCAATATCCAGCACCTGACAATATGTAAAACAGATAACAGTCTGCCAATTCGTACCTGGCAATATCCGAATTGACTGTCAACAGATCTACAGAAATAGCATCTGACAATATGCACAAACACTGATGGTTCTCAACCTGTTATATATGAATCCGCATTATCATATTGCTTCGCACTGTATGAGCTATTTGCTTTGCATATGATTGCTCTGAATCATGTATTCGCACTTCCACTGTACTCACGCTTGCACTGAACTTCACCCTTGCGTACTTGACAGAGTTCGCTCTTGACACAGATTCGATATGGCAGAGTTCACAATTGACACAGATCCGATATGGCAAAGTTCGCAATTGACACAGATCCGATATGGCAGAGTTCGCAATGATTCGCAGTCTCTTCAATAATATATTCGCACTTGATAATACAGGACTTATGTGAATAACCGAACTGATCTGAATTGGATGATCACAAATGATAAAGAGAACCTCTATATATACAATCTCAAGAGGTGCGAGTATATTAACTACAAGTCGGCTAGAACAATTAAATTGTCTTTAGAATGAAGTCGGCCAACAAGAATAATATTGGAGATTGCCCAAGGAGAGAAGATCAAATCTAATATGTATGAAGTCGGCCTCATATAAACAAAGGACGACTCTTTCAGAAAATCGCGCCTCACACAAGTCGGCCTTTTAATAATAATTAAATGTTAATTATTAGCTATTATATAAATCATGAATGAGGCGCCTCCTCATTATCTCAGATCGAACTTGAATAAATTAAATAGCCATTGGCTATATTTAATTTATTCCTTCATAATAATTCGTGCTGCAAAACATCAACAACTATATGGCATCAACTAAATATGTAAATTATCATGAAAGAACCTGGTATGAAGTGCAGATATAATTTGCAGATGGAATGGCAAGCTTGACCAACAATAACCATCAATTATGAAGTCCTCTATATGAAGAATCGAACCTCCCAGAAGATGCCACCCCTGTTCTTGAGTTGCAGATCCAAAATGAAATTATTGCAGACTTTATCCATCTCCAAACAACTCCTAGAATGATCGCCTAGCTTCTCCAAGTAGAGTGCTCAATTACCCAAAATGAATCGATGCAAGAATGAAGCACTATGATAAAAAATCTGAAGACACCATGTGCAGATCAACCTCCAGCTATTACTGTAAAATGCAGCACAATGTATAAAATTCAGACTAGCTCCTAGCAATAGAAATATGCCTTCTTTGATGCCAAAATCGTTCTTCTTAAAGGACTGAAAATATCTCCACAAACTGAAAATATCTCCACAAACTGAAAATATGACGCTCCAAATCGAATCTCCAAAATTGATCCCTTGGCCACACAATTTTGCACAATGATGAAGACTGAAATATCCCCTGTCAACTCCAGTTAGGGTTGATATTTCACAACCGAAACCGGTACCTTAGAGTCTTCAAACCCTCATGCAAATTGGTAAGCATTCAACTCAGCTTCTTACCACACAAGAGTAATGAATTCCAAATCAAGTGTCTCCAAATGCTTAGCCAACAACTTCTTAAATAGATTTCTCAACAAGTCTCCAAGAAGCTTCTAGAATAAAATATTATTTTATTCTCTTAAGTGACTTTTTGATATTATTTTATTTTTGGTCACTTTATTAAATTAATTAAATATAAGGTCACCTTTAAATATTTATTTATTGTGATAACCTTACAAATAATTAATTTAATATTTAATTTAATTTAATTAAAATAATCAATTAGTCATCCTTACGAAATAAATATCAATATTTGGATAATTTAATCAATTAATTTAATTAAATTACTTTGCCTCTAGTTCAGGGACATGACAGATTCACCCTAGCCATGAGCCTTGTTGCACATTTTCTAACAAGTAGGAAGAAACTATTGGCTGAAGTGAAATTTCACCACAAAAACAGTGAAGATACGATTATGTTGCAAGAAAAAACATAAGGGGGATCTAAAGTAGAATTTTTTTACATATTGGGTTTCCTCAAAAAAATTATGCACTTCAAAGAAAAACACGTTATTTGGAGTCTATGGGTGAAAGTTTGCAAGTTGTAGTAATTGGAGTGGTTGTAGTTTCATTTTGGGACAAAATTGTCATATAATTTCAACTAGGGGTGAAATTTTCATTTATGGAATAAGGCATAGAATATAGTTTTAGTTGTGCATGGGTTCTTACAATATTTTTAGGGAGTTGAATCGGTTCTTAGTTTTTCTTTGTGTATGGGGATGGTTTAGTTATTTTCTCAACTCTTGCGATCATCCTTGGGCATATATACACCAATTTGGATATGAGATTAGACACATTTGGTGAAATAGACACCTTGGTAATAGAAGAGATGGAAGTTCTTTTCAGAGTTGCATTCCACTATTACTATGCTTAGGGGTTTTGCAATTAAAGATAGAAGTCCATTGCCATTTTTCTTGAGATTGTGTTAGCATTTTAAGTTGTCCTTTTCAGGAAAATAGAAATTGGATTGATGTGTGAGGATAAACCTTTATTCAAATTAGAAAGGGGAGTACCCTTGTAACTCAAAACTAAACTAAAGTTACTAAACACTATAATTGAAGGAAACAACCTCTAGCTTGCCTATCTCATGGCTCTTTTGTACGGGCACAAGGCTAATCAACACTATATGGATAGATGAGAGATTTTTTATCTTTTGACCAACATGAATGACCTAGTTTTTGATGGCTAACAAACACTTACTCTTTTTGGCTAGAAATAAAGACCAAAAAAGTGAATTGGATTGAAAACAATGGATAGGTATTGCTAAATTGAATATTGGAAATTGCAGACAAAACTACAATATTGACATTAATGAAAACTGCAATACAAAGCTTACAACAACCACTAAGTTCTATTCAATATGCCAAGACAACTCAAAAAGCTTGAACAATAATCATAGCAGCAATAAGCCTAAAATTACCTTCCTTTTTCTAGGTGCGCCCCATTGCATCGGATGTACTGTTTCCCATGCTTTATACAATTTTTCTTTACTTGCTCATCCAAGCTCCAATCTTTACATTGCTTAATATGTTTGAAATTTCCTTCTGTTGGCCTTGCAAATACATTGACTAGAAATGACAAATACATTCATGATGGAGGGAGTCATGGATTTGATAATGATTCACAAGGTTAGGCACAAATAAGGATTTGATTTGGGAGATGATTTGTTACGAAAAGATTTTGTATGGGTACAACAATTGGATTTAGACATATTTGGGGCATAAAACTTCTAGAATTTTTGGCTTGTATTGTATATTGGTGCCTTATTAGTTGGGCATAGATTCAAACTATTCCTAAATCATCTAAGCATAAGATCATTCTACCTAAACACTAAATACATGTCACGAAATAAAAAAAGCACATAACAATACAACACTCAATACTATTGACATCCATACTATAAAATCCCCTCTAAAAGTTGCATGATAATTTTCCGATATTTCAGTTTGACACATGTTCCATTTTGTCAAACAATTTGTATGCAAAGTGGACTAAGTATGTTTGATACTTTTGAAGTTACAAATCATACATACAAAACCCAACAAATGGACAACTTATTGCATTATTTTAGTTGATGTGATCAAGTAATACATTCCAATGAAATATTCAATACATCATATATTTCAGAATCATTGCATAATAGTAATAGGTTATCAATTTGCAGCAATGTACATATACAAAAATACAACTCAATAATACACTAAAATACCTGTGATAACCAACTCCAAGGTAATGGCAGCTTCTGTAGATGCTACACGGCTTGCAGGTGATGGATGGATAATAGCATAGGGTGGCGTTAGAGATAGAAAATCACTCCTTGCTGTAGCACATGCCCAACAACTCTAGTCAAGCCCAGAATGTCATGACATCCGTCAATATCTCTAGCATTGAGGTCTTCTACAGGACTACACATCCCTAATACAGTAATGCTCCCTTAACTTACAGTCATGACCTCAAAGAATGTTGCCATGACCACCTTAGCAATGTAATCCCGTGCCAAACTTGGTGTAGCAGTGAATGCAAGCAATGTGGCCAGACTCAGTCGCAATATATAGCAGAAATGTCATAGTAATAATAAAATGGTGGGTATGTATCTAGCTTCAGATCTTGTGTGACCCTCCAAAATGCAATATACTGAGTTATATGCCCTCGACCCACTTAGAAGTGTGAAAACCAGTGCATATATTCACTTCCAATGGGACGCCATAGTGTGAGTCGATCAACCATTGATTCCAACATGTAAAACCCTCTATCTGAAAATATCCAAACCTCTAGATGCAAATGATAATATCGTTAATCTCCAAATTTGTCTCCAAAGGAGACCCACAAACTTGAGCAATATCGCACACTAGTGAAAGACCTAGATGATCTCTCCAACCGAACCATCTAGGGTCGTTTCCCCACCGAACTAGTTGCCCTAGTGTTTCCGTTCCCCAAAGCCAAGAACTCTAAAAAGCTCCTCAAAATGTTAATTAGAGAAAATAAACAAGCATAAAGCAAATGAGCTCATTTTCCACTTTTTATATCACTTGCACTTTTCCCACTCATAAAATAAATAGAGTGACTTTATAAAGTTACTGTTTAAATATTTCCCCAAAGCTATGTTACACCACCGTCGGGGACAGGGGGACACGGAACGGGGGGACAGGTTTCCGGGACGGGGGGACAAAGGGGCCTCAATTTGGGGACGGTGGGGGGACGGCGGGGGGACGGTGGCGGGGGGGTGGGGGGTGTATATACTATATACTATACATATGGTACGTAAAATGCTAGTTATGAAAAGATGTATAAGACTATTAAGAAGTAAAATAGCAAAATTGCAAATGCCAAATTGAAATACTAAATAGTAAATACTTGAACATTGAACATTGAACATTGAACAATGAACATTGAAGCTTTCAATATCGAATTACTAATTAGAAATTAGAATACTAAAGAGTCAATACTACAATTGTTGAATCGGCAAATGAAAGATTTCTATTATAGGATATCAAAAATATCTGATCATAAAGATGATTACAATGAGTAGCATGATATCAAAACAAGTACAAAATCAAAATGTCAAATAATAAAAAAATGTGTTAATTTTTTTTCTAAACCATGTGATTTAAGTTGCCGCCATGGGGGACGCCTGGGCGTCCTCGGGATGCTCGAGCGACGCACAGGCATCACCCTCAGCGTCTCGAGGACGCCGAGACGTCCCTGTGTCCCCGGCGGCGAGCCACCAAAACTGGTGGCGCCACTGGAAACTTGGGAATGCCGTTCCCCAAGTCTCGGGGACGTCCCTGTTCCGGGAACACTCGGGATTTAGGGGGGGACGCGTCCCCGGGGTACACTGCCCCAAAGTCACTTTATAACACATTTTAATTAATTATTTAACGTGACCTTATAAATGTACTTTTTCCCATCAAGCAACATTAAATAATTAAATAAACCAATTCCCTTTACCTGACTATAGCCTATGGGAATTAAATAGGTTAGTAAGTCTACCTGGAGCGATCATTGAGAAGGGAACATTACAGTCCTCCCTGTTATTTTTAAGATCAGATTTAACAGAAAGCAGAAAAGTGCAACACATGAACAATAAACACAGTGATTACCTTGGGAAAACCCTCCTACTCGAGGGAGAAAAACCCAACAAAGAATATTCTCATATATATTTGAATAATAAGTTCAGAAGCAGAACACTGCTTACAAATCAGGCCCTTGAATTTGGCCATGACTTATACAAATTAAATAGACTGCTTCCTCTTGAGCAAATGATAATGCTTCTCCAAAGAATTGGATCTGCTGCTAAAGTGGCGAACTGCTAATAAGGATGGTGCTTCTGCTGCTAAGATGTGAATTGAATGAAACGAACTTGATGATAGAAATGAGAGGTCTTCACCTCCTTTATATACAAGGATAGGCAACCTCTTCTCTAGGTCGGCCCCCTTAGGAAATAAAAAAATATAAAATATTATTTGAGTCAAGAAGGCCGACCTGCCTTAGACAAAGATATATTAAGGAGAAAAATATCTCTTGTAGCTACAACACTAACACTCCCTCTTAGCTAGGGAGGTATTTTTCCAGATATCCACGTCATGGAGTTTCTCAACATGACGCCCACAATGGCTACACCCATTTGTGGAAAACCACATCTCAGTCTCAGAGATGTACAATAGTTCATCACGGAGTCTCTCAACGTGATGTCGTCATGGAGTCTCTCAACATGACGTCTCATCTTAGTCTTAGAGATGAATAAGGGTTCATCATGGAGTCTCTCAACATGATGTCGTCATGGAGTCTCTCAACATGATGTCCACAATGGCTACTCCCATGTGTGGAAAGAAACACATGTACAAGTGTTCATCACAGAGTCTCTCAACGTGATGTCATCATGGAGTCTCTCAACATGACGTCCACAATGGCTACTCCCATGTGTGGAAAGAAACACAAGTACAAGGGTTCATCATGGAGTCTCTCAACGTGATGTTGTCATGGAGTCTCTCAACATGACGCCTCATCTCAGTCTCAGAGATGATCAAGAGCTCACACCTCATATTTCTCCGTCTCAGAGAAATATACACTACAAGGGCTTTCACCTCATATTTCTCCATCTCAGAGAAATATACATTACAAGGGCTTTCACCTCATATTTCTCCGTCTCGGAGAAATATACATTACAAGGGTTTTCACCTCATATTTCTCTGTCTTAGAGAAATATACATTATAACAAATCTTCGTGATGATGTGACTCCCTCTGAAGCTCCAAGTACTTACATCAACCTTCTGACCTCCTCGTCCAAGATTGCCTTTGTTGGTTTGTCAGATTCCCTCTGAACGTCATTTCTTGCTCTTGAAGAAACTGATTGCAATGACGATTTGTATAGGTTCTTCGTTGTTTAGTGTCTTCATCTTTCTCAATCTTCTTTGTGAAGCAAACTCTCCATCCAAGGCTGACCAAACCTTGTTCCCTCAAGAGATGACTCCAGTGAAGAACCATGAGAGTTATGTGCCACCAATTCAGTCCCAAGGCTGCAAGCTATGTCTCCATGTTTGTTCGTTTCTTCAACTTGCGTGACTTCCTCACAGGATGCATCAAGCTCTTCCTCCCTTGAATTCCTTATGCAATCTCTCATCATCCTTTTGCTCCTTGATTTGTCCTGGAAGCATTTTAGAGAGATTAATAATAGTTCATAGAATTAAACTATCCCGAAGAGAAATACCAATGCTAGAAGCATACATTATTCACTATTTCCAATGTTATTGCATGAATTATTATTAACTACATAAAATTCATGATCAATATTCAAAGGTACAAACATAAAATACTTATCTCTTTATTGTTGGTACACCAATGAGCTAGACTTGTAGCTATGTCTCATCTTCACCACCTTCAGTGTTGCCATCCCATGCATCTGACCTCATTTTTTTTTTTTCAGATCAAACACAATTCAGCTGCTTTAGCTTTTCTTTCTAGCTTTTCATCTGAATCTTGCATCTTGTCATAGCTCTCAAGCCACATTTGAAATCAACATCTGTCTTAAGGTTTGTTGTCCAATGTTGCAGGGCCAAATGACAATGAAAATCTCTTTCCAACACCTTCAGACTCACCAAGAATAGCTCCCAAGATTGTTCAATAACATCAAACTCATCCAGTAGCATTCCAACACCCTCAAAAGGTAAGGATATAACAACTATAAGTCTGATAATGACTGATACCAAGTTGCAGGACTCCCAATGACACGGATCACCACCAGCCTAACCCAACAATCTCCAAACAACCTCTATCTACCAAGGATGGACAAGGTACAGGTCTGTCATAAGTTTTCAGTCATACCCAGGTCTGTACGACACCCCTTTAGGCATCCAAATCCTCCAAGAAACAACTCCAACAGTCACCAAAGATGTCCCCAAGTCAAATCACCCCCAAACAGCCTTGAAACCACCTTATATAGGTAGCAGTTGGGAAGGAGAAGTCTCATGCCCAGCTCCAAGCGTCTGGTATGAAGGTATGACTCCACAAATCCCATTGAAATCCCAATTTTCAAATTCTGTGAAGAACAATGGTGATTCCAGAGAAGAACCACACAAAGCCAGCTAGGGATTGACTTTCACATTTGAAACCAATTATCCAATGAGGGTTTTCGACCTCACAAGATTCAAGGAAAAAAAAGAAACATGCAAGTTCACTCCAGCCACATTTCGTTATGTGTAATCACAGTGTATGACAAACTCCTCTGGAATGCTTAAACAAATCTGATCGGATTTCTTGAACCTGCTTTGATACCATGTTATTTTTAAGATCAGATTTAATAGAAAGCAGAAAAGTGCAACACATGAACAATAAACACGGTGATTACCGTGGGAAAACCCTCCTACTTGAGGGAGAAAAACCCAACAAAGAATATTCTCATATATATTTGAATAATAAGTGCAGAAGCAGAACATTGCTTACAAATCAGGCCCTCAAATTTGGCCATGACTTATACAAATTAAATATACTGCTTCCTCTTGAGCAAATGGTAATGCTTCTCCAAAGAATCGGATTTGCTGCTAAAGTGGTGAATTGCTGATAAGGATGGTGCTTCTGCTGCTAAGATGTGAATTGAATGAAATGAACTTGATTATAGAAATGAGAGGTCCTCACCTCCTTTATATACAAGGATAGACAACCTCTCTCTAGGTCGGCCCCCTTAGGAAATCAAAAAATACAAAATATTATTTGAGTCAAGAAGGCCGACCTGCCTTAGACAAAGATATATTAAGGAGAAAAATATCTCTTGTAGCTACAACACTAACACTCCCTTCTTGAGATTGCTTGCCCTCAAGCAATTGCAAATTAGAGTGTTGCAAAATCTGTTCCCCTTCCCACGTAGCATCCTCCATGGGCAAGTCTTTCCACTTGATCAAATATTCTTTGATCACTTTGCTCCTCAGTCTCCTCTCCCTGACATTCAGAATCTCATCAGGAACCAATACCATCTCTCCCTCCTCATCCAGCAGGGATAAATCTGCTGAAGAAGTAACTTGCTGTCCCAATGCCTTCTTGAGGCATGAAACATGAAAAACATTATGAATCTTACTCCCCTCTGGTAGCTCAAGCTCGCAAGTTACCTCCCCAACTCATGATTATCCTGTAGGGACCATAAAAGTGGGGTTTCAGCTTTTCTACACCACTTTTCCTTAGCGAAGATTGCCTGTAGGGCTGCAACCTCAAGAAGACCAAGTCTCCTAGCTCGAAATTGCGCTCAACCCTGTTAGTGTTGTAGCGGCGGGAGATATTTTCTCCTAAATAAATTGATCACTAGGCTGGTTGGCCTTTATTTTATAAATAAAATTATATTTCTTCTAGGTCGGCCCTAGAGAGGAGACCGCCTAGGTTGGTATATAAAGAGGATAGAGTCCTCTCATTCAACAATCAATTCACTCCAATTCAAATATCTTCAGCAGTAGTTCGTATGTTCCATCAGCAGTAGGTCGAACTTTCAAGCAGCAGATTTCATTCAAGAAGAAGTGTCATCATTAATGCATTAAAGGTTCACTTCTAGGAGAAGTGCTATTTCTCATTATATGAGACTCAACCTATTTTGGGGCTTGATTTTGTATGCAGTTTTCTGCACTTTTCTTCTGATATATAAGAGAATATTGTTGCTGGGTTTTTCTCGCTCGAGTAGCAGGGTTTTCCTAGGGTAATCACTGTGTTCATTGTTTATGTGTTGCATTTTTTGCTTGTTTCCATTTCTGATCTAAAACTAACATGGTATTAGAGCAGGTCTAAGAAAAGATCTGATTAGATTTGTTTAAGCAGTCAAGACAACTCTTCATCTAGGGCAGATCTTGAAGGCAAAGTATTGCAGATTTGAGGTTGCAAATTATTACTGACCTAAGGGCAGATCGTTGAAGGTGATTTGTGCAGAAAAAGAAGATGGTGACCAGTGTCAAGGTAGAAGATAGGCTTGAAGGAGCATCAAACTTCAACTCTTGGAAACCCAGGGTACTCATTGCATTAGAGGAGAATGATCTTCTTGAATTTGTAGAAAATGACATGTCCGAGCCGTCTGAAGACACAGGGAAAATCTAGTGGAAGAAAAATGGCATGGAGGCTAGAAAAATCATGATAGACTCCGTGATGGATCACCTAGTACCGATCATCTCCAAGATGAAGACAACTAAAGAAATGTTTGATACTCTAAAAGGATTGTATGAGATCAACAATACCAGCAGAGCCCTTGCTTTGAGACAACTTCTTCGTCATGTAAAAATGGCTAAAGAAGATTCAGTCATCTCATTCTTTATGAAGATTTCTGATTTGAGAGATCAGTTGAGCGCTATTGGGGATATAATTGCAGGCAAAGATCTTGTTATGTTGGCACTAAATGGTCTTCCCCAATCTTGGGAACCCTTTATTCAGAGCATCAGTGGGAGATCCAAGTTGCCCAAGTTTGATCGTCTTCGAGCTGACTGTATTCAAGAAGAAACCAGATTGGCAACAAGAGGAATTGGGTGAAACTATCATGATGTAGAAAATCAAGGTCTTGCTACACATACTTCTAGAGAAAGAGGCAAACGAAGAAAGAGGAATAGAGACAAAAAATAATATTCTGCCCCAAAATTGAAGAAGAAGGATCTCTCTCACATTCAATGTTATAGGTGTGACAAGTAAGGTCACTTTGCTCGAGATTGCAAATTAAAGTCTACACAACATGTTTCTACTGCAAAAATTGACATAAAGACATCTCAGAAGGAGCCTAGTTCTAAAGTTGATTCAGAGTTTTCCTATTCATCTCTGCTCTTTCAAGTAACGTACAATTTGACAGTGACACTTGGTTGATAGATAGTGGTGCTTCACGTCACATCACAGGCTACAGAGAGCATCTTACAGACTTAGTAGAGAAAAAGTCTAACTTACAAGTGATAATTGGAGATGATACTAGCTATGCCGTAAAGGGAGCTGGGGCTACTTCTTTCCAGCTAGATTCAGGTATCCCTCTCCATTTGAGCGATGTCTTGTTCGTACTAGGGATCAAAAGGAACCTTGTCTCCATCTCAGCCTTGGAGGACAAAGGGTACAGGGTTGCCTTCTCTGAAGGAAAGGTTCTTGCATGGTCGAAGAACTCTAGCATAAATTCAGCTCATGCGATTGACACTCGTTAGGAGAACCTATACAGATTGTCATTGTGATTAGTTTCTTCGAAGAGGAGGAAATGATATTCAGAGGGAGTCTTACAAACCAACAGAGGCAATCTTGGACGAGGAGGTTAGAAGGTTGATGTGGGTACTTGGAGCTTCAAAGGGAGTCACATCATCATGAAGATTTGTTGTAATGTATATTTCTCTAAGACAGAGAAATATGAGGTGAAAGCCCTTGTAATGTATATTTCTCTGAGACGGAGAAATATGAGGTGAAAGCCCTTGTAGTGTATATTTCTCTGAGATGGAGAAATATGAGGTGCAAGCTCTTGATCTCTGAGACTGAGATGTGTTTCTTTCCACACATGGGAGTAGCCATTGTGGACGTCATGTTGAGAGACTTCATGACAACATCATGTTGAAAGACTTCGTGATGAACCCTTGTACATCTCTGAGACTGAGATGTGTTTCTTTCCACAAATGGGATTAGCCATTGTGGACGTCATGTTGAGAGACTCCATGACGACATCACGTTAAGAGACTCTATGATGAACCCTTGTACATCTCTGAGACTGAGATGTGTTTTCCACAAATGGGTGTAGCCATTGTGGACATCATGTTGAGAGACTCCATGATGAATTCTTGTACATCTCTGAGACTGAGATGTGGTTTTCCACAAATGGGTGTAGCCATTGTGGGCGTCATGTTGAGAGACTCCATGGCGAGGATATCTGGAAAATACCTCCCTAGCGAAGAGGGAGTGTTAGTGTTGTAGTGGCAAGAGATATTTTCTCCTAAATAAATTGATCACTAGGCTGGTCGGCCTTTATTTTATAAATAAAATTATATTTCTTCTAGGTCGGCCCTAGAGAGGAGGCCACCTAGGTTGGTATATAAAGAGGATAGAGTCCTCTCATTCAACAATCAATTCACTCCAATTCAAATATCTTCAGCAACAGTTCGCATCTTCCATCAGCAGCAGGTCGAACTTTCAAGCAGCAGATTTCATTCAAGAAGAAGTGTTATCATTAGTGCATTTAAGGTTCGCTTCAAGGAGAAGTGCTATTTGTCATTGTATGAGACTCAGCCTATTCTAGGGCATGATTTTGTATGCAGTTTTCTGCACTTTTCTTCTGATATATAAGAGAATATTGTTGCTGGGTTTTTCTCCCTCGAGTAGGAGGGTTTTCCTAGGGTAATCACTGTGTTCATTGTTTATGTGTTGCATTTTCTGCTTGTTTACATTTTTGATCTAAAACGTACAAACCTTGTGTTTGTTTGCATAAGTCTTCTGTTGATTTTGGGCCACCTGTAAATTATCCTTAAGAGCCTTAAGAATATCTGGGCTCTCCTGTATCCAGTCTTTGGCTTTGGGAGCCTTGCTATCCCCGAACGCCAAATCCACAAATGAAGGAGCATCATATCCATACATTGCTTGGAATGGTGTCATGCCAATGGACATATGGTAAGTGGTATTGTAGCAATGCTCTCCTAGATTCAACCACTTAATCCAAGCTCTCTTATGACCCGACACATAGTTATTCAAGTATCCCTCTACCCATTTGCTCACTATCTCCATCTGGCCATCCGTCTGAGGGTGGTAACTAGTGCTAGGTGTCAACTTGGTACATGTTAACTTGAACAACTCCTGCCAAAAAGCACCGAGAAATCTGCTGTCCCAGTCGTTGGCGATGTTCTTAGGCAACCCGTGGAGCCTAAACACCTTCCTAAAGAATAACTCTGTTACCTACGGTGCCTTGTACTTTGATGAGATTGTGAAGAAGTGAGTGAACTTAGTCAACCGATCTACCACTACATAAATGCAATCTCCGCCATGAACTTTACATAGACCTATAATAAAATCCATAGACACACTCTCCCACTTTTGCTCTGGAATGGGCAATGGCTGCAACAACCTTGTTGGATGAGTGTGCTCTGACTTGTTCTACTGACAAGTCATGCATTCCCTCACATGTCATAACACATTGTCCTTGAGGCCCTTCTAGGAGAACCTCTCCTTGATCTACCAGTAGGTCTTGAAGTACCCAGGATGCCTTGCTAATGGTGTATAGTGAACAATCCTCATAATCTTCTCCTTAAGTTTTGACACAGGGACTAAGTGTATCCTATCCTTGTAGTACATAATGTCATCCACCACTTTGTACCTATCATCTTGAATTTGACCATCCATCAACTGAAGGTGGGATTTCCAATCTACTGAAATCTCTGCAAGGGAACACACAACTGGTTTCCTACAAAGGGCATCAACAACTGTATTTTTCTTGCCCTTAACATACTCGATGTCAAATTTGTAGGCCTGTATCTTGTTGACCCATTTATGCTATTTCTCATTTAAGTCCTGCTCTAGGAAATACCTCAAGTTGTTGTGGTTGGTTCTCACCTTGAATCTCCCACCTACCAGGTACTATCTGAACTTTGCCAATGCATGCATGATGGTGAGCATCTCCTTATCGTAGATGGAATATAATCTCTCTGGTTCCCTGAGCTTTTGACTTTCGAATGCTATTGGATGTCTATTTTGCATCAAAACAACTCTTATACCTTCACTCGAAGCATCACACTCCAGCACAAAAGGTTGAGTGAAATAAAGAAGTGCCAATACCTAGGCATATGCTCATCACCTCCTTGAGCCTTTCAAATACCCTGTGAGCCTCATCTCACAAATGCCCTTTGTGAGATCTGTCAAGGGTGCACCCAATTGCGAAACCCCCTAACAAAGCGCTTCTAGTAACTGCACAACCCAAAGAATCCACGTAGCTCTGTAAGGGTCTTAGGCGGTGGCCAATCCAATATCGCCTGAATCTTCTCTTGATGCACCTATAGACCCTACACACTGATCACATGACCCAAGTACAAAATCTCTGTCATACCAAATTTGCATTTAGATTCCTTGGCATATAATGACTGCTCTCCCGTAATGCCCAAAACCTCGTCTAATTGCCTCAAGTGATCATCCCATGTTTTATTGTAAATAAGGAGATCGTCAAAGAACACTAGCAAGAACTTATGCAACTGCTTGTTGAAGATGTGGTTCATACATGATTGGAAGGTAGCAGGTGCGTTGGTCAACCCAAATGGCATGACCAAAAACTTATAGTGCCCATAATGGCACCTAGACACTGTCTTAGGTATATCTTGCTCTCGGACTCTGATCTGGAGATATCCAGATTGAAGATCAATCTTCAAAAAGTAGACTACCCCATGTAATTCATCTAACAACTCATCGATCTTGAGGTTAGGATACCTGTTTTCAATCGTCTTCTTATTCAAAGCCTGATAGTCTATACACATTCACATCGTTCCATCCTTCTTCACCAAGACTACTAAAGAAGCGAATGGATTGGAGCTAGGTTTAATGTGGCCCATATCTAACAACTCCTTAATGGCCTTCTCTATCTCATCCTCAAATTTCTTCGGATGCCTATAAGGAGTGGTTATCACCGGTTTAACTCCCTCTTCCAACTAAATAATATGCTCAAAACCTCTATCAGGAGGTCTCCTTGGAGGAATCTCTCCAAAACTCCTGTCATGTTTTCCCAACAATGAGTGAATATCCACATGATATGGCTGGCTGCTATCTGGAGATTCCTTGGACGTAATGAAACACTCTATTGCCCAAGCTACAACCCCCTGCCTGAATATACTCTCCATCCGCTTAGCTTAAACTATTTTTGGAGAACCATTAGCCATACCTCTTAGAACCACCTTCCTACCATCTGCTGCCTTGAATTTTAACTCCTTTGTTTGGAAGTTTTGAGAGTACTTGTAATGTCCCCGTTTTTAGCACTTCACTTTTCAGTGATTGGTAGCCTATTCCCAGTGTGCTGTCGGCTGGGCAGTGGCAGAATTAGGGTTTCCGGCTGTTTGATGGGTTCTCTTGATGATTCAGGGTTTTGCTTGTTGGAGTTTGGTTGTTTGGATTCTGGATTCCTTCTGGGTTTTCAGAGAGCTTTGCAGAGGTACGACTTGCAACTGCGTCGGGCAACCTTTCCAAACTTACTATTTTTAGTAAGTTATGACGGCTACATCTCGGAGTTTGGGATTTTGGAGTGCGGATTCTTTCTGGGTTTTCAGAAAGCTTCGCAATGGTGTCGCATGCAGTTTGATCCGAGCGACTTTCCGAATTTACTATTTTTAGTAAATTCTATTTTTGGCAGTGATCATGCAGTTTCCAGTGCAGTTGGCTTTCTTCTTCAGTCAGTTCAGTTGGCTTGTTCATTTTTGGCTTTGGGGCGCATTTGGAGAGATAAGTCAAATTATTTAAATAAAGTCATATTTTAATGTTATATTTTACTGTTGACCCCCCCTTAGCCTAGTGATTGAACTTTAAGTTGTTTTAAAAGGTGGTCTTTATGGGTGGACGCCTCATTGAGGTGAATTATTATATATTAAAGTTCAAAGTATTACTTGGAGAAAAGGGACGCCCATTTTATGGAGTGAAGATTTTAAAATAAAGTAAAATTAAACCTTGAGAAAGGGGGCGCCCAAATTGGAGGGAAAAGAAGACAATTCAAATTTGAAAATTAGGGTTTCTTTTCTAGAAGCTTCTGGAGGGTCTTCTCAAAATTATATAAGGAAGCCTTGGGCCTTCATTTCAGTATCTTATGACTTCTATATTGTTATGCTGCCGAAATGGTAACAGGATTGCTTCGAGGAATGAATGCCTCCTAGCCTTGGCTCGACTTCGTGCTTGAGAGATAGCACCTAGTGGAGAGGTTTGCTTGTTTGAGTGACATTTTGTAGTGAGGTTTGCATTTGTAGTTTGGGTTTACTTATGTAGTTCAGTTTATTGCATTTTATGTCATTTTCTGGAGTTGCTGATAACAAGGCTGAATCTATAGTTTCACTCATAAATCAAAAAATACAAAAAGAGTTGTTCTGGGTATTGTCTCATTGGTTTTCTCTGTTGGAAGAGACCCTTCATGAATATTTGCAGATTTTAATACGAAGTTTATGATTTTATAAAGCAAATTCGTCATTCCTTGTAGGGCGCCCTTTCTGGAGTGCTTTGGGATCCGTGCCATTAATTAATAGCCACTTTTAGCTGTCCTTTCTCATAACTAAACTAGGCGCCATCATTTTAAGAGTATTTTGCATCAGTTTTCATGTAATTTGAGTGAGAAATGAGTGAGTTGTGAGCTTTTCATTGAGTTTATGTATTGCTGGTTCTGTAATTCATGTTGCTGGTCTGTCAGATCAGACTTGAGAAAATTGCATATTAGCGAAGGACGGGTGTTAGGAATTCATTATTGACCTAGTGGATGACATCTTTACTATTGCAGCAACTTGTAGAGCTTAAATCCTTGATCTTGCAGGCATTCTACTTCTCATTGTAAGCTGAACAGTAGTACTGTCAGCATTTCTCTCAGTTTTGCTTATCATGTTTGTAATTGCCCACTGAATAAGTGGAAGAGGCTGGCTTGCCGCCTATTTACTTTGATTTGCATTGTAATATCGTACATCTCCGCCCTATGGTAGCTCCATTCCCACTCCGGGTTTGAAAGCACATTCTGGGTGTTGAGTTTACTTTCAGCATTTGTAGTGGTAGAGATCCTCTGACCATATGCTCGTCCATCTTGGACACATTCTTGGTTAGAGTTACTTCCAGTTGCAGTTCTGATTAATGTACTGACGATCCTCTTGCCATATGACAGCCTCTCTCTTGTTGAGATTGAGTGCGCATTCTTGGCAAAGAGTTATATTGTAACTGCTGGTTTGATTTATCTAACCCTAACGGGTGTGTTGCATTGCTGATTGTAATTTGAAAATCGGAAAAAAATTGGTCCGGTTCTTTACAGTTCCCTAACAAATGAAGCCACTTAATCCCCAAAATGGCATTAGTATCACCCAGGTCAACTACATAAAAGTCATCTGTCATTGTGTAGTTGCCCAATGTCACATCCAACTGTGGAACCCTCTGTGTGCATGTCATTCTATACCCATCAGCTACCATCACATTAAATCCCTTGAAGTTTTTTGTAGGAATGCCTCTCTTAGCCACTATGCCAAGTCTATGAAATTGTGGGTTGCCCCACTATCAATCAAAACTATAACTTGCTGCCCCTGTAATATTCCCCCCTAACTTTGAAAGAGTTGAATCTAGGAGTACCTGAGAAGGTGGCAATAGCTTCACTCTTGACCTCCTCATGTGGCTGCTCCTCATCTAAACTGCTATGTTCATTGCCTTGAACCTGTTTTGCCTCCTCTTCACCATCACTATTAGAAAGAACCCCAATGTAATGCACCTTATCCTTGCCCATGCATATGTGTCCAGGCTCCCAAGGCTCCTTATAGCTGAAACATAACTTCTTCCTCCTCAACTCTCTACGAGCCTCATCATCCAACTTGTCCTTCCAGGGCCACTCCTTCTAGAATGGCTTCTTATCTTTGTTTTTTTGAGAAATAAAGGGTTTGAATGGGAATTTACTCTTCGGGACAAAATTCTCCATGTCACGTGCTCTAATGATGGCATCTTGTAAAGACTCCTTTTTGAAGGCCTTAATCCAACCACACAATGGCTCATATAATCTCTCAATGAATAAAATGATCAGCCTATGCTCTGACACATCCATCACCATAACCGAGAGCCTTTGAAACTTTGACATGTAGGCATCCATTGTCCCAACTTGCTTAAGCTATGCCAGATCCCTGAAATGCAACTTTGGGTCTTTTTTGTCAAATCTGTCCATCAACTTCTGTGTGAAGTCCAAGTATGAGGTAATGCTGGCATGCCCCAAAGTGACCAGCCCATGGTACCACCACTCGTGGGATCTCCCTCCAAATGCAGAGTAGCATATTTGATAGCCTCTATCTCCAACATAGGGTTGAGTTGGAAATATGTATCCAACTTTTGAAACCAAGCTCTAGCAGTGTATTTGTTTGAGCCATCAAACGAAGGAATGGACAACTTCCCAACTTTACGCAAAAGATCTTGATTCTAAGGGCCCCTGTTATGATCCCTTTGTTTGTTCCTATACTTAATGGCACAAAAATCTTGTAAGGTCATAGTTGCATGAAACTCATCCCCAAGAGATTGATACTCCCTCAATAATCAGTGAACCCTTCACCTTGTCCTTGCTGTCCCTGATTTCCAGCCTGCTGTCGTCCTAAGAATTGAGGTAAAAGTGGTCTAGGAGTCACTCTACTCGCTGCCCTAGTGTGACTCTGTGCGGGAATGTGAGTGTTGCTTCCTTCACCATTGTTCCTGTTGCTGCCATTATCACCATTGTTACCGTTAGTCCCTCTTGTACCGTTGTTACCAGCATTGTTATGGTTTGTTATGAACTGGGTAAGTAAATAGGCTAGTAAGTCCACTTGGAGCGATCATTGAGAAGGGACATTACACGTACACAAAACAAAAATGGTTATTAACAAGTGTGGGTGAGGGGAAACAAAATTGGATACAAAATCATTTATGGGTTGAGAAGAGTAGCAACTCATGCTTACAAGTTGCCAATACAGCCATGATAGCAAAAAACCTTGGAAATTGTGAGAAAATTATGTTGTAAACAAAGGCTCAAGATGCCATTGGAGTTAGTACAGTGAGTACATACATGAGAATCGGTCATTGCTTATTGACTCAAAGTAAATAAGAAGGATTTCAGTACTACCGAGATCTATCCATCTTTGTCCATATTTGCTGACTATATCTTCTAGAAGCACAATTATGTTGTGAATCTTCTTTGACTATGCAACCCTCATGCTTTGGCTTATCATCACAAACTGACATTCTTAATCTTTCATGATAAAGCATTTCAGGCTTTTTGGAGTTTGCTGAATTTTGAATGCATACCTCTTCAATGATGTGCACATCAAGAACCATTGAAGTTGAGTCATCCCATATCAACATTTTGGAGGGAAATTTCAACTTCTTGCATTAGACACTCCATTAACAAAGAAACCAACTCCATAAGAAAAGCGCTTGAGATACTTGAGTAGACTAGATTTCTGTAGCATTGTCATGAGAAGGTACTGCGAACAGACCCTCTAAAGAAGACAAATAATAGTTTGACTCATAATCATTCCTTATGGAACGGGGAATTTTCTAAATGTCAAATTGTCAATAGGATTTGGAATATCACTATCAAATGCTTTTGTTCTGTTGTCTTCATGAGGGTACATATGATATTGTAATTTGTCTTCCACCAAGTATAACAATATGGTCGTTTTTAGTCGACAATTCTTCATCCATTGCAAGGATAATGGAATAAGCAAAATCTCTGTCCTTTCTGTGACTTAGCAGTGCAAGGGAAGCCATTCTCTCTTGTAAATACTTTTGCTCCATTGGTAGGCCTGTCCATACTTTCTTGTCCTTTGTTTTCTTCTTTTCTTTTTCATGCTCTTTTGTAACCTTCTAATCCTATGAACACGTATAGACATCAAGTGCATGACTGTGCATATCATTCAGTACCTCACTAACTAGGTTCATACTCAATATATACCATCATAGAGTTTGTAAGATACCATCCCTAGTGTGATATCTAATTTTCCGATTTTGCACTAGATAGATTTCGCTTGATCATAAAATGATAAACATTATGCATGAACTTGGTAACATTCAATGAAAGTAATCATCAAGAAGAGAAATTTCTAAACACCAACGGATTACTTTCTTTCCAATGAACAAAATTATATTTAAATATTGTACTTGTTGTCTAGGATCTGTAACAGCATTTAAATGCTAAGATCTCTGCTCTAGGCACATTACACTAGCATAGCCATTACACAGCCATTACAAGAGAATTGAAACAGCAGATTTGGATATACTTTCTGAGTACAATATAGAACTGATTTCACCACACAGGCTGCTCAAAAACATCCTAACAGGACTGTAACAACTCAAACATTTATGTCAACTATAATAATATTCAAGGGAAAGTGTATAAGACTAACAGGGATGCTTCACATTGTTTGACAGTCCACCATGCTTAATTCTGGGCAGTATTGACACTGGTATCATCTTATTACATACTTATTTCAGACTCTATGATTGTCTTATAAGGGTAACAAATTCTGATTACACACAGCAGTCCATATAACACTGGTTTCCTGATTACCAGCAGTAACAGTCCTCAACATTAATAAATTATGAGTGTAAGGAAGGTTGAAAGATGCAATATAATATAGACTCAGATCTGGTATAATATCGACCCAATCTGGAAGTGGTTGCAGCAGTTACAGGAGTTCCCGAAATGCTCGAACAGCAGCTATAGACACCTCCTTTGCAATCGATTCCCTTGAGAATTGGTACATCCAGCCTCATACATCTCAGACACCTCTTCCAAAGTCCTCTAACAAAGCCCACGTTCAGATTTTAGACATGCCACTGTACCGAATCACTGTTCACGAGCACTGTAGCAAACACTGTTCACGCGCACTGTTCATGCGCACTATTCACATGCACTGTAGCGCGGGTACTGTAGCAACACATTAAATAGCTTGAAACCTGATTGATAATGGCTGCCAATGAATAACTTAGGTCTGCAATAGATATACCTTTAAACTGCCTCAAACCCTATGTTGATTTTTCACCTGTAAGCTCCAAATGGACTCCTAAATGAAGCCCTCTCAAGCAATAATATCAGCTGGTATTGCACAGCCTCAAAATTGCACTAACACTGAAGAGTTTTCGTTCTCCAATGCGGAAATGGCAGAAAACCCTAATTGGTTTCCTCTCCAAGCACGAACTCCAAAGACACAATTTAATATTCTCAAAACATAATGAATTCGAATGCCTTTGATGCCCTTTTATAATTCCTCAAGAAGGTCGACCTCTTAAGCTGCTTTTAATCCTCTTTTGAAATCCACTTTAGGTTTTTAATAAAACTTTATAATATCTCTCTAACCTTGGGTGTCCAAAATAATAATATAAAAATGTACTTTAAGTGATTTAAATTGAGGGTCATGGCCTCATCGGAAATAAAGTACACTTTTAATTTATAATTTAACTTTATAATATTTAATTATCATTAAAGTACCTTTAATGATAATTAATCATTAATCATTTAATATTTTGCCCATCCAACCAAATAAGAGGTCAACACTGCATCTGAGACCTGTTCAGGTGCCTTACTAAATTTAGTAACCCTGACTCCCCTAAAATGGTGACTTACTATAAATAGTAAGTATGAAGAACTGAGTCAAACGAAGGCCAAACTGAACCCATATTGAGCTCTGAAGGAGAAAAACACCCTGATTATTGCCACGAAGGACCCTCTAACTATCAGTGTTAGCCTACGAGGGTCAATTGATAGGCTAATCCTTACGAACTCTGATGCTCGGAAAATGGGGACATTACAGAGTTGCCATTGACTTCATCTAATTGATGTCGAGGGTTACCAAAAGTCCTTTGATCTGCATTTGAAACTGCCAATAGTTGTGTGAAACTCTACTTTTTTGGACAAGTTCTTTCATCATCCTATAAGCCTTGTAGAATTTACATGAAATTGGAGGAGGTGCTGCCAAAGTTTGCCTTGTTGATAGAGCAGGCAAAGGAGGTCTATTGTTGTTGATACTATTTGATTGAACATTTTGAGGCATTGCCTCTTTGTGATATTTACATCATTGACAACCCTTTCCAATCATGGTATCTTCTAACTCAAATGTATGTTAGAAGATAAGGCTCACCTTTGTAATAAAGTCATTTTAGTGACTTAATTGCTTTGTTAGTATTGCTATTTTTACCATTTAGAATCTAGGACAAGTGTCACATTTACATTTGTCAGTTACATCTCCCAAAATCTATAGAAAGTGATGGACCTCTTTGTAATCATCACTCCTTTCAAGCAAATAAAGGATACAATACATTGCATAACAATATGTGCCTTTATCCTTTATTTTCTTGAAAGGTGTATCCTTTACTTCAAGCAAATAAAAGATACAATAATATCCTTGTCAGTTGCAATATATGCCTTGTTAGTGCTTTGATACAATATAATTGGGACTAGGTGGGACTTATGTCAAATCACAAATTGGCTAACAAAGCTTGATGGCGCCTTGTGCAATAAACCTATTTCTTTGCTAGTACCTGATAAAAAGTGGGGAAATATATCCAGCACTTTGCCACTCAGTTACCCTAAATCTCAAAATAATAACCAAATCATGGCTTTAGTGGATACAATTATGGAAATGAATAAATTTAGCCTAATACCAATACTTAATACCAAAATTTTCATGTAAAAATATAAGAACATTATGAACTATGTGGACTCAAAATTTACATGAAACCTATGAAAAATCTTTTAGAATTAGTCCTTTTATAAGTTGTCACCGTTTCCCCCTCAACCTTTCTCATCTTGCTCTTTTACACCTCCCCTTAATTTGTTTTATGCCCTTCTTGCTTGTGTTTTCTTCCTCTCCTTTTCAGCCCTCTGTTTGCTTCTGGGGTTCCCCTTTTCTCTCCAACCTGTGGAATCCCTTAACGAATCTGCCCTTAAAAATGTTGATTTGACTCTCCGGAATTTTTTCAAATACTTTGCAAACCAATATGTTCTTGCTACTGATCGTTTGTTTGTGCTTTTGATTGAATGTGGTGATTGCATAAACTGTAATAACTTCAAAAGAAAGTATGCAGTGACTGAAACTAAATGGAAATGCAGTGCAAGAGACTTTTTGGACCTTTTCCGATATGATAGATGACTGAAGATAGATGCAAATGACAGCTACAGCAGTATGGTAATTAATGCAAACAGTTGGCATATAAACTTAAAGTCTCAAGTGACTGGTAAGGGAGTGCACGACTAAGATACAGTTAATAGACATTTTACTAAACATTTGTCATTCTAAATACTCATGCAATTGGAGAGCTACAGCACTTTTTCATTTCGTCAAACAAGTCAAATGCAACCCAAACTTCTTCAATACTGTATTGCCAATAAGTTTATTCAATCTGATTACAACGCTTAAAGAAGTGACTGACTTCTTGCTACCACTATGGCCATACATTCCCAGAAATTCATTTTTAGTTTGCAAGATGACTTCACCACGTTTATACAATGCCACCCCCAAGTTTCAGACTAACCTGAGATTGAAAGAGCTCTTAACATGAACACTCACAGCAAGAAGGGGTTTATTCTAGACCAAAGACTCAAAAGATAATGCAGATGAGGGGCAGAAAATAATACATTTACTTTAGCAGCAGTTTTAAGAGCCATTTTCTGAGTTTTTTAATCATTGATAGCTATGCCCAACAAACCCAGATTTCAAAGACAATCTAAGATATTATATTAAACTGAAGAAATGCTTATACAATCTCATATTACATAGGGAAAGCAAGAATCGCCCAGACCTGTGTTGAATGAATGGCAACACACAGAAATAGAAGGGGAATCATTTAGGACTGCTCAGAACTGTTTGCAGCGACTAATATCTTCATGAGATACTCAATACTTCTTGATATATTATGTTCCCAGCATGGTTATCTGTTCACGTCACCTCCCAAGAGGTCTATCAACAGCCCCGACTCCAGTTGGAAGCCCAGAATGAAGCACTGTCCTCTTTCACAACATGTTTTCACTCAGAAATCGCGTGTTTCCATTTTTCTGCCCATATACTGTTAGAATCGACCCAGCTGTGATGTTTAATGTCTGCAATAAGTGTGCCTTGGGTTTCTACATGAAGGAACGCCTCCAATGAGTATAAATGAGCTCCAAAACGCGTCTCCAAGATGAAGCAAACCTTTGAAAACACGTCCTTTCTCTTTACTCGCCCAGAATCTCCTAAACACACCCTTTATGTGACACCTATGCTGGGAAACAAGGCGCCTAGGGTTTAGCCACAAAGCCACGCCCTCAAATGTGTGGCTGAAGTTCAAAATTTCGATCCATTACAGCTGCAAAAGCTCAGGTATTAAAACGATGAAAATCAATGATGAAGCTTGATTTCTCTTTATCAATCCTTTTACTGATGCCAGGCTAGGAGTGATCTCTCACACTCGAAACAAGGCGGATAGGATTTCCCAAACCCAAGTAAACCAGAAGCTCGAGTCTTCTCCATTCAGAAATATGCATAAAAAGTGAGTTCAAAAATGTGCGCTTTCTTCTTTTGTATCTTTCCATTCAAAAATCAAAGTGACATTTTATATAGAAATGTTTTTAATATTTCTTAAGTCACTTTTTAATTTTTCACAATTCAAAATATAAGTGACTTTTACCATGTGATATTTAAATATTTTCCTAAGTCACTTTATAACTTGATTAATTAATTATTTAATATCCCTCTTTTGAAAATAATTTAAGAGTTAGGGAATATTAAATAATTGAGTCATTTTGTCCAATTTTTGGGGACATTACAGTCCTCCCTTCCCGAATATTGCTTGTCCTCAAGCAATCCGCAACAACAAACCAGCCCCACTGCCATAGCCTCTGATATCTGAATGACAAACCATATGTGCCTGTCCACCAACCGCCTGGATCCCAAATGATGCTGGAAAGAATTCTAACCAGCAACCCCTGTATACAGTTGTAACTCTTGACATGGTCAAGCCCTGCCATTCTATGAAACCAACTGCCAAACAAGTAAACTCTTGGATCCCAAATCTGAAATTCACCTCTGTATAAATTGTGCATAGGTATCTCCATCTGCTGATCGGTGAACTCTGCCATCCTCGAATTGCGGTAATGAACCTCACGGAAACACACAATCCATAAACAAACTGGAAGTGCATCAATCTCAGCACCAACTGACTTCCGCTGCACCACTCTGATAACCCCAAGAGTCCGATCGAACCAAGTCTCAAACTCCTGTTGCTGGAAACATCCAACTGGAGAAATCAAAGTGAGAGTCCTATCAAACTTGGACTCATCATCTAAATTCTGAAGCATGCCATACCAGAGTGAATCTGCATGTCCCTTATTCAACCCATGTCTCTGTGTCATCAATGTCATCATCAAATTTGGTGCATGTGAGCTGAAGGAAGACTGGTGAGCACACCTCGTAATACCATCGTAGTGAAACCCCCCTGCTTGTGCTAATGGAATACTAGAGTAGTCATGCATATCCCATCTAGTACTGTCGTCATCAGAAGAAGGCTCACAACTCACAACTGGAAGAAATGGTTCTTCGAGATTCAGAAGGGTATCATCATGAATGTCAACAACCTCCTGAAAAGAAGCTGGATCAAAACCAAAATCCAACGTGCAAGTCCTAGGGAAACCCACCTTCTTCTGATAAAACTGACTAGTGTCAATCTCCAAGGTACCGAAGTGGAGTCTGGAGCTCAAACCTCCCATGTGTACATAGATCAACTCACTAGGCCACCAAATACCACTGGTGTAACTCATGCCAGCAACAAGAATGAAATCATAGGTGTCAACATACCCATACATATTGAGGAAATCCATCAAATATTCAATGCCCATCAAATAAACATGCCTCCACTCACTCCCAAGAAACTGAATAGCTGGTGTAGAGCACGAAGAGTTAGAAAATGCAATGTGAATCCAACTAGGGCAGTCACTAAACCGTGATGAATCTATGAATGTGAAGTCACCAATCAACAAATAAGTCACTGTTTTTCCATGAGAAATAGGTGACAAACCCAAAGGTGTAGCATATATGTCATTGACACTCATCAAAGACAACCCTTGAGTGGGTGGCCCACTAGGAATGTCCTCCACATAATCATTATCACCATCCAGCTGTAACTCTCTAATAGGCCACTCAATGGTATGCATCTCCAAACTTTGAAAAAAAGAAGCCTCCCGAACTACCGAAAGAGCAACGAGAGGATTGGGTTGCCTCATACCACCACCTAACGCTTCATCTCCTCCAAGAATGATCAAGAGTCCATCAACTGAATCACTTATGGTTCTCTCTCCATACGAAGACATAACACTAGTGGCTGATCCCCTAAGTGTATACTCTATCATCCCAATCTCCTCTAACGCTTGAACATTCAAGGGGCTCTCAAACAAGGGCAACTCATGATGTAAATTAGGTACACAAACTGAAATTTCTGTATCATACCTTAACTCTGATTGCTCCATCAGATTGGCCATCATGCAAGGCTCAGTCCACATGTTTTGAATTCTTCTTGCCCCTGCCATGTCACACCAAACTAACTTGGTCCCTTCGAGTCTTGGACATGCAAACAAGTCCTCATACTTGTCTCCCAAGTGAAAGCCAACAATAGAAGAGGTCTTCCTAATTCCATTTTCATGTGTAAGGGCTGCCAACATATGATCCTGCAAGAATGAACGACTGCTGACCCAAATAAAATCAGAATTCTCGCCATACCTTTTTGTAGTGCTTTTACTATTCTCAAACCTCTCACTTATCGTTGTTGCATGTTCTCCATCCAAGGCAGATCCACAATCACAAACCTTAGGGCTGATCCTTTTTGCTGTTATGTCAGGACTGCTGTTGCAACTCAGAAAATCAGGCCTTAACTTATGCTCTTGAGTGATGTATGGGTAATCCCTAATCTCCTCTCCCTCCATGATTGGGTGACCATCAACTAGGGCAGGTCCAAGGCATGACTTCTGTGAGAAATCATGAGTGTTATGCGTCACGAATTCAATCCCATAGCTGCAAGTGGAATCCTCATGTGTGTCCATCCCTTTGATCTCCATGACCACGTTATAGGATGCTTCAAGCTCCTCTTCCATGACTCCACTCTTTGCACTCTTCATGTTGCATTTGCCTTCCTTGAGTGTGGCATCCATAGAAGTCTGAATTTTTGATGTGTGTGTGAGCTCATCCACTATATTTTCCTCCCTTCTCAAAGCACTCACATATATCTCGCACATTCTGAATAGATGGTCTCTATCCGCAAGTAGATGCAAGTAGTTATCCTTCATCATTGCCACGGCCTTTTGAAGCCTTTGAAACTGGGTGAGGTAGAGATCTTCTTCGAAGTGTTTACCCTTCCCTAGGGTTATCCAACACAAATCTGCCATTGCCTTATGTACATGCTCAAAATGATTTAGTGCAGTAATAGATTCACCTCCATTCGTATTCAATTGCTCTTCCAAAGGATGAGGCTTATAGGACCCAATGTCTTCATGCAACATACCCTGATCATGCCTCCCCAAGTCAACTTCCTCATGGTCACCTCCTCCATCAAAGTAGTAGGTAGAATCTTCTACCTCATGATCTTCCTCCATGGCGGGCCTAGAGTATGTATGCACCGCTATGACCTCTCTATTTTGAAATGACAAGTCAAACTTAACCAATCCACTTGGGTCACTTCCCGCTGGAATTTCTGAATTGTCCTTATCACCACCATTTGAATCAAAAGTGTTGAAGCTAACATGGACATTTTTCTCCATAGGTGCTGGTTGGAAATCAAATTGATATACATTGAACATTGGGAATTCTTTCCCAACATCTACGCTATCCTCACTGGAGTGATGTAACAACTCTTCACTGTATGCTGATTTGGAAACTTCAACGTACTCAACTTCATCCCGCTCCTTTTTTGAAATAGCATTAGCAACCTTAATAATTTTGTCATTTGCATACCTTCCCTTTGGAACATTTAGGTAATCTACCACATAACTTTCTTGTCCCAGAACATTCTTTTCATGATTTGAGAGGTCACAAGAATGGTCCATGTGAAGTGCCTTTTCGGAAAGTGTGGAAATTTTATGTTTGTTTGATTTGAAGGGAGCTCGTTTTGATGTTTCCTTAATTCTCTGTAATTGTTGTTTTGCTCGAGTAGCTATCAACTTCGCTTCATTTGCCCTCATTAGCCATTCATCACACCTTTCTTGGTTCCCCACTACAACTGGTGTACTTGTCTGCAACGTAGTTAACTCCTTTCCTTCCTCATGAATACTAGGCTCAAGCACAAATACTGCATTGTTGTTAGTAGACAACCCAAGACCAGAAATTTCTTCCCTTTTCAACTTTCTGATATAGTTATATAGTTTTTTCTTACTTAGATTTCCTTCCTCGAGTATTCCCAAAAACTCATCAAAGGAGACATGAGTTTTGAAATCATCTGGTAATCCCTGGTGCTCAGCAACAATGTCATTGGCTTCTATTTTCATTACCACCTGCTCGTCCTCTTCCCTTTGTAGGAGTTGTTGAAGCGTGTTTATCATCACATTTTGATTTTCTCTAAGGGTGACAAATCTGTCCATCTGAATCATCATTAGATAGCTGAAATTTCTGAGTCACAAACCCAACAGGCTGGCAAGACCTCCAGCTCTGATACCACTGTGGAATCCCTTAACGAATCTGCCCTTAAAAATGTTGATTTGACTCTCCAGAATTTTTTCAAATACTTTGCAAACCAATATGTTCTTGCTGCTGATCGTTTGTTTGTGCTTTTGATTGAATGTGGTGATTGCATAAACTGTAATAACTTCAAAAGAAAGTATGCAGTGACTGAAACTAAATGGAAATGCAGTGCAAGAGACTTTTTGGACCTTTTCCGATATGATAGATGACTGAAGATAGATGCAAATGACAGCTACAGCAGTATGGTAATTAATGCAAACAGTTGGCATATAAACTTAAAGTCTCAAGTGACTGGTAAGGGAGTGCACGACTAAGATACAGTTAATAGACATTTTACTAAACATTTGTCATTCTAAATACTCATGCAATTGGAGAGCTACAGCACTTTTTCATTTCGTCAAACAAGTCAAATGCAACCCAAACTTCTTCAATACTGTATTGCCAATAAGTTTATTCAATCTGATTACAACGCTTAAAGAAGTGACTGACTTCTTGCTACCACTATGGCCATACATTCCCAGAAATTCATTTTTAGTTTGCAAGATGACTTCACCACGTTTATACAATGCCACCCCCAAGTTTCAGACTAACCTGAGATTGAAAGAGCTCTTAACATGAACACTCACAGCAAGAAGGGGTTTATTCTAGACCAAAGACTCAAAAGATAATGCAGATGAGGGGCAGAAAATAATACATTTACTTTAGCAGCAGTTTTAAGAGCCATTTTCTGAGTTTTTAATCATTGATAGCTATGCCCAACAAACCCAGATTTCAAAGACAATCTAAGATATTATATTAAACTGAAGAAATGCTTATACAATCTCATATTACATAGGGAAAGCAAGAATCGCCCAGACCTGTGTTGAATGAATGGCAACACACAGAAATAGAAGGGGAATCATTTAGGACTGCTCAGAACTGTTTGCAGCGACTAATATCTTCATGAGATACTCAATACTTCTTGATATATTATGTTCCCAGCATGGTTATCTGTTCACGTCACCTCCCAAGAGGTCTATCAACAGCCCCGACTCCAGTTGGAAGCCCAGAATGAAGCACTGTCCTCTTTCACAACATGTTTTCACTCAGAAATCGCGTGTTTCCATTTTTCTGCCCATATACTGTTAGAAACGACCCAGCTGTGATGTTTAATGTCTGCAATAAGTGTGCCTTGGGTTTCTACATGAAGGAACGCCTCCAATGAGTATAAATGAGCTCCAAAACGCGTCTCCAAGATGAAGCAAACCTTTGAAAACACGTCCTTTCTCTTTACTCGCCCAGAATCTCCTAAACACACCCTTTATGTGACACCTATGCTGGGAAACAAGGCGCCTAGGGTTTAGCCACAAAGCCACGCCCTCAAATGTGTGGCTGAAGTTCAAAATTTCGATCCATTACAGCTGCAAAAGCTCAGGTATTAAAACGATGAAAATCAATGATGAAGCTTGATTTCTCTTTATCAATCCTTTTACTGATGCCAGGCTAGGAGTGATCTCTCACACTCGAAACAAGGCGGATAGGATTTCCCAAACCCAAGTAAACCAGAAGCTCGAGTCTTCTCCATTCAGAAATATGCATAAAAAGTGAGTTCAAAAATGTGCGCTTCCTTCTTTTGTATCTTTCCATTCAAAAATCAAAGTGACATTTTATATAGAAATGTTTTTAATATTTCTTAAGTCACTTTTTAATTTTTCACAATTCAAAATATAAGTGACTTTTACCATGTGATATTTAAATATTTTCCTAAGTCACTTTATAACTTGATTAATTAATTATTTAATATCCCTCTTTTGAAAATAATTTAAGAGTTAGGGAATATTAAATAATTGAGTCATTTTGTCCAATTTTTGGGGACATTACACAACCCCTTCCTCCTAGATTGCTTTCGTCTTGCTTCAGCTTCCTCTTCTCCTTTGTTTTATGCTTTTCCTTCTTAGGTTTTTTTGTCCTCGTTTGTTGCTTGCATCCCCTTATTTCTCTCTGCTTTTCTTTTTTCATAACCTTGTTTTGTCTTTGATCTTCCAGGTTTTTTCTTTGATAAGTTTGTTTTCATTCTATTTTGGTTCACCATGTGGTTCAGATCGTTCATTTGTTTCTTTTCTTTGCCATTAGAAAGCCTCCTAGGACACTTAGTTTTTACTAACACGTGTTATTTTATTTGATAATTTATTTATTATTATCTATTAACTTATTTTATTATATTTTATAACTTCACATCTATATTAATATGTTGATATTTGGGATACATCATGATATGCTCAGTATTTGGGATAAATCAAGAGAAAATTTGTGTATTTTCCCTTTTTTTTGTTTGATTAGTTTGTATTTTATTATTAATTTTGAGATTGTCATATTTTTTTCTTATATAATTCTATTTGTACTTTGATATCTTCATTTTTATCTTATTTTAGTTTTAGTTTTTGCATTGTCCTCGTTATCTCTTTTTTGTATTTTTATAACTATATGAATTTCTTATTAATATTCGTATTATATTATATATTTGTATTATAGTCATTTTTATTACTTTTTTGTTATGATTTTATTATTTTATCCCATTTCTTGTCTTAGCTTCACCTCTCTATAAATGTTTGCTATTAAATATAGTATGATTAATTTGCTTGTTTAACTTTCTTGTTCTTAATTTTGTTTTCTTATTGTTGGGTATCATTCTATCCTCTCCTAATCCTCTTGTTTCCTGCAGTCTTGTTGTGACCTTTTCACACATCACCCCATTCAAAATGGGGACCCTGCTAATTTTTGGTCCATTCTGGTCTTTTGGCTTTGGTTTTGGGTGGTTTTGCAGTTGTCTCTCTTTGTTCCTTCTATGTTTCCGGGGATGTACCTATCTTTTGGCCTAATTTGGAGTATTGGCTAAGTCTGAAATGCGTCTTGACAAATTAGGGTTTTCATTCTTCAGGCTAGTTTGAGGTCAAATTGAGTTGGCAAAATGAAATATGAGCTTGGCATTGCAATCAGGTGGCTTCAGGCAGGTTCCCATTAAATTTTCACTAAATTCTGACAACTTACTATTTTTAGTAAGTACTCAATTTGGGACCTTTTTCTTAGTACTTTTGAAATTTTGACTACTTCACTATGTTTAAAGCCCTTTGAGCTACTTGCCTACAAATTTTGTGCGAAATCAGACAACTTTCTATTTTTAGTAAGTCCCCTATTTGAGGTTTTTCTGCTAGGGTTTTTGAGAAACTGACTGCTACATTGGATTCGGGGCCCTTCAAAGTGCTTACTTGCAAATTTTGAGCCAATTTTGAGAACTTACTATTTTCAGCAGGTGCCCCAGTTCGAGGCCTTTTTTTTAGGGTTTTGGGAATTTTGATCATATCATTGAGTTTAGACCCTTTCAGAGGACTTGCATGCAAAATTTGAGCAAATTCCGACAACTTTCTATTTTTAGTAGTTCTATTTTTAGCAAGTCCATCTTTGGTAGGCATGGTGTCATCGGAGCAACTCCAACACTTCAGCTTTCAGAACAGAGCAACATGCAACGAGAACGACATCAAACGAAGGTCTACAGAAGCGCATGCAGTAAAATTAGGGTTTCCTACTTCCGTGCCTAAAATGAAGGGCAAAATGCGAGAATCTCTGAAAACTGATGTATCCCATTGCGATCAGCATTCTTCGAGAAATCTACTGGTAAACTTTGAGCGCATTCTGCACACTTACTATTTTTAGTGAGTCACTTCCAGAACAGGGCTAAAAATAGTAGGTGCACGCAAAAGGCTGGTGTGAACAGGTCAGTCACGTCATGAGGGACAGGGTGAGCGAAAATCAAGCCTTGAGAAGTTGAAAATCAACAAGAATCACAAAGACTTCAGAAACTGCTAAAAATAGAAAATGAGGGTAAGCTAGGGTGAAATTTGCCTAAGTCATGAACATGAAGCACACAGGGTCTTGAATGCCCCCATGATGACATAAGAGGGGCAAAATATTTCTAAGTCATGAAGATGAAAGCTCAAGCCCCCAAGTGCACCCTAAGAGGAAGGAACTTAAGAAAAATTGTCTAAGGCATGGAAAACAAGAGTAACACCCTCTAAATGCGCTCTCAACTCAAGCAAGACCTTGCAAAATGCGCCCATCATAAAGAGGAAGTTTGAAAATTGTCTAAGTCGGAGGAAATGAAGGAGGACCCCTCAATATGCGCTCTAGCACAAGAGGTGAAATGCGCCCTACTAGGAATGATAAATTTTGTAAGGTGTGAGAAATGAAACTACAACCTCCTAAATGCGCCCTCAACACACATGTTCAAATGCGCTCAATGTGGGATCAAGGTGGGAGAAATTTCTCTAAGGCACTCAAATGAGATGACACCCCTCAATATGCGCCCTAGGACAAGAAGTGAAACGTGCCCACAAGGAAGAGGTTGGATTAAAATTTCCAAAGGCATTTGAAATGTAAGCACACCCAACACAAATGCGCCTAACCATAAGTGTCCAAATGCGCCCATCCTGAAGAGGTTGTTTGAGGAAATTTTCAAGTCATGAAAATAAAAGTAGGCACCCCTATATGCGCCCTCATCACAAGATCCCTTGAATGCGCCCAACAAGACTTGAGATAAGAAGTTTTTCCTAAGGCGTGAAATATAAGCTCAACTCCTAATGTGCGCCCAACAACATGGGTCTAGATGCGCCCAACAACATGGGTCTAGATGCGCCCAACTCAAGAGGAGATGGTACAAATTTCCTTAGGCACGAAATGGAAGAAGACACTTGAATATGCGCCCAAGGAAAAGATATCAAGGGGCAAAATTTTCTAAGGCAAAAAGAGATGAGAACTCCAACATGAAATGCGCTCCAAGCAAGTTGAGATGGAGTATAAAATTTTTAAGGCGTGGAAATCAAAGCAACACCTTCTAAATGCGCCCTTGAGGAGATTGAAAATTTTCTAAGGTGTAAAGTTTGAAGTTAAATGACCCAAATGTGCCCATGAGGAGTGGAGTTTCTAAAGCATAAAAAGTCGAAGAAATATGTGTGATACGTGCTTGGCAAGCAAGATGATGATGAAGTACGCCGATGTAAAGGGGGTAAAATTCTAATGTTGTAAATTTTAAGTGAGATAAATAAATTTCCCCATGAATATTGGAAACAACAAAGTGTTACGAGGAGTTAAAAGGGAAATTTTAAATAAATCAAATGATTCCCTCGTGAACATTAAATGATGAAGTGTTAATAAGCAGTCAAAAGGGGTAAATTTGAGTTTTGCGTGGGAAGGAATCTCCAACAAAGGAAAATTTTATGACGCGCGGGTCCCGTTTGGGTGACAACTCGCCCATCACTTCGCCAAAGTTAGAAAATTGCTAAGTAGTGGGAGAGGAAATTGAATGAACTTGCTAAAATAAACTCTGACACAGTTATTTAAGCCACGAGGTTATTCATTTCTCCTCACCATTTGCACGTGCGAAGTTGTGGCCTTGAAAGTGAGAAGAAAAGTGTTGAGGAGAAGTTGGTCAAATCAGCAAGCTTGGGTGAAATTTTTCTAAGTGCTAGAAGTTAGACTGTTGAAAGTATTGAGGTTTGGAGTTAGAAATTATAATGTTGAAGGCTCTTCTTTTCCAAAGTTAACTCCATATTTTCTCCATCCTGAGGTGATTTATTTTCTAAGTTTGAATTTTAATGCTTGTCTTTTATTTTGCAGGATGGCTGAAGCAGGTAGAGGAGATGCTGCAAGGGCGAGCAAGGCTGCAAATGCTGAATCGAGCAAAGCTGGCATATCTAGGCAGGCTGTAATTAAGAAGCTGAGCAAGACATTTCTTCCTGATTCAAAGTTTACTTCAAAGCTGGGAGAGTTGAATGATACCAACCTCGGTTCATTCAACCTGGGAGCACTCAGAGGACGAATGTATGGGCTAGGAGGCCATTCTCTTCATGGAGTGCGCCAACTGTTATAGGCCAGAGTGAAGGATGATTGTTTCTCCTGCTGGCAAATTGTTTGCCAATCTCACGCTTAATGCCATTGGGGAGGCGTTTGGAATTCCCACTTCTGATAGGATGGTGTACAAAACAAAGGAAAGAGTTGAAAGGATGTATGCCTCCTCTTTTGAAAGGTGTGCCGGGATGATAAATTCAGTTTGGATGCAGAAATCTAGGCCTCCTTGCACTAAGCTTCCCAAGTAGATTATCTCAGATGATGTGAAGCAAGAGTACTGTGATTTGATAATGATGCTCAGCTGGGTGAACGGAAGCGCTCAATCATTCATCTTCGAGCCATGGATGTTTTATTACATCGAGATTGTAATGGAGGGGAAAGAGTGCGTTGACTGGGCAAGGATGATAAGTGACAATTTGGATGAGCAGTTCAGGAGCTTGAGAACAACAAAAACGTTCTACATGAGCTCATATGTTATATATATGCTGGCTCAGATGACTAAGTACAAAGGGATAACTTACAAAGAGCCAATTGGGTGTGGCCCTGAACAATTTAAAATCCATGAGGCTTGCCCACAGTTGCACTTGAGCAACACCGCCAACTACAAAAGGGTGAACGATGCTTTCACCATGCACATAACGAGGACTCTTCAGTGAAGGACTCAGCAGAGAATATCAAAAGAGGCTCAGGAGGTGATCGAAGAATACGGATATTGGTTTATACAATTTTTGAAGTTCACCTATATTAGGCTGCAGGGGTTCACATCGTATCCGTACAGATTACTGAGATACCCCTCTGACAGAATGGTTATGTTAGAAGTATCTAGGTAGCTCATTGCCTATGATAAAATCCAGAAGAAAAAGAAGAAAGGAGGATTAGACTTCCCGATCATTATGGGAAATTCAAATGAAGTTTGTCCTTCATTGCAGGCAGCCAGAGAAGTTGAGGATGAGTTGCAGTTCTTCCACCTTACATACCACACTGGCAGACAAGATTTCGATCCTTTCAACAACATCAGAATGGTGCAAAGTGTGGAGTACAGGCACAGGGCTCATATTGAGGACTTCTGGGCTAATGCAGTAGATGATGCTGAAGTTAGGAGAAAAATATTTACCAAGCTACCTCTGAAGATGATCAGAGAGTGCGAGATTGTTCCAGTTCCAGATCAAGTAGATGAGGACGTGAATGTAATATAGCCAGACTCTGAGTCAGTGAGGAATACACTGGTCCCACTACATGATTGGTCAGAACCAGAGATCACAGATTTGGATACATTATGCATACCAGTTTTGACATTCACAAGGAGTTGGGTGGAGAGGCATGTGAATAGGCTCAAAAGTAAATCAATTTCTCTCACTTACAATCTCATGGGTGACCAAAGGCCGTCATCAACAAGGAAAAGAAAACAGGTTGCCCAAGCTTTTGAGCCACGGAGAGAAGTGCAGGTTCAGCCAGTGCCTCAGAGGGTAGAAGAAGCATCACCAATACGATCGCAGACTCGATCTTCGAGTGTGCAGGGGCTTACACTATTCGGGAGCCAGAGAAATAAATTGAACGAGGAGCAATAATTTCAGGAGGTAAACCAGCCACCACTCAGGGAGCCAGATAGCCTAAGTGTCAACGCTCCTAGAAGAGAAAGCCAACTAGAGGAGGAAGAGGAGACGACAACAGACACTCGCTTGCAACAAATGATTGAAACAACATTAGAAGATGAGAATACTACAGGGCAAGAGGCTCAAGATTCAGGAGAGGATGTTCAACAGATGGAGACTGATGAGCCTCAACAAAATGTTGCTAGAGAAGTACACGAAGAGGAAGCAACAAAGGAGCAGCCCCTCATTATTTGTAATCCACAACAGACGGTGCCGGATTGGCTAAAAGAGAGAATGAGGAAGGATCCTGAGCAGAATCAGTGGGCCACCAGAGAAGAAGAGAGCCAGGAAATACTCAAAGATATCTACAGATGAGACTGGTTCTCACACACTTCATGTAGCTGTTCCAAGAGTAGAGTGTGACCGAGATGAGGCTATACCTGAAAATTATGTGGTCACTACTGTGGAGCTGGGCCGCCCTACAGGAGCTCAGATAATTGAGGAATGTGATAACTCCTATCAGGCTCTGAAGGATAGATTGCTCCGAACAGAAGGAAAATACAAAAGGTTGAAGAGGGAGCATAAGACATTGATTGGATATGTGCAACACCTAGCATGTCCGTGTGGACAGGAGAATCCAGTAGTTGACCTCGCAGCTGAGCTTCCCAGAGAATCAGTCAACAACTTGGAAGAATTGAAGAGGATGGCTCAAGAAGTGGGCGAGTGGGTTGGCGATGTTCGCATGGAGGCGGAGAAATTCATGGATGATCTCGCCCATTCTTTTCAGCAAGCCTCCGACATTCTTATGCACATGGAAAATGTTGATCAAGCTTGGAACGAAACCCATATTTATCAAGATAAAACTGTTCCTCGCTTGGCAGCCTTGATGCATATGCCCGTGCAAACTCTGGTTGAGGGAGGAGTAATTCAGGAGGGTGATAGCTATGATTTCCCCAGTTGGTATTCTTCAACATTCACTGGCCGAGGCTTCTTTGATACAACACAGGCAGAGTCAGTTAGAGTTAGAAAGGCTATGGGAAACATACAAGAAGGAGTCTTAAACACTTTCAAAGCCTTATTTGCTAAAAGGCTGACTCTAGAGGAGGTGACTGCAGATGGCCTAAGGAACAGATTGGAGCCCTTCTCAAACATGAGATCTTTTGCCTAGGTGGACTTTGAGAACATTTCAACCTTCTCCAACATTATTCAGAGTACTCAAGATGCCTTAGAAACTTGGAGAAAATCTTGTATTTGGCAAGGATAGGCGGTCATAGTGCTTGAATTCCAGCTTAACCACGTTCCACCTATTTTAGTTCAGGAGGTTGAAGCAGTGTTGACCAGATTCATCCAGTTTGCAGTAAGAGAGGACAATGGGAACGCGTTTTTGGATGAGAATCTTCTAGATGATAGTGGGCATTAAATGCTCATAGTGGTCAAAGGGAGAGAGTGGGCATTCTGTGCTCATTTATTACCCTACTCCACTTTCTGGTAGTTTTCAGGGCAGAATCTTAACTAGGGTTTATGTGGCTCAATCTGAGCCCTTCATTGTATTTGAATCTGGGCTGTCTATTGGAATTGGCCAACTATAAAAGGGGCATCCCCCCTCATTTGTATCATATATAGAATAGTAGAGAAGGAATAGAGAGAGATTGATAGCATAGCATAGATTGATAGATTGATAGGAAGAGGAAGGAAAGTTTTCAAATTGAATGCTTTGTAAGAGATTGTTGTGAACACTCCTATAATAAAAAGAGTTATCATTGCTTGTGGTTTCATCTTTTATTGTGGGTAGCTAGCAAGATTTCTTCGTCCTTCCAATTCACATAGAATCTTAGAGTAGAATTTAGAGTAGAATAGATTTCATTTCATGCAAGTAGATAATTGTGGAATGTAGTGGTTGAATTGAGCAAGCTTCGCTAATCCATACCACTAGTGGGTTCATTGATGGTGGGTTCGCCTTGTGTGGTCAACTGGAATAGTTTGGATCTAACTTCGATTATGATTTACATGTTGGTATGCATCGTTGTGATGGTGTCTTCATGTTGAATTGTAGTCTGAATATTTCTAGTTACTCCTTTGAAGATTGCACCAGTTTTGTGGAAGCTGTCCAAGGTGAGGCAAAACAAAGCTTGGTTGAAGTTTAGAAGAGTTGATCTCCACATCCCGCGCCTAGAGTAGATTATTGCATTTCAAATCCATGCAGCCATTCAAATTTGGTACCTTCTGGTTAGTTTAGGAAACTTGAGCTTCATTGACAAATCTTCCGCATCTTGAAAATCCCTTTCCCTCAGAGCGAACAATTGTGTAAGTCCCCTTGAAATACCAACAAATCACATTAAGCCAACTAAGTCTACGTCCACTGCATAAAGGAACCTTGGAGTTGAATGCATGATCTTTCGCAATCTTAGCATGCAGGAGATTTTGATCAAGAGAGGATAGAGTGACCATTGGAAACTTTATTCTGTGTTGGTGTGGTCATAAAACATCCGTCAACAAGTCTGTCCACTCCCCTTGCCCTCACCAACTATTTAGCAAGACTTATCTGCAATCTATTTCATCTTATTCTTATACTGATGATGGATCACCGAGCATAGTACAAAACGTTGATGCAAAAAAACTTATACTGTTAATTACAAAAGCTCTTTAACAAATTCTGGTCCTTTATTTCCTCCTTTTAGGATATGGATGGGTGAACAAGTTTGGTTGGTTATATATTCAGATTTTAAGTAGAAATGGGATTTGTAAAATACAAGTATTATACAAAATTGCATCATTTAGATAATTGCGTAGTTTTAAAATTCTCTTAAATCTCTCCTTTTGGGATAAACCTTTGGCTTTGTTTCCATGACCAATGGATATCTCTTTCATCAAATTTACTTGTAATTTACTCTTGGCCTTGCCTGTTGGGGTATGCTGTACCCAGTGAGTTGATTGTGGTAGCCTTTATTTCCTCCTTTTAGGATATGGATGGGTGAACAAGTTTGGTTGGTTATATATTCAGATTTTAAGTAGAAATGGGATTTGTAAAATACAAGTATCATACAAAATTGCATCATCTAGGTAATTGTGTATTTTTAAAATTCTGTTAAATCCCTCCTTTTGGGATAAACCTTTGGCTTTGTTTCCATGACCAATGGATATCTCTTTCATTAAATTCACTTGTAATTTACTCTTGGCCTTGCCTGTTGGGTTTGCTGCACCCAGTGAGTTGATTGTGGTATTTTAACCAAATTTAACGCTTTATCATGCCCACTTGGATTTTAACTTGGGACTACATTATGGAAGCTCCAATGCCTACCACTCATGCTCATACCAGTTGACCATTTAATTAAAGTGTGTGCGACTAATCAAGTTTTTGTTGCCATTATATTGATATTCAAATTTTTGTTGCCTTTATATTGATATTCAAGTTTTTGCTGTCATTGCTATGTATTTTAATAACAGAGAAAATGTTATAAATTTATTTTGTAGATTTTTGAAGATTGTATTGGTGGTACGTTGGATGCTTTCAATGAATTTGCTGGAAGGGATAAATGTCCTCACAAAGATTTTACGATTGGTCTCAATGCTGATTATTCTGGGAGCAAGCCACTGTTTACGCGCTTTAAAGTTGTTTCAACATTTGATTTGGAAACAATGGATCTCTGTTTTGAAGGTTCTAGGGGATATTTTTCTGCACACAGTTGGAAAGAAGTAGAAAGTGCGTCTGAGTATGTGGGAAAGTATGCAAGAAGAAAGGAGAAGTCCAATTGGGATGACATTTTGAGAAATTTTGATTTGCCAAACATAGACATAAATCTTTCCTTCCAAAATTGTGTTATGGAGTTTTCTTGGGAAGATAGCAAACAAACTCTGTTTTCTTTGAAATTGTCCGCGATTCGTGCCTATGTCAGTGACAGTATAATTGGAACTTACAGAAATTCACAAAATGAAATCGAAGAGTTAAAATCTAGACCAGTGGAAGAAACTACAGGAACACATCCCAGGGTTTTGACTGAAATATTTTTTTGCAATTGCACATTCAAATTATGTGTTGGCCTGCATGTTTATGGTCGAATTCTTCAAGAAGTGACCACTGGAAATAGAGCCGGCACTTGCAGTAGTATGGCATCACAAATGACATTGGAAAGTGCTAATTGTGCACTGCCTCATGAAAGCTTCAAAATGCAACAAGATGAAATCCAACAGGAGTCTCCAAAAAGAAGAAATATACCAGAATACCATGCTGGGGACCTTTCATCTTCAGTGTCAAGAAGTTGGCTTCTATTTGATGTTGACATCAGTGAATGCTTATTGACAGATGGTTCCCTTGAAACGTTCATTTCAGAAGCAATGCAAAAATTATCTGGAGGTAGACGACTGAGTGCTTTATTTGCAGTTGAAGAAGGATTTAAATCTTTCTCAGGCAATGTGCAGGTAATTCACATTTATTTTTATTAGGTTAATTTTTTGTGTGTTGTTCAATGATACCACAAAAATGACATCGTAAAAGTTCATAATTCAGTGTGAGTTCTTCTTCTTCCTCTTTTATTGTACTTGCTTGGGGATTTGCCCTTTTTAGGTTAGCCCCCGTTTGTGTTTTCTTTTTGTCTAGGGACCCTTTTGCTGCCCTAGTTCTTTGCTATTGTACCTGTTGTGTGTTGCAGTCCTGTTGATCTAGTTTTGGTCATTTCTGGACATTAATGTATTTTCTATCTTTCTATTGCTTTGAAAAACTTATTTGAATGCTTCAGTTGGGCGAATTAATGAAATGCTTACTAATATTGAGGAGATGATAAAATCATAGTAGCAAAAATATTTCTTGGGAATAAATTGGCAAACCAAACAGCATTTTTTCAATGTATCACAATAAATTTGCAAATTTTGCTTCTTTGGTAAATACTTCTAAGTTCCAAATATGGAGGAGAAACTATGAACCTTCAATATTCCTAATAATTCATTGGGTGGCCTGCCATGAATTGTCAGTGAACACATACATGGTTGTAATTGTAATTTGGGTCATGCTATATTTCTTTCCAGTACAAAAACCTAATGCATTTTTAAACTATTGGAACATATAACAACTATGTTAATTACAGAAATATGCAATAAATGTACAACTAATTTGGTAAGGAGTAACAAAGACATTTCAGTTAACCTTAATATATTGCAAGCAAATCATAATAATCATTTCGGCATCATAACAATTCATGAGTAACATTAAACCAGATTCCAGTACTTCAAACATCTGAGATTGCAAGTAACATATCTTTTTCTTGGGATACCAATGAAACAATATTTTTTTGATTGGTAATGTGAGGGTCAAACGTCTCCCTCACCCATAAAGGAAAAAAAGGGCTTATATTCACCAAAATAAAAAAGAGCATGGAAGCCTGATTTTTAACCTTTTTTTGATAAAGGAGAAATTGCATTAATATATAAAATGGTTTGACACAAAAACCCGTGATTGAAAAGGGGCATAGTTCAAGAGGAGGGCAAAAAGAGGATTAGCATAACTTGGTTTTATAATAAGTTCCAAACCAATGTTTATTAAAACTATGGAGAAAAATGTAAACAACAAAGAATTGATAACTATAGAAAGGAAAAAAGTTATTGTGGTAAAGAAAGCTAAGGTGAAGTGGATAGAGCCTTTGAAGTGATGGGAAAAGGCTATACAATTTAGGCTGGACCATGAGTAGTAACCCTCATCCTCTTGTTTTGCTGGTCTCCTTCTGCACAATGATCATAGTCTTGCTACAGCTAACCTCCTGAAGCTGAGGATTTATGTGAGGGGCACTGATGGTAACCGGTATGGTCTATAAAATTATGAACTAAGTGTATTTCTATAGCATTTGCAGTAAAACAGCCTGTGATCTGATGATGGTTTTGGTGCATGACTTCAGACCATCAAATCCTTTAGTGCTCATCTATGAGGATTTCTTCCATTGCCTCAGACTGACTTTGAAGGCCTATATCATTTTAGTGAATGGGTTCTAATGATTCGGTTTGCTTGATCAAGCTATCTTGCATCCGACCTTGGCTGTTTTCTCTTGGATGTATGATTGAAGAAGAGAGACTAGCTTCTGAAGGGAGCAATTTTGTTGTTCTTCTGCCTCTATAACAGCTAGTAGTCCTCGGTGGCAATCATTGATATATGCTGAGGTTATGAGGATGGGTCACTTGGTTTGGATGAGGGTCGTGGAGTGGGTAAGTGATTAGGGATTGTGGCAGGGTCTCCATTTGAAATGACCATGTGAATGTGTATGGTTTCATTAAACGTGGGAAGAGGAAAATATGGATAACTGGAGTTTGTGGGGTCTTTTAAATAGGTCTACAACATAATGGGAATATGTAGGGAGGATCTAATGTACTAAATTAAAAATTTCTTGATTTTTCACTTTTACAATGAGCGAATATGAATCTTTAATACCTTTTGATCACTAAGATCTCGATGTGGGGAAGGTGAGAGCATACAGTGAAAAGATTAGAATGATAGCATAGTAAGATGTTTGTTGGCGGCAAGTTGCACAACTCAATACAATTGTTACAAAATATGGAAGAAATGAAGTGCTTATTTTGGTGTCAAGCCTTCCAAATTAATTGCAAATACTGAATTTGGGGGAGAACTGCATAGATTTTAATAATACTGGAAATTAAAAATGTTCTTCAAATGTTATGGTGGCATATCCCTCCAAATTTACAGTGTTGAAATCGGTTACAAACTGCATAGAAAATTATATGAAAAATACCAAATTATTATGCTGGAGAAATTAAAATAAATCCTTCTCAATTCAGCTTGTTATCCAGAGAAATGTAATTCCAGAAAATTGTTAACATGCAGTAGTAATATCAATGAATAGTCAATAGTTGAAATATTATGTTCAAACCCGGTGCAAAACCTCATTTAATAAATATAAAGCATAACCATTTGTTCGATAGCTTTTGCATAGAGAAGCTCCAAAGATATGGAGTGGCTAGCCACCAAAATGAATTGCCACACTTTAATGTGGTACGGCAGGCTGAACTAATAATCAAGGAACCATTTCATAGGCTGCGACTAGACCAAAGATTGAATGGCATCTTCATATATATTATAAACATTTATTCCTTTTGTTTGATTCACATGCTTCATAAAGGTACATCACTTCATACTAATGAAAACATGATCTTATGAATCTGCGGCAGCCTTCAATCTTCTATATATTCAGCAATAACATTAATAATATATATGCAAGGTAGTACAACTAGTAGGCATTGAAAATAATATAATGATCTAGAGGTATGATTAGCCAACAATTAAAGAGATCTATCATTGTGATTTAATAAAATGAGTACTTTGAAGTTATCTCAATTTGGAACTGATAACTTCTCAAAACCAAAATAATTGAAATTGGAAAATAACTACAAACCAACTGAAATTTGGAAATTCCTCAATCTTTGGTGCTACTTCTGAAATCTTTAATATCCGTCTGAAATAATCTTTTTGCACATATGCAATCCCTGGATGGAATTGCCTCTAATGGTTATGATGGTTTTCATATTATTTCAGTTTTCATTATTACCCAATTGATCTTAATACTAATCATTTTCAAGATTATAACTCAATGTGATATTATTTTGTAATAAAGTCTCATTTATCACAAGGTTTCATATTTCAGTTAGCTATGTCAAAGGTTTCAAATTCAGCTTTGCTAATCAATTACCCCTTGTTCCTTCTTGTTTGGTTTCCATGTCTCCAAGGGCATCTCTTAGTGCTTTATATTGAACTCATACTATTTTTTTTTGTTCTTTTCTCTCATCTTGGTGATGGATCATGGAGTGTGATTCGAAATGTTGATGAAATAAAAATGCACAATGTTACAGAAACTCTGCATTTCAAATCCTTATTTATTAAGAGTTACAATATATTTTATTGGCCACCTGTTATGCATTTTTTTTACCTTTTTTGATGTACCGCAAACACTTAAATGGTGTGGTTGAAGTTCTTGGTCATCAATTGCTGGCAGGTTCTGCAAAGTTGAATTACTTTTGAAAATTGTTTTCCTACTCTACCGCTGGCCAGTTCTACCTTTTGTTTCTAGCCTCTTGGACTATATTATGGTTAACTAGAATACTTCATTTGATGTGAAGGCCAAATATTTTAATTTGGAACCTGTATTGGCAGGGAGGCAGTTTAATTCTTCAAACAGAACCTTTCTCTATTCTCATCCGGTCTTATAGAGCGTATTTGGTTTTCCTGGAGGGTATTTTTTCAGCCTTCATGTCCTCATTTGAGAAACTAAAAGTGGTTACTTCTGAAGTTCCTGGCAACACAATGGTTGTTGAAGGAGGCACCTTGCAGGCACCATTGCAGCGTGCACGAAGATCATCATCTTTTTCTCATTTTTCATCACTGCAGAGCACCTCTAAGGCATCATGGAACACAAAAAGGTCATTGTCTCTTCCCAACTTTTCATCACAGGAGAGCTTTCAACTGACCTCTGGCATGCATGGAGTCGATCTGAAGAAGCCATTTATTGGAACATTATCATTCAGAGTTCAACAATTTTCACTGGTTTTGGCTCATGCTGATACTTCAGGTAAATATAATCTTAAACTGATTTAAGGGGATTTTACATTGTGATGTTTTCATACTCACTGTCCAGGATTGTGGTTTTATCTGTGTAGATGGGGCACAAGGAGTTCTTCTGGAGATGGACTTGAAAACTAATATTGAAGTTGAAAAAATTTCATTTGATCTGTCTCGTTTAATGATAATTGGTCTACATACCCATAAAAAGGTTACAACAGGAAAAGAAAAGGCAGACTACATTCCTCATTTTGTTTCCACTTCATTAGCATCATTTTCAGATGATGAACAAAAATCACATAACCTTGAATTGCCTTCTTCATCTTTGAGTTTGTCAGGCAGAAATGTATCAACTAGTTATAAAGAAGAATCTGTCCAGGAGATACAGTCCAAAAGGGAATCCACCTCAAGAAATTATAATAACACAGGCAGAGATTGTTGTATTCTGGAATGCATGACTGCATCATTTAGCATTATGCATGTCTCAGTAGGACTTCGCAAGGATGCATGGGATGGTCAAGCTTCCATTACTGGTGCTAATTTAGCATTTACTACATCAGAAATTTTGGTATGTGTTTACATCTCCTTTAGATTCCCCTGCTGGTCATGTATATGACAAGATGTATTATTATTGTTCAATTTGTTCGTCTGTACATTTTGTTGGGTCCATACTGATCTTCTATGTTGGGCTTTCAATACTTTTCCCTGTCCGGTTCCTGTCATTACTTGTAAGATTTCCTTGTGAACTCAAAGGAAGAAACTACATCTTTAGGGGCATAATTTACTTGACCGTTTCTGGTTGGAACCCATATTTTTCCCCTCACAGGCTTGGAGGTTCTATCCTGTTGAAACATCTTATTCCACTTTTTTTGTTTTAGTTTGCCACTTAAGAGGACAATGCACAATTTTTGACATTGTATTTGTAGTTTTATTGATCTTAAGAGTTTATTTTGAGCATCAGGCTCTTGGCATTTTCTTAGATATGAAAATAGTTGTTCTCTATAAAATGAGTATGAGAATAGCATGCAAAACAGCAATTTAGAATGTTAACATTCAGACCGTTTGAATGACAGGAGATTCATTGAATACAATCTGAATCTCAGGTGGTAACATCCTTATGTTGTACACCTCTACACAAACTCTAGCGTTAGGTCAAAATGAATGTAATCCTAGGTTATCATCCATAGGCAATCAGCCAAATGCCCATAAAATCTATACCATGCAAAGCTTTAAAGCGCTTGGAAAGTGAGTTTGGATTAAGTGCATATTTTGGTTGTTAGATTCATGTATATTAATAAATGTTTAATTTACTATATTAAAATAATTGAGCACCTAGATGCTTACCACATAATATGATTTTTTGTCAATTTTTTAGACCTTCTCCAACGGATTTAAAATTTTATCTTTTCACAATAACCTCCATTTTACCCAACATATAGATACATGAAAACTTGATTTAACTTTTGTCTTATTAATTATTTCTTCTACTGGACTAATGCACAAGAATAGATTCCACTATCACGTAGTTTTATTCATGGATTTATTTTATTCCACATTTAATTTCAAAACATGGTGTGTCATGGTTGCAGATGTTGCTATCCTTGGCATCTCCTTTCTCTGAATTATCTTCTGTGGATGAAGCTTGTAATCCTCAGAGAGTGATCAATTCTAATTTTAAACGAACTAAAGAAGCTGAACTAGAACCCACAATTCCTGATGGTATCACTTTTGTCTTATGTTTCTTGTCTCAAGTAACACAATTTTCTTTATCAAAAACAGAAGTTCTATTCAAATTGCTAAATGTTGTACTCAGGAGCAATTGTTGCTGTTAAAGACGTTGAAGAGCACCTTTATTTGGCTGTTGAAAAAATCGAAAATGGATATCGGTTAACTGGTGTTCTTCATTACAGTCTTGTTGGTGATAGAGCTCTTTTCATGGTATCATTCTTTCTCATTTATACATATTTCCGCACACATCATTTTATGTTTTAAAGCTTTGAAGCAATTCTTTTGGAAGATGTTTCTTTTTGTATATTCTAGCAAATTTATTTAGGATCAACTTGAAGATAATAATTGTAGAAAAGGTGGAATTTTAGTTACATTTTTAATTCTATCCATAAAAATAAATTTGACCATTTTGGTGAGGCCAAACTCATTGTGTAACAAGTCATCATATTATCTAGAGCTTATTTACTGACCTCTTCCTTAATATTACATTTAATAAATAATAATGAAGTTTTATTTTCAAGCTTAGGGAGGAAATTCTCACAAACTCAACTGCAATCATGGGTAAGTTTCATGCCTTCATTTGTATTCTTAACACCTTAACATCTCTTTTAGACAGAATGTTAATTTTTAAAAGATTGGTTGCAAACATAATTGCAACCTTACTAATATTGTGAGGAAAATCATAGGAAGATCTAATTAAGAGCCTTGATTTAATTCATGGCAGACCAAAAGAAAAATAGAGTGCATGAATGGCCAATTTTGATCAAGGGGAGTGCAGTGTACAACCTTTTAATTAACCATCAATAAGGTGATGTCGTATCAAATTGCATCCCTTTAAAGAACAAAGTGGTTCAAAATAAAGTGAGACTTACTTTACAATAAGGGTAGACCACAAGGAAACTAAAGCCATGAATGAAAGAATCACAAAAAACTACATTCCAAGTAACAACAAATCACTTTGAAAAGGACAAGAGAAGCTCTGGTCATGAATATCTTTATCACGATGAGAGTTTATAGGATAGTTAATTACTAAGTAGTGCCAAGTGCAAGATCTAATAATGTCAACAAAGGATTGGCCTAGGTTGGGGGCAGGAACTGGAAAAGTTATAATCAGTGGGTGGAGAGTGCTTGTTTTCTCCTATAACATTCTTGGGACCTTTTGTAGATTTTGATCTATGCAAGGAGATGAGGCTGTCCTCAAGCACCAGTTCTATGATTTAAGAATCATCGTTGGTCTCTATAGAGTATGGGAAGTACATTGTCTGAGTAACTTTGCTTCATTTTTCTTATCTTTGGTTGAAGCTGTAGGATTCTTGTTCCCTTCTCATGGTGAGATCAAACGAATAAAAGATATAATGAGTTAATAGTCCTAATTTGCCACTTAAAGGTCATCGCCTCACAAAGAAAAAGAGTTAGGCACTCTGATCAAGATATTAGAAAAATGTAGGAACGTTTCTTCCCAAATGTTTCAACTTTGAATAGACACCAATAATCAGCAGTTGGCTTAGATTCAAGCGTTACATCTGACTGCATTCATCTCAACTGTTAGAAGGTGAAGAATCATGACGAAGAACAATTGTGTTGGCGTTTCATTTAGCACCTCTGGAGTGCCTATTGGAAACAAAAAAATATTGCAAGTGTTTTAGTAACCGCTCCTTCGGATTATAGAGAGGAAGATCCCTCTTTGTTGATGTTATGCGTAAAAAGTATAGTAAACTAAGGTTCCTATCTTTTTTACTCAGCGGCAGGACACAAGGGTGCATAAACACAATGCGCCGTAGTTAAGGTTTTCTTTGGTTTCTGCAGATCTTATCTACGACTAAACTAGCTTTTAATCTATCCTATTTCCCCAAGATAAATAGAGCATGAGGGCATAGGAGCGGGAATGGTGTAACGTACTAACCCTTTCGTGAAATAAAAATTTCTTAATTTTACACCAAACAAATAAAGATAATGAGTAAATAGCCATTGTAATAAAATTTTTCTTTTCTTTTTTATTGAAAACATCACAACATGTTACAATATATTTTAACAATAATCTTTTTCCTTTTCAAATAAACATCAGAGTAAGAAGACATACAAGTACAAGCATAGCTCTTAGAGCTTTTTGAACAAATAGTAGTTAAGAAGGTCCAGGAATCCGTCTTTCAAATCTTGGTACTTTAGTAGCCTTCTATGGAGAAGCATCATGTAAATTTTAATGATCAGATTGTATGCACAGAAATTAATTCAAATCAGACACAATAACACAGCAGATACCCTGGGAAAACCCTCCTCTTGAGGGAGAAAAACCCAGCAACAATATATCACTTATATATTATTCAAGAAACATTACTGTCTTGTACAATAAGGCCAAACTCAAGGCCAAGTAAGTGCACCAACTCTAGATGCAAAGTACAGATTACAATATGCTCATTATGTATATCAAAACTGCTCTTAAAGAACTTCGACCTGCTCTTGAAAGAAATCGTACTTGGAGAAATTCACAATCTGCTCTTAAGATATAATTCGCACTTGAGTATATGAATGAATCGAACTTGCTTGATCTTGCAAAGAGAAGAATTGATCTTGTATTTATACATAGCTATGTGAGAGGTCGCACCTCTTCAAGAACAAAGTCGGCCTCAAGAATAAATTACAAATTGAATAAATCAATTAACAAGTCGGCCAAGATAAATATAATATTTACTAATTTAGGAGTCGGCCATCAAAGAAGCTCTTCATAGATAATCGCGCCAAGATATAAAAGATTGGCCACTTCACAAAATCGTGTATAATAATTAAATAGACAATGTCTATCATTTAATTATTATCTCCATGTAATCTGGCTGGAAGGATTCGCCTGAAGCTGCAATTATCATCAACACATCACTCGGGTGCTTTTCCACCAACCGCGGACTTATAATGCGGTCCCCCGCACATCTATCATTCGATAGATGGCCCTCCCTTCGACCAAGAGATTGGTAGAGTAACCGATACTGTTAACCAACTGAGCATAGTGCTGTGTCCTACATAACTAGATCCTGTGCAAAACGACAACTCTCGAACTAGTATGTAATACGAGATCACGGTGAACTGATAGTGTAATCATCGCACAGTCTAAGTGGATGTTTTGTACATTACACTACTTTGGGCAAAGTGTTTCATATAGTATTTCTACTGAGAGTCATCTATCACATACACTATTCAAGGTCGATTTGACTTAGGGCTATCTTACACTATGCATAGGTTTTTTCCTCCAATAGATATTCCGTACCCCAGACATCCTACAACATACTAACTACTAGAAATGAATCAGCATAACAAGTATTTCACAAGTTTCCTCCCATACTGGAATCTTTATCCTAGGAGTATCACAAGCTCTTCTGAGTTAACCTAATAACTTAGCTGTTGATCTTTACTTGACTCATGCCTTCATTTCAAACCTAGTATATAGTAACTAATGCAACCGGTATTCTCCTTATATGGAGGTCATACAAACAATGCAGAATACAACTAGAATGCATCTTTTATCTTTAAACATTTCACTTCCTAAGCACAAAAAGAAATACAATTCAAGAAGCAATTCACTTCCTATGCACAGACAACAAATACAATTCAAGAAGTATTTAAATGGATAACTATAGAAATAGATAGTAGAAGAATGTCCCATGCCTGTAGTTTGCTTTTCCACAGAATATTGATGGCACAACCTTCACTTTTGACTAATCAACAATTTCCAGCACCTCAGACAATTGACAACTCCCTCTCAAGATTTCACTTTTCCTCACTCAGAAATAGATATTCAGAACTGGTAATTACATAGAAGTAATTAATAGCAGGCGATTGTTTTGGTATAATATACCTTCTCACATGGACACTTAGAAATGATGGAAGCTGTTATCTACTTACAACTTGTAATGTATGATGCTAAGGTGTCTCAAGTATGGAAGAGGGAATTATGATTTCAATCTTGAATCATAGAGAAATGAGTATAATCATAAAGTATGAGTGAATGCGTCCCAATGAGGTAGGTTGGGCGACTATTTATAGAGCCCAGCCTCCCTTTTGTTTTGGCATGTGATTTGCCACCACAACTTGTTAGACATATTCAACTGGAGGTGGCGCTAGTTCCCTGCCACACTCAACACACAAAATGGTGAATCTTCCTCCAACAATTGACAACATTTGAAGACTAATTCAAAACGCATGGAGAATTTGTGCCAATTGACACCTACAGGTTTATTCTTCTGATGTGGCACCAATTTCATATTATGGCAGGTAAAGATAATCACAAAGAAAAAGTCATTTGATGAATTGTATACACATTGCCTATTTCTTAGGCAAAGTCGACAAAGCTTCCAACTGCGTTGAATTCTTGCATTGGTTTCATTCATTGCCAAAACCTGGTCAAAACGCAATTACCTCTGCGTGCATTTTTCCAGGACGCGCGACTTCTTCAGGGGCAACATTAAATTCAAATTCCTTTGCAAAGTTTAATCGATTCACAAATATTTTGGTTCAATGATCAAAAGATATACTTAAGAAATATTTTGATTTAATGATATTTTATTCTCCATGGTTTGAAAGATAAATAATCAATTGATTTTGAAATAAATCGATTTCCATAGTTGAATGATAAATATTCCATTAAATAGGAAATAAGTCGATTTCCTAAGTTGAGAGATTAATATTAAATCAATATGGGAAATAATTCGATTTCCAAAGTTGAGAGTTTAATATTAAATATATATATATATATATATATATATATATAATATTAATATATATTTACATATATATATATATATATATATCCCACTATAAACATATCGTAAGCCAGTCAGCATATCCGATATGTATATGTAAATTCGTAAGGCAATAATAATATAATATTATTAATATCCACATACTATAGGATGTGTGCATATATACATGTATATACCTCTATATACACGTATGCGTAGGTATACCATATCGATGCATCCGTATGAGCATATCCATCTGCCAACATACGGATACATGTATATACTATATATATGTATATATGTCCACTCCCTATTCACTTACATCCATTTACGTTACCATCATAATGATCATAATATCACAAGACAAATACATAGATAACATCACTCATAAAAGCATATAAAAGTAGACAAGACTCCTAATGCCAACATACAAGCTACGAATTACTTACCTATAACCAACATAATTGACTCAGTTCACTCAATCTAAGGTGATGTGTGTGTATGCTCAGATAGTTCACTTTACCAGTTAACCGACCAAGCTCCTCTCCTGATTGATACTTCCCCTTCGCTTGGAGGAATGGTTCATATACCTGCATCCACTGACAAAATCTCACGACAGTCACATGTTCATAACATTAGGAGTATACATAAACATCTCAAGTTAGAATAACATAATTCAATAACCTTATAATGCAATATTTCACCATGGATAACATCAATTGAAGCAACATTGAATGAGACAATCATTAAATGTGAAAACACTCATATTGATAACAAGGAACAACATATTTTATTCATTCTCTGAATTCTCTTTACAATCATTAACCCAATGCAGTACTAATACGTAGTAGCTATACAATCAGGGTGTAACAAATGGATGGTTGGATTACTTGGTTCGACCGTCTCACCAGAATGAGTCCGAGGCTCTGAACTCTCAGATCTATGTTGGAATAAGGATTTATGCAAGCAATCACTCTTTATGGTAAGATGGATCTCAAACTTGCCAAGTAGGAGGAACCCCTGCCCGAGGTATAGGCTGGGAAACAACTCACTAGAAACTACAAAGTACGATGACTTGGCTAACAAGATTCCTGAGGAGGTGACGACACTTTTCCAAAGTGTAGGCTGAGAGGCAACTCATTAAACAACATCAAACGATAACTGTTAACAACAAAATATCCAAGGAAGAGGAACCCTGTAATGTCCCCTTATTAGACTTAGGCTAGCTTGACCTAGAAACATAAAATGCCCAAGTCAGGATAAGGGATTTTATATTTACCAACACATAATTTTGCTCATTTAATTTGTCTTGAAGACCTACACACATCATGTATTATCAACAAGACACATAATTCCTTGTTCGTGAATAAATTAGACCATTTCAGATTGCACCATTTAAGAATAAGAGAGATGCATTATCATCTAGTGCATAAACTATAATAACCTGATATGACTTATTACTCTTGATCGAAATAAATCTTCGCCTTTTTCCTCTTTCCTAACCCCATCGGCGGATGGAAGAATTAGTATGCCAAGGGCGCGTGAATGTCTCCATGTGGACTCCCTCAAGGTTTCCTACCCGTCTTGGGACCATCCATCAATTGACCGAATTACCAGCCTTTCCCTTCACAAACTTCATATCCTTAGGGGTTACTAGCGAAAAGAATTTTGTCCGAAGTCTATTCTCATAGTAAAGTCATAATAGCTTAAGAAAGCACAATAATTGCTGTAAGCAACATTATTGTGTTATTGTCAGATAGTAACCATTAATCTTCAGATTTTCTAACATTGTATAGGAGTCTTAATAAATTGACACATACATGTTTATTGTTAATAACAGACATTCATATACAATGACTCTCATAATATACTTGATCAGATCTACAAATCATCACATATTTGTACATACACAGTTATTGATTTTAATATGCTATGAATTGGTCACTGCTCTATACTCACTGTTATGAGAATTTGAATTCATTTCAGAACTTGCAATGTTGGCTAGGTGTATGAGGAACTTGCAATGTTACTGGGTTCTTCAGACGCATTCTTAACAACCAATCAGGCTTCTTCTTTTCCACACGATTCTTCCCTTATGCTCCAAATTGAGACCTATTTTAAAGGCCTAGAGTGACATGACCCTTTGCCTTGCTTGCTGGCCGTTGGGAGGAGACGCCACCTTTCCCATGATCGCATCTCTAAGCAAGGCCGATCCACTCTTGATTTGTCAAAGTCTAAGGTCGCTTACCAATTTCAAAATTAAGTTTGTTAACAATATAAGTTCATGAAATCGTTCTTCAAAGACAATAAATAAATAAATAGAAAATATTTCAATCTCTTTATTATTTAATTGTATCCATTATAATCCAAAGGTATATATCGAGCTTATGCTGGTAATGAAAGATTATTAGAACAATTTTTCTTTTTTTAATGTTATCAATTCTCCATTCGTAATTCGAGGGTTATGACAAACCCCTATCCAAGGAGGAGATTGGAACAAGAAGTTATAATAACAAGACGTTGAAATAACTCAAATATTTAGATCAAATTGCATATGCCTTTTGAATTCCTTCTTCAAGCTTTCACAACGAATTACAAAGAATTGGGACATGCAAAGGTACGAAATCATAGACAATTGCTCATCAAACCAATTTAACTCTCATCCAAGAGTGAACAAATAAGCACTTTCAAACTTGTTGGCAACAATGGCACAACAATTTTGCGTAGTAAATAAAGGTTAACAAATAATGAGCCCAAGGCTCTTATTTATAGAACTCAAAGGAGTGGGCAACCTAAAATCTCCTTGAGTTAACAGTCAGTTCTTGCCAATCAGCAAGATTTATTCCTATGTCTAAAAGTAGGTGAGCAAATAGTTAACTGGAAATCTACTTCAGTTAACTGAAACTAAACAAAGAGTCAACTGGAAGTCTACTTTGGTTGACTGAAACTAAACTAAAAGTGAACTTAATTACAAAATGTGCCTCCAAAATAGACATCCACATTTAGTGGAGATCTGAGATCCACAATTCGTGGAAGTAAACATAGACATCCTCAATTAATGGGATCTGACATGCATGATTTGTGGGACATGGAGTTAACTTGGAAAGGGGCATCAAGTTAACTTTAGACACCATTAATGCTATTTTGGAGGGTAGGACGTCCTTTGTGGGTGCTTTACACCTCTTCTCCACTAGTCAACAATGCCTCAATCCAGTCGTTGACCTCTTTAGCCTCTGGGCAATTAATGCTCTGTAAGATGACGTGGCGTTTTAGCATCTCTTCACCTTTCACAAGCTGCTGTTGATATTCTATGCACTTGGAAGCTGCGTGATCCAACTTGGTAGACATGGCTGCAACTTTGCTCAACTTGCAACCATCAGGGTCATCAAGAAATGTGCTACGGACGACATCCTAAAATTGTTTTTGTACTGCGCCTAGCTCAATGTAGGCACCTCCCTCGTGTTGAGAAAGGCAAGGGATGGATATTACCAATGTTCTTGCGAAGTTGATAATACCTGCCACAATATGTCGGTACTCGATCAGTTCCACATAATTGGCATCATAGGCTTTCACCTTGTATGCCATCTATTCCTTTCAAGCAAAGAGATGTTGCTCGTTCTCTATAGTGGTAACTGATTGGTACGCCAGTTGAATATTCGTGACTGTGACTTCATCCCCATGCCTCTTTTCTGTTGTCTCTAGTTCTGACTGCTGGATCTTTGCGCGGAGTTCATGTGCTCTGTCCCTGAACTGGTATAGTTTTGTCAGTATACACCGTCCTCTGACAACAAATTCCTCCACTTGATTTCTCAAGTGTTTTCCATATGAAATCAGTTGGTGATGGTTTTGCTCCATGGCTAGGTCTAGCAATTCTCGTGGTAAAGCTGAGACGTTTGTGGTACCGTGCATCAAGCTAGATATGTACATCCTCAATTGTTGGTTTTCAGCCTTTAAGGTTGCTTTGTCTCTTCCGTCCTTAGCCATTCTTTCTTGGACTCTCACCGAGGCAATTCCAAGAAGATTTGCCTCCACCTAACGAGTGGTCTTTCCGAGGTTGACCTTCGACAATGTGAAGTCCTCATCCTCTACCTCGTGTATATTTCTGTCCTCAGGTGGGACAACCGTCTCTATGATAAATTCATTATTTGCATTTCTTCCTACATGTACTTGCTTCGTCAATTTCTTCGCTGGCATGTCTTGAGGGACATGATCAAACTCTGTGAAGTCAAGCTGGTAGGATGGCCTTTCCCTCTTCCTTCCTAGGAGACCCTCAAGCTAGATTGAATCTTGACTAGCCTCGCTGGAAGGAGGAATGTTAGGCCCCTGAATGCTTGATGAATGAGATTGTGCTGTAGTGATGTCTCGCGGTGGAGAGTCCAAATCAATGGGGACTTGTGACTGCTGAGATGGTGGTGAAGTAGGAGGCTTTGTCTCTATCACATGCACTATATCTGCTACAATTGCTTCCACTATGGGCTCTGTCTCTGTTGTGATTATCTCAATCACTGGCTCGGCTGCAACGGTTTCCATGACTATCTCAGGAATGTTTGTGGCTGTCTCCACATATAACTCCTGTGCTCTTCCCCTCTTGTGCCCTGACATTCGCATCCCTTTGGGACGATTGCTCCACTGCTTTTGTCTGGGCTTCTTCCTTGAAGTGGAAGGTAGTGAAAATTGAACCGGTGGCAGCTCTGTTCGGGGAATTACTACCTTGTCTTTTTGTTGTCCAAATAGAGTTGACTATTTTTGACAACTCTACTTGTCCTTTCCTCTATAGATGTGTTCTCCTTTGCATACCAATCCACTTTTCCAAGTGGTTGTGAGTCTACTTAATCCACGAAGAATGAGGGGAGAATGACTTCCCCTTCATCATCATCGAATAGGCCCTCAATGTCTTTTGACATGAAGTCAGCAATTTGTGGGAGCCTAAATCGGCTGTAGTTCCTTCTTCGTACATCAAACTCATCATCACAGTTGACCCAGTAGTCTTCCATGGAAGACTCGTGTGATGAGTGTTGCTCAAGGTGCGCTGCATAAAGGCCTTTGGATCATACGACCTTTTCTCAATGAGATATTTGAGATTGAGTCTCACCGTCTCTTGACACATCATTTTGGCATCAGCTACTGTTCTACATCTGTAGAGTCCCATCTAGATAGGAAATCCTGCAGTTGGCTTCCTTTTAAGGCGCAGGTGAGAATGAACTTCGGCCAACTACCGCAAGAACTCCATGAAAACTACCCTATCTGAAGGGTAGCGTGGCATCATGGTAGGATGACCGTTATATCCATATACGTGTATATAGGTGAAGGTGGGGAATTGGATAAACCAATCTGCCCAGTCCACCATTGCCTCCTTGGCTACTAATGATATATGTACATGCATTTCATGGTCGAGGTCTCGTACGGTGTGCATAATGGAAAGATCATTTATCCGCTTGAAATGTCGTTCTACTTGTGTAAACTCAAGTCGTGGAAAATATTCATGGACCTTCTGCACACCTAAGGTTCCCATAGTGTTTAATGTCCTGAACTCGCCTTGGAAGGCAATCAGGCATACAAGATAGGAACACATGTGGAACCTATGAGCCTCAAGAAACCCGGTCATTTGCTGGTGGAGTGTATCATTGATGAGGGTGGGCCAGTCGTAATGCTCTCTATTACTGACAATCTTAGCGATGATGCAGTACATCCACGATTGACATTGGTTCCCATCTTTTTGTCCAGTGATTTGGTTGAGTAGAGTGATCATCACTGCATACTCTTCTTAGAATTCTCCATGCCCAACATTCTTGGGTAAGCTAGCCCTTTTTACTTTTAACCACTTTTTTGCCATTCTTTGCAAACACCTATCCTTTGACACTTCGAATGCTTTTTCGCATTCTTTCACTGATATGACCACATTGGTTGGACATGGTGGAATAGCAAAACATCGTTCAACATCTTTTGGTTTAAGGCTGCAAATTACCCTCCCATCCACTGATCGGATTTCTCGTGTGGTAGGGTTGTAATGCTTAATGCAAGCAATTACAAACTCCACATTTTGTAATGTGATGGGGATGGATGCAACCTCAAGCAATCCGGATTGCTCGATGTTTTGTAACGTGATTTGATCCATGCCTTCCAAATCTTCTGAGTTGACCTCTGGATTCACGTTATGCAAGTCTGTGTCTATTGTTTTCAGGAAATCATGGTACAAGACCGTTTTGGTCTTGTATTGTACTTGGGAGAATTGCATCCTGAAAAACTTAAAGATCAATTGTGCACACGACCCTGTTCTGACAACTTCTGAAAACCCCTAAAAATAGCACCTGCCGAGAAGTAATTTTTCTGGAAAATATCCGACTCATGGGTTTTGTTCATGCTTCAATGCTGAAAAACCCAGTTTGTTAGATTTTTGATTCTGTGACTTTTTCGGAAAAACCCCTAAAAATAGGGGCAACAAGTTTGCTGTTTTTGGAAAATTTGAAGAGATGGGTTTTGCTGGAAAATTATGCTGATTATACCCAATTGGTCAGATCTGTGATAGCCTGCTGTTTTTTGTGACATGCAAGAAGTTTAAGACAAAAGAGAGAAAGAAGACAAGAGGAAGATTGGAAGTTATTTGCTGCCTTTCTGTAAAAAAATACGCCTCTGGATGCAACCTTTGAGAAATTGTCCTTCTGTGCTGCTGATCTTCAAAAAATAATGAAGAACGGTCAAAACCCTTTGTTAGATCTTGAAAAGACTTCTTGGAGAGCAATTTGCTATTTTAGCCTTCAACCTGCAAAAGAAAATAATGAAATGGGACATCTAGCTTGATTATATAATGATTGATGCCTGAATGCATCAAGTATGGGCGCCAACTCATGATTGAAGACTGATTTGGCTTGATTTGGAGTTCTAAAAACTGATTTCCACTGATTGTGGGTCGTTTTTGGCCTAGTTTGCCTCCAAAATCTCTAACTCAAGTCAACAAATCTCTCTTTGACTTTTTAGGCGTCCTTTTGAGTTTTGAACTCTTTTCCATCATTTTTTCATGTTGAAGTGCCTCTGTTCGATCCTTGCTCTCTGTTGTCCAGATGATCTTTCGCTAATGATGATGGATTCACTGCTGAGATGGAACAACCCTGATTAAATGTGCCTGGGAGCTGAAAAGCTCAACGATTAATTCTGATGCTTCTAAATCAAGGGCACCTTTCCTCAGCAGGGGCGCTTTTGGCCTCAAACTTGGTCAATTTCTTGACTGTTCTTCAATTTCACCATTTTGACCCTCCATGCTCTGATTCAAGATCATTGCTAACTGATGAGTCTGATGATCTCGTTGAAACGTGTGATGCATAACCAACTTAGTCCTGGAAAGGATGATTGGTTTCATAGCTCCTGAAAGTCTGTTTAAGTCCTTCCAAAGCATGGGTGCCCCTGGCCAATAGGGGCGCCTTTGGCTTTTTACTCATGATTTTCATGTTGCAAACCTTCAAGACTGATTCCAGTTTGATCTCTGTTGTCTTCGCTGACGGTGTCATTGTTGAGATTGATCAAAACGAAGGTCATGCTGGAGTCACCAAGCTTGTAGACAACATCTCACTGCCCAAAAAGATGGGCGCCTTTCCTCAGCAGAGGCGCTTTTCATCAACACTTAGCCAATTTCTTGACATTCTTCCTTCAACTTTCATCTTTTAGGTGTCTTCTGCTTGATCTCTGCCTCTAATTGCCTGATAGGTCTTGTGGATGTACAATTGGATTGATCGTGAAGCTGTGAGAGAGTTGAGCATATGCCATGTAGACAATAGTGGTTGGAAACTTCATCAGGTGTCTCAGATTCAAGGGTGCCCCTGGCCAACAGGGGGGCTTTTGCCTTGATATGCATTGATTTTCCATTGATTGTGCATGCTCTGACGATCAACCGTTATTGTCATTTGATGTGTCTCGCAGACTGGCTAACAGGTTCGTTACAAGGTTGAGCTGATGCTGAAGAGATCATCTGAAGACAAGTTTTCTCCAAAGTGACATTAGGATCTTCTTGTTCAAGGGCGCCCCTAGCCAGTAGGGGCACTTTTCTTTATGTTGACTGCATATCTTCCTTGGTAGCAAGGTGTTGCTTTTTCCAGAGTTAGATAATTTTTGGCATTTTACAGTTTTAAGAATCTCCTTAGTGAGATAGCATCTTTTTAGAGTATTTCCGCCATGGTTTCTTCGTTGACGCTTTTGAAGCTTAGCTTTCAGCACCTGGTACTGGCCAATTTGCCATTAATGGCTGCGGAGCTTCTAACTTTCTTCCTGAAAAATAAGAATAGACCCACCAAAGTAAAACTAACTTTTTGGTGATTTTGACTTGACCAGTGTGATCGTGAAGTCAATTCATCCTATCAAAATCATTTTCAATGAATTCTGGCAAGGTCCTATTTTTAGGGGTTTCCCTTAAAATAGGGGCACAAAACCCTAATTTTCAAATTTTCAGAATTTTGCACATATGTTCCTTGACATAAACCCACAAAAATCCTATGTTTTGTTTGACCTAAAACATACTTTTGACAAGATTTTTACATGACCTAGATCATTTTAACAAAAATGTCTCTTTGAAGCAAAAAATTATTTTGGGTACAACAAACTGTTTCAATGTCTATAATGATTCTTAAGCCTTCTCAGCTTTGTAACGCTGTGTATACATTTGTATCACCAAATAGTATTATACCATAGACATAGCTAGTGGAAGATAACTAATTTATATTTCCCTCCATGCCACATACCAATTGCACAAATTAAAACAATTTTGTTCCAATTCTTGTAAGTTTCCTTTGCATGTTAATTTGATCATTATTTATCTTTTCTAATTAGATTTTCAATATTATTTCTGCTCACAACACATCTATATTTTGATAATGTAGAGTGTTGTTTAGGAGTTAATGGCGACTCCTCAACGCCTCCAAGAACAGTTGCTAGACCAAAATATCTTCCATAAGAGAGAAAATGGCAAAAATAGCTTGCTGTATTATGAATGCAAGGTTGATACAAATGTCCATGAGAGGCCTTGCTTATATAAATAAGGTGAGAGGAAAGATTAGACAAGATCATGGCAAGTGTCCTAATCCTATCACACGTGACAACTAACTCATAACTACCTAGGACACAAACATTAAATGCTAAAAAGATAAGATCTAGATATGATAGCTAAAATTTCTAAAAAGAATCCTATAAGCCTAAGTAAACTTAACATGTGAATATGTCCCCTAAGTCCCTAGGAAGTGAATTAACTAAGTACAAGACATTTATTCACACCAACACCCCCCCTTAAGTGCAACTTAGGGAGAAGATTATTATGAAAAGACACAAAGATGTGTCTTGACTACGATGCCATGTTATGTACCCATGTACAAACACAAATGCAATCTCTCACAAATGGAGAAAAGGAGAAAATCAGGTGGGACAAAACTTCTGTCCAAAAGAGAAAAAAGCAAAGAAAGATGAAGGATGGAGGACTCAATGATATATATACAATGAATAACCCCCTCGCCCCATAAGAGGGAAAAAGAGAGACAAGATATCCCCCCCATAATGAAGAAGCTCCAATGCTGACGAAGAATGCCTGGAAACAAAAGATGATCCAATGCCTGCAAGCAACACATCTTCCCTTAGGAAGAAATGAATCCATAGGACAATGAAGGATCCGCTCCATATTAGATTGAAAGGAGAAAGGACCAAGTCTCAACAGGTATGCCTCTGAAAACTGAGTAAAAGTCTCCAAGCTTGAATAAGCCACAACATAATCATGGTCAAACACAACCAAGAAACATGACAAATCAAGAGAACGAGGAAACTCATGACTATCAATGTCCAAAGACAAAGAAGATGGGATAACAATTGTGCTAAAACTTGCATAAAAGAAGAGAGAATCCCCCTCAAGTGTGTCCTCCAAATCTGTAGTATGAGACTCCACAAACAAGTTAGAAATCCCTGTCAAATATCCCACAAAGCAAGATCTGAAAAACTATTATCATCCTGCTGAATAGAAGCACCGCTAGTTGAACAAGTAGGAAGTGGAGGAGTAGGAAGCTCAACACTAGTCTCTAGAATAGCAAGGTTTAGATGACCAAACTTCTCCTCACAAACATGATGCACACTTGATGAATGAGTGTGATATGCAGTCAAGGAACATTATCTTCAGTTGAAGCAAAATGTGAAAAGGAATACAAACGAGATGAATGATCAACCATCCCGATAGTAATGATATCCCTAGTCTCCAAGTCCCTTATGTAGACTTTATCAGGAGTGAACTCAACTGTTTTACCTTGTCCACTATGAGTAATTTGATAAATAGAAAGGGGATTTGATGTCAAGGAAGGTACGCAAAATACATCATTAAAAGTTCCATTCCCCATGTCAATATAACCCTTCCCACATACCTTCATATATGTATTGTTACCCATCAAAATATTAGGTGAATTACAAGGCTCAAAAGAAGAGAACATTCCCATAGATGATGCCATATGATGAGATGCCCTTGAATCAAGAAGCCATCTACTAGATCTAGGACTTCTAGAGGCCAAGAGTGCTTGTCCTTTCATTTTGTGTGACCCAGTTATAGATTCTGTATTCCTTGATTAAGATGATGGAGTTGCCAATTGAGATGCTAAAGAAGAAAAAGAAGGCACTGATGAGGGCAGTGGGATGTTGATCTTTTGAAGGTGTGTGAGTTCATCAATCTTCTTATCATAACATCTATGGTCATCATGTCCTAGCCTTTTACAATATGCACATTTCAACTTCTTTTTAGATGATTCCTCTTTAGAAGAGGGAGTGGACTCAGGAGTGCTTTGTTAAGGGGAATCTTTACCTTACTCATTTAACTTGGGGTCCTTATTCTACTTCTTAACTTTTCCACTTGAAGCCTTTGGATCCTTTGCAAGAAGAGCACAAGATTTGGAAGACTTCAATGTACCCATGTGCGTTAACTTTGCTTGTTCCCTTGTGAGTTGAGCTGCAAATTCATCAAGAGAAGGCATTTTGTGTGCATTGCCTAGGGCATCCATAGTAGCATAAAATGTTGAAACAAAAACTGAATAATCAGAACCAAGCTTAGCAAGAATAGAAAGAATCAATTGTCCATCCTCTTTGGTTACCCCACAATCAGATAACTACAATCTAAGAGAATTGAGCCTAGAGAAGTCTTGGATATTGTCAAAATTTGAAGGATTGAGACTCATAAGTTCATTCTCCAACTTAAATTTCCTCATTTTATCTGGCTTACCAAAGAGACTCTAAGGTAGTCCAATCATTAGGTTGTTTACAAGATGCAACATGATATCTAAGATTTGTAGAAATAGACAAAATAAGAGTACCAAGGCTTTCATCCTTTTCTATCAAACCATTTTCTCCTTTCTATAGCTCTTGTGGGTTTTGGATTTGTGCCAAATGTGATTCTTTGCAACTTCAATTTTAACAATAAAATCTCCATTTGTGATTTCCATTCATGATAGTTATATGGAGTTAGAAGTAAAACTTTTGACAAATCCATGATAAAATTAGAAAGTACAATAGAGGAACATAAATTAACCTTCACAATACAAGCAATTAACCCCTTTGTCACAAGTAAAATGCCACTTTGCAAATTTTAATTTACGACTTATGCCAAAATACCAATCTGGCTTCAAACTGAAATTTAGAAATTCTAACAAAAAATCTGCAAAAAGTGCATGCATAGAATTGTAGTTCTCCTAAATACCTTCCTAATGCCACAAGAATCGGGAAAATTGAAGTCCGGAGCAAAAAGCTATGAGCTCGGAGGTGAAAAAGAAAGATCTTGCTTCAACCTGGAAAATATGGCACAAAACAACAAAATTTCTGCAAAACACCTGCACCATTGAAAAACTTGCAGAATCTACTTTTCGACAATATTTTGTTTCAAAAAATTGGCCTCCTAGTCAAAAATTAAAATCTGAAAAAAACCCCTATTTTAGAGCCTTCAAGGTACAACTCAAGCACTTGGGGCTTAAAATATTGGCACTTGATCGCCAATATGACCACAAGGCTAGTTGGTGCAAAATTAATAGCCTGCCACCCAACGGACGGTGGGGCAGTGGTGGTAAGGGGCGACGGGCTCAACAACTCTGTGCGTCGCTCAGAGCGCTGCCAGAGTGTTGCCAGAGTGCTAGCCCCTTGGTTGAACAAGAAACAGGGGGTGTAGAAAAGCCCGTGATTAGGCGTTAAATAAAACAAATTGTTGGATATTAAATTTTAATATTAAAAAAAGCTTCGGCAATTAATATTTCATACCGACTGATGCAATGATATGACGACAGTTGATGAAAACCAAGTATGCTAGGTATGCAGACTGGCGCAAGTAGAGGAATATTCTCTGTAGAGTGGAATATGCTTGATTTGATGCCGATTCCAGCGAATATGTGTGCCAATGCTGTAGACTTTCTCCCATGACCACTATATAGTATAGGTTCCGTCCGTATTGTACAAATTTTTTGGTGACAGTTGAAAAAATGTTTGATGCCCCTCGAACAAAAGTGTCTAAAATTGATAATTGACAATCGATCTTTAGGTTTTTGGGTCTTCTGAATGTGATGGAAGGGTCTATTTTGGTCCAAAGTGCTTAGAAAATTCCGCTACCCCTTGGATCTGGCAACTAAAACCCTAAACTAAAACCCTTGTAGATCAGTCAAAACATAACAAAAATTGATGAAATGAAAGGAAAACTTGACTTTCTTTGATGCCCTAGATTCAATCGTGAGGTCCTTGAAACTCCAACATGCACCCAACAAAATCTTCAAGCCAACACAAAACCCTTTGATTTGGGAAGGAATCTGCAACACTGGAGCTCTGATACCATGTAGGAGTTAATGGTGACTTCTCAACACCCTCAGTAGCAGTTGCTAGACCAAAATATCTTCCACAAGAGAGAAAATGGCAAGAATAGCTTGCTATATTATGAATGCAAGATTGATACAAATGTACATGAGAGGCCTTGCTTATATAGGCAAGGGGAGAGGAAGGATTAGACAAGATTATGACAAGCGTCTTAATCCTATCACATGAGACAACTAACTCATAACTACCTAGGACACAAGCATTAAATGCTAAAATGTTAAGATCTAGATGTGACAACTAAGACTTCTAGAAGGAATCTTATAAGCCTAATTAAACTTAACATGTGAATATGTCCCCTAAGTCCCTAGTAAGTGAATTAACTAGGTACAAGACATTTATTCACACCAACATGTTGCCCTTCAAATATCTCCGAGGATGTGGATACCTCAAAGACATCCAAAATATGTTGGGGACTCTTTAAAATTCACATTGTGTTGATTTATCATTTGACAATAGCTTGTTTTCCTTCAAACTTGGAACACTTGTATGTTTATTGAAAACTAGAATGTTATCTGTGTACACTATCATGTCAGAATTGATGAATATTAAATGGTTTAAGTAGATCATTTATCATACTCATGAATGTAGTAGGAAAATTAAACGAACTAAAATACAACTATAATACTAACCATACGTTTAAGCCCTATTTTGAAAGCAATTTTCATGTCCTTTCCATTAGCTTGATGACATCTTGACTTCAAATCCAACTTAGAAGTAGTTAATTTGTTGAAAGTAATCTAATAAGTCGTCTTAATGAGGAAGTATGAAGTGATTCTTGATGGATGTTTCGTTTATAGCCTAGTAATAATAATATATCCACCATGTTGTATTCTCCTTTGGTACATTGATGATGGGTGACCCACATTGAGATGAATTAGGCTTGATAACACCTTGAACCAATGTTGGCCTAGAAACCTTGGAACTTTTGAGAGTTCTAATGTGGGCAATGGTATTGTAGAGAACTTGGGAGAAGATTGAAGACTCATTGTGCAACTGTAGAGCATAAGGAAGGCAAGAGGTAGCATAGCTAAAAGGCATTCAGTTAATCACAAACTTTGTTGTCAAAGGAGACAATCATGATATGGCAATCTTGTTGGCAATAATGGGCAATATTTGATTGGTGACCTCATCTTGACCAGAGGAAGACCCATTCTGCAATGGCCTTCTTGTCTAACCTATGTATATAGAGTGGCCTAAACCTCATTGTAAGGGGGGGCTAATGTAGAAAGAGTCTTCTTAGATAAAACTTGTTAGATGTATGGTTTTGTAATAGGCAAAAGTCAATGTTGCTGGTGCCTGGTTGTCAAGGTATATGGTTAGATCTAGACTTGGTTCATTCCCAGCCTAGATCTGCAACCGATATGTGGGGATTTGGCTTGGATGCAACCAAAACATTGTTGGTTCGTCTTGAATGAATTTAGGTGAAGCTAGAAAGAATCCAACAGAACCCAACATAACCCACATCAAACCTGCCCAAAAAAATGTATTTAAATTTTTATATATATTTTTTAATTGTTTTTCATCCAATGCACATTGTGTTTGTTGACAACACAGAGTAGTTGCAGGCAAGAGTGTGAGATGCTCATGCTTATGGCGAAGACTTGACATTAACCCTGGTTTCTTATGTCAAAGAGAAAGACATTCTTATACGTATTATGGCAGGTGGCATTGCTAATAATGTACAGGTATCTGTCAAAAGATATTTGCTTGAACAAATGTGCTTGGATGTGGCGAGGTGTGGTTGGAATAGACACTCAAGGGATAAAGCTAAGCCAATTGAATGGGTGGATGAATTAATGAAGTATTTATCTATGTTGCATGTTCAATGAAAATCCCCACTATTAATGTGACTGGTCTTTTTTTCTGTTTCCTTTCTAGTTTCTTTTTGTCTGCACACTTAATTATTTAATTATAAGTACATCTCGTTAATAGCATAATTTAAGTCTATTTTATTTTTTTGTAGCTTCTTAAACTTCAGCTTACTCACTTTCTATATTATTTGTATTAGCATCTTACATAATACTTGGATTAATATAGTTAAATATTTATGATTATTTACGTTGTAATATAATTCAAAATGAAATTATGAGATTAATCATTTTAATGCAATTGGTGACCTTAATTAATATTTAAAGTAATGAAAACTAGTAGGAACTAACATAAATTATAAGGTTTAATGATGACTTTCAAGGTTGACAAATTTACATCAATGTAATATTTTCATGGTTGTTTTGTTATTATATGCATGTCATGTGGTTACTTGAGCTTAATTCTTGTTTTTAAGTTAAAATCTATGCTACACCAATTTTCTAGGATGGGGAGCACAGGGGATGGGGGGACATTGTTTCAAGGGCAGATTTTTTAAGGCCATTTTAGGGAAGGATGACAAAGGGGATGACAATTAAAAAAAGAAAATTTTGAAATATCAAGAAATTTCAAATATTCAATGATATCATTGATAAGACATTCATCATATACATTATGGATCCTTAATACATAACATTAGAGTTGAATTGAGAGTTCATATGAGAGTTAAAGAATTTAACGAAATTTAATTGCTTTCATAATTCATTGTCAATGTGCATATAATATATATTATATAAAATTAGAAAAATACAACAAAATGTCCAAAGGCTGCAAATTTCAACTACATAATGACGAAAACATAGAAAATATGTTGCTACCTTTGAGCTTGCAAATAACTTGTGCATTCAATGAGCCTATCTCCCTTGTCTTAGGATTGTAGTGGTTGACACAAGTGACAAGAAATTCATTACTTTGTATTGAGACTGGAAAGGAGGTTGCCTCAATAAGACCATTGCCCCAAAGTCTTCTCGCTAGCTTATTCCCTTTCCAAATGTGTTCTTTCAACTCTATTTCTTGGACATTGACACATCCCAAATTGGTATCCTTGATCTAAGGATATCCGGACACTAGTTTGGAAGGAGATTCTACCATTTGGAAATGTGCCACTCTCTTCACTGATTCTACACTTTGAAAATTGCTGTCTCAAAAATCTAATAAAAACCTGTTCATTTAGGACCAAATTAGCACCCTTTAATGACCAAAAAGTTAAATTGATGTTTTCCCACTGAAATCCTAGCTGTTTTGTCACTGAAAACTGTTGCCATATACTAACAAAATTCAGTTGATTGTCATCTGTGTTGACAGCATTACAAGGGAGCTCAAAATGTGTGTATGAAAATTTGAATATGTATATATTTATGATTTTATATGTTTTTGTTATGAATGAACCCAGCCACAAAAGTTTATCAGCTAAATCCATGAATCGAACTTGAACTCAAAGTCAAACCACAACTAGCAACTTGGTAGAAATAGATGTGGCACTAGTAAGTAGATTTTATGAGTACCATGTTAGACCTTGAGTGGATTTGCTAATGTAATTGAAGGTGTAGTACCCCTACACATGAAAAGGACTTGTGAAGAAATTATAATGAAGTTGTAGCGAGAACTCTTTTATTTTTGATTTACATGGATGAATGATTTTTAGTATGACTCTATTTTTTGGTCTCATTATATTAACAAGTTTTGCTGCTAATTTTGTGGTATTCTCAATGCCCTTTGTCTACACTTTGTAAGTGCTTAGCTGTTCCAATGTCTCTTGACCTACACAGCAAGAAGGGGTACCCAACGTGTAGTATAGCACCTCATGTGAACCCTCTAGCACCTTACATTGAAATGTTGGTCATGGCACCGATCATGATCTCTTCAATATTATAAACATGCCCAAGCACTTTTGGTTTTGTTGTTGGAATCGTCTTTTGTCTGTCTATTTGGATTAATGTGCTTTGGAATTGTTATGCATGTTGATTGCCAAAAAAACTATTAGGAGTGAGGTAGAGGACCTAGGGAACAACAACTATCTAGCAAACCGTAGAGATAGTTGCATATAATAGATGCCTAGATATTGATGGAACTATAGATGAAAGTGACAAGTTAGAATTGCATTGATGGCAAGATAAGGGCTGCACATTGTGTGGTGGTGTTGGTTGAAGAGGAAATGGTGGCCCGAAATGGGGAGATGAGGGCAAGATTGAGCAAAGAGGATCTTCAAATAGACAAAAAGTTGATCATTAGGATGACTCTAATGGTAAAATGTTGTGGCTACAATGATACATGGAAACATGATAGTTGGCATTAGTACAATGGATTGCAAAGACTGAAGGGTTGTTGGTACGACAAGGGGTTAATGGTTTCTTAAGAGGATGGATAAGTTGCTTAACTCGACTTTGTACAATGAATTTGTATTCTAGTAGCAAGAGTATTGAGAAGCCCAATTGATTGTTGGTGACTAGGATGTTTGAGGGACAATCCAATGTAGAACAAGTTCTTGGCTCTTTTTGAGATCTTGATGAAATCAACATTGAGTCTTATGGAGGGCCTAACCCATGTACCCTTGCAAATCAATTGTTTCGCACATGCTTTCTTGAAGGAGAAGTAGAGTTACACAAATGTGGGACAACACAATAGCACATAGGAAGTAGGTCGTGACAAACAAGGGAATGAGCTCAATAAGGAGCTGCCTATGGTCAAGAGAGAAGACCCCTTGGAGATATGCAACAACAAAGGTTGAGTAGGACAACAAACAACATAAACATCATTATGAGGAAATAACAGTGGTGGTAATCAAGGTGGTGAGTAACCCACCTTTGCCACCACCAACACTTCTTACCTTGCCACCTCATTATAGAATCATTAATGAGATGGCTTTGGGAATGCCATGATACAAAGGACTAGAGGATGTTGAGGAGATTGTTCAAAAATGTGAGATTGCATGGAATACAGAAGGAGTTATGAAACCGACTTGCAAGATGAACTAGTTTGTCATGAATTTGTCAACTTTCATGGATACTAGTTGATAGTGAATGTAAATTCTGATGAAGCCATATTGGCTGAATACAAGTGAAATTGCGTCAATGCCAAAATGGTAGATCAATTCACCTAATTCCGATACAAACCTTGCAAGGTGGAAAATATACTAAAAAAAGGATCTATTAGATAAATATATCAGGATCTATAACAATGAAAGTATGGATCCGGTGATGAATTGTCTAGGATCTTCTTACATTAACAAAGGTACTTTTAATTGGTGGTAAACCATTTAATTTGTTACAATTTAGAAAGATAATTAAGAATGATTTCCAATCTAGGAATTATCTCAAACATTTGTACACTATTTTGATATAGACATTTCATCAAACATTCAGCTTTAAATGTAAAATACTTGGAATTTTAAACTGATATGTTTGAGAGGTGAACAATGTTGAAGTTGAACCAGATAGCTAATAAAATATTGAGGAAAGTAAACTACAGTTCAAAAGCATGATACTTTTGGAATGCTGATAGGCTGGTTTGCAAGGTTGCAGCCAGTTTTAGGACTATTTCAAATTGCAGCCAAAGAGATGCTTCCTAAAGTGACTGCTTGAATATCGAAAACTCTTCATGCTTCTATAGAGTGGTGGAATTATTTCAGACTGTTTAAAGGAGAGAGAATAATATTCACAGAGCCATATTTCATTTAAATACCTTCCCATTTTGAGCAGCAACTGAAATCCAGCAGATGTTCCTCTGTTTAGCAAGGTTGCAGCCCAGATTTGACTATGTAATCTGCACTAACTTTCATTGACTGTACAGTGCATTCAATATAATTAAATGATAACTCCAATGAAGAGTTGGAAGACCACACAAAGCAGGCTATAATCTCTACATAGCAGCAAATTTAAGTTTATTGCCCAAGGCATTGACCCCAACACTCCTCAATTAACAAACACCTTCTAAAGAGATGAGTGATAGTTGTGGGAAGCTTGCAACATCAATAATACAAAATGGATTCAAGATAATAGTAGCTCCTCCAAATCGCAAGCATGAATACCTCCTTCAAATATGATGATTTCGTTCCTTAGCACAGTGGGGTCCAGAATATAATCTCATACCTTATTAGCAAAGCACCACTATTGAAACCCCTGTGAATTCCTTTAATTCCTTCAAAACAAAAATGAATATTTTATTGATCTCCAAAATGAAATAGTTGACAAAGAAAATCTGCATATCAGAATTTGTCAGAAAATGACCCCATATGTTGCAGCAGACGCTCCTCAAGCATATTCACTTGGTATACTCATGACATGTATTTGTTTTCACCTTTTAATTTTTGCGACCCCTCCTTGTATGTAATATCCCGTACTGAAATATTTCTAAATTTTTGCAAATGTCATAACTTTACATACATGCTCTAATACCACTATAAAGACCTGTGCTAATTTTTAACCCAAATTTTTGCAATTTCACAAGTTTACTCCATTGGCATTCTGTCGAACAGTTGTTTACAATTCATTAAGAGCAGTTTTGAACTGAGATTGTTTATGGCAATTTATAATGTGACAGGAGGACATACAATTGTTTGCAAACTCATTAAAACACAGGCTAGATACATTTTGTCAAACAAGTGACACACATTCAATATTGAAGTACAAAGGAACCATGCTGTTCATATATAAATAAATCACAGTTCTGATCTTATACACAGCATATTGTAGCATACAGGAGACTGTTAGACATGGTCGCCCCTCACCATCATTGATTCTTGACCTTCTGGCTTCCAGCCTCACGTCACCCCCTTATTGCTTGACTGTAGATGCTTCAAATGCTGCATCCAGCTATACCTGGCTACTTCGTCACTTCTACAGCTGGCAGCTATCCCTTAAAACTTCACACCTAACTACAAATTGTCCCACATCCCTGGCAGAGCTGTTTCTACACCCACATCAGCATTGAGAATGACTTCGCCCAGCATATGACCCTCTAAAGGTCACAATTTCCTAGTTTAAGGTGGTGCCTCAATGTAGACAAAGGAATTGATCAACAAGAGGATGTTTCAATGCCTCAAATCTGTCCAATAGTCATGCCTGGAAGAATAAATGAAACACACAACAATACTATTAGTTCTGCCTATCAACACATTATGCCAAGGATATAAAGAAAATAATGTCATCCACACCAACAAAAGATTTATCAACGCCTTGTAGTATAGAATTGTTAACTTCAGTGATTTCCAAAACTGGCGTCTAATATTCATACCAAACTATGAGGTGTGATCAACAATCAATTGCTCAACATTGGAAAATATATTATTTATCTATCAATTTCTTGTAAATTACCAACATAGTGCCCAATGTTCTTTCTTGTAAAAACCTTTGCAAAACTCTCACAATTTGTCTTGCTTGCAAGACTTCACAAATTGATCTTCAATCATACTAGCAATTTCTTTTTGTGCAAACTGAAACTCTGAATGGATTTCACAGTATTGGCTAGGGAGGATCTTTCACCACCGAACCTGATCTTCGTTGTAGGGTTTTAGTCCTAGGTTGTGCTTGAACAATCCTATTCAATCTCCACAATTGTGGTTTTCAAAAAAATATCAAATAACCAACATGAATCAAATGAGACCCTTCAGCCCTTTTTATAATCTACTTAGAACTTTCCAAAATTTATAAATTAATCACTTTATAATCAAATAAACTTTTTTGCTCCGAAAAGTGACTTTATTTCAAATTTAATATTTCCGGCACATTAGTTACTTTTACAACCACCTTAAATATAATTAATTTGAGTGGTCTCTTAATTTATGCTTTTTCGACAACTTACAATCAATTATTTAATTATTAATTATTTCCCGCACAACCAACTGAAAGTACGGAAGATGTCGAAATAGTCCAGAAGTGAAATTTGAGCGTTCCAAAATACTCAGGAGCTCACAGGAGATGGGACTTACTAGAAGTAAACACTTTCCAAAAATAGCATTTTCCTCCAAGATGTTTGGAAAGCACCTGACATGTCGAAACTACTCTAGGAAAGTATCAATGTACTCAACAAAATCCCTAGAGCTTAACGCCAATAACTTAATTCTATTCTGAAAAGGTCGGCATTCTCCGAGAAAGCTGGAACTAATTACGATGCTGGAGTGGCAAAAAACAGGGACACTACATTGTAGTAGTACTTTTCACCAATAATGATTGTAGCTAGGTATTAACCAATATAAATATTGTTAGGAATGATGAATGATTAGGAATGATATGGCCACCCAGAAATTGGCCCATCCATAATATTAGAAATAAGCTTTAACTTTCAAGGAATAATAAACATCGAAATAATCATGTTGGCGTTTAAATTCGTACCTCTGGAATGCGGATTTGAAAATGGACAACTATGCACAGATAAACTGCTCTTCAAATTAGGAGGGGAAGCTGAGGGAAAGAAGCTCCCTCTTGCTGATGGTGATTGAAAGAAAGCAAACTAAAACTAAGTTGCCTATCTTTTTGATCAGCTTAGAGCACAAGGTTTTTTAAACACAAACGCCGCAGCTAAGATTTTCTGATATAAGAAGTTCAACTATGACTAACTTAAACTAAAGACGTTCCTAACCTCTCAAGTAATAGCAGAGCAAGAGAAGTTAGAAATTAACAAGGTAGATTTTCTGACAAAAATACTTCAATAATCTCTCTTTCAACGAACACCTACACACTTCACTGCAAGCTGAAATAAAGATCATAAAAGTAGAACATAGATAACGGAAATCTGAGATTTTGGACCAAGGCAAAAGAGGCTCATGATTTTATTACTCAAATGAAACAAAGCTCACTTCTAACATGCCTTGAACAAGAAATTGCAGCTAAAGAGGCTTGCAAACTTATTCTTAACACAATAGAAAACAACAATCACACTAACTCCTTGTTGGCTAAAGAGGCTCAACAATTTGCTTATCACAACACAAATGAACAATATTTGAGCAACAAATAGAAGGCACAATAGGCTCGGCGTTTTGTTCTCACTAGCACGGTTAAAAAACTAAATGAGCAAAGGCTCTTATTTATAGAGAAGCAGAGGAGTAGGGAACCCTAAAATCTCCTTGCTTTCACAATCTAGGGCTTGCTTTCGACAAGCAAGCTTTATTACTAAATCTAGAAAGATAAAACCCTAGAAAAGCTGAGGGGAAACTCAAGCTAATACATCTTATCATCTTTCTATCCTCAAAGAATGGATAGGATTATTCCAAGAATAGAAGAAAGCGGGAAAGAAAGCTTCTAGAAGAAAGCTGCTTTAAAGCTCGATCACATCCACTAGGAAGTTAGAGATTGTGTCCCGGTTCGGTGCATCTATGCCATCAACAGCAAAACACCGCTTTTCAAGAATATCTTCAGCATCTGCAATAGATCTCAAGAAATCTTCGACCTCATTGGCCGCTTTATCGAACTTTGCTGACATCACTGAAATATGGCCTATCCTTCCGCCAACTGGACTGCAACTGTGAACAACACTTTGAAACTGATTTTGCACTTCCTTAAGCCCGACGTAGGAACCATCTTCAAGACTGTATTGAGAAGGGATCTCTATGACGAATTCACTGATGAAAAGAAGAGCTTCAACCACCCTTTGTCTGTAGGTGATGAATTCTTCAAATATCCTCTCATAGGTTTTAATTTTGAAAACATGACGCTCTCTCCAGGCAAGGATTTGTCTCTTGTGTTCTCTTGAAACTGCTGAACTGTAAGCCGTGTCTAAATCAGCAATGATAATCTCATGTCTCGGTTTTACTTCAATCAGTGTCTGTTCGAACCCTTGGATGCCTTGACGTAGCTTATGAGCGCCTTCCCTTAACTGGAACATCTGTGCCAAGATCTCCCTTTCTCTGATAATGAAACTCTCGATCCACTCCTGAGTCTCTACAACCTTTGACGCCATCTTGAGACTGATTTTTACCCTTTCCCTTCGACTGTGCTCTGGAAGAAGAGGGAATTATCCTTGGTGGCTCTGCTACTGGAATGGAGTTCTTCCTTTTAAGCACTAAGAAAACCTTACTATGCTCAAGGACTTGTCTTGTTCTGTCTTCGACTGAAAGAGATTCCTTGTTTGCCCAGTTAACTTGCGGAAGAGGCTGATCCTCGATTCGTTTTTGAGTGTACATCGGGAGAAGCACATCTTCATCATCATCTGATAGACCCTCTATATCTTCATTTAAGCAGTCTTTCATCTGATGGAGAGTGAGCCTGCTGTAACTACGTCTCCGCACTTCAAACTCATCTACACAGTTAGCCCAAAAATCTTCAAGTGCGGCTATGTGATCATAATTCTTCTCCAATCGGCCAGTGTAAACACCATGAGGATCAAATGATCGCCTCTCACTGTAGGACTTGAGGCCGAATTTATCTAACTCTTCTCCAATTGTCACGGCATACGCAGCTTGATGATCCCTACATTTATAAATACCAACCCTAATGGAAAGTGAAGAGAGGGTTTCTTTCTATTCCTCAAGACTGTGTGGACACCGTGAGCCTGCCTCAAGAACTCCATGAAGATGACCTCATCTGACGGATACCTTGGCAACATGAGTGGGGCACCTGAATAACCATAGACCCTGAGATAGGTAAAGGTAGGAAACTGTATAAACCAATCCGCCGATTCCGCCATTGCTGCCCTGGCAACTGAAGAGATGCAGACGTGCAATTCGTTGTCTAAGTCCCGCACTGTGTACATCAAGAAGGCCTCGTTCACCCTTTTGTAGTGGTGCAACGACTTTGTGAATTGCAACTGGGGATAGTAGTTATATATGTGTTGTACGGTCAACGATCCCTCGTTGTTCAACGCTCTGAATTGACCTTGATAGGCCACTAGGTAGACTAGGTATGACACTATGTGGAATACATGAAACTGGAAGTATTCTGTTATTTGCTGATGTAGGCAGTCACTAATCAAAGTAGGCCAATCATAGAATTCGGTTTTCTTCATGATGTGAGGTATGGCATAAAACATCCAAGGTTGGAACTTGGTGGCATCTTCTGAGCCAGTGACCCTGCTGAGCAAAGTGATGATGATGGCAACCTCGTCCTTGAACTCCCCTTGCCCGACATTCTTGGGCAATGTTTTATGTTTTTCTTTCATCCATCTCTGTGCAATCTTCTTGCTATATTTATCTTTATGCATATTCCACATCCTTTTGCATTCACCCTTTGAGAGAGTTACGCTTTCAGGCCACGGGGGAATGGAAAAACACCTTTCGACCATATCAGGCTTTAGACTGCAAATCAATCTATCGTCTGTTGACTGGATCTCCCTAGCGGCCGGGTTGTAATGCTTAATGCAAGCGATTACGAACTCAAGGCTTTGAACTGATATAGGAATTGACGCTGCTGTGAGGAGTCCAAAATGTCCCAGGTTCTTGATTGAAGTGTTGCCTGCTCTCTCCAAGGCATGTAGATCGAACACCGGCTTGACATGATGCAAGTCTGTCTTAGCTGTTTTGATATAATTGTGAAAGAGAATTGATTCGGACTTGAAAACATTAGGAGTGTACTCCATTTCAGAAAACTTGAAGAATGACTGTAAACTTGCCTTGGTTCAGACAAGTCTTGAACAATTTCTATTTTTAGAATGCTGATTTTTGTGCTCCAGCAGGACAAGTCCACTGAGAAATTTTCTGAGATATGGGTTTTGTTTAGAATGCTCGATGCAAGACAAGCTGCAGTTGCTCCGTTTTGAAAATTTTGAATTTTGCACAGAAAAACAACAAACCCTAATTTCTTCAATTTTTCCCAAAAAGAAGCCCCAATTTGGGTTTTGTTGAACAAGATTAGAAATGGACCCAGTTGATTGGATTTGCAAAACCCTGACGTTTGATCAAAAAAGCAGCCAACCCTAGATTTTGAACTTTCTTGAAAAAAAAGTTGCGATATGGGTTTTCTTCAGAAGACTGATTGGAAAGGACCCAGATGGTTGAAATTTGAATGCATTGAGGTTTTCACTGACATGCAAAATAAAAGCACTTGCTGCAACTTGATGAAGTTCTTGAAAAATTCTTTAGAAGATTGAGGCAAAAAGACCCAGATGACTGAAAAATGGAATTCCTTGGCCTTCTGCTTGAAAAATTCGATCTTCTGGAACAAAAAGCTTGAAAAAGCAAGGGTTTATGCTTGCTGGTCTGAAAAATCTGATGTAAAACCAGCAAAGATGGATTCTTGAATCACAAAAATTCTTCAAACTTGCTGCTCCAACTTTCCCCTCTGGATGCTACCTGCAAAAATAATGAAAAATACATGAAAGAATGATGTTAAATAGACTTTAGGGCTTTGGATTAGGTTTTGCTTTCTTTGCTTTTATTTCCAAAACCCTAAAACTCAGCTTTCTTGAACTTGGACACCATTCTCCACTTGCAAATTTTGAAAATTTTGAAAACCTCAAAAATTTCTCTAAGGCATGAGAATTTGGGCGCCCTTCTTCACCAAGGGCGCCTACTTTATCCAGTGTTAGCCAAAATTTTAACATTTTCAACTTTCCTTCATTTTGACATGCTACTTCGCCTCTGATTTCCCGGTTTAATGATTGATCGGTAGTGATTTCCACGGTGAGACTTCGGTGATTCTAAGAAAGATGTTCTGGAGGCATCTCTGGCGAACGACTTCATCTTGACCTCCGAACTCATGGGAGCCTTTTCCTTCCAGGGGCGCCCATTTCATCTAGAGATAGCCATTTTCATAACTTTCAAATTTCTTCATTAAATCCCTTCTATAGACGATCTTATTGAATCCTACCGAGCTTAGTCAGGTTGGCCAGGAACTATGCTCATCGCTTGAAAGGTGGCGAAATATGAAGGGGTCTACGGAGCGTCCTGCCCAAAAAGTGGGTTTAAAGGCCTCTGAAGTTTGGTAGCGACTTTGACACGCTTTTCACGAGTTAGTTTTTGGCCCTTTTTGGGTTTTACGTTTGCCGGAATCTTGGTTCTCAGGCCTTAATTAGAACCCTGCGCGATCGTGTCGCAGGTATTTGCGGAGCTCGATGGCGAAGCGGGATATCTCTTGGAAAAGGATAAGCGCGAAGAGGTGCGTTGAAATTTCAGTCGGAATTCATTTGTTAACGTTGCCAGAAAGCGAAACGCTTCTGCCAGGCGTATTTCTCAACCGCTTAGTCAGGCACGCCACCAGCATTTTCAACTTTCCTCGTTCAGACTCCAGTGCGGATCTCCCCTGTTCAGCTTTGGATTCCGGATGACTGAATCGCCTGATGACTGCGCCGCTGAATCCACTGCGAAGCTGACAGAAAAGTGAGGAAGTTTGACTGGAGGCTTGAAACCCTAATTTATCATATGATGCCCTAAAAAGGTGGGCGCCTTTCTTCAACAGGGGCGCCCAAACTTGCCAGTGTTAGAGATTTTTCATGAATTTTCAATTTTCTTTCTCGTTCTTTATGCACGTTCATCATTTCATCGCCATTGAATGTTTGAGTCTTTGAAGCCCGGCGCGTTGAATGACTATCAATTGACCAAAACCTCGAACTCACGGATATTCTTGAAAAAGCTGAGAATAATAGACCCACTAGAACCAAAAGCCCGATTATTTTTAGATTTTGGTACCGACGTCACATTTCGACACCAGACATTTTAGAGGCCCGTGTCATCGGGTTTGGACCCTATGGACCAACTTTCTATTTGCAGAATTTCTATTTTTAGAAAATTTTGCGATTATCGTTCGAGAGCCGGAAAAACAAAAACGTTACTAATTTTGAAAATTTCTAAAATAAGCGGTTCCCTAAAATTTAGGGATGAAAAACTGAGATCTGGGTTTTGTAGATTAAGCTGCTCTTAGCAGACTCAAATCGTCAGAAATTGAAAATTTTGCGTTTTAACCCCTCATGCAAGACATGCACACCCAAATTTTGACCTTTTTGACTAATTTGACAAGACTTTTACTCATTTCTTCAAAATATCTAAGTGTAACAAAAATTTTAATTTTGGGGTACAACAAATCATTATATAAATTTTCATTGGTTTCAAATAAGTTGAAAATAATACTAGAATAAACCAAGCTCACTAAGTAATTGAAAGACACCAAACCAAAAATCCACGCATATGTTATTTTTGTATATTTTGAAAATCCACACCACAACCAAACACACGAAAGCTGAAATTTTCAGAAACTTTGAAAAAAATTTCACACCAAATTGAAAACTGAAAATTTGGAAATCTTTGCTTGATGAAGCACACTGTCAATTCATATATGGAACTACATTGGAAACTAGGAGGGTTTTTGTCCTCAAAGTATCACAATTCTAGAGGGTTCTTGTCCTTGAGAAGAGAAGAAGAATGCACATTCATTCTTGAGAAAATAAAATTGTTTCGAAAAACATGTAGGGGCTTTTCGAAAACACTCCCCTTATTTATTACTTTATTTTAAGGAAATAAATAATTTTAATTTTCTTTTTTAATAAATATTCCTAAAACTTATTAAAATATAATTAAGTGTCCTTTTTAAACACCTTTTTGCCCCATGGGTCTAGCAACACTTAAAATAATCACTTTAAACACTACAAAAAATAAATTAAATAGACATTGTCGTCTAATTTTTAACTTCTTGACAACCTAATTTAATTATTTAACTAATTGTCCCTTTTAAATAATTAATATTAGTCATCTTTTAATATAAAGCTACTTTTTCTCAACAACTTAAATTAGTTATTTAATTATTTCCATAATTTCATAAAGGAGACATGGTAGACCACCCTTCCCAAAAATTGCTTGTCCTTAACCAATGCTGATTCAACTCATCAAGTTCTCCTGACCAAACCTCTTTGCTTTGCCAGGATGCCATATCAATCTTGAAGATTTGCTATTCCCAATCCTTGGTCCTTATTGAGATGTCAGCTTTTGTTGTACCGCTCTAGTATTATCACAAGTTGTAGAACTTGAACCAAAAGATATCTTTGCATCCATCTCAAAAAGTGAGTTATTTGAGAAGGGGTTGAAAACTATTCATGTGTTTCTTCTTAGACCAATCTTGATGCTAACACAACTTTTTGTTTGCAACTTTTGAAATTCCCGAAAACTGTTTGAAATCAAAATATTTTTCAAACCTAGCAAGCTCTTCAATTACTTGCTTAATTTCCTTAGCCTTTGCCTCAATCTCTTGCTCCCTGAAGTTTTCTATAGCATCACGCTGTTCTTTTGCCTCGCAAAGTGCCATTTGGTTCATTTTTGAAGAATCCTTGGTTGATTTAAGTTCAAAGGTGATCTCATCAACCTTTTCTTTCTTTTTGTTAGATGCATTTATGGTTGTCTTTGCAAATCTAATAACCATATCTCTATCTTTAATCAAATATAGATTTTCTAATTTCATCATTTCCAAAATATTCTTAACTACTTGCAGTTTGTAGAGTGATTGCGTGCTTAGTCCTTGCAACATTTACTTCATTTGTTTTTTTAGCCTTCTTAAAACACAGAGTTAGCTCTTCAGTGAGTCTTTTTGTGTTATTCAACTTAGTTAGGATTTGGACCTCCTTCTCTTCTATTACCAGCAATTGCTCTTTCCATTCATGTGGCTCTTTAGGCTTCTGTGCAACATTGGCAAAATAACATTTCGTATCTTGCTTTTGGCTGCAAACTCTAGCATCTCCACGTAAGGTCATAGAAGTATTTTCATAAATGGAAGGAAAATTACTTGTGATGTCACATGACCTTCTATACTAATTGAGGTGTTTTTCCCTTTGTGAGAATGACCTGCATACCTAAGCTAATGTAATTCTGATGTTGCTAATTTCTCATATGCTCCCTTGAGTTAACCACCTGAAGAAGGTTTTGAATCATCAAATTTTGACATTTTCCCACAGGAAATTGCACTATTGCTTCCCAAACATCAAGGGTTTGGCTATCAACCAACTCCATCAAATCACCATCCAGTTGCTTCGCAATCTCCATGATTAGCACCCTAGATCATGAGAAAACCATCAGAATGAGGCATCAAGGAAGAACACGATTTAAGTTCCATCTCAAACATCAGTATTGGGTGATTGAAAATAATACCTAGATCCCATATTCTTTTGCATAGACAAGCTTGAGTGAAAAGAAGTCTGTTCTCTTTGCTGAAAGTGGTGAATTTATCCATTTCTCCACACTTCTTATGATGACAAAATTCTTGCAAGAATATCGATTTTCTGCTAATATCATAATTGTCATACCTTGAGCAATTACCAAGGTTATTGCCAAATTACTTATCATAAGTTGCTGGTTTGAAAATTTCAGCAAGTTGAAAACCATCATTAGTAACTGTTGAGACACTCTTCTCCCATGCATGCTTGTCAACAAGGTCATCTTGGAACTCCATGATGAAGAAGGTGCTCTCCCTTCAAAACTGAAATCAAACTCACACAAAGAGACTTGGAAGATGGCTGCAATATCCCTTAAAATTTCAGATTTAAAGAAAGAAAATCAGCAACATTCTATTTGCTTCAATCATAAAATGATTACATCAAACTGAAGCTTATATGCTTCCCTACAATCTAGGCTTCATACATACAAAAATATGCAACATAATGTCTTCAACATTTTGGTTTCATTCCAATAGCATTTGGGTATGCAACCACAACTTCTCCAAAAAGCCCCCTTCTCCAAATGAACAAGCATCAATATATAGAGAATGTGTGACGAGAAACCATTATTGGTTTTCAAAACAACCAATCTTTACCACCTTGAAATCCCACGCCCACCTTGAGGAGAGATAAAATATAAAATAATTCTTTGCTTACATGGCCCTCACATGGGTGCCTAACTCTTGGCCAATCAACTCGGTCAATTATGACACCTCCATTGATTCCTGACAGCTCTGACAACTCCATATACGGACATGCAACAACATGCAAAGCTAGTGGCCCCAACATGCAAAGCATGCAATTGAACATGCAAGAACATGCATACCAAGTGTCCTCCACCTAGAAATGGGATGCCCAAATGGAATATTCCCCCCATTTATGCCTTTGAAACATTTACTAGACCATAATTCCTCCAAAATTACATTTACAATTTTGCCACAAGGAATATTACAAAGTTGCAAATTAAAAATTACTTATTTTCATAACCCGTAAGCCCTTATTGAAAACTAAAATACAAAAAATTATTATTTTTTGGGTGATGCAAGATTGCTCTTACACCCTGGATGCTCTTGCATCACTCCACCTCATAAACTTCTTGATTTTCGAATTGAATTCGTACGGATGCTCAAAATGTATGTCTACCTTTGTTGAAACATTTGATAAATCAACTCCATTATTCTTCTCATCATCATTTTTATATATATGCTGCAAATCTCTCTTGAATGACATAGATTCAATCATTTGAGGATTGATGGGTGCGTTTAGAACAGGAGCATCTTTCTCACTTGTGCATTCAACAGGTGATATTTTCACCTCAATTTCATGAAGATATACAATTTTGCTGGTTTGCACTATCAAAAGTAAAAAATATATCTTTTCCTGCATTAGATCCTATACCTTCCATTTGCATGGGAGATTTTTCTAAAATTTGCTTCTTTTGACATTCTTGCAACTTTGAATTTTCTTCTTCCTCATGCTCAATTTGATAATTTCTGATTCATATAAAGGATTTAAATACTCTTTGCCGAGAGTGGTGTCTTTTACCATTTTTTCTTTTTGGACAGAAGTTGTTGTACCCTCATATAAGGGATTTATGTATTCCTTGCTTAAACTGATGAGTTTAATTTCTTGCAACACATAGTTCTTTTTTCCATACTTCTCCATCACTTTGTCATCCTTGACCATTTGAGATTTTTCTGGATCCAACACTTGTCCTGGTTCTTTTTTCTGCACTTGTCCACTTCTTGTTTTTATCCACTTTGGGCAGTTTGGGAAAGAAAATTCTACATATTCTTGTTTTTATTATTTTGGCTTCCTTTTGTTTTAAAATGGTTTGTTCTTTCTTTATGTTTTGTGTTTAAGTTTTTCCTTAAATCTCCTATTTTGAAAACTGATAACTTAGTGGCTGTGCAGGTAAAGTACAATGGAAAGTCAGAATCATGGTTTTCCTTGCTATCCATCCATGCAACAAATCATGATGGTGAACCTTATTGTGTGCATTATCATCCTGGGTCAAGCTTAATTGATGTCTCAAGTACAAAGAATAATGCCTGGGAACTTTGGTGCAGTATTCCATTTAAGCAAAAGGCAGAGGATGCTGATGTGGAGCTTGATTTTCGTGGCAATTCGTATAATGAGACTCTTTATTTTGTAAACAAAAAGAGTAATGATGGTCTTGCTTTTGTTAATGGGCTTCCAATGTTGGTCAAAAAGCCTGGAAACCCACTTAAACTAAAGACTTTTCATCGTGCTGCTTTCCAAACTGATGAAACTGAGAGAGATGCATCTTTAAATGGGCAACCATCATATAAATTAGCAGTAAAGGCTAGTGTTTTACCGTTACCACAGGTGAATATTATAGTTGAAAAGTTGACACTCACCATACTTTATGAGACATCTGGGACGAGTCATTTTCTTCCTCTTTTCCGAGTATGCATAGATGGTGCTCAGTATGTGCTACAAGTTAGCTCTTCTAAGATCAGGATTATAAGTACATTACGAGTCATGCTTCAAACTTATGAAGCTCAAAGAAACGAGTGGTAGGCATTTGAAACAGCAAGAGATGTTAAAATAATTTTTTTTGAAAATTGATTTTGTTTCATAACCAAAAGTCAGGCCAATTAACAATTACAATTAATGTGCAATGAACAATTCAGTAATGCAGAGGTTTTCTTTGGCAGGATAGAACTGTTGCATCCAGTTGATATTGGTTTGGTCTACCGTGTCATTGGTGCAGAGCAGATGCAGGGCGGTGTTACATCTGGAAAGATACCTATTTGTTTTTGCGCTATATTGAAAAAGGTAGAAACATTAAGCTATATATTGTACTTAAGTTTTAAACAATGTTTTTTGACAATTGCAGCTTTCTCTGTGATTAATAAATATTGACTGTAAATCTTATGGATAATCTCTATATGTCGACCTAAATAAATATCTTTCAGCATCCTGGCATCAAACGTGATGATTTTTCTGCAGGTGGATGTCTTTGTCAGTGAACAATCCCTGGACACTTGCCTTTTTCTGTTCACAGAGTTGAACCTTGGTGGTCCTTATACCATAAAGCATTCTCCAGTAAAAGCTTACGGCTGCAAGGAAAGTATTTTCTTACTTGTTTGTCATATTTTTGAAAATAAGGTGGCATACCTGTTGTCCAGGGTTTTTGTTTTTGTCGTTGAAGATTGTGTAAGTTCCAGGATTTGGATATTCTAAATTTATTGTTCAAAGTTTCAGGTTTGTTCTATGGTTTTCCTGTCCTCTAAACACAACATTGGTTCTCAAATGAAAAATCTAAATATGAAAGATTACATACAGTTACAATCCTTATTATGCAAACTATGAATTCAAAATGAAACTTTATAGGATAAAATGTGGTAGAAAAGGCTTTTCATTAAATAAGGTTTTTTATGCTGCTTAGTTGCATAAAAATATGTTATTTCTTTCTCAATTGAAAGTACAGTGCTTTTGTTTTGATTACTTGCTTTAAAGACCAAAATTGAAATCTGCTACGGATTTGTTACTGTCTTACTCTGTCAAAGGCATTCTTCAGAGTTCCCTCCTTTTATTATAAGATATAGATTTAATTGTTTACATACTTAAGAATCCTTTTATATTGCTGCTGCAGTCACACACTTGTTTCCAAATATGACAATTCACTCTCCTTGAAGTTCCAATTGGCATTTTATGACCGAAACACCAATCACGAGCAGTGGAAGGGACATGGGATAGCTAGGTAGTCAGAAAGTATAAATGATTGATATTCTTCTTCTGAACATAGAAGGTGGTTACCACTTTAGAATCAATATCTTTCCAAGCTGTTATAGTTAAGTTTCTATTTGGTGATATAAAACTCAGTAACTTGCTAACAAGGAAAGAAAAGCTCTCTCAGATACATAGAATTAAGTTATATATCATGGTATATAGCATGCTTGCTGGTACTACTGATATCAAATGCATTTTGTTCTTGTTCCAGGTTAAGTATAATTTATTTCAATTGATTTCAAAGCTTTTGGATATACATTTATCCTCTGCAAATTGATAATTTGGTTATGCAACTCCATGTGCAAATAGCCTTTTTGTCAAAGCCTCAAATGTGACTGTATAATCCTCCTTAATTTGGTTATGCAACTCCATGTGCAAATAGCCTTTTTCTCACAGCCTCAAATGTGACTGTATAATCCTCCTTAACTTCTGCTTGAGTATCTGCAATCTCAACATCACCATTAGAGAGATTATTGAGGCTTTTCATGATGATAACTATCAAATTTTAATTTTGAACAAATGGAATTGTACATCAGAATACCCCTAGCCTCAGGTTATTTTTATTATTTCAAGTACGTTCTTTGTCCCTGTTGTATGGGCTCATATATCATCACTAGTATGTGTATTCTCAGAGCTGGTGGATTGGGATCTTCCTTCAGACCTTTCATGTTTTACTCTGATCTTGCATCCAAGACAATTTTATTAATCAAAGAGATGAGAGATGGAAGTTTAATATCTTCGTTTTCTTCTTCTGTACTTGTGAACAAACTTTGTCAGGATTGGAAAGACATTTAAGATAAGAAGTATCAAGAAATCCACTCCCCAAAACACATTATTATTGCTTCCATACTGAACCATAGGAGAATTTGTCTTGATGAGTGACAAAGTGTCACATTTAGGACAATAACTGCTGAGAACACCTCCAAGGGTAGACATGTGGCATACATTTCATCCAAAGAAAATTTCTTAATATAGTTCATTTGGCAAGGCATATGTGATTTTTAAGTGATTTTTAATGTAAGAGGCCTAGTAGGATGTAATAGATAGCCTAATATTTTTCAGCATGCTTATGATATGAAGCATTCATTTAGAATTCATTTATTTAAGGATTCGAGTGATCTTATTAATGTCTCTTCTAATTCCTCTAATTTCATATGTCTTTGAAACTATTAACTTGAATGCTGATTTGTGCACCTTTCTACCATGACATTATTTTCACTCATCCATTTCACACGTGGTGAAATAGGTGTGAACCTACCTTTTCTAGGACAACAGGTTGGTGCATATAACTTGGACATTTAAATTGGAAAGTTGATATTTAATGATTTCCCCTGTTTTGAAGTTAATTACTACAAGAGTAATTAAACCTTTTTTCTTGATACTCATGCCTAAAAGGGTGACAGATGGAATGAGAAAGTACTTTTTCCTAAAAGTTTCTTTTGAATATCTCTGATCTTATAAACTTCTTTACATTGATATATTTTCTTAGTGAGTTATGCATCTTTACAAGTTGAATAGAATATTTCATAGGAGTCTTGATTTTATAGGATTTTTTTCCACAACTTAGCAGCTTAATTCAGTAAGGGTAGAGTATTTGTTTCCCAAATAATTGTGTATCTTCCTCTAGGCATCAAATCAACCTTCAGTCAGAGTGATCAACATTCCTATCTGAATCATCACTTTTTTCATCCAAGCTGAATATAGGAGCCCTATTTGGAGCTAGTAATGACGTGGAAGGTGAGCTTAACTTACTTTTCTCATAAAAATGACATCTCTGCTGATGTATATCTTATTTGTGGTAAAATTCACTAGTCAGTAGGCCTTCAACTCATTGCTATACCCAAGAAGAATACATTTCATGGATTTCTCATCAAGCTTCTTTGTTGTTTGCTTAGGAATGTGCATGCATGTTGTGCTGTAATGTACCCATTCTTTCGCGAGCATCAGAATCTTTGGATTAGCCTATTATGTTGATCCTCGTAGGCTAATGGGTCTGGATAGAGGATCACTTGAACGGGCACTTGGTTGGTTAAAGGCAGTATTGGTATCCGGAGTCGGTGACGTGGTGAATTTGCGCGTTTGGCGTGTAATTGGAGCTTAAAATATTGTTCATCACCATTTATTTCACTTACTCAGGCTTTTAGGGACCATGTGTCTATATTTTAAGGGGGTCACTTTCTATTTTGCTGTTACTATTCATCCCTAAAGTGAAAAAAAGAAACAACTTAAGTGAATAGTGATTTTTTAATGAATAGTGTTTCAAAGTGAAGTTATAAACGAAGAAGAGAAAGTTCGACCCATTATGCTTGAGATGATATTTGTTGAATGAAACTTGGGAGTTGGAGATTGTGGAAGAGAGAAACTAGGGTTTCTCAATTTCAGCAGTGGGTAAGCCTGGTTTGGGCTTGTAGTTAGGATTTTATGCATCTTGAAGGTGTGAAAGACCACCCTAAAGTGCAGGTCTGAGTTTTGCTTGATTCGTGGGAGCCATATCTTGCTGTTTTCAAGTGTTAGAAGTCATCCATTGCAAGGGAAATTGCTGTTAAAGGTTCCATTCACGTTTTTGAGGTCGTGGCTTGCTTTTGAAGATTGTGGATGCTGATTTTGACCACCTACAGCCAGCCGCCATCAAGTAAGGGTTTCAACTTCTTCAAATAAGAAAAACGCCTTCTCTTAGTTGCTGCTATCTTGTCTAAAGGGGGTGCCCTTGGTATTGGAAACATTTTCTTCAATCATTTGGTGGGAGAAAGTTGTAAGTAAATTTTTATGTGTATTATGGTGGCCGCGGGTACTGTAGCAAGCACTGTTCACAGTGCATTTTGGCTGCAAGTTTGTTTTTAGTTGTAAACCGTCTCTCATTTCGAAATGTATGGAAGTTATGCAATGTAATGCACTCTATCATGTAATGAAGAAAGCCTTTAGCAATCTTATTGAGTCTCTTCTTAGTTTATGTTTGAAGTTTAGTTTATATGAGTTCTTTATGTGCATATGGTTATAAGAAAATTATTAAAATCATTTGGCATCAAACCTCAAAAACACCAAAAACAAGAAAAGCAGATTACAAGCCAAAAATCAGTCCTTTAAACGAAGTGAAATCAAATCAGCAGTGAGCACGGTACATCATAGTGGTATCAGAGCAAACCTTTCCAGCCACCTTGTGTTGGTTTCAAAGAAAATTCCAGATTAAGTTTGGGGGTTTTGAGTCAAGTCCAGTTTGGCTCATCACAGTGGTATCAGAGCGGTTTCCTGCCATCCTGTTGGGTAGGTTTCAACTGCAGTTCGGAGGTTTCAGTGAACATGGCCGCTTCCCAGAAGCAGTGGGACAGGAACATAGAGAAGCTTAAACGAAGATTGAAAAGGTTGGATGAAAGTCGGAACGGGATGAAGAAGTTGTGTTCTTATTGCAGAGAGCCGTACGATTTAAACCATGATTGTCCCTTGAGACCTAAGGGCAAGGCGCACAGAATAATGTGGGTTCCCTATGAGGATTCAGAACCAAAGAAAACGGACCCTGCAAAACTAGATAGAGTAGCGCGGCATATAGCTTCCATGTTTAAAAGGTCTACATCACGGAACGAAGAGGGGAAGAAACAAGAGGTCACTACAGTATCTTGGAGCCTGTACAATGAATTCTTAGTAGTTAACGACCAGCATATAGCTGATCCTTTGGAGAGCAAAAATCAGACCTTAGAAGATCCACTAGCTGATGATGAAGTTGAAATTTCTAAGGCAGTTGTAGAGGAAAAGCACTTGAGTCCTCTTGAAAAAGAAGAAGAGTCGGAACACGAGGGTGAGGGTCTTGAACAAGATGTTGTAAGGTTACAGGATGATCATGTCGAGAGAGATGCACATGAAGAGAAGGGCCCATATGAAACCAATGAGGGTTTTGAGCTCCCTACATCCTGTGTATCGGCAATTGCTGATGAAATTTTTGATCATTTTGAAGAAACCAATTCGGAGTATGTGCCAGAATTGTCTATTCATGATTCACGCAGGTCAGATTTACAGGATCCTTTGGTGGAAAGGGATGATAAAATTGATCAACCATTGACTCGTGTGGATTCTACATCGTCTTTTGAGACATCCTATGAGACATATAGCAGCAGTGCTTTAGATGATGATGTGTGCGTTGATGATAGCATACATGATGCTGCTGATCATGATGTGGATGAGGTTGACTCAACCTCGTACTATAGTGCAGATTTGGGTGGAGAGCAGGAGGCGGATCAGGAGATGGAGTGCTAGATGATCGACAATCCATTGTTCGAGATAGATGTTGATCACCCCCTTGACCCGAGTCCTGAGATGAGCATTGATTGTGGATCGAGATTTCAGACAGAGTCCGCAATGGAGTTTATTGAGGTGAGCATTGTGAGGAGTGCTCAACACTTCTCTTCGAGTCCACATACAGAGGATTTGTTGATGCGTCAGTATGGATGGGTTTAGGATATATACCATCCCCTTTTGGATGGAGGGTTACCATCTTCAGTAGATAGATCTAGTGGTTGCAGATACCCGACTCAGTTGTTGGCGGGTGAGTGCTTGCAGGATCAATATTTAGACTACCATCAGGCTGATGTGTATCCAACAAGGTTTGCTGCTCCTTGGTTTCAGAGACTACCAGTGGACACAAGGTTACAGATGGATTATAATGTCAGCAGGCTTGATGGCACAGGTGGATATCACATCCACGAGAGTTTAGCGGAGGTTATAGAGAGATGTTACGTAGCAGATGCTTCTAGTTATCCTTACCTCCTCATGATTGATGGACACAAGTTCGGTCTATATTGGGATCCAGGTGGAGACAGAGTTAGCACGGCCGTTTGGATGGGTCCCAGTGTATTGCTTCACCACTTCTGGTATGGTGGAGTTAGGATCCGTGTTGAGAGAATCTTGAATGATATTCACAGCATTCAAGAGGTTGTTATCAGCACTGCTAACAGATTTGGTTTACATGATAGCAGTAGGAAAAATTTGCATCAACTTGAGACAGCCGTGGCTACACCTGTGCAAAATGATTCTACTGAGTTGTCGCAAGAGGGTACTAAGACTTGGGTACTAATGGTACAATGTTTGATCTAGGTTCATGTCATGGTGAGTCTGATTTCTCAAATCAGACCTTAGAAAACAAGTTAGAAGGCTCATGTGTTGGCATAGAATTCCAGGATGGTGAGTTGGATGGTGATACAATTACCTTGGAAGTGGAAGTGTGTGAAGATACTGTCATATCAGCAGCTTCTACCTTATCAGTTGAGCCATTCCTTCAGGTACATGGCAGCAGCACCTTAGTTGCTGATGTGTGCATTGATGATAGCACACATGATGCTGCTGATCACGAAGTGAGTGATGAGGATTCATCCTCTTACTATAGTGTAGATTTGGTTGGGAATGATGAGTCACAGGGGTATCATCATCTAGCGGGGCAGTTAAAGGTTAGTGATGATATGATTGTTACAGCTTTAGAGCATTTTGACGTTGCTCGACAGATGTTGGCAACCTATGGGTGGAGTACTCTTATGTCAGATGAGCACAGTAACAGTAGCCTTTCCCTTGCAGAATTCCATGCCCTACGAGAAACCATTAGGATAATGAAACAAAATTACTTACAGTTACTAGCTGATAGGGATTATCTTCTCGAGTGGGGGTGCACTTGCTATGATGCACTAAAGGGAAAAGAGGAGGAGGTTGACGAGCTTACTCATGGGCTCGAGGTGACTATGGATTCATTGGAGAGTGCCCAGTTGGCCCTTCAGGAGTCACACTCTCGGTTGGAGGAGCTTACCGTGGTCTCGAGTTTGGCACAGTCTTCACCAGCTTCCGATACAGTTTAGGTTTCCATGGCAGCAGTTGGTGAAGAACATATGTCCACGGATGGTGGTTGTGAGCAGGTCAAGGATGTGGATACTACATCCATCACAATTTCAGGTGTAGTGGATACAGATGGGATGAGAGCCTTGGTTGAGAGTTGCGGAGAACCATGTGTTGCACCTGGTTCCCTTGAGTTTAGTCCCATGACAGGTGATGTGGAACAGGCTAACGATAGCTCTTGTGACTTGGCGGTTGACTCACCAGGGAGTTATATGTCAACTCACGATAGTACTACATCCACTTCACAGGAGATATGCAGAGCAACATCAAGTGGGGAGATTGGTTCTTATGTCGATTTGTTTCCCTCCCCTAGAAGCAAATCAGTTTTTATACCCCATACAGTTGATTATGGTTGGCAGTTTGCTGAGCCGATTCAGAAGCACAATCCTAGGGACTCAGAGTTGGATGGTTCAGACCAGCATGGAGTGATTGCGCAGTTTGTGAATAATCCCTCAATTGAGTTTGATGGTGGTTTGACTTTGATCTATGGAAATCCACTCTTCGAGTTAGAAGCCGATCATACTCCTGATACTAGTTCCAGGTTGGGGAACAGTCGCAGAATTTTGGAACGTCCTAGTGCATCGGGATTCCAAACAGGGCTCACGGAGGAGTCTAATAGTATGTACATGGTGAGGAGTGCTTATAGTTTTGCTTTTCGTCCACCTGTACATGATTCCTATTCGATGCACCGTTCTTGGGCGCAGAGTGATTCTCTTGGTGCAGTCAAGGGGAGTAACGCTATACTGTGTCCAGAGTTTCCATCTTCAGAAGATGGGACTAAAGGCTGCCAGTACACGATTCAGTTGCCTGCAGGGGATTACTGGCAGGGACAGCGGTCCTTTATCCATCATGTTGATAGGTATCCAACAGCGTTTGTTACTTTAATGTCACAGGGAATTCACTCGGATACATGGTTACAAGGTGATTACGGTGTCAGCGGACATGATGGTTTGATTGGTTATCACTTCCAGGGGTGTTTTGGAGAGACTGTAGAGGGATATTGTGTTGCAGATGTTTCTGGATATTTTTATCTCTTCATGACAGATGGAGGTGACTTCAAGTTGTTTTGGGATCCGGGTGGTGTCAGTTCTGGCACTACAGTCTGGTTGGTTTCCGAAAGGTTGCTTCACCATTTTCAGCGTGGTGAAGTTGTGATCAGAGTTGTGCAGCGGAAGTCAGAGGTTATCAGACATGGCAGACTTCCATTCTGGGTTTGGGATCTAGGGATATTTTGTGCAGTTGTGTTTATGCTGGCGCTTCAGGAGTTAGTTAACGACGCTTGGGACATTCCACAGTTCTTCTTTCAGGCTTTCCGAGGATTGAGGTTTCTTTGCAGTAATGATTGCTTGGGGACAAGCAATTTCAGGGAGGGCGGACTGTAATGTCCCCATTCTTTCGCGAGCATCAGAATCTTTGGATTAGCCTATTATGTTGATCCTCGTAGGCTAATGGGTCTGGATAGAGGATCACTTGAACGGGCACTTGGTCGGTTAAAGGCAGTATTGGTATCCGGAGTCGGTGACGTGGTGAATTTGCGCGTTTGGCGTGTAATTGGAGCTTAAAATATTGTTCATCACCATTTATTTCACTTATTCAGGCTTAGGGACCATGTGTCTATATTTTAAGGGGGTCACTTTCTATTTTGCTGTTACTATTCATCCCTAAAGTGAAAAAAAGAAACAACTTAAGTGAATAGTGATTTTTTAATGAATAGTGTTTCAAAGTGAAGTTATAAACGAAGAAGAGAAAGTTCGACCCATTATGCTTGAGATGATATTTGTTGAATGAAACTTGGGAGTTGGAGATTGTGGAAGAGAGAAACTAGGGTTTCTCAATTTCAGCAGTGGGTAAGCCTGGTTTGGGCTTGTAGTTAGGATTTTATGCATCTTGAAGGTGTGAAAGACCACCCTAAAGTGCAGGTCTGAGTTTTGCTTGATTCGTGGGAGCCATATCTTGCTGTTTTCAAGTGTTAGAAGTCATCCATTGCAAGGGAAATTGCTGTTAAAGGTTCCATTCACGTTTTTGAGGTCGTGGCTTGCTTTTGAAGATTGTGGATGCTGATTTTGACCACCTACAGCCAGCTGCCATCAAGTAAGGGTTTCAGCTTCTTCAAATAAGAAAAACGCCTTCTCTTAGTTGCTGCTATCTTGTCTAAAGGGGGCGCCCTTGGTATTGGAAACATTTTCTTCAATCATTTGGCGGGAGAAAGTTGTAAGTAAATTTTTATGTGTATTATGGTGGCCGCGGGTACTGTAGCAAGCACTGTTCACAGTGCATTTTGGCTGCAAGTTTGTTTTTAGTTGTAAACTGTCTCTCATTTCGAAATGTATGGAAGTTATGCAATGTAATGCACTCTATCATGTAATGAAGAAAGCCTTTAGCAATCTTATTGAGTCTCTTCTTAGTTTATGTTTGAAGTTTAGTTTATATGAGTTCTTTATATGCATATGGTTATAAGAAAATTATTAAAATCATTTGGCATCAAACCTCAAAAACACCAAAAACAAGAAAAGCAGATTACAAGCCGAAAATCAGTCCTTTAAACGAAGTGAAATCAAATCAGCAGTGAGCACGGTACATCACAGTGGTATTAGAGCAAACCTTTCCAGCCACCTTGTGTTGGTTTCAAAGAAAATTCCAGATTAAGTTTGGGGGTTTTGAGTCAAGTCCAGTTTGGCTCATCACATGTGCAACCAAATACATGAAAATGAGAGAGTTTAATTTTTGTTCATGCTTCCTTTGGTGTGATGGCATCAAGAGCTTTGGTTGGTGTGCGATTCAAAAGATAAATTGCTATATGCATAGCTTAGGCCCAATATGCATGTCCCAAATAAGAATCCTTCATCATGCTACATAATATCTCCATGATGATGTGGTTACATTGTTTTGTAACTCCATTTTGTTGAGGTGTGTAAGGTCAGTTGATGACAAATTACATTTTCGTTCCAATGGGAGAATAATTCTATACTATTGAATTCCCCCCTTGTTCTGAGTGAATCACACAAATACGATGTTTTGTTTCTTTTCCCACAAGAGTTCAAAACTCTTTGAAGTATCAATCTCACATCTTGTTTAGTTAACCTAGTTAACTATTGAATTATTGTGTATTAATTGTTCAATAGAAAACAATTAGGGAGGACAATTTGTTTATGTTAAGTATATTTGAAGTATAATTAAGAATAATTATGATGGTAATGACTAATTGTGTGTTCAATTCCATAAGTGCTTTAGTAATTATTAACACTCTCTCAGGTTGGAGAGAGAGAATATCATTGAGGAGAAGGTTCTAGCCAATGGAGGTAACCTATCATGATGGAATCATACACACGCACTTAAGATTGCATATGTGTGTGAGTATGAATGGTGCATATATATATTTGCATGAGAGTACAATTTCTCAATATACATTTAGATAAGTTAAATTATACGAGGAGCTCGTGTTAATATTGGGTCATGAGCCAAACTTAGCACATGAATATGTTTCTTGATGATATATTGTATTTAGGATTTTCGCCAAAATGGGCCCCAAAATAAATAGGAATTGGTATTTTTCCCCTTTTATTTACTATTATAATGATAAGAAAATAAAAAATAATATTAAATAAATTACATTAAATATTAATTGATAAATATTTTTTTGGTAACTGAGGGAATTGGCGGCCTTGCAACTTGGATCAACATTTGGTATTAACACTATTCATACGAATGTGGTGATCAACAGGGCGAGCCTCTATAACCCTTAGGCCTTCACAGGGCCCCCCGCCCCATGTTAGCGGGTGAGTGGGATTTGAACTCGGGTGGATGGACTACCACACACTTAGAGTGAGCAGCCGCACCACTTGAGCCAAACCTCGGGGGCTAGACATTAATTATTAATATTAATATTAAGATAGTTGAGAAATAAAATTGATAATATCATTTAACTATTATTATATCTTAAATATTGGTATGTCTTTGATTAGATAAGTAGGGTTTTGAAAGGGCCCTGATCCCTTTTACAAATCGAAAGATAGATCGTTCAGCTCAACAAAACAACAAAAAAACCAGCAGAGAACAACAAGACAACACAAAACAGCAACCAAACTGAACCACTATAGCTCCATCAAAATGGAGCAAAACACTACACACCCTGCTCAAGGTGGTTTAAAATTTTTTTCCAAAGATTTTTGCTGAATCGTTATACAAGGGTTCTTCTCCACAAATCTTTTCATCTTTTTTTGCAAGGAGAAGAAACGGGACCACTCATAGGACCAACCAAACCAGGAGTATCAATAGAGGGGCCATTAGAATCTTCTACCTGAGGCTGCTAAAAGAGAGTGGTGTGATCTTCTGTAACAGCAGACATCTTCTCCTTTTCCTTCCAAACAAAGTGTTGTTTCTTTTTCCTTAGGCAGGTAAAGGAGGCATGACCTACTTTACCGCAACAATGGGAAATAATGGGAGAATTTTCATATTCAATCTGCTGCACCCACTTACCAAATTTTGAAGATAAGCTTATCTGAGTAGGGAGAATAAGGTTATTCTCCACTAACACACAAAACCTAGTAGACAATAATCACTTCATTGATTTCGTGATCTTATCCGTAGAACAAAAATTCCCAAAAGAATTAGCAATACCCATAAAAATCTTTTCATGCCAAAACTCCAAAGGCAGCCCTGGCAAACAAACCCAAATAGGAAACTTAAGAGTCTCTGTCATAGGGTTGAAACCAGGAGACCACCTTTGAAGGCAGAGGCCGTTCTGACCAAGAAACCAAGTGCCATCAAGAAGGATCTTAGAGCAACTTTCTTCGCAAGGAAAGGAAAAGAGGGAGAAACCATTAATCATAGTAGTTACCTTGACCTGATTGCAGAACTTCCAGATCCTACAAACCCATCTTCTAATAGCATCCATGTTGGGACAAAGGCCACAGAATCTCCCAACCAAGGAGCTCTTAAGCCAATCCAAAGTCTCGGAAAAGGTAGAGTCAAGAACATCAAATTGAGCTTGTCCTTCCTCCAAAGCAGCAATGGAGCTACCATCAGAAACTTCACAGTCGTTAGACCCGCCACCATCGTCCAAAGCATGAAGCTCCTCCGAAGCAGCCATAGGGGAGGAAGGAAAAATAGTCTGAATAATACTCAAACCCTCAACCTTACAGTCCAACCCATCAATGGGAAGCTCAACAACTATAGGGGACAAAGGGGAAATAACAAGAACTTCAAAAGAGGAAGGAGCGCCCTCCTCAGCAACAGCAGGGAGAAGGAATCCCTTTTTGAGACCAGAAAACAGAGAGTAATTGAGCATAATTTAGCACCAGTCAGCAATCTTAGGGAAGCCTTGGAGCTAGGGAGATATATGTCTATTAAAACATTTAATAAAATATATATCTATAAATTCTCATCTATGAACTAAAAATGCTCGAATTATTACTAGTTAGGCATTGCAATGTCTTCCCAAGGGTTTCCATTGCTGGGAGTCCAATTATTTTCATTCCATTTCCTTGTATGTAAGTGTATGCTTGTTCATTCTGTCCAGCTATTTCTGAATTATTCGTATACCTTATGATTAAACAAAATTGGCTTGAAATTTAATTACTTGTTTGCTTGTTTTATTTTTCAATGCTTTACTAGTAAAATATTTGAAGTTGACAAGTGCATTCATAGTTGGTTCATCAAAAATAAAATATAATTAATATGCAATATAAATCTCATAACATGCAGCTTGCTGTTCATTATTTCTCTTAAATTCCATTTAAACTTTGAGGAAGAAAGGAATTTGAACTGTTAAGAAGTAAAAAGTTATCTTCTATGTTAGACTAATGCATATCTATATTGTTGCCACCTTGTGTATATGAAACTTATATGACTAGACCTCATATAGATAAAAAATGTTATAGTGCCTATCAAACAAGCAGATAATGGCCTGGTAAGCATGTTAATTAGTAAGCATGCCATGATAGTTCATAACTAATGTTTGTAAACAAGGAGCCTTTGCCTCTTGTACCATTATGCAATTATGTATTGTTGTGGTCTGATTGCTTATACTCTTCCTCGTTGCTTTAGATTTTGTTCTTCTTTGTTGATTTTGGTTTGTGCCTCGTAAAGATTATTCAAAAATATTGTATGTTAGGTTGAATAAATGGAGATTTTTAAGATAAATGTGCAAAACTTGAATTGGCAGTTTGCTGGAGTTTCAACGAATCTGTAACCTTGCTTCTGACCATTCATCCATTGTGATTTAGTGCACATAGGAAGGTTTAAAATGTATCTTGCAGCAGCATTGGTTTGAATTAAATATAGAGGGATAATGGAAATTTCTAGCACAAATGTTTCATTTCTTTGTATACCTTAATATGAGTTCATACGAAAGGTCTGCTATAAAGATACAAAAAATATAGAGTTGGATATTTTGAAACTTAGATTTGTTTCATATGGTATGAAACCTTAAAAGTTTCTCATTGTTCACCTGTGAAATTTTTAAGTAGTTAGTTTCAGTTTTAGTTAAATTTTCCCTTGCCAGTGGCCCACTTGAAAACTTAGAATCCTACATGTGGATACTTTTAATGAAACCATTTAAATATTAGCATGGGATGTGTTTGGTTATCATAGAATGATTGTAGCTTAACAATTCTATGAGGGATAACAAATGTAAGGGAACCTTTAAAAGGATGACTATGAAAAGTGTACTAGAGAGGTAAACACAGATTTTTTGAACACTTGTTTGTGAACTCTTGGCTGTATGGTTCCAAGTGGAACTTGAAGAATCAATTTAGAAATAGTAAGACTGTTCTGTTGTCATACTGCTGTTTTGGATAATCTAGTGAACTGTATTGGAGCAAAACTGCTCTTAAATGGTTAGGATTCTTGCAAAATGTTTTCTGGGTTTTGTTGTTAGCTCTCCTTTCTTTCCAAAACATATTGTATTTTAACACTTGGCCTAGAAACATGAAAGTTATGATTATTTAAACGCTGTCCTGTTTCACTGCAATTGACAGATTGGAAATTGATAATTGATGATGTGATGAAAATATGTGATTTCAATGGGTACTATCATTATGTATAAATGTTATTGCCTTGGAACTATATTATTGGAACTAATGCTAGTATGGGTTTATTTTCTGAATATTGTTTTATCAATCTTGATCATAGTGAGGTGGTCACAACTTTTTATGCTATAAACATTAATTATCATTGATTTACACATAAGTGCATAGCTTAGATTGATTTATATTCTCTTCCATATAAATGTGTTCAATGGATGAGTGCATTAGATATGCGTTGCATGAGCATATAGGTATGCTAGCTTGACACTGATTCGCATAATGAATTAGATTCCATCATGCATGTTGCCACATACTGCTAGATCTTTTGTGATGGGTTGGGCTTCTCCAGAGGAGTAGCGTGGGGAAACGTAATTCTTCGTGGTAGGGTGGATATCACCTCGATGATGCTCTCTCTCTCTCTCTCTCTCTCTCTCTCTTGCTTCAGATTATGGAGAAAGAAAATGGAAGAGGTTTTGTAATGCAAGCATTAATGTATTATCTATTTTGTGATCTATTGATTGAAAAGAGTAGATTACTCTTATTTTTTTTTCTTATATTGTTGTTTACAATTCTAAATTATTATGAAAGAGCATGGATACTATAATTAGATGGTTGCATATATCGTCAGTCTGGTTTCAATTTGTGTGCGTACTTGCAGCTGTACATAAAATGATTGAGTTTTATAGTTATGACAAGTATTGTAAATGAACTAGCACTAATTGTGATATTCGTAGAATCATTTATATATATTGAAAAAAAAAATCTAAGTGTTTGACTCTTTGACTTTGAGCAACCATTATGTTTAATTATTCATTAATTTCCATATATTTATTAAGTGATTATGAGTAGATGTTACAAGGAAAAAACTTATCTTTAGTTTGCAAGCAATAGACCCACATTTTTCTTGTGTGATCATTAAAATAAAGCTGAAAGTACTTGAAACTATTGAGACTATGTGCCATGGGTCTGCATAGATTGGTATGCAGTAGTTATAAATGTTTGCTTGCTTGATGCTTGCTAGGATTGAAGGGTGCTCAATGTTGTTTTGTAGCAAGATGATTAGAACAAGTAGCACTCGTCTTTTCAAGTGAGGGAAAGCTTTTTGCTTTGCCATTCTTACTGAGAGTAAGCAAATAAATTGTGCTCAAAAGACCAAATCAACAATTCCATAACATAGCAAGATCATTATTCTTTGTCACGAGGCTTGATTATTGTTAATTATATCAAGCCTAAACACGCTACCTATTTTAAAAACACTTGAAAAAGTCCTTGAACCTCTATATTTATGATGAATGTGACATACTTTTTTATCATCACTTTGTCAAACTCAATCCTCAAGTCGTGGTTGATAAATTGATTGAAAGATAGGAGATTTTTTGGTAAGTCTTGGCACATATAAGACTTCAATGAGCCTACAATGATGTATGCCAAACTACAAGGAGCTTTCACCAATACTTTGGATGTAATAGGTGGTACCATTTCTGAAAGAAAGTTTGCCATCATGAGGTTTCATTGTGAGAAACCATTCCTTTTCTCTAGTCATGTGCCTTGTAGTACCCAAGTCCACATACCAAACTATATTCAATTGTGAACTATCTTCAGAAGTGTAGGCAGTAAATACATACTTATCTATTTGAGAGTCATTTTCTTCAACAATATCACCATGTTGTTGCTGTTTGTTCTTTTGATGCAATTGTACATTACTACTTTGAAATTGCTTCTTTTGATGCATTTTATTGTTGAATGATCCTTTTGTTAAAACATTGTACCAACAATTTTTACATCGTGTCTAGTGCTTTCATAAATTGGATACTTCCTTTGAGATGGAGATTGATTACTAGATTTGGAAGGTCCACCATACTACTTCTTAATACTTTTTCCTTTATGTGTGTATGGTCATTGCATGACCCTCCTCCCTATGTTTCAGACTCAGAGACTACTCTTTCTAAAGTAGATTCACTAGCTTCTCAAAGCTGGGTGTTTGTTCTGTGACATTCAATGTTGTCACAAAGACTTTGTATTTTGAAGGCAATGCTTGCAAAACAATGGGCACTAGGGTAGGATCCTCAACTATTTCACCCAATGCTTGTAACAAATCTCTCAACTCAACAATCCTTTTGAGAAAGGGTTCCAATTGTTCTCCATTCTTCATCTTTAGGCCATGTAGCTCACTTTGCAAATTTAGGAATTGATTTTGATCCTTCGCCTCATACATTGTCCTGAGCTTGTCCCATGTATGTTTGGTTGTGGATGAGTCTTGGATAATGGTTTGAACTTTATCAGACACATTGAACATAATGATCAATTTGGCCTTACTATTGGCTCGATCAAATTTCTTTTGTTCATCAACATCACTCGCATGTTGTTTAGTGGTACCATCACCCACATTCCAAACTTCTTTAAACTCAAGTTTAGTTTAGAATTTGGTTTTTCATGCAAATAATTATTCTTGTGCAACAACTGGGAATTTGGAATAAGAAACTTTGGAAAACTACATGCCATTATGTCAGCAAGATATAGATGCCTTTTTATCCCATTTCTTGTCACTCAGATCAACATTTTTACCACAGAGGAGAGGATTGTGATTTTATGGCAAGAATAGTATTTAAAAGTATTTATGCTTTTTAATATGCCTTTTTTTTCCACAAATTTTAATAAAACATGGGAAAATTAAAATTGCAGATTAGAAAAATAAACAGAGCTAAACACATGTACACAAATATCCCCACAAAGACATCAAAGGTTGAGTCTCAATCAAATATCTTGGTTACAGAGTACCATTGCCTGGAAAATACAGATAGCCTTCGATAAATCATAGATAGAAGAAGAGGGCAAATTTAAGATCAGTAGGTGCCTTGAAAGGAAAAGATTCTTTCATCATTTTGTCTTTGTATTGTGAAGGAGTATGAAATAGTATTTGAGGATTATTAAATGTGGTGGTGAAGGAAATGTTGAGGATGCATCTGCTCATGCACTTTATGGAGTCATGGAGTCGTCCATGCTGAGTGGTTATGACATTTTGGTGAAAGAAAATGTGGTGTTATATTATTGCGGTCATTGGTAGTGATGGGAAACCTATGGAGTGACTTGTTGGTGTTTTGACTCGAGGGCTTATTGCAAGAAGGCATGGAGGTGGATATCATGGGCATCAAGTGTATCAAAATGATGCCCTTTGGAGGGAAGCTTGGTGTTAACAACAACACCTTACGTTTACCTTATCTTGTACCTCCAAAGAAATTAACCACAAATCTGAAACTATGCTTGCTAAACAATAATAACAATGATAGCAATAATATAATCTGAAGCTCTGCCACCATGTTAGTGAGTGCAACACAATAAGAATGCAAGTACATATTGGATTGAAAATATCAATGTTTATACATATATGAATGTATTTATCTCATGTATCAACTATCACCCACAAGGATCAAAAACTAAAATGGATCGAAAGCAAACTACTCACAAATATCCTAAAAACACTAACAACAGTAAAAAACTAAAACAAACTAGCCACAGGAAGACGATAATGAAATATTCCAACAATACCACCATAGAACTTATAATTCATAAAAAAGTAAATAACAATCCCATGTTACAAATTGTGGTGAAGCCAAAGTGATATGATCAAAGAACATCCGGTTGCATGAATAGTTATTTGGTATCCAATTTTTGAAGGATTTAATTGATCGTGTTAATGGCTTTCTAGTTTGTTCCAATCTTCAATGGGTCTTCAACAATTACCTTCACACTAGTTTCACAATTCCCAGAGAGCAACAATGGCAGAGCACTTGTTTGTTCTATGTGATGAAAGAAGCATCATACTAACTAATCTAGGAAAAAATATTGGCCCCATACCCATTTCACTTAAAGTGGAAGGGTTGTCCTCTTCAAAGTGTTGGAGAAGATAAGGATATCATCTAAATGGATGGTAGCAGATTTGGCTAGGTAATCTTTGAAGACATCATTTAGCAATCCCATGATTGTGGCAGGAGCAATTGTGAGTTTGAAAGGCATCATTACCCACTCAAACAAAACCTATTTTGGTCTTGAAAGTTGTCTTCCATGTGTCACTAATTGAACTCTGACCTGATGATAGCCACTTTTGAGATCGATATTGGAAAACATTTCGCACCTTGAAGTTGGTCTAGTAGGTTATCAATGTGTGGGACTATATATTGATTTTTGATTGGGATCTTTTTTAATGCCCAAAATTCGATACAAAGATGACTAGTTCCATCTTTCTTGAGCACTAGCTGAATCAGAGAAGTGTAAGGTGATGTAGTTGGTTGGATGAAACTTATGGACAACAAATCCTGAATTTGTCATTTGATATCATCAGTTTGTGTCATTGTTGTACTATTGTAAGATAAAATGTGGTTTTAAAAAGAGGAATAATAGGAGGAAGTTCAATTGTGTGATTGATTGCGATGTTCAAGGTAAGTGGTTTAGCATCTGAATAGGACTGCAATAATTGATGAAATCTTGCATGGTGGGGAAAAAGTGACTTTTGCTGGTAATGAATTAGACTGTGGTCTTATGAAAATTAATACAAGCTCTGCTACTTGTTTGACCACTTTACTTGCTTGCCCACAACTGAGTACTAAATTTGTTGCTTTTGTGGTACATCTGATTAGGTATTTTTTTAATCATGTTGAAGTGTATAGGTGTTGTTTTATGCATCATAGTGAGCTTTCTTATCATATTGACGGGGTTTACTAAGCAATAGGTCACAACATTTATATTTGTCAAATCATAGGTGAACTTATCAACAAACTTGGGACCAAAAAGCAAGACACAATGTGTGTGTGCATGATTTGCAAGGATTAATTACTATTCTTCCATACAAGTGTATACGGATGATGGTATGGGTCAATCATTAAGTGCAGTTTGTTGGCAATGGATCTCATAGTCAAATTTTCTGCAATAGATTATCAATGATACAATTGACTGAGAAGTCATGTGTGAGGCGAGCATGCATGACAAACAAATTGTCACAACTTCCTTCTTGAGTCAACTTTTCAACTTGTGATAGGTCTTATCATCACTAGAAGTATTGAGGCTAATGTCCCTCATTAGCAGACTGCAATCAAGATCTTCTTATTCAATCTACAGTACTCAGAATTTTCATGTCCCCTCTTTTTACAATAAGTACAATTTTTTCCATGTTTCTTGTCATCAAAAGGAGAGCAAGTATCGTAGAAAGATGTAGATAGAGACTGTTTCTTTCTTGAAGAAAGCTGTTGAGACAGACAAGTCATCGCTTTGGAAGAGCCACAAGAAAATGAAGGTTGAAAGACTTTGAAGTGGGCAGCAAGTTTGTCTTTTGCCTGTTGTGCTTAATTGAGTGCAGATCAAGTGTCTCAAAATTGGCATATTTCAACTCTCAAAACTGGTGTTTGTGTAAAGAATGAGATTTGTATCAGATATAATACAATGTTAGACTATACCTTCTACACATGCATTTATTCCTCATGTAAATGATGCCTTTTCTGGCTGTATTTATGATAAACTAAGAAAATTTTTCTCTGTTTTAGTGGCCTTATCTATTCAGCACATGCCAACATTGTTGTTCATATACTTAACCCATGTACAAAGTAATTTATTTTGGGAGACTCTTTATTTTCTCTGCTTTTTGTATGTGTTTCTTTCTGATTTTTCTACTCTGAGTGCTGTGAAGCTTTAGCTCGATGAGATTTTTTGTTTTTGCTAATTCTATTTAGTCCATTAATGAACTGGTAAATAATTGACATTCAATGGGTATCTACTGAATAAGAAGGAAATTAGTTTTAGATTTGATCTAAAGTTTTCTGTACTCTTTACATATTATAAGTAAATTGATGGAAGCATTATTTGGTGTGTGCAGATTGAAAACTGCACAGGTCTGGATTTACTTTGCAGCTTTGAGGGTAATGTAGATGTAAATGTTGCAGCATGGCAGACAGAGTCGTTTCTTTTGAGGTAGATAATATGATGTAGAATCCTGATATTTGTATTGCCATTTCGCAGGGAAGCAGGATATCATAATTGGTGTGTTTATGCCTTTATCTTGTATGAAAGAGTCTGTTGATTATTCTTTTCTCAATAACATATCTAGTATTGGGCCTTGCATGCTATCTGAAAATTGCTAATTTTCTTGTTACAAAATAAATGGAAAATGAAAGGAACAATAAAATAGGAAGGAAAGGATAGAGGGTTGAAAGAAACTACTACAAAACAGGTGTATTTTGAGAGAAACTGTATATATTGTGTTAATTGGATTTGAGGCTGTGGGCATATTGATCATAATTGTTTCTATCTTTAGATATATACTGTTGAAAATTCTTTGCAGAAAATATTACTCATTATCTGTATCTGATTTGTCTGAAAGGCAAATGATTTCAAGAAGAGGCTTGCATCTGGAAAGTTTGAAAGATATGACCTTCAAACTTGTCAAGTCTGGCATGGTTTCATCAACTCCAGTTCAAGTATCATTGGAAGTTCCTGGAGTTACTACAATTATGACAAAGATAATATCTCACAGAAGTATATTTTAAACACAGCAGAACTAGAGTCATCATTGTTTGTTATAAATATATCTGTACCATCTTTAGTTTTTCTGTAGCTGGCTTCTGATAGAACAAATATATATTCTACTTGAATTGTTATCTGGTATTATTTGGTTGTATGCTTGAAGTGCGTTTGACAAATTAATGAATTTTAAGCAGGTCAAAGGAGAGTTTCAGGATCATTAGTTGTCATTGATGTTTCTAAACAAAGTGAGGTTAGACTCTGTCAAACTTTATTTGTTATTTTTCTTAGATGGCTGTGTTATGAGAATATCATATTGAGTTAGCATATAAACTTATGTTTTATAAGGACATTTCCTGGTGGAAAGAAAGGATTTGCAGGGCTGATTCTTTCCTCATATTTTATTGACAACAAATCTAGATTCTAACTGGAGCCCTACTATATAGGATGGCTTCTCAGTCATGGTATCTCCCATGGTACACATACAGAACGCAAGCGGTCTTTCATTAGAACTGCATTGCCGACGGCCACAGCAAAGAGAGGATGAAGGTGTGGTGGTTCTTCTCAAACATGGAGATAGGATTGATGATTCAATGGGATCGTTTGATGCTTTAAATTTTTCTGGTGAAATGAGGAAGGCATTGTTATCTTTCAGTCATGGTAAGCTTGGCATTCTTGGGAACCATCCTTTCTTTGGAACACATTTAATTGCTCAGAGCACAAAAAGAAAAATTCTTCTACAGGATTTTCATGTTTGTGAATGTGGGCAATTTGCTTGCAAAACTTTTTGTTTGGCTTTATGGTACAGAGTGCACATCTGCACAAAGGGTTCTTGACTTTTATCAACTATATCTAGAAATTTCTTTGAAATTTGAATTTGACTCTTGGAATATGTAAATAATAATAGACGAAGCACTCAGGGAATAATAGATTTAGGAGGCAACGATATATCTATGCTATTCCTCTTTTATTTCCTTGTTATACTAACTTATACTGTCAATGGAACATACCATTATTTTATGAGAAACCAATGTGTCTAGCACCATTTTTCAGTTTTATCATTTATGACTAGTTGATGGTCTATTCTTGCTGGTGAATGATAAACTGAAGCCATGTTTTATATATATATATATATATATATATATATATATATATATATATATTGTTGGCATTTTAATTCGCACCTTTGGAATGTGAATTAGAAACGGACAGCTATGCACAGATAAACTGCTCTTCAAATTAGGAGGGGAAGCTCCCTCTTTGCTGATGTTGTTCAAGAAAGTAAATTAAAACTAAATTTCCTATCTTTTTGGTTCAGCTAAGAGCACAAGGTTATAAAACTCAAGGGCCGTAGCTGAGATTTTCTGTTTTGGAATTTCAACTACGACTAGCCTACTCTAATGACGTTTCTAATTTCTCAAGTAAACGCAGAGCAAGAGAATTAGAAATGGACAAAGTTTGATTCTCTGACAAAATACTTAGATAAACTCTTCCTCCAATGTAATGTCCCCGTTTTTAGCACTACACTTTTCAATGATTGATGGCCTTTTTCCGATGCGTTGTCGGCAGGTTGGAGGCAGAATTAGGGTTCCTGACTGTTTGGTGGGTTCTCTTGAAGATTCGGGGTTTTTCTTGTTAGAGTTTGGTTGTTTGGATTCTGGATTCCTTTTGGGTTTTCAGAGAGCTTCGCAGAGGTATGACTTGCAACTGCGTCGGGCAACTTTTCCGGACTTACTATTTTTAGTAAGTTATGACGGCTACAGCTTGGAGTCGGGGATTTTGGATTGCGGATTCTTTCTGGGTTTTCAAAAAGCTTCGCAATGGTGTCGCATGCACTTTGATCCAAGCAACTTTCCGAATTTACTATTTTTAGTAAATTCTATTTTTAGCAGTGGTCAAGTCAGCATCAGCTCAGCAAGCTTTCCTTTTCTGGCAGTTCATTGGGTAATTCTGATTTTTGGCTTAAGGAGTTCATTTTGGAGAAATAAGTCATTTAAAGTCAATAATGTTTTATTTTATAAAATAACCCCTTGTCCTAGTAATATGACTTTAAGTTGTTTTAAAAAGGAGACTTTGAGGGTGGTATCTCATGGGGAATTATTTTGATATTTCTAAAGTCAAAATTACTTCTTGGAGAAAGGGACGCCATTTTATGAAGAGGGGATTTTTAATAAAGTCAAAATTGAACATTATGAAAGGGGGCGCCCAAACTGGAGGGAAAAGGAGTCAATTCAAATTTGAAATTAGGGTTTGTTTTCTAGAAGCTTCTAGAAGGCTTTCTCAAAATTATAAAAGGAAGCTTTGGGTCCTCATTTTCTCATCTTATGACTTGAGTAATGTTATGCTGCCGAAATGGTATTGGGATTACTTCGAGGAATGTATGCCTCCTAGCCTTGGCTCGACTTCGTGCTTGGAGATAGCACCTAGTGGAGAAGTTTGCTTATGTTGAGAGATTTTGTAGTGAGGTTTGCTTGTAGCATTTGCTTGCATTATAGTTTTGTTTCTTGCATATTATATCTAAAATCTGGAGATGCTGATATCATGGCTGATCTGTAGTTTCATTCATATAGCTGAAAATAAAAATATTCTGGTTGTGGGTGTTGTTTCATTGTGTTTCCTTGGCAAGGGCGCCCATATCTGATAAGTTACAGATTTTTTAATGAAGAACTGAATTTTATTTGAGGAAATCGCCCCTCACTAAGGGCCGTACCATCTGGGTCTCATTGGAGTTTGTGCATTAAATAAATATCAGCTGTTAGGGACAGTTTTGTGATGCATTCTTAGGCACCTTCATAATAGGAGCACTTTGCATTAAGTTTCATGCATTTTGGGTGAGAATTGGGGAAGTAGTGAGCATTTTAATGGCTTCCTATGTTGCTGATTTAGTATTCAAAGAGCAGGTCTGTCACAAATCAGAACTTTGAGATTGGTCTTTCAGTGGAGTTATTGGTCTTGGTACTATTGATGAGTAAGGGAGAGTCTTCTATTTTGTTGCAGCACTGTTTAGTTCTAATCTTATGCTCTTGGCAGGCATTCTTCATCGTATTGTAAGTTGAACAGTAGTACTGTCAGCATTTCTTCTAATCTTGCTCTCCATGCTTTGTAATACCCATTGAATAAGTGGAAGAGGCTGGCTTGCCGCCTATTTACATTTGAGTTGCATTGTAATACTTAGCATCTCCGCCATATGGTAGCTCCATTCCCATTCTGGGTTTGAAAGCACATGCTTGGCATCAAGTTTACTTTCAGCAATTGTAGTTGGTAGTGATCCTCTGACCATATGTTCGTCCATCTTGGGCACATTCTTGGTTAGAGTTACTTTCCAGTTGCAGTTTGAATTAGTGTACTGATGATCCTCTAGCCATATGACAGCCTCTCTCTTGTTGAGATTGAGTGCGCATTCTTGGCGCCTTCAATATCTGGTGATTATCAACTCTGATGGACTTGCTGATGGTTTTGTTGGAGAGCTGCTTCAAATCTGACGAAGTCATGCTACAGGCTTCGACTGCAAATTCTCTTATTTAGGCCCTCAAAAGCTTGGGCGCCCTTTTCCTTTTGGGGCGCTCACCATTACCAGACTTGGACATTTTTGCTTGATTTTCAACCTTCAAATTTTGGACCTTCATGTTATACCGCCAGGTTTGATGCTGGATTTGCGTGATTGGCAACAAATTAGATATTGATTTGACCAGGGAATATGTTTACGAGTTGTGCAGAATACTTCGGAACAATGACATTAGCAAACCTAATTCGCGGTTTGAATTATTTCCGAAGTGGGCACTGAGAGTTCCCGGAACTTAGATTATTCCCATGATATTTTCATGGTTTGCATTTTGCTTCTTGGTTGAGACCTCTACGTTGTGGTGAGGATTAGAGGGCTAATTGGCGTTTAATTTGATGGAGTCGTTGTTACGGTTCACTTCAGGAGTAGAAGATTACCTCGGAAGCAACATTGTGCGGAGCCTTTCAGCTGTTTTGTCATTTGACCTCGAGAAAGAGCTATATCTCTTTGGGTGCCCGTGAAGGCAGAGGCAGGTTTTTATTTTGCAATTTTCAATTTGCCGCGTTTGGTGCTTTGCCTTTACCTTTTCGCTTGTTGGAGATGAAAAGAATCCTAAAGGCATGAGTGTTTGATTTCAGTTGTTTGGGATTAGCTCGAAGCTTCAGGACGGCCAGGTACTGCGATTTTCAGCCTTCACAGCTCCCAGCGCCTTCTCCGGTGCGGATGCGTGCATACGTCTCATTAACCGTTTGGTGGCGGATGAACGATTTGTCACGGCTGACCTCCATTAATGACCGCCAGACCGAAGCGATAAAGGCATAATGGATCCCACTTCGGTAAATATTTTTGAGTTTACACTGGGTTGCAGGCCAGATGGGGTACCAATACGTCCAGAATCCAGTTTAGCAAATTCAACAGGATTTTTCTATTTTTAGAAAAATTTCCGCTTATCCGTTCGAAACTGAAAAACTAAAAAATAGAAATTTTCCTAAAATTTAGGGCCGAAAAACTAAAATTTGGGTTTTGTAGGTTTGGTTTCTCTGAGTAGACCTAGATCGTTAGATTTTTAAAATTTTGAGTTTTTGACCCTCATGTAAGACATGTAAACCCCAATTTTGGCCTTTTTTAACAATTTTGACAAGACTTTTAACCATTTCTTCAATATGCCTAAGTGTAGGAAATCTCTTAATTTGGGGTAAAACATATATATATATATATATATATATATATTTTCTATACATATACATATATACATATATATATATATAGATATATGTATATACTATATAGTATATATACACATGTATGTAAGTATGTATATATATACACATGTATATAAATGTATGTGTATATATGTAGATGTATATGTATATGCATATGTGTGTGTGTGTGGAAAGATAGATAGAAAGGCATGCACTAGTAAAATTCTAAGTCAACAAAGGAGTGTTCCTTACTAAATTAATGTATATTGGAATCCCTTTAAGCATTTGTAAGTTGTCCCTATGATTACGAATGTGAGATTCTTAATCCAATGCTAATAGTGGTCTTCAATTCTCTAATCATGATATGGAGCCAACGATAGCTAGAAAAAAGTTTTCCATGGAGAGACATGCACCTCAAATAACATGCCATTTATAGGAGGGAGGATAGGGATTGGGACAAGATGTCTCCCCATTGCCCCTCACCATGGCTTGTTGGAGGGAATATCCTGAAGACCTGCTTTCAAAGCAAGGTTGTCTCAAGATCATCTCCCTTGCAAGGGTGGCCAAGGGACTCCTAGGGAGAACAAGTAGTCCATTCTCTTCTGGCATTTATCTTTTGATACTTCGAATGCCTTTTCACATCCTCCCACAAATATGACCACATTTGTTGGACATGGTGGAATAGCAAAGCATTTTTCAACATCCTTAGGCTTAAGGCTGCATACCACTCGACCATCCACTGATCGGATTTCTCATGTGGTAGGGTTGTAATGCCTAATGCAAGCAATTACAAACTCCACGCTCTATAATGTGATGGGGATAGATGGAGCCTCAAGCAATCCAGATTCTTCGATGTTTTGTAATTTCTGTTGGTCTATTCCTTCCAACCCTTCTGAGTCGACCTTTGGGTTTACTTGATGTAGTTCGGTGTCGATCGTTTTTAGAAAATCATGAACCAAGACTGTTTTGGTCTTGTAATTAACTTGGGAGAACTACATTCTAAAAAACTTAAAGATCAACTGTGCACACGATGCTGTTCAGACAACTTCTGAAAAACCGCTAAAAATAGCACCTGCTGAGAAGCATTTTTCTGGAAAAAATATGACACATGGGTTTTGTTTGTGCTTCAATGCTGAACAAATCCAATTTGTTTGATTTTCAAATATTTGACTTTTTTAGAAAAATCCTTAAAAATAGGGGGAGCAAGTTTGTTGTTTTTGGAAAAATTCAAGAGATGGGTTTTGTTGAAAAACTGTGTTGATCATACCCAGTTGGTTAGATTTGTGATTGCCTACTGTTTTCTGGGACATGTAAGAAGATTTAAGACAAGGAAAGAGGAAAAAGACAAGGAAAAGATTGGAAGTTATCAACTACCTCTTTGGAAAATTTATGCCTATTGATGCAACCTTTGATAAACTGTCCTTTTGTGCAACTGATCTTCGAAAATGTGAAGAACGGTGAAAACCCCTCTGTCAGATCTTGAAAAGATGTCTTGGAGAAGAAATTGCTCTTTTAGCCTTCAACCTACAAAGAAAGATAATGAAATGGGACACCTAGGTTTGATATATAATGATTGAAGCTTGAATGCATCAAGTTTGGGTGCCAACTCTTGATTGAGGAGTTAATTTGCCCGATCTGGAGTTCCCAACACTGATTTCCACCAATTTGGGGACATTTTAGACATGAGAAGCCTTTAAAATATCTAACTCAAGTCAATAGATCTTCCTTTGACTTTCTAGGCGTCTTTTTTAAGGAGTTGAAGTTATTTTCACTCTTTTTCATGGCAAATTGCCTCTGTTGAGTCCTTGTTCTCGGTCGCTCCGTTGATCTTGAGTTGTTGCTGATGGATCCATTGCTAAGATGGAACAACTTTGATTAAGTGTTCCTAGGAGTTGCAAAGCTCAAAACCTGAAACTGATACCTCAAATTCAAGGGGGCCTTTTCCTAGCAGGGGCGCTTTTTCACCAGTCTTACTCAATTTTCTTGAGTGTTCTTCAATTCTTCCATTTTGACCATCCGTGCTCTGATCTGAGATCACCACTAACTGATGAGTCTGATGATCTCGCTAAAACATGGGATGGATAACTAGCTTTGTCCCGGAAAGGATGACTGACTTTTTGGATTCTAAAAGTTGGTTTAGGTCCTTCAAAAGCATGGGCGCTCGTTGCCTGCAGGGGTGCTTTTGGCTCTTTTACTTATGATTTTCATGTTGCAAACTTTCACGAATGGTCCCAATTTGATCTCTGTCGTCAGATGTCTGATTTGTCCGTTGTCTTTGTTGACTGTGTCGTTGTTGAGATTAATCAAAACGAAGGTGGTCATCTTGGAGGTTATTGAGCTCGCAAACTACATCTGACTTCCCAAAAAGATGGGCGCCTTTTCCCAACAGGGGCTCTTTTCCTTAACACTTAGCCAATTTCTCCATATTCATCATTTAGCTTTGCCTTTGGTGTTTTCTGCTTGATCTTTGCCTTTGATTAATTGACAGGTCTTGTGAACGTGTAGTTGGATTGATAGTGAAGCTGAGAGAGAGCTGAACAAATGCCTTGTAGAAAGTAGTTGAAAACCTAATCAGGTGGCTCAAATTCAAGGGCGCCCCTGTTGCCGAACAAATGCCTTGTAGAAAGCAGTTGTTGAAAACCTAGTCAAGTGGCTCAAATTCAAGGGCGCCCCTGGCCAACAGGGGTGCTTTTGTCTTGATATGCATTGATTTACTTTCCATTTTGCATGCTCTAACGATCAACAATTGCTGCTGTTTGACGTGTCTTGCAGGCTGGTTGATAGATTTGTTGCAAGCCTGAGTTGATGCCAGAGAGATCACCTGAAGACGAGTTCATCCAAAAGTTACATCTGGATCATCTAGTTCAAGGACGCCCCTGGTCAGCAGGGGCGCTTTTTCTCATGTTTAACTGCATAGCCTCCTTGATGTCTATTCCTTCCAACCCTTCTGAGTCGACCTTTGGGTTTACTTGATGTAGTTCGGTGTCGATCGTTTTTAGAAAATCATGAACCAAGACTGTTTTGGTCTTGTAATTAACTTGGGAGAACTACATTCTAAAAAACTTAAAGATCAACTGTGCACACGATGCTGTTCAGACAACTTCTGAAAAACCGCTAAAAATAGCACCTGCTGAGAAGCATTTTTCTGGAAAAAATATGACACATGGGTTTTGTTTGTGCTTCAATGCTGAACAAATCCAATTTGTTTGATTTTCAAATATTTGACTTTTTTAGAAAAATCCTTAAAAATAGGGGGAGCAAGTTTGTTGTTTTTGGAAAAATTCAAGAGATGGGTTTTGTTGAAAAACTGTGTTGATCATACCCAGTTGGTTAGATTTGTGATTGCCTACTGTTTTCTGGGACATGTAAGAAGATTTAAGACAAGGAAAGAGGAAAAAGACAAGGAAAAGATTGGAAGTTATCAACTACCTCTTTGGAAAATTTATGCCTATTGATGCAACCTTTGATAAACTGTCCTTTTGTGCAACTGATCTTCGAAAATGTGAAGAACGGTGAAAACCCCTCTGTCAGATCTTGAAAAGATGTCTTGGAGAAGAAATTGCTCTTTTAGCCTTCAACCTACAAAGAAAGATAATGAAATGGGACACCTAGGTTTGATATATAATGATTGAAGCTTGAATGCATCAAGTTTGGGTGCCAACTCTTGATTGAGGAGTTAATTTGCCCGATCTGGAGTTCCCAACACTGATTTCCACCAATTTGGGGACATTTTAGACATGAGAAGCCTTTAAAATATCTAACTCAAGTCAATAGATCTTCCTTTGACTTTCTAGGCGTCTTTTTTAAGGAGTTGAAGTTATTTTCACTCTTTTTCATGGCAAATTGCCTCTGTTGAGTCCTTGTTCTCGGTCGCTCCGTTGATCTTGAGTTGTTGCTGATGGATCCATTGCTAAGATGGAACAACTTTGATTAAGTGTTCCTAGGAGTTGCAAAGCTCAAAACCTGAAACTGATACCTCAAATTCAAGGGGGCCTTTTCCTAGCAGGGGCGCTTTTTCACCAGTCTTACTCAATTTTCTTGAGTGTTCTTCAATTCTTCCATTTTGACCATCCGTGCTCTGATCTGAGATCACCACTAACTGATGAGTCTGATGATCTCGCTAAAACATGGGATGGATAACTAGCTTTGTCCCGGAAAGGATGACTGACTTTTTGGATTCTAAAAGTTGGTTTAGGTCCTTCAAAAGCATGGGCGCTCGTTGCCTGCAGGGGTGCTTTTGGCTCTTTTACTTATGATTTTCATGTTGCAAACTTTCACGAATGGTCCCAATTTGATCTCTGTCGTCAGATGTCTGATTTGTCCGTTGTCTTTGTTGACTGTGTCGTTGTTGAGATTAATCAAAACGAAGGTGGTCATCTTGGAGGTTATTGAGCTCGCAAACTACATCTGACTTCCCAAAAAGATGGGCGCCTTTTCCCAACAGGGGCTCTTTTCCTTAACACTTAGCCAATTTCTCCATATTCATCATTTAGCTTTGCCTTTGGTGTTTTCTGCTTGATCTTTGCCTTTGATTAATTGACAGGTCTTGTGAACGTGTAGTTGGATTGATAGTGAAGCTGAGAGAGAGCTGAACAAATGCCTTGTAGAAAGTAGTTGAAAACCTAATCAGGTGGCTCAAATTCAAGGGCGCCCCTGTTGCCGAACAAATGCCTTGTAGAAAGCAGTTGTTGAAAACCTAGTCAAGTGGCTCAAATTCAAGGGCGCCCCTGGCCAACAGGGGTGCTTTTGTCTTGATATGCATTGATTTACTTTCCATTTTGCATGCTCTAACGATCAACAATTGCTGCTGTTTGACGTGTCTTGCAGGCTGGTTGATAGATTTGTTGCAAGCCTGAGTTGATGCCAGAGAGATCACCTGAAGACGAGTTCATCCAAAAGTTACATCTGGATCATCTAGTTCAAGGACGCCCCTGGTCAGCAGGGGCGCTTTTTCTCATGTTTAACTGCATAGCCTCCTTGATAGCAAGGCGTGCCTTTTCCAGAGTTAGTCAATGTTTGGTATTTTTCAATTTTGAAAATCCCCTCCGTGAGATAGCATCTTTTTTGAGTATTTCCGCCATGGATTCTTCCTTGAAGCTTTTGAGGATTAGCTTTCAACACCTGGTACTGGCTATTCTGCCATTAATGGCCGAGGAGGTCCTAGCTTTCTTCTTGAAAAATAAAAATATACCCACTACAGTAAAACAAAATTTTTGGTGATTTTGACTTGACTAGTGTGATTGTGAAGTCAATTCATCCTTTCAAAATCATTTTCAATCAATTCCGGAAAGGTGCTATTTTTAGGGGTTTTCCTAAAAATAGGGGTTTGAAACCCTAATTTTCAAATTTTTAGAATTTTGCAGGTATCTTCCTTGACACAAACCCACAAAAACCTTATATTTTGTTTGACCTAGAACATACTTTTGACAACATTTTTACATGATCTTGATCATTTAAAAAAAAATGTCTCTTTGAAGCAAAAGATTATTTTGGGTACAGTAGGCATCCTTGCCTTGCCTGGCAACTCCATCCCTGGAAACACTTGGATACTTCTTTGGAAAACCTTTGTAAAATCCTTGCTTGACAATGATGAATAAATCTCAGATTTCATGATTAATCCTTCAAACCCTTATTTTGAATCCTTTCTTGTAATCATGAAGCACAAGCACAACCCCTGAATCAAAGTTCTCTATGAGCAGGCTTGGAAGATCTTTCACTCTTGCATTGTGTTGTTCCTCCTGAGGGATTTGATCTTCAAAAAGCAATGGCTTTCACAATCAACAAACCCTTGCTTTAGCTCTTCTCAAAATTTGTGCAAACAAGAATGAATGAAAAAGCATTAAGTATGCTTTTTATATTTCCCCAAAAGCCCACGTCCCACATGGCCATTTAATGCTTTCAAATTATATTTTCTTTTGATGGTCATTTAAATATTTCATCTCATCAAGTTGAGGGATTAAATCATTAAAATAATAATACTTTATGCAAACATCTGATAACACCTTTTAACCCCCTATAAAACCATTGTGTAAAGTCATTCATAATAATTAATATTATTAAAGTTAAATTGGATTAACTTTAATAATGTAAATTAAATCATTAACTCTCTGATAAATACCAATATCAACTCATGGGAGTAATCCATCAACTTTCCAGATATAGGCATGATAGCAACTAACCATTCCATGACTTACTATAAATAGTATGTATGAACAACACATCCAAATGTCTTACTGAAAATAGTAAGTGTGGGTCAAAGTGTCCTGAATGGCCTCCAGAAGGCACACCAGAAATAAGTTGGGACACTGAGGTGAAGAGTATTGAAATAAGCACCAAAAGGCCTACTGAAGAGCCATAGATCACTCTTAAATTAAACACCATGTTAGCCTATGGGGACCATAGTCATATGCAAATCACAAATCCTGTCCACTGGCTAGGAGAAGGGGACAATATAGTCTGCCTTCCCCAAGATTGCTTGTCCCCAAGCAATTGTCTTGAATGCCAAGATCCCAAATCAATGATAGAATGCTCTACCAAAACCCCTTTGCAACCACTAGATAATGATGGAGCTAAACTTGGTAGCACCAATAGTCACTCTTTGAATAAGAAGCAATTTGCCAAGCATAGTGAAACAAGAATCCCATATCCCAGCTAGAAGTCCGCCATACTCAACACCCATTGACTTCCATTGCGCTACTCTAATATAATCCTCACCATGTAGAGTGGTGAAGCAATTGATTACGATTTAGTCGATTTGACGTGCCAACCTTGTCACCACTTGAATCCCAACACATCAGAACCTCACATCCATAAAAAATGAGAAGATTGAGGTAATTCAAAGTGCCAGCATCTAAAGACCTCTCTCCAACCTCTGCAAATCTCCTGTGGATGTGATGACTATGCCTCATAGGTGCTGAAAGATGTGTAACCACTCCTGTTAGGTTGCTGATATGGGGACAGATCAGCACCCTCAAGACTGCAAGATTGACTGACGAAGATGTAAATAATGCCACCAAAGTCATATGGTGATAGAGTATCAATCCCATGTCGCTCTCCCATGTTGAGGAGATGATGCAACTCTCCTTCAAATTCTTGAACAACTGCTGTTCTCCAAGGATTATGAAAGAAATCTTTGTCCCAAGAAGTAGGACAGCCATCCCCTACCAGAATATGGAGTAAAATTCTGTCACTGCTAGCTGGTCTATCGATGCCATCATGCTCACTGAAAACACAACTTCCCTATATCTTCATTGTTGATGAATGATAGCTTAGGTCAGATATAAATGATGATTGCTATAAGCATCATCATCGTTTATATAAGATCAATCGCTCTTCATATTTAATATTTATAAAATAAGTAAAATCGAATTTTATAATGCATGTATAAAATCGAATTTAAATAAATGATGTTCAAAATACACATTGAATAAAATTCAGAATTCATATAATATATATCCACCATGTGTGAGGAGGTATATGTGTTAAGTATGTTTAACCGAATGATAATCGGTTGTAAAGGAAACCCGCACGCCCAAAGGGACACGTCCCTTGAGTGGACGTGTCTCCACGTGTGGAGACACGTCATCTCAAGAGACGTGTCCCTTGGGGGCGGGTCTCCTTACATATAAAAAGGAGTTCCACTCTTGATATGCAAACATCAAAATTTATTAATGTTCTGCAATCAGTACATTCAGCATTAAGAGAAGAAATCTGAAAATTGTCTTTGACTTAGAATTTCTCACACATAATTTCAGACTTCAGTTTATTCTTAGATTTTTAGGATCCTATTTGATAAAGATTTGATTACATTTACATGGTATCAGAGCCAAGTTGTGTGAATCCAAATCAAATCTAGATATCAAATTGCTCTAGAAAATTCGTATTTTAAAAAAAAAATCGAATTCATATCTCTTCATAATGTCAAGTATGATCAGATTTGAAGATTGTCTTGCAGGAGCAGACAACTTCACATCACGGAAATTTAGAATCATGATGATCCTTAAAGAGAATAAATTAGACTCACTTGTGAGAGAAAATAAAAAGGACCCAGAGGCTGATCCTGAGAAAACTCAATGGATTGAAAACAATGAAAAAGCCATGAAAATCTTAGTAGATGCAGTTAGGGATTATATAGTGCCCATCTTAGCAAAACATGAAACTGCATATCATATGTTCAAATCTCTTGAGAGTACCTATGAGATCAACAACACCAGTAGGACTCTTGCATTAAAGAGGCAAATCAACAATGCTCAAATAAACAAAGGAGAGTCCATTAATGCATACTTCATGAGGATCATTGAACTAAGGGATCAATTATCCACAATTGGATATCAGATTGATAGCAAAGAGTTAACTCTAATTTCACTAGGAGGCCTACCAAACTCATGGGAGTCATTTGTTCAAGGAATAAGTGCAAGATCTAAACTCCCTAAGTTTGACAGGCTAAGAACTGACTGCCTTCAAGAAGAAACAAGACTCTCCACAAAAAAAAATAAACAGAAAAACATAGATGAAGACATTCATGTACTCAACACATCGTCTAATAAAAAGAATAAGAAAAACTCCTACAAGAAAGGATCTTTTAAAAGAAAGAGAAATTCCAATGGAAAGGGATCTTCTTAGAAGAAAGACATCTCTCAAGTGCAATGCTTTAGATGTGATCAATATGGCCACTATGCAATGAAGTGCCCTGATAGATCAAAGCAACAAGCATCTTTTGCCAAAGTAGGAAAGACAAATTCAGATCATGAATTTGAGAACTTTGTGTTCTATTCAGCCTTATCTAGTCAAGTATCTAACAATATCAACAACTGGGTGATTGATAGTGGTTCTTCGAGGCACATCACAGGGTTTAGAGAACACTTAGACACTATGACTGAAGAGTCTGATGAAGAAGTAACAATTGGGGATGATTCTTCACATCAAGTAAAAGGGGTTGGAACTTGTTCCATCACAGTGAAATCTGGTCTCTCCCTTTAACTCATAGGAGTCTTATTTGTACTTGGAATAAAGAGGAATCTAATATCCATCTCTGCCCTTGAAGACAATGGATATAGAGTTACCTTTATGGATGGAAAAGTTCTAGCATGGCCTAAAAACTCAACTATCAAGAAAGCCCAAACCATAGGTGTAAGACAAGGGTACCTTTACAAACTTTGCACTGAAGTTAAACAAGCCCTTACCCTTGACACCTTTGAGTCAAATGAGATTTGGCATAGAAGATTAGGACACCTTCATTTCCGTGACCTATCTTCTATGGAAAAACTTGTAACAGGCTTACCTAAGTTAAAACCATCTCATGAAGGAACTTGTAAAGGTTGTGCCTTAGGAAAGAATTCAAAGGGATCTTTTCCCAATAGTTTGAGCAAAACCCTAAATGTGTTAGAACTGGTTCACTCAGACTTATGTGGACCCATGTCTGTACCTTCTAAAGCAGGATTTCTATACTATGTCATATTTATAGATGACTTCTCTAGGAAAACCTGGATCTATTTCCTTAAGTGTAAAGAGTCAATAGAAATCCTCAAAAGGTTCAAAGAGTTCAAAGCACTTTCGGAAAAATTCTCTGGGAAGAAAATAAAAACCTTAAGGACAGACAATGGGAAAGAATACACCTCTGAAATTTTTAAGGAATTTTGCATGAATGTTGGAATTAAGAGGGAGTTCACAGTTGCCTACAACCCTCAACAAAATGGGGTTGCTGAAAGGAAAAATAGAACCATTGTAGAAGTTGCTAAAGCAATGTTGCTTGACCAAAACATTGAAACCTCTTTCTGGGCAGAAGCCTCTAGGATTGCTGTCTACATCCAAAATAGATGTCCTCATTCTCATCTTGATAACAAAACTCTTGAAGAAGCCTTCACTGGCATAAAACCTGACATTAGTCATTTTAGGATTTTTGGCTGTCCCGTCTATATTCATGTGCCCAAAGAGAAGAGATTCAAATTAGAACCTTCTGGAAAGAAAGGGATATTTGTGGGATATAGTGAAACCTCCAAAGCCTACAGGATATTCGTACCCGGGCATAAACAAATTGAATTGAGCAGAGATGTTATCTTTGAAGAAGACATTGCATTCAAAAGGGCAAGAAGTTCTAGTGAGATAGAAACCTACTCCCCTAGAGTATCTGAAATGGAACCTGCTAATGAGATTCAAAGGGAGTATCCTGAGGAAGTGCCAAATGAACTTCTATCCACTTTAGATGAGAATACAGATGACAATGGTAGAAAGAGGCCACTTTGGGCTAGAAAGATGATCAAAGAAGCTGAGAATCATGCAGCACCCAAAGGAACGTTTAGGGAAAGTAAAAGACCCAAACGGTTCTCTAGCTATGTTACTCTAATGAACATCATAAATTTAGAACCTGCCAGTGTTACAGAAGCCTTCAGACATCAAGCATGGAAAGATGCAATGACGGAGGAATATCAGTCCATTCTAAAGAATGATGTATGGGATATAGTGCCTAGACCAAAAGAGAAATCTGTTGTCTCTTCCAAATGGCTCTTCAAAATCAAGCATGCTGCTGATGGCAGTATAGAAAAACATAAAGCACGTTTTGTGGCAAGAGGTTTTTCTCAAAAGGAAGGCATTGATTATGAAGAAACATTTCCACCTGTTGCGTTACACATCAGTGAGAGCAGTGTTAGCCATTGCAGCAGCTAAAGGCTGGAAGATCCATCAAATGGATGTGAAAACTGCCTTCTTGAATGGAACCATTGAAGAGGAAGTATATTTGGAACAGCCTGAAGGTTTTGTGATACATAAACCTGACTCACATGTATGCAGACTAAAGAAAGCCCTCTATGGACTTAAACAGGCTCCCAGGGTTTGGTATGAAAGAATTGACTGCTATCTCTTGGGATTAGGATTTTCCAAGAATGATGCTGACTCCAATCTCTACTTCAAGGTAATGAAAGGTGATATGCTAATAATTATTTTATATGTTGATGACCTGCTGATAACAGGAGAAGATCACCTCATTACTCAAGGGAAGCAGGATCTAATTTCTGAATTTGACATGAAAGACTTGGGCATTTTACACTACTTCCTAGGTTTAGAAGTATGGCATAAATCAGAAGGCATTATACTAAACCAAGGGAAGTACACTATTGATATTCTGAAGAGATTTGGAATGTTGGACTATAGACCATTGTCTACACCTATGGAAACCAACCTTCACAAATTGAAAGAAGCAGCAGCAAAATCCAAGTGTGCAGATCCAACCCTTTACAGACAGATGATTGGATCCTTGATGTATCTGGTTAACACCAGACCTGATATTTGTTATGCAGTAAATGTTCTCGTTAGTTCATGTGTGAACCAAAGGAAATTCACTTAATGGTTGTGAAACATATTTTGAGATATCTTCAAGGCACTATTGGATATGGTCTTCTTTACAAGAATGATCAACTAGATCTACATGGGTACTCTGATTCAGATTGGGCTGGAAGTGTAACCGATCGGAAAAGCACATCAGGGTGTTGCTTCAGTTTAGGATCGACTATGATCTCCTGGATTTGCAGAAAACAATCTTCAGTTGCACAGAGCTCAACGGAAGTTGAATACATTGCAGCCTCAACGGGAGCACGAGAATCAGTTTGGCTTCGTAAATTGCTTGTGGGACTCTTTGGTGAGCCCTTGAATCCTACAATTATTCATTGTGATAATCAAAGTTGCATCAAACTCTCTGTAAATCCTGTCTTTCATGATAGATCTAAGCACATTGAGAGCCCCTATCATTATCTAAGAGATATGGTGGAAAGGAAAGTGATTCAGTTGGAGTATATCAGTACAAATGATCAAATTGCAAACATTCTCACCAAGCCTCTCTCCCGAATCAAGATAGAGCACTTCAGGAAGAAACTTGGTATGGTTGAAATGTAATTTGTAATGTCCCCGTTTTGGAGGTAGTTTGATTTAATTAATCTAATTAATTAAGTTGTCCAAAATAATGATTATTTTATGAGGATGACTAATTGATTATTTTAATTAAATTAAAAAGTGGTATTAAGTTAATTATTTATAAAGTTATCAAATAAATAAATATTAAAAGGTAACTTTATATTTAATTAATTTAATAAAGTGACTTAAATAAAATAATATATCATAAAGTCAATAAAAATAAAATAATATTCTGGAAGCTTCTAGATTTTGGGCCGACCTCTTGGTGAAAAAGAATAAATAGGTGAGGCCAGCCATTGTTTCATTATCCAGGAATTGTTGTTTGAATTGATGACTTTTGGTGGTGGAGAAGCCAGCTAGGGTTTCAGCCATTGGAGGACCTTTGGGGACGAAAACCCTCATTGGTTACGCAATTTTGAGGCTGTGAGATACCAGCTGAATTATTGCTGATTGTGGGCTTTACTTTAGAAGTCCAATCTTGTGCTTCATTGTGGAAATTATTTGAGTACAATAGCTAATGTGTTATTGTACTTATTTTGAGTAAAGTATTTGACTTGCAACAGCTGATGTATTGTTGCATTTGATGGAGAAGTTACTTCAGCAGCTGATGTATTGCTGAGATTGATTATTTTATTGAGCAAATTTGTGGAGAATAATTGCTGACTATGATTTATCATTTCATCATCTTAAGGAGTTATATTTTGTAAAGTTTCAGTTGCATTTTCAGACCTTCATAATCTGCTGTCATGGAGGTTGATCAGACTATGTGAGTCTCATGTTTTTGCTCATATCTTTCGATTGAGGAGGCCAATCATTCTGGGTATTGTTGTATTCAATTCCTATCGTCAAGACAATCATTTTAAGGGCAAATTGGAGGGCGTTTGGTGCTGCAATTAATTATCTAAACTTTTGCCAGGCAAGAACAGGGGCAGCAGCTTGAGCATTTCGATTTGAGCTTGGAAGGTGCCTATCACATTGGATTTTTATTGTTTCTTCATCAACAACATTGGGCGCCATCATTACCAGGTTCTTCTTGCATTTACTAAGTAGTTTGCATTGTCATCATAGGCATTTTAGTTGCTGCTGTAAGTGAATACTCAGAAAATCAGATTTGGCACTATTGTCAAACAATTGTAAGCCAGGAGTCTTGGCCAATTCATAGCATCATTGTAGTAGACATTTTATTGCAAAGAAAGAGATATAAGTTGTTGGTCAAATACTATTGTAATTGAATATGTTATTGTCATTCATGATCAGCTTATTAGTTTGCATGCCAATTGTTTGTCAAAATGTAAATTGGCTGTAGGTTTTCCTTTGGCATAAATAATGTTATAATATTGCATTTCATCTTAGAGACATTCATAGTTGTCATTGGCAATCATTGATACCATTGGAAACATTTAAAGAAACATCATTGGTGACGAGAAAGTCAAAACAAATCAATTAGAAGTTCTTATCAGCCTATATCAGCTTGCACACCAATTGTTTGACAAAATTCCCAAGGCAGCAAAAGAAGAGTTTTTGAGTCAGTTGGGCTAGGCTCATTACATAATTTGTTATTTATGTTTGAAATACAAATTGTTTATAAATTGTACTAATATATAAAGATGTTTAATGTGTAAACTCTTTTGTCATGTGTGTGACTCCATGACCTTATGGGCCTACTCCCTCTGTGTACATTATTGAAAGGTGACGATCTTTCTAATAATGAGCACTTATATTTGACATTGTAAAGTGACGACTCTACAATGATAAACTATCATGATAGATATCATGTGACTTGATATCTGTGGACATGTCATGATAGTATCTCTTGGACACTTTGATGGATATCATGGGACTTGATATCATCTGAAGATCATTGTGATCCTTAAGAGATAATCATGGTGGATATTTATATCCGTGGATATGCCATGAATTATGGTAGACATCATGTGACTTGATGTTAGTGCACATACCATAATGAAGATGTGTTATGAAGAATGTCATGTGACTTGACAACATTGAGAAAACATATCATATCTTCGATATCACGTCTGAAGGTGATATCTCCACTTATTTTGATTTGAAATATCTTCCCTAGCTAAGAGGGAGTGTTGATGAATGATAGCTTAGGTCAGATATAACGATGATTGCTATAAGCACCATCATCGTTTATATAAGATCAATTGCTCTTCATATTTAATATTTCTAAAATAAGTAAAATCGAATTTTATAATGCATGTATAAAATCGAATTTAAATAAATGATGTTCAAAATACACATTGAATAAAATTCAGAATTCATATAATATATATCCGCCATGTGTGAGGGGGTATATGTGTTAAGTATGTTTAACCGAATGATAATCGGTTGTAAAGGAAACTCGCACGCCCAAAGGGACACGTCCCTTGAGCAGACGTGTCTCCACGTGTGGAGACACATCCTCTCAAGAGACGCATCCCTTGGGGGCGGGTCTCCTTACATACAAAAAGGAGTTCCACTCTTGATATGCAAACATCAAAATTTATTAATGTTCTGCAATCAGTACATTCAGCATTAAGAGAAGAAATCTGAAAATCATCTTTGACTTAGAATTTCTCACACAAAATTTCAGACCTTAGTTTATTCTTAGATTTTTAGGATCCTATTTGATAAAGATTTGATTACATTTACAATCATCTTCCCAAGTGTATGCCACACATGGGTGAGTGCCCCAATGGAAATCCCTGAAGAACAAAAGTTGCACTCTCCACCAAGGAGACGTTTTCATTATGAAATTCTGATCCCTTTCCCTGTAAACAATTATATGAAATTAACTGAATCACAGTCCCACAGATCCTAGTTCCATCTTCCGAAGATGGAAACACTCCATCCCAAAATGGATGATATGAATCTTGAACCAACCCACACTTGCACATCATCAAACCATCCATGTGTGGACTGAAAGAGAGGTGATGAGCACTCCTTACTATGCAGTCAAGGTGGAATGTGCATGATTGCGCCAATGGTAGACCTGCATAGTCATTGGGAATGCATGCCTCATCACTCGAATCAGGAGGTGACTCACATCTCTGATCATGAAGGGCAGATTGGGTAGTTGCTCTGCAAGTCCTCTTTGCGAACCTGATAGCAAAATCCCTATTTGAAAGCACCTGGAGGTATTTTGATTGAATCCACGCTAGGGCATGCTTGATAGTTTGCAAACTAGATATAGAAGTACCCACTACTACCCTTGTCTTCCTCTCCTCCAATGGTGCTGACCACATGAGGTACTCCACAAACTTGTGTGTGCTGTCGAAACAAGTTAAGGTTTGGACAACCTTATCCTCGTAACTTTCAACTGCCCCTTGAGTCCTTGTGACTCAATAGGCTTATGCCTATCATCAGTCTTAAGTTCTTAACCAATGTATTACCCGAACTGCTGGCGGATGTAGGACACATGCTCCCACTAGAAGATGCCCTACAATCCTCATGCAAATAAGATGGGACAGCATGATGATTCAACACGCTAGTCACACAAGACTCCGCCTCCTCAGCACAAGACTCATCAATATCAATCTCTACCTCGCCAATGTAGAGACTAGTGCTCTTGTCATAGGTGGATACATGCACCTCACTGCTGGTTGGTCCGTACGGTGTATGCATCTCAACCTCTGATGTAACTGTGTTCTGAGCCCTCAATTGGCTATCCCTCAAAGGTGACTCATGATCACTATGGTGTAAGCTGTATGAAAACTTAGGAATGTTAGGACCATTCCTATTCTCAGGCCCTTGCAAACCTGAAACCTCCTTGTGCTCGACCACTTTTAGGGGTTCTCCCCTTAAACTATGAGTACCACTACCATCCGCAAGTGTCATAATAGCCATAAAGAATGGATATCTGCTATGGATGAAGAAGATTGAACCAAATTCAACTCCTCATAGAGCTCGTCAATCTAAATCTCTGATTCTTGAAGGGCTTTCTGAGTGCTTTTCAAGGAATCCTCAATGACAATAAGCTCATCAGTAAGCTTGCTCACTTCCCTTTCTTTCCCTTTAAGTGCATCATAGTAGATCCCGCTAAGCATGAGTAGGTGATCACTATTGGAGAGGAGCTGCAGGTAATTGGTCTTCATTACGACTAACGCTTCTCTGAATGCCTGTGAATTGAAAAGGGAAAGTTCTCCATTAGGGTCCTTGTGTACTCTTGAAGACCTCCAACAATATTTGGCCATCAACTTAAGGGTGCCATCAAAATGTCTAATGGCTGCACTAATTTGGTCTTCACTCACCTTCAATTGTCCTGTTAACTGATTAGACCCCTTAGTCTGATCAGCCTCATATAAAATTTCTGATTTGCAAACAACGTCATGCAACACAAAATCAGATTTTTTTTCAAGGCTGAAATCAACTCCATGAGTTCCAAAATTGTCATCCTTCATGCCTAACCCTATAGATGAGGTTAGGTTAGCAGTATAGTCAATAGTAGATCCATTCCAAACAAAATCCATGTCATATGTAGGGGCCATCACACTTGAATCCCATGTGCTAAAATGCTGTTCGCTTTGTCTAGGGAAGATGCGACCACTGATTTCTTCATGACTTGTGCCCTTTGTGAATAAGCTCAATAAACCATTGTGCAACTCCCAAGTACGAGTATCATAACTATCACCACTTTGCGTAGGCTTGGTTTGAGGTTCAAACCAAACACCACTTGTATCATCATCATTGGAATGAAATGTAGAACCATCTCCCTCAACTGATTTGAAGGCTTCCACATCTCTGCTCACAGTATACACATCACTAGGTGCCAAACCCTGGGGTGCACCACACCTAAAACTAGTCTTGTTGCCTACTGCAACATCTATCGCATGTTTGAAAATTACCCCTGCAAGTGATGATCGCTCTTTAGATGTGGCTTCAATAGATGTTTGGTTTTCAGATTTACTTTCCTCATTACTTGTTACCACCCCTTGACCAATGCAATACTATTGATCAAGCTCCTCAGGAACACCTGTAAATTGCAATTCACATTGAAGCAATTCATCTTCCTTAGCCAATGTTTAGATTTTGCAACCATCCTTAAATATGCCTTTTTCCTGTCAGGGTCCTTCAATAGCATGTACAATTCCTACATCAGCTCAAACATAGATTTATTTGTAGTCATCTTTAACCCTCGCTTCTAACAATTGTCAAAAAGAGGCACAGAAATAGACATGTAGGGGTTGGTCACCAACATGCAAAATATGTAAACCACTCAAACTGAAATAAGAATGCAAGTCACTTACAAAGCAATCTGAATTGATAACCCCCTCAGGGTGGTAGGAAAACCAGCTCTAATACCACTATAATGTCCCACCCCAATCTGAGTTTGGACTTGCGATTTTGCTTGATTTAATTTCTGTTTGACAGATGGAACATTTTGTTAAAGACTTAATAAGCTAATTGATCTGGTCGCTTTCAAAGACTTGGAGATTCGCAATTTGCATATATTAAACTTAAATTAAAGAATCCATCATATATTGCACTATTTAATAAGAACACATCATACATTTCATTTGTTGATTTCATGATAAACTCCCAATACATCAGAAGAAAATGTATAAATACCTCAATAATCTTTCTAATCAGCAATAAACATAAGCATACATTCAAACTATCAAAGTTCAGTCTGAATATAATGTACCGGTATGACTGATTTGCAGTGCCTGATGGAATTTCTTTGACTAGCAAGATATAGAATAGACTGAGTATAAAACCCAATGTTGGTTATGAAGTTGACACCTGCACAATGGACACATCCAACCCACTGTCCATGGCTCCTGCAGATGATTTTGGAGCTATCTCGTGCCCTATAAAGGTCATGGTTTCAAGCTAATGACCCATGTGAAAGCTAGGAGGGTGTGTTTTGGCGGCTTCCTCAAAGTCCCACGTCCAGGCTTAGACAATAGGTAGCAACAGATATGTTAGCTATAGCAAACTATTTAATTATACCTGCATTCTCCTTCTAGACTTCGCCCCCAATGATGACAAATCCTTCTATGAATGTTTGCGCCTTATGTAGGAGCAAATTTCCAAACGTCCCGGCTGTATGCAAAAATTAATCCAACAAACCCTACGCCTAGCTGATTGAGTTAAGTTCTTTCTTCAGGAACTCTATTATTTTCTATGTCTTTCAACAATGGATAATAATAAAGAGATTTAGAGAGTATTTAATCACGGCGTCCTTGCCTTGCCTGGCAACTCCATGCCTGGAAACCCTTGGATACTTCTTTCAAAAACCTTTGTAAAATCCTTGCTTGACAATGATGAATAAATCTCAGATTTCTTGATTAATCCTTCAAACCCTTATTTTGAATCCTTTCCTATAATCGTGAAGCACAAGCACAACCCCTGAAATAGAGTTGTCTGTGAGCAGGCTTGGAAGATCTTTTACTTTTGCACCTTGTTGTTCCTCTTGAGGGATTTCATCCTCAAAAAGCTATGGCTTTCACAACTAGCAAACCCTTGCTTTAGCTCTTCTCAAAATTTGTGCAAACAAGAATGAATGAAAAAGCATTAAGTATGCTTTTTATACTTCCCCAAAAGCCCACGTCCCACATGGCCTTTTAATGCTTTTAAATTATATTTGCTTTTGATGGTCATTTAAATATTTCATCTCATAAAGTTAAGGGGTCAAATCATAAAAATAATAATACTTTATGCAAAAGTCTCATAACACCTTTTAACCCTCTATAGCACCATTTTATAAAGTCGTCCATAATAATTAATATTATTAAAGTTAAATTGGATTAACTTTAATAATATAGATTAAATCATTAACTCCCAGATAAATACCAATATCAACTCATGGGAGTAGTCCATCAACTTTCCAGATATAGGTATGATATCAGCTGACCATTCCATGACTTACGATGAATAGTGAGTATGAACAACACATCCAAGTGACTTACTGAAAATAGTAAGTGTGGGTCAAAGTGTCCTGAATGGCATCCGAAAGGCACACCAAAAATAAGTTGGGGCACTGAGCTGAAGAGTATTGAAATAAGCACCAAAAGGCCTGCTGAAGAGTATTGAAATAAGCACCAAAAGGCTTGCTGAAGAGCCATAGATCACCCTCAAAGGGGTCCCCTAAACACCATGTTAGCCTACGGGGACCATAGTCATAGGCTAACCACAAATTCTGTCCACTAGCTAGGAAAAGGGGACATTACAAAGGTGCTCTCCAAAACCCTCTTTACAATTTAGCATTTATTACAAAACATGTCAAAAGAGTGCTCCAAGTGAGTTATCTTCACTTTTGTAAATCCTTAATTTTTTTTCCTGCTTTTATAGATGACTTGAGGACTGGACAAAACAACCTGAGAAATGACATCCGTTGGTCAAGATGGAATAAGCAATAAATACATTGTGGATAAAAACAGGATGCTCAGTTTTCATAGCCAACACTCTGACAGATGGCTTAAGTGAGAAACAAGAGAACAGCCTGCAAAACATGAGTTTCCCTGAGGGAAACAAACAACTAATCCTTGATGAATCACAAGCCCCCTCAGAATTATTTGCTTGAAAGATGTCCTTGCAAAATATTTTTGTATAAAGGTCAAATGCATTATAAATATAGAGAGTATGGGAACACTTTCACATGTGAGAAGAGAAATGTCATTGCATTGTGGGCAAAATGATATAATCTAGATGAAGAGAAAGGATTACATGAAGAGCAATGTTGGTCACATTATTTCAGACAATATGTTTTTAGTTACAATGCATTATTAGAAGGCATAAGCCCATAGGGTGGTATGTTGTAAATTAATCTTAGTCTATTTACTTTGATCAATTACAACTCTGCTTGAAACACAATTTTATGAACACATCATAAATGATGATTGGTTGCCTTATATGAAAGATTGAATTTCTTGAACTATTTATGCAGGCTGAATTTGAGTGATCAATCTTATATTCTAGCATTTAATGAAATTATTCTGTTCTGCTTGGAAGTGTTGTGATATTGGACATTGCTACATGTTTCCTACTATATCTTTTATCTTTTTTTATAATTCTTCAGGGAATTATGTGCTTTGTGTACGACCTGCAACTTCTGATAAGTCCATTCTGGAGGGTGAAAGACCACCTTCCTTTGAGTGGTCAGAGGATTTGAAAGGTGTGAAAGCTGTCCGTGTTTCAGGGCTCTTTGAAAAATTAACATATCACATAAAAAAGAAACTCAGTGGTCAACCTACACAATCATCCTTCAGCACCATTCATTGTGGTCCAAAGATGACAGATACAAAGTTCAAAGATCTTTATTTTCTTGTTAGAACTACAAGAAGGAAGGTGCCCGTGACTGGACGTCATACTTCTGAGCAACGAGGCTCAGAGTCCTCTAGAGTTGCATTCTATGAACAACAGGATATCTTGATTTTACCAACCATTCAGGTTTTTAATCTTCTTGAGGTGGAAATTGCAGTGTCATCAGGTGATTGTTTAGTTAAGTACCATTGGAAGGAATATTTGTGAAAAATGTTAATCACTTCTTCTTTTCATGGTTTCTAATTAGTTATTTTATGTGCAGAGACAAATGCAGATGAAATACATGAACATAGTGGCAATCATGCTATTGTTCAAGGTGGATGTAAAACCTATATGTATGAAGATCTTAGCAATCTTTTCCTAACCATAACAATTTGTGATCTGAAACAAAAGAGCAATCCAGTAAATGTTGGTGAATTGGGAAGACTGGCTCACAATAGTAAAGGTGACATGCACGGTCTAGATGTTGAATTGGATTTTGGGAATGGGAAAAACTTTGCCATGTTGAGGTTATCACGAGGAGAAACAGGCTTTTTAGAAGTGAGTAAAGAAAAGTAAAACACATTTTATCATGAAAATTTATTGTCAATTGTGTAGAGTGCACACAAAGCTAGTTATCTTAATGAGTGACAGACCTCTTCTTGTGCTGGGTTGGTGCAGGCTATTATTTATACACGTTATGCACTAAAAAATGACACTGATATGCTTCTCGTTTGTTTCGCCTCAGAACAGAAGAAATTCTTTCTTTGGTATGTCATGTTAAAATAGAAATTAGTATTTCCATCATTTGAGCGAGCACTGTTGCATTTATTTTCAGTCCAATGCTGATCCATATTTCTTTATTTCAGGCGAGGGAAAGGCGAAAAGCATCATGAATCAATGTCATCAGGACATGGAGTACTTCTCAATCCCAAATCCAAAATTTCCTGGTTTCAGAAGTAAGAACATTTCCATGATTTTATCTTACAATGGAGAATCTGTAATATCAGATATTTTTCCACTTATCTATGTTCAAAAAACTTTTTCTTTAACTTGTTTTACTACTGTGTACATTCTCAGAAGCAGAGTGCACGTGACAGATTTTATATGTATCTTAGCAAATTCTTGTCCACGATACATAATAATTATTTTCTATATTTTCATTGGATCTGAAATCTCTTAGATCTATGAACAGGTGACATGAAGGTTTTTATCAGTGTAATATACTAATGTCTGTTTAATATTTTCCCAAAGTTATTGGAATACCTAGGTTCAGAAGGTTTTGGATTCAATCATTGTTCAAATTAAATGCATTGGAAGAAAATTGGAAATGTTTGATACCGTAGTCACTTGAAAATAAAGATGGGGATGCCATTTTCAAAAAAGAAAAAGAAATTTGTGTACATGGGTACTGGGAAACACCAAAGCACACATATATTAGATGACTTAGGGTTTTATGATGATTTGTAGTTTAAGTGAGGTGGGTCACCCCCCACTAGAGCATTTAAATTTTTTCTATTCCAGGGTGGTGTCATAAATTTGTAACAATTGGAAGGAGTTGTTCAAGGAAATGGTTTGAGGCAACATGAATGATCAGATGAAGTCATCTGATAACTGGAGACATCCCTGTTTGTGTTTACCATTTCCAATTAGCACTTTTGTGTTTAAGGCATGTCTCATAGGGTGGAGATGTATTTGCTGGTTACTGTTTTTACAGTGTACAACAAATACATGTAAGGCACCACATACATATACAACCCATTTTTGATAATCCTCGGATGAAATATGGCTGGAATGTAAAACATAAAATAATAAACACAAAAATACCATAAAACATATAAAATTTTAAACGGCCTTAATCAAATTGGAGATATAAGATAATAACTGTAATGAAAGAATTTCCATTATTAGAAAGACTTTTGAAGGAAGAAATAGCATCTCACATATTTTGATAGATGCAAAAACAGAACTTCCAAACTAATCATCAGCTTTGCTTACCCTCCAAACCGATAAAAGAATCTGTAACAAAATACATTATCCAAAACATTGCAAATATGAATTGTACGTGAAAGAAGAAAGAAATTTTCAACTTTTATCCCTCTATATGACATTTGAAAAGTTTTCAAGCTCTCATCTTTTTCTAAAGTTTCATGGGATATAAATTATATTCTGTAACAGCATGTTTTATACATTCCCACCTTTATCTTGGCTCTATCTGGAGATAAAAATGTACTAAGGGCTATTTGGGGCATAGCCATGGTATTTGCCATATAAATATGCATCCA